>CM063512.1:19901704-20540370 GCA_032199755.1 Ambrosia artemisiifolia | reverse complement strand
TTCGATCATATTGGATTGGACGATTGTTCCTCATTTGATGAAAATTGTTTTGATTATAAAACTGTTGTGATTGTTGAGGAACAACTCGCCTATGTGGTGGCACATAATGATCAATCAGTTTTCTCATGGAATTCCTCTTTTCAACCTCGTGCCTTTTATGCCTTACATATGGGCACTGAGCAAGTAAATGCCCTCGTTCCCCACATTTAAAGCACGCACGGTACTCTTCAAAAACATTCGGAGCATTTGGTTGAGCAAATGATCTAACAGGGTATTGATCATTGTACTGTTGCTTCCTTAAACTCTCAGGGAGTGGCCCTTTTGAGTAAGTAGGCTCATGAAAACCATTAGCTCTGTTTTTGGGTCGAATGAACTCTGTGACATGGACCTTTGGTTCTTGAGGAACATCCAAATACAATTTCTTTAATAATGCAGGTGGACTCTCATTTGTTCTCTCATGTTTTGGGAACCAAATGGTGCTTTCTTGCCATATTTTGTCACTTTTAGCATAGTTAACATCTTTGATTGGAAAGTCCTCGTCAGAGATGATCTTATCGGATCCTTCCATCCGATAAAACACCTTGACAGGTTTGTCACATTGTTCATTCTTAGCACTCTTTTCAAGAACTTTCTTAACCCCATTTTTCTCAAGATCTTTCTTCACAACATTCTTTTCAGACTTATTCACACGATGAGCATTTGCCATCGGAATCACTATCTGAGATGGTGAAACTGGTTCATTTGTAATGATGTGATTTTCTTTTGGAATTTCACATGCATTAACAGTTTGATTACAACCAGTGTCATCACTCTCAGTGTCTGAATCCACACTCTCAGCAGTAACACCCTCATCATTGATACCCAAAATCGGTCTAACATCGGAATGTGGATCACCAATACTCGAGGTATTAGATTCATTTTCCGATGCTGAGTCCAATTTTACCGAACTCTCCGGTGTCACTTGGTGACAATTATGGTTTTCAAAAAGAACCGGAGATGGTACAGATCGGTAATTTGTGGTTTGATCATCAATGATGTGGTCTACCACATAAGCAATGTGCTTATAGCTTTCCAGCTTTTTGTTTACTTTCTCAGCAAAGCATTTGATGGCAGCCATTTCCAACTTGGTATTTTCAATTTCATTGATATAGTTGTTAATTGCAAGTTGTTTTAAGGACAAAGTGTTTTTCAAGTCGGAAATGTCCTTTTTGTAGCCATCTAAAACTTTGTTGAAAGCATTCAACTCTTTGCGAGTAGATTGACTGTTCATGATAGCACTATCACGTTGAACACGGAGTTGTTTATTCTCCTCAGTCAATCTATCACATGTACCACAATATTTATTACTTTTAACATCAGTGCTACACTCAGAACTTACAGATTTTGGCGGATCAGTCATGGCCATCAATGCGAAATGAGCTTCCTTTCCTGCAAAGAATCTTGAATAATCGATCTTGGTGAAAGCATCATCTGCAATGCATGACTTCCTTGTCATCAGAAAATCCGCTTCTGCTAGCAACTGATCAATGTCATCGTCTAGAGAATTAACACTTGCTTCCGTATCCGATTCACTGTCTGAATCAGAATAAACCGATTCACACTCCTCAGGAACATCAGAAACAGTATCAATCACAACTCCAGAATTAGTTTCTTCAGTCTTAACCTCAACATTAACCTCAGCATTAACCTTAACAGGTTCAGTCTCCACATCCATCTCAGCCTCAGACTCATCACTTTCAACCTCAGTTTTTACCTTCTCATCCACCGACACTGAATCTTCAATATCAACCTGATACGCAACACAAGCCACATTGCCACCAGTAGTAATTTCTTCAACACCTATTTGCATGCTCGACCAGTCAAACCTCTCATCTTGTTGAGTCACCAATGCTTGATTCTGATTGGTGTTCTGATGTGTCTCATTAGGTGTAGTGATTGGTATGACTGTTCGGTTAGCATTGTTTGGTGTTTGGTTTTGTGTCTGGTTTGGTGTGTTTGGTTGTCTGTTTTGGTTGTTATTAAAGTTGTTTTGACGGTTTTGGTAATTGTTGTTGTTTTGATAAGAAACTTGGTTTTGGTTTTGTTGTTGACGATTCTGATAGCTAGCATTGAATGGGTTCCTATTACCTTGTTTTGGTGGCTGGGTGCATTCTCTTTTAAAGTGACCTTTCCCTCCACAGCTAAAACAAGTAACTTTCTCCTTGTTGAACCCGTAGGTTGTGTTAGGAGAAGTTCCCAAATCCGTTCTACCTGTCTTCTCGATAAATTCTGTTGCTCTTCTCATTATGCTCGCAAAGGCCCATTGGATATCAATGAGTTCCATCTCTTCCTTGTCAATTTGTGCGTAGTCTTCATTGGTTAAGTTGTTATTCCCAATTTGACTAGCAACTAATCCATTGTAGGATGAGACCATTGCAGAGACTAATGCAATGTGTTGCTGAGCAACTTCAACTGTCACATTACCCAAGTTAGACGTCTCCAAAACCACCGTTTGTTGATTAGGTTGGTTCATTGGTTGTTGAGATTGGCTAGCATTATAGAAAGCTGCTTGTTGCATTGGGGAGAATGGTGGAATGTATGAATTGTTGTATTGTTGTTGTGGTGGTGGATTTGATGGTTGTGAAAAAGATGATGTTTGTTGATGATAGTTGATGGTAGGTGATTCCATAACATTGGAAATACATGCAACATGTGGTGCCACTAGCCCTCCTGAGCTTGATGTACTAGCTGAAACTGGAGTACCTCCAAAATGTAAGTTGGGATTCTGAGGAATCTGTGCTCTTCTAGCTTTCCTCTTCTCTTCCAATTCTTTGTTTTCCAGCTTCTCAATAAACTCTTAAATAGACCAGAATTGATAAGCATCCTTCTCCCTAAGGACTTCCACATGCTGATCCCAGTTTGGTGGTAATGCATCTGCAAACTTATCCACCTGCTTTGTCATAGGAATCTATATACCATAACTAGACAATTCAGACAACAAATGACTATATCTAGGAGTTAGTTCTTTCAAAGTTTCATTTCCAATATAAGAAAAATTCTCAAACTCCTTTCTTAGTTCTTCCATCCTTAGACCTCTAGTCTTCTCATTACCATCATGCCTTCTTTTAAGTGCTTCCCATAGTTGCTTAGATGTTGTGCAAGTCCCAAACTGATGCAAAAGATCATTGGTGATTGCCTGTGACAATTGGGAAAACGCCTTCTTTTCCACAGCAAACTTCTTTTTCTCATCCTCAGCCATGCTCTCCAATGGAACTGGTCCACCTGTATTCTCCAACACTGGTGCTGTGTAACCTCTAGCAATCATATTCCATGCCTCTGCACCCTCCACTCCCATGCCTTCCAAATGTATCTTGAACTTTTTCTGCCACTGATTGTATTCTTGTATCTCCATGAGCTTCGGTGGCCGATTCCCGCTACCTGAAGACAAATCATTAATCAGTGTGGAAATAGCATTTGTAGTTTGAGTGTTTACCACCGCTGCTGCTACTCCCCAGTAGTCAGATTGTGGTGCTGGAGGTGCACTTTGAGCCATGTAGTTAATCGGCTGCGAAGACTGTGTGCTCGTCTTCTGTGCTGCCACCGTCCATGGGTCCATCACTTGCTGTTGTGGTTGTGTAGTTGCTGGTGTCGGAGTATTCGGAAAATTCCACATGATCACGAACTTCGGAAAATTCAACACTTAGAAAATTTTCCAATAACTTGCTCTAGGTTCGCCCAAATGAACTCACTTTCGTCCCTTTCTATTTCAGGTTCGCCCAGAAATACTCACCCGAATGTAAATGTTCACCAGAAAGTAAAACCCACTAACACAATTCTACGTTCGTCCAAAATGATCTAGGTTCGCCCGTTTCTATTCCAGGTTCGCCCGCCCGATCAATCGAAGGTGAAAAATGTGACCCGAAAGTGAAAAATTCAACAGAAATTTTCCAGGTTCGCCCAAAATCTCCTAGGTTCGCCCAAAAATCTCTCAGGTTCGCCCAAAAATACACACGTTCGACCACTCAGTTCCAGATTCGCGCATATCAGGTTTTGAAAAACGGTTACACTTTGAAAAACGGTTATTTTGATCTCTGATTTTCAAAAGTTTGTAAATTTGAATGATCATAATCAGGTTTTGATTCGGAGATGATTTGGAACAACTTTAATTCTTGGAATTTTGAATTTTAACCACAAAATCAACTCTAAATCTTTCAAAAACACTCAAAAACCATTTTTATGCAAAAACAGATGTGAATTGATCAAAATAATGTCCAAATCAGCTCTGAGTTTATCAATTTGTTGTTGTATGATCCTGTATGCTCTGATACCACTTTGTAGGAGGATGATTTTACACGAAAACAGGATTATATGATCATACACGTTACAAAACCAGGTGCGGAAACCCTAGCTTTGAACAAACTGATATAAACTCAAATCAAAAACACAATCAAAGTCATTTTCAAACGTTTTCATAGATTAACATATTCATAAACTTGATTACAACTGATTTTAGGTTAATCTAGAACACACACTGAACCTCTCAAACTATTCTGGAACAACACCTCAAAACACACACACCTAATGACTCTCTTTACATTACAAAAACACAAATTCTATTTATAGAGTCTGCACATTCGCCCATTTTACTTGGTCGAATGTGAGTTCTTTCCACATTCGCCCATCTTAATGGTCGAATGTGTTCTTCTGTGAAGTTCCATTCCATGTTCGTCCTCTTCAGTTCTACCTTCGCCCACTCTATCTCTTCCTTCGCCCACTAAACTCTACATTCGCCCAGAACAGCCTTCTAACATATGTTAACTATCCAATCACTAGTCGCAAAACGCATCTACAAGAATTCGCCTCCCCATCACTAGGATTCTCCTTGGGAGCCTTAACAGGTTCCTCCTTTGGATCTTCCTCCTCTGGTTCTATCATAGAAGCTAGGGTTCCATTAATGGTAGCCAAAGCCATTTCAGTAGTGTTAGTAGTCCGCGCGAGTTAGGTCTGCATAGCGTTCACCTGAATCTCCAAATATTAAAGGCGACATACAAGTGATTATGGCTTCTCTGGATCATGGCCAACCCATCATAGAGTATCCTGATGTCTTCTTACGTAGCTCATTCATGCTCCACATGCTCTCTTCATATGATATACCTAAGAATCTAGGTGGCCTACAGTGGTAGCCATAGTTTATTCTAGCGAGCATAGGAGTGCGGGTAGGGTAGGAGCATAACTGGGAAGGTCAACAGAGGGCCGGGTGGGACACGCCCATCGTATACCTAATCACTGATCGCGCTTGGGTACCAATCCCAACTCTTTGGGTTACTGTAAGAACTGATGACAAAAGGTTCACAGTTCATCCTTGGCGGGCTAGTAGTGTCTTCACATTGCCTCTTAGTGACATAAGAACCGATGCTGGTAAGCGAGCTAGGGAATGGTTAGGCACATATGGTTTGGGCGATGAGTGGCTAGGGTTTGTGAATGATGATGACGACAGTTTCCTGCAAAGTTAAATTATTGTGTTTCAGAATGCAAGGTAGGAAAGCTCCTAACCTTGGAGAGGTGTTTGGTCAGCCTTATGGCCTTCCATAGGACCCCAAGAACTTTGCAAGAAGGGTGGAAGTTGACTCCAATATGGCACACCAAATGGTTGAGTTGAGCTTGCTATTTATAGGCTGATCAGGGGGTACACGGCCGTGCCAAAGGTTGAGCACGCCCTTGCAGCTGTCCCATGTACGTTCTGTTGCTGTAGGGAACAATTTTTCTGTACTTGAAGCTGAGCATGGCTGTGCACTATGGTAGGCACGCCCGTGCACCCGACCGGGTGAGGTTTTCTTGTCCCTAAGCTGGCTGCTTTGTCTTCTAGTGCGTAGGGCCTTGTACGAATGTGCGTGGCTGTGCTTGGTCGATCCCAGAATAATTTTATCGTTATTTATGCCTCGGGAAAGTCTTTTCACATCTTTGGAACATGCTTATGGTCTCATATCCTTAGGAATCTTCGGTTTGAGCTGTTTTTACCGTGGAATTGCTTCTTTTTGGGTTGGAGCTCCAATTTATTGATAAACACAAATAGGAATGATTATGTAGCTTTAATTGTCAATTTTAGACCAATTACGTCATATTATGAGACTATTTATTCATGTTTAATATGTGTAAATGATGGCAGATCACAATACCCCACACTTAGACAATTACTTTTACTTAAGCAACCAAACAAAAATCTGCCTAAGGCGAATAGCAAATATAAATCCTCAAGTCACTTGTTTTATTTATTTTAGAAAAATCAAGACAGCATGACAAGCGTACTTGACCTTTGATTATGCTCAAACATATACCTACTCACAAGGTTCACTCAACACTCGGGTTTAACTTTTTGGGTGAGTTTTGTGGGTGAACACTCAAGTCCGAACTGAAGCCGTCCCAAGTCATAGGCTTGTATGCAAATCAAGACCTTATTTCTAAATTAAGAAACTAAGGGAAATCAAGAAGGCTTTAAAAGGGTTATATTGTAAGGGTTCTAATAGTATCTAAGAAAAACAGATTTTTTTACCAAAAATAAACTAGGGGAATGAGTAACCGAACCGATGTGGTAAGTCATAGACGAGCAACAACTAGTATAGGAATAGGACCGTAGCGGAGTGCAACCTGCTCAGCGGCGATCTCCGAAAGGAGTTTGGTGTTTATACCCTGCCCCACATCACAGCTATTTCTTCCCTCACAGTGTAGTCGATATTGCTTCCTTTCCGGACACGACGCTCGACTATGTACCATATTGCACCTTCCTGGATCAGGTTTATTAATTTATCTTGATCTTTGTCTCTCTTTCCGGCATCATCATTATCTTCTTGGTCTTCCTCATAAATTGTCGTTGGGGCAGAGCCAGTGGTCTTTGCTAGATGGTTTTTGATGGCTTTGATGTCAGTTTGAGTATCTTTGTGTCTAGCGTCCACCATGTTTCTTATCAATGCCATGTGAGAATTATGATTAAAGTCTGCTAATTCTCTGTGAGTCTGGATAATTGGGACAACTGATTCCAATATCTTATTGGCAATAGATGCTAATGACCCATTGTATAATTCGACCATTCCTTGCATTGAAGATTCAAGTTTGTTGACTCTTTCTGTCAATTCCTGATATTTTAAGCCATCACTTAAACTAATAGGATGATCAGAAATCCTACCGGATGTGGTAATGGTATTTGTTTCAATCACATGAGTTGAGTCACTGTTAAGGGAGCTAAATGCTTCTTTTTCTTGGTCTGGGGACTTCCAACTGGAACAGAGTCTACAGGTATAGTGTCAACAGTTACCTTCTCAGTTTCAGTATGTTTTGATTGTACATTCTCAGTTATAGAAAATGGAAAGGAAATGGTATCTCGCTGAGTTTGAGAAACAAGTTGAAACAAGGGTTCAAAAGGTGTTGTAATTCTAGAAGTAGGGTGTGAATGAGAAGGTTGGGGTTTTGTTGCAACAGTTCTTTTGATTTTTTTGGGGTTTAGGTTTATTTGTCAACCTACCTGGTGTGGTTTCTACAGCAGTTGTTGTAGTAAGTTGGACAACAGTAGTATCAGTTGTTTCAGGAACAAATGTTGCAACGACAGATGTTGAAACTGCACTTTCTTTGCTTTTAATTTGGAACATTTTGTGAAAGTTTATCTGACAAGCTTTTAATTGTAAAAGGTACACCTTTTTTAAAATTGTCTTCAGTCAAAAGGTTTTGCAGGTAGAAGCTTATCAGTCTTGGATATAGTAGGAATGACTTACTTTTAGTAGAGTTTATCGCTTTCAAATTGCGAAATAGATCTGAGAACACAGCCTAGGATAAATTGTAATCATTGTTTGTTAAAATTGCATATCCAAGATACTATATGTTCAAAGGTATTTCATTAAAAGAAGTTGTCTTTGCAGATAGACAAATAAGAAGTGTATGGAAGAAAAACTTCATTTCTGGGGGAAAATCTGGTTTCATTATTGTTGCCACAGTCGCTTGACCTTCATACCCTCTTTTAGTGAACTCTGCGTTGAGTTCATCTTTCAAAAAAGAAACTATACCTTCCAAGTCGTTTAGTGAGAATGTAGTGGAGATGGATTGTGCGGTAATCTGAATATCTGTATCTCCAATTTTTGAATCAAGCTTTTTTATCTTTAACTATAAATTTCTCGTTCACCCAGAATTCTTTTAGAGTGTCAACATATATTGGAGCGTCAATGGTGAGAATGCGTATGTATTTCGAATTGGATAGAATATCGATTATTGAGTGAAATTGCCGGTTATCATCTATTTTAACCAGATACGGTAGATTGTTATGAGGGCTTTTTAATTGAAGATCCATGCAAAAGATTGAAAGAGATGATGTAAAATCTATTTAGGGTGTGGAAGATGAAAAATAAATTTTGTGTATTTAAAAGTCAATAAGACAGTGTTACGTTTGTTTTTGAGAAAGAAAAGAATGAGAAAGGGTTGTTGATATGGCAAAAGGCTATTCTTGTGAAATGACGTGGCATATATCTGATGAAAAATTTTGATGGTAAAGATCTGTATCATATACTAAACTCTGTTTGGGAATTTTTAACGCATTTCAGTTGTTTTATTATACTGTTGAACAGTCGACAGATGTTATCAAACAGTTGATACAGTAAATAGAAGATATGTTTCAACAGTGGTTGACTTTCGTCAAACATATGGTTATTTATGTAAAAAACATATAATATGAAGTTTAGTTACTAAAATTAAGTTATTTATATAAGGTAATCGAACAAAATATTTATCCTATTATAATCAATTTTAAATTTCTATTAGTTATATATTAATTCGAAAATCTTAGTTCTTTTATAATCCTATTTTTACTAAAGATTTATGATGTCGGGCTTAATTTTAATTTGTATGTTAATATATATTGTAAATACTATACGTTGTAGTTACTTTAGCGTATAATGTAATTATGTTATACTTGAGCATATATAATTCAGCAGATGGTCATTTTATTTCAACAGATGGTCATTTTATTTCAACAGACTTTTAGAACGCTTGGGCATATGTTTAGCCCTAAATATGTTTAAAAATGATATTTTGGGTTTTCTAACAACATTACTTTATTATAATTATATCTTTTATTATTAATTAAATTAAATGGTTATTTTCTCTCTATAAAAGTAGAAGAAAGTGGCATTTGTATTTTTATATCTTTATCCCTTAAAACATTTTCACATTCTAAATCTTTATTCCATATTCATAATGATCTTAATAATGATCTTATTTTCAAAGGCATTCCAAACACCCCTCAACAAATTATTGGTATTAATCCGATGTTAGTGTTCAAGTTGGAATTGGTGTTCTCGGAAAATCCTTACAAGCAATCAACATGTATTGGCCGGAGAACTCCGCTGGTGATATAGGAAGGAAATCGGTCATAAACATAGAATAATCTGTTTATACTTTTCTTTCTTTGTATGGAATTATGGAAAGGATTCTACCAAAGGAAATCAGTCATAAACATAAAATGCCTTACTTGGCAATATAGTGTTTTGTTGGTATATGTTTCAATATTAGTAGACTTTCGTCAAACAGATGGTAATTTGATTTCAACAGACTTTTAGAAATACTTTAGCATATGTTAAGGCCTAAATATTTTAAAAAATGAAGTTTTGTTTTTCTGACAATGTTACTTTATCAAAATTATTTCTTTTATTATTAATTAAATTAAATGGTTATTTTCTATCTATAAAAGTATAGGAAAGTGGCATTTGTATTTACATATCCTTTTAGGAGAGTTTGTTGTTATAAAATATGTTTCATTCAATATACGATCATTTTTGAACCTAGGATTTACCCTCTAAGAAGCATCAAGTCTAACAACTTATGATGAATTTGCAAATTTTTAATTATTGTCAACATTCCTAATTTGGTAATATTTGTTAGATTACTGATTTGGAAATAATTGTTTTCATATCTAAGAGCTGTTAGCATTTTCGTTAATAATTGTCTAGATTCATGATTTGTAATGAAATCTGTCACACCCTCAATTTTCACGTGCGTGATTTTACCGCGAGGCGTATGACGAACCAGGATCCATGTCAACGGTCACAATAAACCACACTATATGAAATACGTAAACTCAAAACATAACTTTATATCTCAAAACTGTAGCGGAACCAACATCAAGTTACAAAAACTTGTTTGCCAAAAAGTTCTCAAAAGATTACTCAAAACATGAAACTAAAGCCCTAGACGCCATGCAGACCCGTGCTCCTAGTCCGTGAAATGCTACCTTAGCGACCTGAGGAAAACATGCCAAAAAGATGTCAACATACAATGCTGGTGAGTCCACAGGTTTTCATAAACGTTACCAAATGTTACCAAATATTCCAAATTTGTTATCAAGTGATATCAAGTTCAACCTGTCAATACTATGTCACGTTTAAGCCAAAGTACGCTAGCTACGCGTATGTTTTGTTACTACTACGATTGGAAAACCATTATTGGACACGTTTATGCAAGTTCAGCATGTTACAAGTTCAGGCCGCCAGAATAATGTTACAAGTCACAAGGTCGAGACAATATGCACCCACCCAGCTCCCAGCCGACGAGTGGGGCAGGTCACGCCCAATAGATCTATCCACATTTCCCTCGCTGTGCTACCCCTCACATCCATGGTCTCCCCCGAGACTTCCAAAGATCGTATAGTTACCCATAGTATGACACAAGTTCTCAAAACACAAGTTTAGCGCATGTTTTCTCCCCCAAAAGTAAAAGTAGTGAAAGTGGGGCCGTGAACTCACCTTAGGTTGCGTTTTATTCAAGATAAGAATAAAAACTAAGCCCTTGATAATCCCAACTACCGGAGATCAATCAAAAAGTTCACATAAGTGTTCCGACTGATAACCATAAGGTTATCTAGTCCCCGATTGTCCAGATCGTGACCAAGTATGTTTAAAAATACTTTTGACTGTTAAACCGACACACTAGACTAACCCAACATCCCGTTGGTGACTCAATCATAAACTAACTAAGTACACATAGATTACATATAAGTTTCAAGCATAAAACACTTAGTTTACAACAAGAATCGCACATACGAAGTTGTAAGGTCGGATTAGTATGAGAAGTGTACCAGGTTCAATCAATACGACCCTGGTTCGACCCCCATTATGTTCCTTCGACCCTTACTTTAGTTCATACACCCTATTACATGTTCATTCGACCTTAACACATGTTAATTCGACCCTAACATGTGTTAATTCGACCTAAATCAAGTTCGTTCGACCTGACTGAAGCTAATTCGACCAACAAAAAGCCAGGTTCGACTCTGGGACACCAACCTTCAACCCCACGATGGTCGAAGGTGTTCCAGGTTCGACCTTTGCAGTACCATTCTTCCTAAAACGCACCAAATCACATCAAAACTATCCGAAAACATCACGAAACATCACGAAACACAGCAGTCAAGTATGAATAACATATCCCTACAAAACCCTACCAATTTCATTCCAAAACCAGTCCATTTTAATACTTACCCAAAATGGTAAAAATTATGAAAACATCACAACATGCATGAAAACTTTACCCGATTTGGAAACTTGTTGAAATCCTTTCACAATCATCCGAAAACACTCTGTTTTATATGTTTATGAAAACCCCCAAATCGTTTTTCCAAAAAAACATGTACCAAGCCCTAGATTTATCAAAAATCCCCAAATTAGACATAATATCAACATTCACCCAATTGTAACCTAAAACAATCACAAACCAATACCAATAGCAGCCCTAGATCATGTTTTTATCATCTAAACAGCAGTTAATCATCAAACAACTCATAACATCACGTAATACACCATTAACACATGTTTATTGTTATGAAAACTCATGTTTAAATGATAAGGTTTTGTTTAGAAAGATGTTAGAAAGGTTTTTAATCATAAAACATCCTTAGAACAAATCTGGACATTTAGGACCAAATGAAAACGAATCAAAATGCTGTAAAAAGAGTTTTGGATTAAGAACACGCCTTAATCCTTTGTCTCGATGATTTTGTAGGTTAGATTGTTAAAAACGAGAGCAAAAACTCCTTTCCCAGTGATTAAAGTCGAGAGAGAGTGTATGGAGGCGACTAGGGTTTGTGAAATAATGAAAAATGACATAGTGGGGTATTTATAGTCAGCCTACATTCGACCCCTCACTGAGGTCGAATGACCTTTTTATTGAAAGATCAACCCTGGTTCGACCCCCTTAGGGTCGAACCTGTACCCATGTTTTCCATATTTTCCAGTTTTGTTGTTTTAACACATTTAAACACATCCTAACACATGAGCATACAATCCTAACACATGTTAAGCATATAGAAGCGCGTATAATCATGTTCACACCTTCGTAGCACGTATTATCATATTATGTTACATGTATGTTAACAATCTACATATCCTACTTAGTTCAATTCATGTAATTTCACCAACAACGGGACTCAAGTCTAGTGTATCCACAAAATGACTCCCTAATGATCCTCTAGATCATTGAACCCTGGAAAATCCTAACCTGACCCGACTTAACTGACCTAGCTAAGTACGTTAACAATTGTTTTTCGCTAAGGTAGACTTATATGTTATCAAAATGTTTGAGCTGAACATGCTGGGTGTCACATCATCCCCACGTTGAAAGAATTTTCCTCCCGAAAATTACACAAAGCCCAAAAAGTAAAGCAATGAAAAGAAAGAAACGAAAAGAAAATATACCAGTTGTTACATCATCCCCCCGTTGAAAGGAATCTCGCCCCGAGATTCATTCAGCTTCAGTTGTAAGATGTCTCGATTCAAACGCACGCTTAGGAAAAAGATGAGGATACTTAAATTTCATCTGATCCTCCCGTTCCCATGTGAACTCCGGTCCATGATTCGAGTTCCAACGAACGTTAACAATGCGGATTTTACTCCGGCGAAGGCTACAAATCTTGTAATCAAGGATCTCAACAGGTTCCTCCACAATGCGAAGACGATCAACAATCTTGATCTCTTCCAGTGGAACGATAAGAGATTTGTCAGCCAAACACTTCTTCAAGTTAGACACATGAAAGACGTTGTGAACACTACCGAGCTCCGTCGGTAAATCAAGTCTGAATGCCACCGGTCCAATCCGTTCCAAGATTGCAAACGGTCCGACATATCGAGGGTTCCAACTCTGATACCAATCTGTCACACCCTCAATTTCCATGTGCGCGGTTTTACCACGAGGCGTATGACGAACCAGGATCCAAGTCAACGGTCACAATAAACAACACTATATGAATTATGTAAACTCAAAACATAACTTTATATCTCAAAAATGTAGCGAAAGCAACATCAAGTTAAAAAAAACTTGTTTGCCAAAACGTTCTCAAATGATTATTCAAAACATGAAACTAAAGCCCTAGACGCCATGCAGACCCGTGAGCCTAGTCCGTGTAATGCTACCTTAGCGACCTGGGAAAAACATACCAAAAAGATGTCAACATATAATGCTGGTGAGTCCACAGGTTTTCATAAACGTTACCAAATGTTACCAAATATTCCAAAATTATTACCAAGTGATATCAAGTTCAACCTGTCAATACTATGTCACATTTAAGCCAAAGTACGCTAGCGAGGTGTACGTTTTGTTACTACTACGATTGGAAAACCATTACTGGACACGTTTATGCAAGTTCAGCATGTTACAAGTTCAGGCCGCCCGAATAATGTTACAAGTCACAAGGTCGAGACAATATGCACCCGCCCGGCTCCCAGCCGACGAGTGGGGCAGGTCACGCCCAATAGATCTATCCACATTTTCCCCTGCTGTGCTACCCCGCACATTCATGGTATCCCCCTGGACTTCCAAAGATCGTATAGTAACCCAAAAGTAATCCATAGTGTGACACAAGTTCTCAAAACACAAGTTTAGCGCATGTTTCCTCCCCCAAAAGTAAAACTAGTGAAAGTGGGATCGTGAACTCACCTTAGGTTGCGTTCTCTTCAAGATAAGAATAAAAGCTAAGCCCTTGATAATCCCAACTACCGGAGATCTATCAAAAAGTTCACATAAGTGTTTCGACTAATAACCATAAGGTTATCTAGTCCTCGATTCTCCAGATTGTGACCAAGTATGTTTAAAAAATACGTTTAACTGATAAACCGACACACTAGACTGACCCGATATCCCGTTGGTGATTCATTACATAAACTAACTAAGTACACATAGATTACATATAAGGTTCAAGCATAAAACACATAGTTTACAACAAGAATCGCACATACGGAGTTTTAAGATCGGATTAGTATGAGAAGTGGAACAGGTTCGATCCATAGGATTCTGGTTCGACCCCCATTATGTTCCTTCGACCCTTACTTAAGTTCATACACCCTATTACATGTTCATTCGACCTTAACACATGTTAATTCAACCCTAACATGTGTTAATTCGACCTAAATCAAGTTCGACCACTCCAGTACCATTCTTCCTAAAACGCACTAAATCACATCAAAACTATCCGAAAACATCACAAAACATCACGAAACACAGCAGTCAAGTATGAATAACATATCTCTACAAAACCCTACCAATTTCATTCCAAAATCAGTCCATTTTAACACTTACCCAAAATGGTAAAAATTATGAAAACGTCACAACATGCATGAAAACTTTACCCGATTTGGAAACTTGTTGAAATCCTTTCACAATCTTCCGTAAACACTCTGTTTTATATGTTTATGAAAACCCCCAAATCGTTTTTCCAAACAACAACATGTACCAAGGCCTAGATTTATCAAAAATCCCCAAATTAGACATAATATCAACATTCACCCAATTATAACCTAAAACAATCACAAACCAATACCAATAGCAGCACTAGATCATGTTTTTATCATTTAAACAGCAGTTAATCATCAAACAACTCATAACATCACGTAATACACCATTAACACATGTTTATTGTTATGAAAACTCATGTTTAAATGATAAGGTTTTGTTTAGAAAGATGTTAGAAAGGTTTTTAATCATAAAAACATCCTTAGAACAAATCTGGACATTTAGGACCAAATGAAAACGAATCAAAATGCTGTAAAAAGAGTTTTGTAGTAAGAACACACCTTAAATCTTTGTCTCGATGATGTTTGTAGGTTAGATTGTGAAAAACGAGAGCAAAAACTCCTTTCCCAGTGATTAAAGTCGAGAGAGAGTGTATGGAGGCGACTAGGGTTTGTGAAATGATGAAAAATGACAGAGTGTGGTATTTATAGTCAGCCTACATTCGTCCCCTCACTGAGGTCGAATGAGACTACACAAGGTCGAATGACCTTTTTGTTGAAAGATCAACCCTGGTTCGACCCCCTTAGGGTCGAACATGTACCCATGTTTTCCATATTTTCCAGCTTTGTTGTTTTAACACATTTAAACACATCCTAACACATGAGCATATAGAAGCGCGTATAATCATGTTCACACCTTCGTAGCACGTATTATCATATTATGTTACATGTATGTTAACAATCTACATATCCTACTTAGTTCAATTCATGTAATTTCACCAACAACGGGACTCAAGTCTAGTGTATCCACAAAATGACTCCCTTATGATCCTCTGGATCATTGAACCCTGGACAATCCTAACCTGACCCGACTTAACTGACCCAGCTAAGTAGGTTAACAATTGTTTTTCGCTAAGGTAGACTTATATGTTATCAAAATGTTTAAGCTGAACATGCTGGGTGTCACATCATCCCCACGCTGAAAGAATTTTCGTCCCTAAAATTGCACAAAGCCCAAAAAGAAAAGCAACGAAAAGAAAGAAACGAAAAGAAAATATACCAGTTGTTACATCATCCCCCCGTTGAAAGTAATCTCACCCCGAGATTCATTCAGTAAGACGTAGTACGAGTGGGGTGTCAACCCAATAGATCTATTAAAGTGTTCCATGGCTTTTGATAGCTAATGGTTATAGTAAGACGTAGTACGAGGACTAATGAGCTCATGAACCAAATGTCTCATGTTCCACATGGCAGTCACGATAGAATTAACACTCAATTGTAAATTGTACTAGAATTGTAGCATGTTTGTCCCCTAAAAATGTAAAAGTAGTCAAATGGGGCCGTGAAACTCACCTGATGATAGTACGTGTGGTCTGGTAAAGCTGGGATGCGAGGTAACTACCGTCCTGACAGTGATTGTCCTATGTTAGTCAAGAGCACGGTAAATTGTACGTTCTTGTCGTTTGTCATACAAGTTGTTCACCCGACATTGTGGACCCTGGTATTAGTGTATGTGGGCCATATTTTTGTGCACGTGACAATCTGTTTATGATTCATATGTGCTTTTGTAAAAACATGTCTTTGTGATCTCGAGTGTTTTGTTGCAAAAACGTACCCGTTGAGAATAAAATGGACTCCACATGTCGTCATGGGCTATGAATTGTTCCTAATCTAACATGTGTTGTCGTTTTATAGTAAAACAAGGATTTTAAAAAATGTTTAGGCCTTTGTAATATCCAAGCTAGTATTAACATATGTTATAGTCTTATTAATATGTGTTATTAATAATGGCCAATTGTTTTACATGATATGTTGTTCTATATCCGATTATATATCATGCCAAAAATGACTGGATTGAGTAAATCAACGTACAAGGGAGTGACCATGAGTGTGTATAGGTGTGTTTTCATGAAATCACGTACGTTTATCCTCAAAATGTGGTGAGTTGTCAACTATGTATATATATATATATATATATGTGTGTGTGTGTGTGTGTGTGTGTGTGTTTGGCACAAAATCGGTTTCTTGACATAATTAAAAGCCATGAAACGTTTATAAAAAACATAGATCATGATGTCGGTGTTTGATGGGTGTCACCTATGCGTGTGGTTAGTTCATGTATGTGTGAGCCATATATGTTTGAAATCAATTATCCATAAATGAAACAATGCTTTTAAAACTTGTCGACTTATTGTGTGATTGGCCAATTACTAGAGGGTTAATGGTTGAAGGGCCGGGAAAACATAGAAGGGCCAATTGTTTCTCAGTTACAACTAATGATAATAGTGAGTTGATAATGTACCTAGTGGATGCAAGATGATGGTCGAATGCTTGGACCTTCGGCCTCCTAAATGAGCTCTCAACTCTTTGATTATTATGGCTTTAAAGCAAGAATGGTTAAGGTATTTATGGGGAGGTGATCGGACGAGAATTAGCCAATAGGAAAGAAGTGTTTGTGTTTGAATTTGAGTGTGATCATGGGTCCTTTATATAGAGGTTCAAGTGATGTGGTGACAAAACAAATGTGGTAGTCCTACCTTCCTTGATCGATGAAATGATTAGGGAAGTTAATCACCCTTTAGTGCAAGAATTTGTGTAAGTTATGTATAAGCAATGTGTCATGCATGCTCTTGGATGTGGGCCTATTTGTATAGGTGAAACAATAAAGGAAAGTTGACCTTGCTTGGGAAGTGAGTTCATGGTTGGCTACTAGTGTATTTTAGTGTATATTGACAACCAAAACATGCATGTTCTTTCCTTTTCTTGCTTTGGCCGATTCATAAGTGGATAGAAACACCAAATAGGAAGTTGATCAAAGGTAGTTAAGAGTATATGTGGGTGGACACTAGCCAAAATTAGGGAGATGGAAAAGGTGGATAGTGACTTGTCATGGTACATGGGTTTGTCTTATATGTTAAACAAATTATGTGGGTGTGGGATGGCATCATCATTAGCCGAAAAGGGATAGAAGGAAGGGGTGATGGAGACTAGTCATTGAGACAAAGATTTGTTTATTACATGGTGATGGTGATAATTTTTCTTTGCGCCTTGAATCCGATTTGTGAGGAGTATTTGTAGGAAAGATCATGATCATAATCGGGTGGTTAAATTAGTTGTCCACTGCTATTTTGGTATAAGAACTTGACATCTATTAGAAACGGACATGAGGTTGGCTGTGTTTGGTGGTTTCGGCCGATGTAGAGACAAAGAGGATCAACGTTATTTGTGGCAAAGGATAAACTCTAGGTGTATGTTCATGTATGATCAAATGGGTATAAGGGAATGACATAGACATTGACCTTTCATACATATATGTACGCGTGTGTGTATAGATATGTGTAGATGTGAGTTTGTCCAAGATATTTGTGTGGAAAATAAGCATGAGATCGTGGGCATGGGTGGGTTCAAATGGCCGATTATATGCCTATATATATATATGCGATTTGTTTGGTAACATCTAGTCACTCTTGATATGGGATATTCATTTAGGCGACAATATTGTTATGTGGTTGGCTAGATTTCCTGATGCTTGATGATGATATTAACATGTATTACCTTTTTTTTCAAGTGTGTGTGTCCATGAATCACAAGTTATTTGGAAGTTAAGCTAATATGTATACATATGTTAGTGAGGAGTTGTCATGTGTTATGGAGTATTGCTATCTAATGATAATACATGTTTGTTCTTCGGGAGCGTTTTATGATTTTGTGTGGACCTCACAACACTTTGTGAATGTTTGGGATTGAGTGAATTATGTAATTTTTCACTTGAACATTGTCACGTGTATTGTTATTTTTGTGCATGTGTGTTAATCGGGTATAGAGTTGCTCTTTGCTGAGCATGTGGTTGGCTTGACTGATCAACACCAATTGTATAGTCTGGGTGTTGTATGCGTAAACGGATAATTTATCGAGTTGTCTCAATAATTCATGCTTACCAGGCTGGGGGGGTATAGTGTGTGAAAAATGTTTAGTTATGCACATGAAATGACAAAATTAAGTAAAATGCGTACGGATTTTGACCTGGATCGTTGACTGGTGTCACATTCTCCCCTTGTTTTTGGAATTTCGTCCGCGAAATCGAGTTGACTTATAGTTCTCAACCATTTTTGGAAAGAGTGCGGGATACTTTCATCTCATCTGGTCTTCACGTTCCCATGTAAATTTGGGTCTGCGTTTTGCATTCCATCTGACTTTGACAAGTTTTGCACGACTCTTTCTCAATTTCTGGACTTTCCAATCTGTCACCTCGATGGCTCCTCAATAAAGTGGAGTTGATCATCGATGTGAATTTCTTTAGGAGGAATGATCAAAGATTTATCGGACAAACACTTTTTCAGATTGGATATGTGGAATGTATCATGAACACCACCGAGCTCTTCGGGTAACTTGAGTTTGTATGCCACGGGACCAATCCGAGCAAGTATTTCGAAAGGACCTATGTATTGGGGGTAAAGCTACCCACGTTTGCCAAACCGTGGTACAGGCTTCCATGGTGAGACTTTTAAGAGTACCTTATCGCTAACCTGAAATTTGAGTGGTTTGCGACAACGATCAGCATAACTATTTTGACGATCCCGAGCAGCTTTTAAACGTTCACGGATCTAAAAGATCTTATCGGTTGTTTCTTGAATAAGCTCGGGGCAAGTCAAGTATTTGTCTCCAACCTCTGCCTAACACAAAGGAGATCTACACTTACGTCCATATAAGGCTTCAAACGGGGAAGCCTTGATACTTGTGTGGTAACTATTATTGTAAGAGAATTCAAGCAGAGGTAAATGAGAATCCCAGTTTCCACCGAAATCGATTACACATGCTTGGAGCATGTCTTCCAAGGTTTGGATAGTCTCTTCGCTTTGACCATCGGTTTGTGGGTGATAGGTTGTGCTCATGTCTAAGCGAGAGCCTAGGGCATCCATACGCGTTTGCCAAAATAAGGAAGTAAATCGACTGTCTCGGTCGAAAATGACTGAAACAGGCATAACATGCCTAGTTACACTCTCTTTGATATACAACTTGGCGAGTTTCTCTAGCTTGTCGGTTTCCTTGAGCATCAAGAAATGTGCAGACTTTGTCAACCTGTCAACAATTACCCAAATTGTATCGTGGCCACTAGAGGTCTTTGGTAGCTTGGTGATGAAATCCATAGAGATTTGCTCCCATTTCCAAATGGGAATCTCGGGTTGCTGAAGCAGACCAGACGGCTTCTGGTACTCAGCTTTGACCTTTGAACAGGTAAGGCATCGGCTGATGTATGAGGCAATTTCACTTGTAAGTTTGGGCCATGAGTAAAGTTCCTTTACGTCCATGTAAATCGCATAAGACGCCAAAAGGTGGCACCCAGATCCGATTGGCGAAATAAACCGTTCCGTCAGACCTTGGTTCCAAAAGATTAACCATCTTGAATACCGACTCATCCTTTAGATTCTCACCTTTTAGAGCTTCCTGCTGAGCTTCGCGAATTCGGGTAATGAGGTTTGTATGGATGGTCAAACCTAGCTCACGCACACGCATGGTCTTGACTCGTTCCTTCCGGCTCAAGGCATCAGCCACAACGTTGGCTTTTCTCGGACGGTATTTAATCTCATAATCGTAATCGTTCAGCAATTCAACCCATCTATGTTGCCGCATGTTCAGTGAAAATAGTGCACTTAGTGCCATAAAGGTAGTGCCTCCGAATCTTGAGGGCCAAGATCACCGCACCTAACTCTAGGTCATGAGTGGTGTAATTCTTCTCATGGACTTTGAGTTGTCGAGATGCATAGGCGATGACCTCATTCCTTTGCATGAGTACACTTCCAAGACCTTGATGAGAAGCATCGCAATAAACCAAGAAATGATCGGTACCTTCCGGAAGAGAAAGAATCGGAGCACTGCATAAACGGTTGTTCGAAACCTTAAACTCTTCCTCCTACTTGATTCCCCAATCGAACTTTTTGTCTATCTGCGTCAAGACTGTAAGTGGGTGGGCAATCTTAGAGAAGTTTTCGTTGAACCGTCGGTAATAACCAGCTAGACCCAAAAATTTCCGCAATTCAGTTGGTGTCTTGGGCGCAGCCCAATCTTGATGGCTTCAATTTTTTCGGGGTCAACTTGAATACCCTTCTCGTTCACAAGGTGAGCAAGAAAATGGACTTATCGAATCCAGAACTCGCACTTAGAGAATTTGGCAAACAACTTCTCCTTTTTTCGAAACTCCCAAATCAATCGAAATGATGTTCTTGCTCTTCTTTGGTTTGCGAGTAGATCAAGATTTCATCAATGAAGACAATCACGAATTTGTCCAAGTAGGGTTTGCAGACTCGATTCATGAGATCCATAAATACAGCGGGAGCATTCGTCAAACCAAAAGGCTTGACCCATAATTCATAATGCCCATAACGAGTTCGGAACGGTCTTCGGAATGTCGTCCTCTTGGATCCGCAACTGGTGATAACCCGAACGCAGGTCGGTCTTTCAGTAGTAGCTGGAACCCTATAACTGGTCAAACAGATCATCGATCCTCGGCAGTGGGTACTTGTTCTTGAAAGTCAGCTTGTTCAACTCCCGGTAATCAATGCACATGTGAAAACTTTCGTCTTTCTTCTTTCTTCTTCACGAACAAGACAGGTGCTCCCCACGGAGAGAAACTCGGGCGAATGAATCCTTTGTCTAACAATTCCTGCAACTGGTTAGACAATTCCTGCATCTCGAACGGTGCCAAACGATACGGAGTGCGAGCTACGGGGGCAGCTCCTGGGACTAGGTCAATGCGAAACTCAACTTGCCGTGGCGGTGGCAGCCCGGGAAAATCTCCTGGAATGAGTTCGGGATAGTCTCGCACTACCGGTATATCCTCGAGTTTCTGATCTTTGGCTTTCTGTTCAACAACGTGTGCCAGGAACGCAACACAACCCTTCCTTAAACATTTATGCGCCTTGATGCAAGATATGATTTGAAGAGTAGATCCACCACGGTCTCCTCAAATCGAAAGGTTTTCACCATTGGACAAGGGGATACGAACCAATTTCTCGTGACAGACGATCTCTGCACGATGTTTGGATAGCGAGTCCATACCGATGACAACATAAAAACTACCCAATCGAATAGGCAACAGATCAATGCGAAAGATACGATCACCAAGTTCCAAAACACAATCCCTAACAACTTCTTTAGATGAAATTAACTTACTTTTGGCCAATTCTATGGTATAATGTGTGTGTGTCCAACTTAGTTGATTCTAACCCAAGTGAATTCTTAAAGTCGGTCGACACAAAGTTAAATCGGCACCTGAATCAAAAAGAACCGATGCAAAATGGTTGTTAAGGAGAAAAGTACCGGTAACCACATTAGCATCTTCGCCTGCTTCATTGGCTCCTAGCACGAACGCTCGACCACGAGCTTGATCCTTAACCTTGGGGCAATCCTTGTGGAAATGACCGGTTGCACCACATTCAAAACACTCATTCTTGGCGGGTGGACTGTTGGTGGCCTTGGCTTTGCAGTTAGCGGTTTGGTGACCTCGTTGGTTGCAGTTCTTACATAGGATACTTTCACACATGCCAACATGATGATAGTGGCACTTACTGCAGTAGGGATGGGGCCCGTTATACTTGCGTTTGGTCTCCTCAGCAATGGTGGCAGCAAAAACCTTCATAGTTTCCTGACGCTTGTGGGGTGAGTTCTTACCCTTCTTGGATCCAGATCGCTTGTGCTTTTCTCCAGAACTCTTTCCCGCAACTACAACCTTTTGGCTCAACAAATCCATACGAACAGCATCATCGGTCAGACTGTGAGCTAGAGTAACAACATTCTGGGTAGTGGTTGGTGCAGATGTAGTGACCATGCTTCGAATCTTGGGAGATAAACCCCAAATACACCGTTCAACTCTCTTGTATTCTAGATTGACCATGCGGGGAACTAGTCGAGAGAGCTCATGGAAGCGGGCAGTGTAAGCAGTCACCTTAGCATCCACTATGGAAATATTCCAGAATTCTACTTCAAGATTTTGCAGTTCGCTCCTTGGACAGTATTTCTCCATGAGTAGAGCCTTGAGATCGGCCCATGTGAGATTGTAAGTCGCGTCTCGACCCATGGTTTATACTTGAAGATTCTACCACGTGAGGGCTTCGTCTTGGAAAGTGCAAGTAGAATACTTCAATTTCTGGTCCTCAGAACAACCACTGATGTCAAGAACTAACTCAGTCTTTTTGATTTAACGAACAATTCCAACGGCACCCTCTGTACAACAAAAGTTCCATGGTTTGCAAGCCATGAAATTTTTGTACGAACATCCCCGAACAGGGTTTTCAACTTCTGTGTATGCAATAGGGAATATCATTAACACAAACTTTTGCGTAGGAGTAGTAAGTAGAGAATTTAGACTCAAAATTTCTACCGTTATCCGTTTCACTTCCCCGTCGACGACCAGTACCTTGAGAGCCTCTGCTAGAATTGGCTCGAGAAGCGTCATGTCAAGAAATTTGCTCAGCAATCACTCTAGCTAGCTCAGCGGGAGTGGCTAGTAATGGTTCGCCAACGTTTGTTCGTGCAGATTGTCGGGTTTGCATGATTTCCTTCTAATATGACACATATCAAAAGTGTGAGATACATATTCTGCAAATACTGTCTCTCATACTAATGTAACAACCAAATATAACTACGCATAGCAAATCAATCACATCCACAAGACAAAAGAATAACCAACACAGAATAACATACCAACATAAACCATACATACATCCAAAATGCATAAGTATCAGGTACAAAAGACGGGCGGTCGAACCGCAATAGTTTAAGCTACTAGAACTAAACATAATACACTAAGCCTAACAACAACAGCATCACAACATAAAGTACAACCACAAATATCCTAAGAAGATGGTGGTGGAAAAGCAGCAGCAAGAGCAATGATCGCCTCCCTTATACGTTGGTCGGTCTCTGCCATCCTCCTCTCTAGTGCATCCAAGCGTCTCGCCGCCTCCACTCTCCCCATAACTGTTGACAGTCTCCCCAACTCAGCCTCAAGTACTCAATCCTCCAGCTCTCGAATGCGGTGTTGGATCAGTGGTTGTTTATATGAACACTTATGTGTTTATCAGTTTTATATATGAGTTATTAAGCAGCGGAAATACAAGTGTTCAAAGGTCTAAAAGATCACTTTGATGAGGAGTTATTACTCCCTCTTGACTGAACAATAAATGAGAAACAATAAATATTCTAAGTACAAAGCAGTAATAGCAGTTTATGTTTCTCAGATGTGAAATGGAATTATAAGTTTAAAGCCCGAAGGATTTCAATATAAGTTCAAAGATATTACACAAAATCACATATCAAAATAGATGAACAAACTCATCTATTTATAGACTAATGTACTAAACTGAAGTCTGAAGTAATCTAAGATATTTAACAAAGATATTATGCTAAGATAAGCTTACATCAGTCTGTACATTGAAACTTGAAATCAAGACTTTAACAAAACTATATTATAATCAAAACTGCTGATCTTCAGTCGGTTAGAAGCTTCTGAGGTAAAGTGCTGATGAGTGACAAACTGCTGATGAGCAGTTTGTCTTCAGCAGTTCTTCATTGAAATGTCTGGTTAGACTTCAGAACTTCTGATGAGTTTACTCTTCAGTACTTTGGTGTTTGTTCTTCAGCACTTCTTCTTTTGTTTTTCAGCAGTTCTATACTTAGGCTGATATGGAATAGACTAAGGTTATCAAAAGGTGGTTTCGTCAATCCTCTTTGTCCCAACAATCTCCCCCTGGATTGATGAAGCCAAAACCTTATCTATCCTTTATTGTTGTCCTTTTCTCTCTTCTAGCATCCTCCAGATCTCTGCTGTCATCCGGGTGGTAAGAGTACATCTTTGTTGCTCAGTGAGAGGACCAAGTTCAGGTGTCAAATGTTGAATGGTGAGAAGGTCTTTGGACGATAAAACACTCAACTCCTTTGAGTTTCTATAGACCTTACTTGAACGGTCTCTCCTGGTCACAAGTACTGAGTTGGATTCAGTAAATGACCATTTCACAATGTTTACCTTTGACCTGTCAAAGTCAGAGGTATAGGAAACCAAGCCTGTTTCCTTAGGTTGACCTGATTGAGGAATGTCTTCTATTTCAGTGACTCTCAGGTGAGATTCTTGACTTCCTTGTAGTTTAGCAGCACCTTGAATTGGCATGTTGGGCATGTGATGCTCTGTAACAACCCTTGTATGTGTCTTCTCTTGGATGGATTGTTGTAACTGATAAGCATAGGTAGCCTTGTCTCTGAATTGGGTCAAGATAGGTTTCTCTTCAACATCAAAATCACCATGTACAAGCTGATCTCCTTCTAGCAAAATCATTTTGAAGTCAGTCTTGACAATGGGATCTCCATCTGCTTTTCTCTTGGTGGCTGGCCTTCTTAATGTACCAGATGATCTCTTGACAATAGAAGTTGTTTGGACTTCTTGGCTTTCAAATCTTTCTGGTTCAGCAACTTTCTTTGCTTTGAATTTCTTGTAAGCCTCATAGAGAGTTTGTTCTTTCCATTTGCTGATTGAGGCTTTTGAACCATAGCCATTTGCCACTAACTCTTCAATCATTTCAGCTCTTTTGGCTTTCCTCTCATTTTCAGTTGCTATTCTATCAGATAGCATTTGTGCTCTTCTGGTTAGCTCTTGTGTTGAGAGTCTTTTGAGGGCCACTTGCTTTGATTTGGAGTTCTTTGTAATGAATGCTATAAGCTGTGCTCTTTTGTCTTCTTCAGCAGCAGCTTCAAGTGCTCTCTCTTCAGCCTCAAGCTCATCAAGTTTCTCTTGGTACTTGATCAATTTTTCTTCAAAGCTCAAGTCATCTCTGGTTTCTAGGCTGTTCCATACTCTATCTTCTTTTGCCTTTTTGGCAGCTTCTTTTAAACTCTTCTCCAATAAATCTTTTGACATGCTGATGGGAGTAGGGTTTAAGACAGCTGTGGAAGTTGTTGTAGGCAAAGGAGTGGGAGCAGGTTCTTTTTCAGTTGCCTTAGGAACTTCTGATGATGGTTTAGGAGGTAAAACTGCTGATGTGGTAATTGGAGTCACAACTGCTGAAGGATTGTCTTCAGTAGTTTGAGAAATGTAATCAGCAGTTCTCTCTGATGCCTTAGATAACTTGAACTCTGGTGCTACTTCTTTTCCTGGTCTTTGTGTTGGTCTATCATCTTCTTGATCAGGAGTTTGTTTTTGTGTAGCAACTTCAGTTGGTTCCTTAATCATCTCCCCCTTTTTGGCTTCATCCACTTCTGGAAGCCTAATAGAATGAGATGTTGCAGCAGACAACCTTGCCAGTTGATCTTGTGTTTCATCCATCTTCTTGTTCAACTCAGCAAGTCTCGAGTTGATCAACCCAAACTGATTGTTAGCTTTTAACTCCCAAGCAGTTGTGAAGGGTTTGAGTTGATCAGTTATGATTTGTTTGAGTGCCTGGTACAGGGGACCATCTGGGCTGCATAGTTGGTTCAGATCTATGCTTGTGAGCCCAGTGAATTGGGTAGGTTGTTTTGGTGAAGGGGTGCTTTTTGGGTGATCTTCAGATTGCTCTGAAGATGCCAGTTTTGGGGATTTTTGGGCTAACTGGTCTTTAACCTGATCTTTGGTGACCAGCTTCTTGAGCTTGGATACCTTGGATGCAGGACCTTCAATGTCAACCGTCAATTCAGTTTGTGGAATGTTTGATTCATCAACCAACTTAATGGAATCATCTGAATCCCTGATAGTGTCCTCAGAGAGGGCAGGATCAGTTATATCATGAGCTGGACCCAAACCAGTAGTCTCATGAACCTCTTTGTCTTGGTTCTGAGGTTTTCCTACCTCTGGCCTTAGGCCTTCATCAGTAGTTGCCAAGTTTGAGGTCTTAGCTATGTTACTACTGTCCTCAGGTTCACCACTGGGTGAAAAGTGAGTAGTAGCAGCCTCAAAAGTATCAAAAGTTTGCAAGTTTGGGCTTACAAACTCTTGTTCATCCTCATCTCTTTGGGTTGGGCTAAAAGGATCTACATTCATGTCAACTTCTGAAGGTATCTCCCCAATTTGATGTGTTGCTAGGGGAGTGACATGTGGTGAATGGGTTCCTTTAAGTCCTGAGAGAAGTTGGGCAATTTCTATGGTTGTATGTGAGGGTTCAGGTTCAGTAGTTGTTATGGGTTGGTGTTCAGGAGTTTGGATAGGTTCAGGGATGGTTTCAGCAGTTTCAAAAGCAGGGTCAACAGTTATTGGTTTCTTAAATCTTTTTCTTTGGAAAATAACTGTGACAGGTTTTCTTTTGGGTGGTGGAGAAGGAGTGTGCTGAGAGGATGTTTCAGCCACTTCCTTTTCAAGTGCAGATTGTACATCAGTAGTTTCAGGTTTCTCCACTTCCTGAACTTTCTTTTTCAGTGACTTGGTTGTTTTTGGTTTTTGTTGTTTAGGCTTTTTAGTTTTCTTTTTGGGTTTGGAAGATGTGGGTTCCTTGGGGATGGGTTGTTCTTCCCCTTGGTCATCTTCTAGCAAAAGTGCTGGTTTGTTGTGCCTAGAGAATACTTGAGCAGTTAACGGGTTTAAAGTTGTTGCTTCTCCCTCAAGTACTCCCTTTCCAAGTTCTTTTATTATGCATTGCATAACAAACCTTGGATACAACAAAAATTTCTTTTTATCATTTTCATGATGTAAAACCAGTTCAATGAAAAACAGTTTTGATGCCTTGAAAGAAGATTCATTTATGATGGAATGAAAAATAGGTTGAAAAGTTGAAGGCATCTGATCTATTGACCCAGTTTTTGGACTAAGACACATAATGATATAATGAAATAACAGTTTATATTGTGGGTCAAAATATTTTTTGTAAACTGTTGCTTGTGCCAAAGTACCTTGGTAGCCACACTCTGTCATGGTCAGATGAATATCTGAGGTTGGAATATGCTCAGGTGCCTCAGAATCCTTCAAACCAAGCCTGATGCTTAGTGTTTCTGGTGAGATGGCCATCATTTTCCCTTTTATTGATGATCTGAGGGAAATCACTTCATTGTTTACTTTCACTGTCTCTGAATTTGCCCAGAACTCATTAAGAGTTTCTTCATGAATGGGTGGATCGATGGTGAAAGCATCATAGTATTGGGATTTCATGATGAGATCAAGTATCTCATCATACTGGGACCAGGCTTCATCTTTAACAAAGTAGCCTCTTTGGTTGTGTCCCTGTTTTAACACGAGAGCCATGGATGTTTTTTTTTTGATCGAACAGTAATTTGTTAGGTTAGAGAAGGGGTTTTGCTTTGAATTTGAGAGAGAAAGAGGGAATTTTGCTTTTTGAATGGATAAGTGTTGAAACAGGGTATTTATCAGAAGTTTTTAACCGACTAGGTCAAACTTCTGATGAGTGAAAAGTCTGTTTTACCCTTTTAGTCAAACTGCTGAAGAAGAAAGGTTTCTTCATCAGTGGTTTTAGTTATCTCATCAGTAGTTTCAACTGCTGATTCAAATGACCTTTAAAACACTTTTCTAACTTCTGATTTTCATCAGTAGTTATATCCATTTTGAAAATATCCCATTTTTTATGTTTATCAGTAGTTTTCAAAATTTGTTCATCAGAACTTCCTTTTTCTCAAATTTTTGGTCTTCAGAGGTTTGTGACAGATAAGTATGTAAGTGAAAAATAAAATATGTGCAGAACTAAAAAGTGAAACACTTACAGACTTTCTTCTAAGTTTAACATCCCAAGCATGGATACTAACCTCTGAAAAGTTGTTGAATCAAGGGGTTTGGTGAAAATGTCAGCTATTTGATTAGCTGTTGTGACATGCTTCACCTCAATCTTGCCTTTTTCATAGCAATCTCTTATGAAATGATACCTGATTTCAATGTGTTTAGTTTTTGAAAACTGAACAGGATTTTGAATGATGCTAATGGCAGATTTGCTGTCTACTAAAAGTGGGGTCTTGGTCTCTTTGATTCCATAATCAAGCAGTTGATATTGGAGCCATTGTATCTGTGAAGTACAGCTTGCAGCAGCAAGCTGTTGAAGTTGCCACAGATGTTTGTTTCTTTGATTGCCAGGACACCAGACAGTTTCCTAAGAATTGACAACCACTAGATGTTGATTTTCTTGACATTTTGCAGCCTGCATAGTCACTATCTGAAAAAGCAGTTAACTTGGTATTGCTTGAAGCAGGATACCAAATCCCTAAAGTAGGAGTTCCTTTCAGATATCTGAAGATTCTTTTGACTGTAATTAGATGAGATTCTCTTGGTGCAGATTGGTATCTAGCACAGACACAAGTTGAAAACATGATATCTGGTCTAGAAGCAGTTAGATATAAAAGAGAACCTATCATACATCTATACATGGTTTGATCAATGTGTTTCCCTTGATCATCTGGTTCAACTTGTGTGATTGGTGTCATGGGAGTGGAACATGTTTTATAGTTTTGTAAAGAAAATTTGTTCAATAATTCTTTAACATATTTTGATTGATGTATAAATGTTCCATTTGACTGTTGCTTGATTTGTAGTCCCAAAAAGTACTGCAATTCTCCCATTGTACTCATTTCAAATTTTGATTGCATGAGTTTCTTAAATTCTTCACACAGTTTTGAATTTGTTGAACCAAAAATGATATCATCAACATATATTTGAACAAGTAAGACATGATTTCCAACATGTTTTATGAAAAGAGTTTTATCAATGGATCCCCTTGAGAAGTGATTCTTTAGTAAAAAGTTGGAAAGTGTTTCATACCAGGCTCTTGGAGCCTGTTTTAGCCCATAAAGAGCTTTGTCAAGTCTGTAAACCCAATCAGGATGAGAAGGATCCTCAAACCCTGGAGGTTGACAGACATACACTTCCTCTTTTATTTTTCCATACAAAAATGCACTTTTGATATCCATTTGATAAACTTTAATGTTGTTGGAAATTGCATAAGCTAAAAATAACCTGATAGCTTCTAGTCTTGCAACTGGTGCAAAGGTTTCATCATAATCAATTCCTTCCTCTTGGGAATAACCTTGTACCACTAGTCTTGCTTTGTTCTTGATAATCATACCAGCTTCATCTGATTTGTTTCTGAAGACCCATTTTGTTCCAATTGGTTTCTTGTTTTCAGGTAAGGGACAGATTTCCCAAACCTGTTGTTTCTTGAATTGAAGCAACTCTTCTTGCATTGCTTGCACCCAATTGTTGTCTTTGAGGGCTTCTTGATACTTCTTTGGTTCCAACTGAGAGATGAATGCTGAGAATAAGCAAAAGTTGGAAAGCTGGTTTCTTGTAAGTACCCCTGATGCAATATCACCCATGATTTGATCCAATGGATGATCCTTGTGTTCAATCAGTTGTTGTAAACCTGTACTGGATGATGGCTCTACAGGTTCTTCAAATAAACCACTGAGATTGATAATATCTGGTTCAGCTGTTATTTGAACTTCAGGAGTTTTAGGTTCAGCTGAATCAGTAGTTTCAAAATGTTCATCAGTAGTTCCTGAAGTTGAAGCTATTGAAACTTCTGAAGGTTTAATAGTTGATCTTCTGACTGTGTTTGGAGTCCATGGTGCAGGACTATCATCTTCAAATCCTTGAAAACCATTTTGAGGAGGTTTGGATGATTCAACAGTCTTTTCAGGTCCGAAATGAAAACTGTCAAGATCAAATAATTCAGCAGGATTTGCTGGAATAAGAGTGTGTTTTGATTCATTAAACTTGACATTCAGTGTTTCTTCTACTATCTTGGTTCTTGAATTAAAAACTTTGTAAGCTTTTCTCAAAGGAGAATAACCAAGAAAATAACCTGTGTCAACTTTTGCAGCAAACTTAGAGATAGAGTCTTTGATGTTGAGGATAAAACATTGACATCCAAAAGCCCTGAAGAAGGAGATAAGGGGCTTAATGCCATGAAGAATTTCATAGGCAGTCTTGGTATGTCTCTTGTTGATAAGAACTCTATTCTGAACATAACATGCAGTGTTGACTGCTTCAGCCCAAAAATACAAAGGTAGGCCTGAATCAGCTAACATTGTTCTGGCTGCTTCAATTAATGTTCTGTTCTTTCTTTCTACCACACCATTTTGTTCAGGAGTTCTGGGAATGCTGAACTGTCTAACAATCCCTTTAGACAGACAGAATTCATCCAGAGTTTTGTTCCTGAACTCTGTCCCGTTGTCACTCCTGATGACTTTGACAGATAGAGAGTATTGCTTCTCTACTTGTAGAATAAAGAACTTGATGATCTCAGCTGCCTCATCCTTGGAATATAAGAAGAAGACCCATGTGAATCTTGAGTAGTCATCAATGATGACCAAGCAGTACTTCTTCTTACCAAGGCTCATAATCTTGACTGGTCCAAATAAGTCCATATGGAGTAGTTGAAGACATGCAGTTGTTTTTGATTCTTCAATAGACTTATAGGAGGACTTATGCTGTTTACCTTTAAGACAGGAAACACAGTGTTCTTTGCACTGATATTCCTTCAAAGGTAGACCTCTGACCAAGCCCATTTTTGTGACTTTATTGATGGTTTTAAAGTTCACATGGCCAAGTCTCCTATGCCAGAGATCATTTTCTGAAGTTGATGCCTTTGAGAAGAAACAGGCAGTCTTGTTCAATACTTTGTCATTTTCAATGTCCACTGCATAGACATTGCCACATCTTTTGGCAATTAGCAAAGTATGATCTTCAATAATCTTCTCTATCAACTTCTGGCCTTCTGGTGATATGATCTTGCATGCTGTCTTTGTGAAAAAGGAAGAATATCCTTTGTCACACATTTGTGAGACACTCAGCAAGTTGTACTCAAGGTTTTCAACCAGATTCACCTTGTCAAACTGCATTTTGCCTGAGGATACATTGCCATATCCTAGCACATATCCCTTGGCATTGTTCCCAAAGGACACAGATCCTTCTCTTTGACTGATAAAATTGTTTATCAGGTATCTGCATCCAGTCATGTGCATTGAGCCTCCACTATCCACATACCATATGCTATTCAAACCTCTGGAGACTCTCTACACAAGATAGCAAATTAGTTAGTTTTGGCAACCCAAGCCAGTTTGGCTTTGGGTTTGCTCTTGAGAACAGGTGCAGCTTGTTGTGGACCATTTTTAGTAATCCATGTCTTTTTGGCAATGGATTTGTTATTAAGAACAATGGTGGGTTCTTTTTGGTTTCCACCATCAACTTTGGTCATCAGAAGTTTAACCAAGTTTATCAAATCTTTAACTTCTGCAGTTTGTGAAACTGCTGATGAGTTAGGTGAAACTTCTGAAATTGAACTTTGAGAAGATGACCTTTGTTGAGATAAAGGCTTCTTCTTAGAAAGGGTTTTGTATGATTGTTGTTTGTTGGGAAAAAAGGTATTTTGATAATCTTGTTTTATCTGTTTTCCCACAATCAGTTGATTTCTTTGTTTATTTAACTGATTTACCTTTCTAAATCTGCAAAGTTCAGTTATGTGGTTAAACAGACCACATATTTCACATGCTTTTGCCTTCTCTTTCCTTTTAGATAGATCAAGAGAGCTGGAAGGCAATTTACTGACAAAATCTGATTTTTGAAATAGGTCATCAGCAGTTTTCAGGGTCTCAACTCCTGATGTAGTTGAAACTGCTGATGGCTTATTGTCAGTGGTTTTAACTTCTGCAGGACTTCCCTTTTTGAGGAAGTTCTGATGGTAGGATGTGCATTCCTCCATATCAGAAGTTTGAATCAATTTCTTCCCATCATTATCAGTTTTGTGGGTGAAATCTGTTGGTGATTCGGTGTGGGTATATCCAATGCCAAACTTAACATTGGCTGCAGTTTGTTTGTTAAGTAACATTTGATACCCTTTACAAGACTCAACCCATTTTTCACAATCAACCTTGGTGTCAGCAAGCTCTTGTCTGACATTTCCTAGGCTGTCTATCATGGTTTTAATTTGTGCTTCTGTTTCAATGGATTTATCATTCAGTTTGGAAATTTCTTTGTTTTTCAACATAATTTTTCTTTCCAAATCACACTTCATTTGTGTGTATTTTCTTTCCATGTCATTGGATTTGCCTTGTAAATGCACATTGGTTTCTCTAATTAAAGCAAATGATTCTTTGCAAGATTTAGTGCAAAGCTTTAACAGAGATTGTTGTGATACCTGTGTGAGAGCAGAATTTGAAGAGTATCCTTCAAAAGCCATTAAGGCAAAGTTCTTTCTGCCATTATCAGGTTCTCCCCAGTTGACATCATAGACCTTATTGTCTGCATCCTGACTGCATTCTGATGTGTCATAAGGAAGACTGCTCCAATCAACATACCCTGAGGTAAATAAGCTTTGTTGCTGAGGGGGTTGTTGAGTTTGTGCATGTAGTTGAGCAGTTGGAAATGGAGGCATGAGCTGCTGTTGTTGTTGAGCAGGCATCTGTACATATTGTACTTGTGGCACATATTGGACATTTGGAGCTTGTGCCTGTACAAAATGAGCACTCCCATTAGTTCCATTATTCCTATTATATGAGGGGTTATATTGATTTCCAGAGGACATTGGTTGGTTATAGCTAGAGCTTCTACACTCTCTAGCAAAGTGTCCCAACTTCTGACACTTATGACATCTCAGTTTAGATTTGTCAAAACCAACTTTTGTTGAATTGTTTAGTCCTGGAAATTTCCTTCCTGACCTTTTATAAAATTTGTTAGTTTTTAAACTTAACAAGGCCAGTTGGTGCAATATTTCCATTTCTTCTAAGTCATCACTGCTAAAGTATTTTAAATCATCCATGATGAAACACATGTTGTCAGCAGTTTGACTTAGTTCTTCATTGTCATAAGCTGGGAAAGATCCATCTGATGAGATCCCAGCTGTTATGTCAACGTGGTCAAAAGAACCAAAATTATTAGAACAGGATGGTGAGTCATGTCCTAATAAGGATGTGCTACCCGGAGTATAGTCATCAGCAGTTTTGCCAGATTCTTGCAACTTTTTCTTTTGATTGATTTCTCTTTCAAAAGTTAGTAATTTACCATGTAACCTAGTTAGGTTCAAGGTATTAAAATCTGAACTGGTTCTGAGGACTATAGAGTAAGTTTCCCATTTTGAAGGTAAAGACCTTAAAAATCTATGCAACATAGACTCAGTTGTATAGGTCTGATTGTTTATTTTTAACTCAGAGATGAGTGAAGAAAATCTTTCAAACTGTTGAGTTAAAGTTTCACCCTCTAAGTGAGTAAAAGTTTCATATTGTTGAGCCAATATTTCTCTGATGTTGGCTATCACCTCAGCAGTTCCTGCAAACTGCTCTTTTAGGCAGTCCCACAGCTCTTTGGCACTTTCACAGTGTAAAAGGCCAGCATAAATTTCATTTGGGAGAGCCATAGCCAACATGGAGAAAGCTTTTGCATCAAGCTCAAACTTTTGGAAATCTTCCTCCGTGTATTCTTTTGGATCCTTTGGTCTTTCAGTCTTACCCTCTGGATCAGTAACAACTGGTTTGTGAGGTCCAAAAACTACAGACCTCCAACATCCAGTGTTTGTTTGTGAAATTGTATGTGCCAACCTTTTAGACCATATGTTATATTCATTTCTGACTAACATGGCAGGTTTGTTGGCAGATCCAGTATTGTAGGGATCCATTTTTAAGAAGTTTGGATTTGTCAATACTTCCTTAAAGTGATGGATTTAAAAAAGTGAGCCTTTTATCCTTTTTATTGAATATCAATATTGAGCCTGTGTCTGAATCTCAATTTGTTAGATTGATTTTGACCAGATTAACCAGATGCTCTGATACCAATTGTTGGATCAGTGGCTGTTTATATGAACACTTATGTGTTTATCAGTTTTATATATGAGTTATTAAGCAGCGGAAATACAAGTGTTCAAAGGTCTAAAAGATCACTTTGATGAGGAGTTATTACTCCCTCTTGACTGAACAATAAATGAGAAACAATAAATATTCTAAGTACAAAGCAGTAATAGCAGTTTATGTTTCTCAGATGTGAAATGGAATTATAAGTTTAAAGCCCGAAGGATTTCAATATAAGTTCAAAGATATTACACAAAATCACATATCAAAATAGATGAACAAACTCATCTATTTATAGACTAATGTACTAAACTGAAGTCTGAAGTAATCTAAGATATTTAACAAAGATATTATGCTAAGATAAGCTTACATCAGTCTGTACATTGAAACTTGAAATCAAGACTTTAACAAAACTATATTATAATCAAAACTGCTGATCTTCAGTCGGTTAGAAGCTTCTGAGGTAAAGTGCTGATGAGTGACAAACTGCTGATGAGCAGTTTGTCTTCAGCAGTTCTTCAGTGAAATGTCTGGTTAGACTTCAGAACTTCTGATGAGTTTACTCTTCAGTACTTTGGTGTTTGTTCTTCAGCACTTCTTCTTTTGTTTTTCAGCAGTTCTATACTTAGGCAGATATGGAATAGACTAAGGTTATCAAAAGGTGGTTTCGTCAATCCTCTTTGTCCCAACATGCGGACTCCCAAGGCTACTAACTACGCGCCGTGAGATAAAATAACGCCGTGCTCAGTGTAGAGTGGCCTCCCAGATGATCCTCCTAGTGTCATCGCCTCGTGATCGTCCTCCTCGTCCCTATGAGCCAAGTCGCCAGTGAGACTGGGGAGGAAAGGCCGTTTACGGGCCTGAGAGAGCCTCCTCAACCTCTGTGGTGGCTCGAGTATCGGTACGGGTACCTCTATAGTACGTGGCTCTGGTATGCGGTCGATGGGCTGGGTAGGCTCGCCGGTAGAGACAGGGTTGGCAGGCAAAGAAGAAACCAGGACACGAGCGGGAATGGCGAGGAAACTAGTTTGATGCACCCTCTTCTGGGGCATATACTTCTGGGGTGTACGTCCCGAGAAGTCAAGGCAGAAAGAAGGGGAAAGGCTCGATGAAGGGCGAGAGATAGGACGGGTTGCTGAAGGGTGGACGTCCGGGTCAACCATGAAAGGAGGGACGTCATCCTCAGTGTCATCGTCAGAGGTACGCCTCACTACAGGAGCATGGTCCACGTCCATGTCGGAATCCGTGATCCATCTTCCTCCGTGATGAGGGAAATCGAAGGCCTCGTACGGTATTGTAGCAGGCTGGGTGAGTGGAGGGTCCTCCTTTGGTGTGTCATCTACCAAGTAGTCAGGCTCAGAGTCGGACAAAATAGTAAGATAAACCGAGATAACCATGATCCTATCATGCGCATGTATATATATGTAAATGAACATGTATGTAAATAAATAAACTACCATACCCGTGTGTCAATCGTAGAGCAGCTTGAGACTTGAGAGGTGTAAGGCGAGACTATGTGGTACTTTGAAAATGTTTCGAAAATGTCTTGGGTTATAGTTGACTCAAAAAGAATCTTAGTTCACTATAACCTTATGCTCTGATACCAATCTGTCACACCCCGCCTAAGGCAGAAACACGAGAATGCGACATCGAAAGGTTTTAAAGCACAAGGTTCAAGAAACACACATACTTATTTAAATAAGTACAATCAAAGGATGGATATTGTCATAAAGTTATTCAAACCATCGTAACAATGTCTGGAAAATAGAAAATTGTCTGAAATTCATGAACTTGAAAACTAAAACATCATAGGACTGACAAGACCAATCTAAAATGGTACCATGTATTAACATGTATTACCTTTTTTTTCAAGTTTTTGTGTCCATGAATCACAAGTTATTTGGAAGTTAAGCTAATATGTATACATATGTTAGTAAGGAGTTGTCATGTGTTATCGAGTATTGCTATCTAATGATAATACATGTTTGTTCTTTGGGTGCGTTTTATGATTTTGTGTGGGTGGTAACCTCACAACACTTTGTAAATGTTTGGGATTGAGTGAATTGTGTAATTTTTCACTTGAACATTGTCACGTGTATTGTTATTTTTGTGCCTGTGTGTTAATCGGGTATACAGTTGCTCTCTGCTGAGCATGTGGTTCGCTTGACTGATCAACGCCAATTGTATAGTCCGGATGTTGTATGCATAAACGGATAATTTATCGAGTTTTCTCAATAATTCATGCATATGAAATGACAATATTAAGTAAAATGCGTACAGATGTTGACCTGGATCGTTGATTGGGGCACAGTTGTTATTAGTAAACAAACCTTAAAATATGATATGGTCTTCCCGTGTTTTCACACTGGATTTCACCTAGTAGTACTTAAAGAGAGCATCATCCCCCTTGAGTATGCCATGAGGCAATGACATGTCATTAACGATATAAAATTAAAGGTAAAAATGGCATGTCATATGGCATTAAATAATTTTAGGGGAAAAAAATTGAAAAGAAAATTGGATTTTTCTCTCTCATGTTTCCTCCCGTAATTTTTAAATGTTAATATCTTTTATATACGAGATTTTTTAAAGAAAAAAAGTACACCAAATTAACGAGCGTTTTATTATCTTTCCAACGAGTACCATAGTGTTGTACAAAAAAACGGTGAAAAAATGTTGTTGGGTTTTGTACATACAGGAAAAAGAACACAAAGTGTTCACGTAATTCATTAATCATGTATAGGCAAGTCATTAATTATGTTCAAACCAGTAAATATGAATTCTATTTTCAACAGGTGTTAGCATTGATGTTCTACATTGTTTTATGTTAAGTATTAATATTAGAGTTATACATTGTCTTAGGTTAAATGTTAGCATTAGAGTTATACATTTTGTTTAAGGTTAGGCGTTAACATTGGAGATGCATTGTTAATTGTTTTAAATTTGGTGCTATCCGAAGCTTTTCTGCATAGAACTGTAAAGCGCATCAGTCTATTTCATATATAAAATTAATGGTATGTCATATTAGATTTCTCAACCTAAAACGCTTACGGGATATAATCTAGTGATCATTATATTTTACAACATTGGAACATTTGTTATTTTAGCTTCTAGTCAAAATCAAACTTAGTTAGCTAACTTTTTTACATTAACAATGTCCATCAAATATCTTGAACATACTAAAATATAAAATTAAATATTAAAATGATATAAGTACATTGTTTAACGACTGTCGATCGACTTTGAAAATGCAAGGGTAAGAAATATCATCATGTTTGACCTATTGATTGACTAATATGTCGGGGGTAAATATGTAATTTAACAAAAATGGTTGCTTATTATTTCATGTGATGGAGACCGAAAGGGAAAAGAAGTGGATGTGGTTGAGATAAGAAACGAAACGATGGTCACATACAATGGACGGTGTCGATTTTCTCATTAGGTAAAACGTCAGGAACCATCGATTTTGATGTTTTACTTTTCGTCTTTTATGCTATTTTGACTCTATTGGGACATAAGTCTTTCACACAAAATATTATATGACATATAGTTCGATATATTTATCATCACAACTATTGTCATTGTTACGGTTGTTAATTCTTAACAAGTGTATGTCACACATATAGGAAAGCTACTAGTATATAAAGTCGCTTTTTTGACTTTATTAGGACATAAGTCTTTCATACAAAATATTATATGGCATATAGTTCGATATATCGTAGTTATGTTTATCATCACAACTATTTTGTCATTGTTATGGAGTTAATTCTTAGCAATTGTATGTCACACATATAGTAAAACTATTAGTATATAAAGTCTAGATGAGATATGTTGTAGGAATAGAAAGACCGCTTTGAGGGAGACCTCAGACACTAAAAACAAACAGTAGATAAACAACCATATTTAAAGATATAGCCATCGTGATAAAATAACAAATAAAATAGACGGTGAATGAGTAACACAATAAAACATAAAGAGATATATAAAATTATAGGAAGACATAGATGTATAAAGAAATCATATGCCAAGTCTAAGGAAAACTACATCCTACAAGGTATGGATTTAATTAACATTTAAATATATTAGTCAGAATATATATATAGGGAAATGATATTTTGGAAACCCATTTGAGTTGAGAAAACCTTTGAAAATCCATGTAAAAAACCATTATTTTTTTTTGAAAAAAATAACCAATGTAAAATACATGTTTTTAAGCATTTTGGGCAAAAAAAATAACAAAAGCGCCGATGGGGTTTTTTTTTAAAAAAAAATAAACAAAGTTGCTAAAAAAACATATGTTTTCAGCTATTTACCTATGCTTTTAGCAACTTTGTTTATTTTTTTTTTTAAATCCCATCGGCGCTTTTTTTATTTTTTTGACCCAAAACGCTTAAAAACATGTATTTTACATTTGTTATTTTTTACAAAGAAAAAAATTGTTTTTTTACATGGGTTTTCGAAGGTTTTCTCAACTCAAGCGGGTTTTCAATTTATAATTGACCTATATATATATATATATATATATATATATATATATATATATATATATATATATATATATATATATATATATATATATATATATATATATATATATATATATATATATATATATATAGGGCTGGGTTATTTTGAGAACCACCTTCAGTTGCGAGAACCGTAGGAACTATTATAAGCCCTTGATCTTGGGTAATAAATGGTTGAGATTAAAAGTTGATGGTTTTGTCTTCACATGATAACCTTTTTGTCTTGACATGTGGATTAATTAATATAAAGTACAATTAAGGGTGTTTTAGTAAAAACACAATGAAAGAGAAAGAAAAATATTATGATAACTATAATATTTTATATTCAATTATTTAAAAAACAATATTTTTTAATGTATTTAATTTTTAATTTCTTAAGTTTTTTAAAACAAATAATCAGATAAAGTTATCGAGGATGATTTACACTGGTGTAAATATTTACACCAGTGTAAATCTATCATCATGTACACTGGTGTAATTATTTTATACCAATGTAACTCTACCATACACAAAACTACTGCATTCGTATTACAACAGTGTAATTATTTTACACTGGTGTAATTACTTTACATCAACGTAAAAACCAAAGAAAAACATCCATACAAACGTATTACACCAATGTAAAATGCCCAACTAACGTATTACACCGATGTAAACATCTATACAATCAAATTAAAACAAACGAAAAATGTTTTACATCAAAATATAAAATCAACCAAAACTTCTATGCATTACATCATCATCATTTATAAAAAAACAACCCAAAAAACATTTATAAAAAAATCATAGTAACAAAATAATACTACTACACATTAATGTTACAAAAAAATTTATAAAGAATCATCCTAAAACATTATTGTTACCAAAAAAAAAAAAACCCTGCTGCTGCAAAAAAACCAATCATCATCATCATCCATCAAAACAAAAACACATAATAATAATAATAATAATAATAATAACAAAAACAACAACAAGAAGAAAACATACCGTCATCCACCGTCGCCGGTCGTCCTCCACCGTCGCCGCCGTCTCCTGACACCAAAAAACCCACCACCGTTCAGATCCCCAACCATCATCATCATCTAAACAACAAACAAACACACAACAATAATAATAATAAGAATAATAATAATAATAATAATAATAATAATAATAATAATAATAATAATAATAATAATAATAATAATAATAATAATAATAATAATAATATACCTGATAACCCCCCACCACGAACCACCGCCGAAAACCCCCACCACGAACCACCGCTGAAAACCCCCCACCACCGCCGTCTCTGCCGTCCCCGTTGTCTCCTCCACCCTAAACCACCCCCCGTCTCCCCCTTCACCACCCCCATCATCACCACCCCCCAAACCACCACCGTTCAGATCCCCTCGAAACCCCCCACAACCACCACACATCCACCACCACAGCCCCCACCCAACCCCACCCCTCGTCGTCTATGTAGAGAGAGAAAGAGAGAGAGAGAGAGAAACGTGAGTGAGAAAGAAGAAAGAGAGAGAGAGAGAGAGAGATAGAGAGAGAGACGTGAGTGAGAGAGAGAGAGTCTGATAGAGAGAGAAAGAGAGAGGTGTGAGAGATGAGAGAGAGAGGAGTGTGTGTGTGTGTGTGTGTGTGTTTGTTTTGAAAAAAAACAAAAAAAAATCAGATTAATAATCTGATGAAAAGGGTTGGGGTGGGGTTAAATTACTTTGCTACCCTTTAATATTATAATGGTGGATGGTGTATGTGTCATCATGTTATTGGTCAAGGAGGGTTCTCAAGTTCTCTTAACTCAAGGAGGTTCTCAAATGAACCCAATCCTATATATATATATATATATATATATATATATATATATATATAGGATTTGGATCATTTGAGAACCACCATTTAGGGAGAGAACCAAAGAACCAGTGTGAACATGTGGCATTTTTGTAAATATGAAGGTGTCTACAAAAAACCCCTCCATCAAAAAATAAAAAAAAAAATTATATAACCTAAATAAATAAAAAAAGTAAAAACACCAAAATGATTATTTTGCATTATTAATTTGAAAAAAAAATAAAAAAATAAAAAAATGGCTTGTGACGTCATATGACGTCATCCTGATGCACATGTGCATTTCGCTGTTATATATACAGAAATACACCGTATGCACATGTGCATTTCACTCTTAAATCGCACTTTTGAATGAGTTGTCAATTACCATAACTAAATTATTATTAAATGGACGCGATATTATATATAAGTGATCAAAAAATTTATTCAATGATCCATAAACGGACGCAAAGTGAGATATAAAATACACTCGAACTCGTCAATTGTTTAGTCATGCATATTATAACATAAATTTAAAATAAAACACATGTAGGACAACAAACATGAATAAAATTAAAACAACTCTTTATAAAAACTATAATATAAGATGTGTGTACTCCATGCACATATGCATTTCACTAATATAGTTCGGTTTTTTTATTGGTTTAGCTTTATGGCTTACTTATTATGTATTGTGAGAGTAGGGTGGGTGGTGGGTTTAGGTTTTTAGATGGCGGGGGGTTTAATTATAAGACTACCCACAATATACATACGCTAAAATAATATTCACAAACATAATCAACCTATCAACTACCATATGAGACCACCCACAATATAATATATATATATATATATATATGTGTGTGTGTGTGCATGCATCATCCTTCAAACAACAAACTTTTTTTGTACCCATCTATTTTTAATATACAAATACATGTAATTTCTACCAAACCATCAACACAATAATACAAATGATAACAATAATAAAATATCCATGTTACAAACCAATCATGTTACCACTAATCACCTACCTACAAACTTCTAAATATCTCACAAACTCATGTCCACCACCAGTATCCCCTTCTATTGCTTAATTGTCCCCTTTTCAAATTCTTCTCATTTAATTTATCTTCTTCAAGCACTCTTCATACCTCATTGATGCCTCATCTTACATCTTCTTTGTTTTTTCATCTATCAACATGAACATCGTACACTTCTCAAATTTATAACATTGTGCGTTTGTTTAAACAACTAACGTACAATTAACATTTATTAGTTAAAATAAGAAATATAAATATATGCACATGTGCATATACATATATGCACATGTGCATACATGTCTAAATTGCTTAAACAATTAATAAAAACCTTTTTAAACTTCCTGATCAACGATTGTGTCATCTTCCTCAATCGCATCCGATAACTTTTTTTTACCCTTTCTCCCGCAATCGACTAACACCTGTTCTGCCTTCCGGACCGTATAAATTCCGTCTTTGTCACCTCTCCATTCCCAACGATCACTGCATTCTATCCATTTGTAGTCATAAAACACCTGCAACAAATTAAACAGATCCAAATTAACAAGAATTAAACCTTAATGCACTTGTGCATTAACATTAATTTTAACATTACTATATAAACCATGCACGACCTTAATGATAACAAGAATTAAACCTTAATGCACATGTGCATTAACATTAAATTCAACATTACCATATAAATCAGCCAGCAAACTGCCACAAAATATTGTACAAACCGGTCACGAAACATTAAAACCATTAATTAAATAATAGTATAATAATTATACTAAAAACGATTAGTGGCCCTTGGTTGGTTGATGATTTCAATCAAATATAACAACCAAAGTAAACAAATTTATAAAAAAATGCATATTTAACAAGTAAAGGGGGCCAAAGTATCACTCCTCGAACTCCTATAATCGAGAATAAAACATAGCCGGAGTTTCCACCGTTATCATTATATCCCCAATTCACCGGCTTCACAACACCACCGTCCTCCTTCTCCACCATGAATTTACTGGCCAGTCTGCTCCTTCACCCAACCCTCTCTATTCACTTCCTCTTTTACAAATATTATCACTTATATTCATAGCAATATTATTAATATTATTATTATTATTATTATTATTATTATTATTATTACAGTAATATAATCTCAGCTGCAGAAGATTCAAACATTTATGTCTGGAATCACAACATTAGTCCCACTAAAACCCTTACAAAACCCAAAACCAACTTATCGTTTGAAAACTTTTTCTCACGAAACACAACAATGGCCATACCTTGGTGTGGCCTCAAAACCATAGCGTCTGCACTTACATTAAACAACCACAGTAACAACATCAACAATGCTGTTGTTCCGAGAAGTACAATAGTCCCCGTAAATGTCTCTTGGACTGAGACCTCTGACACCGTCTCCCGCCACTTTCAGTTTCAAACAGACGGCCAACTCTTTGTCAGTATTACTGTTCGTGATTATCTTTTTTATGCCTGTTAAGTGTTCGACGGTGGTAGCGATTGTAGAGGATGATGGATTGATGGTGGTAGTGGCAGTTATGGAAGATGGAGGGATATGCAATGAGCTAGGGTTTTGAAGACTGCATCTTTTTAACCCGTATATGACCCGTTGGGTTTTTTTAAATTCAACTATATATTTACAATAATACCCCTTGTTCACATTGGTTCTCTGGTTCTCTCTCTAAAGTTGGTTCTCGTATGATCCCTACCCTATATATATATATGGGACAAAGATAAAATGGAAACCGATATTATTTCAAAAAACTCCAATAAACTTCATCCTAGAGATTAATGGCTCTAATTCATTCTTGGTTATTTTATTATATAAGGTACACACAAGAAGACAAAAAAGGGTATAAAAGACAATATATATTTTCACTTTTTTCTCTCCATCTTATCAGCTCTCTCCTACTTTTTGACTTTCTCTCTCCAATCTTCTCTCTTCTACCTTTAGAGTTTCTCTCTCATAAGTCTGTCAGACGTATTGTTGCATACGTTAAAGCCCTATAGTTGCATACGTTAAAATTGTACAGACTCTAGTCTCATATGTGATGTCTTGTTGCATACGTTAAAATTGATACATATGTTAGAGTTTTTTTAAAAAACACATAAAATATATACATTAATTAAAAAACATTACAAATCAAAACATACAAACGTACACAAAAAATGTTTCTAACAAACGACAAACAATAGTAACATATGAAACAGAGGTAACATTACAAATCAAACGTGCGAAAAAAACTACGATAACAAAAAAAATCTAAACTATGCTTCATTCTTGGTAATCATCTTCATGTTTGCGCACCAAAATATCTCCACATGTAAAGAAAACAAATTCATCAATTTACATATTCAAACGTTTAGCATATAACCTAGTTGTCAAGACTATAAAAAAAATCCATATGAGAAAGGTCATAAAGACTGCATAGATATGTAACATATGCAAATTTAGTTCCAATATAACCTATGAAACAGATGAAAATTCATTCGATCCATGTTAAAAAAATCCATATGAAAAAATGACTTTTGTTTCCATTAACATATGCAACTAGAATCAACCCAACTTAGTCCTAACTTTTAATTTTGTAACACCCTATCCCTTAACCCGGATAATTTAATAGATTAAAGTAGGCTTAAACATAACTTGGCTTCAAAATATGTGTTTTAAGAGTGACCACGTGTATCACGTTAATTATGATAATGATAATTACATCCCACAAAAACTACAGTTTAAGCCTTTGAAACATGAGATTCGCGAGAGCCAACAAGACATATCGTTCGGTTCTTCAATCACATGCTTGATCTTCACCCAAGCTCAACATAAACGTACCTAGAGTCAAACGGCATTATACGACCCGTTAGACGGTTAAACAAAAATAAAAGTAAAACTGAATGGAAAAACTGAATTCTAACAAGCCATGCTAGTTTGAGGAACTATCCGCTGCTCAGTTTTCCTCTGGTCTGAGCAAAGATCCACTGCTCATTCTTCCTCTGGTCTGAGCAAACATCCTCTGCTCATTCTTCCACTAGTCTAGACTATCCTCTGGTTTGAGCAAACATCCTCTTCTCATTCTTCCTCTAGTCTAGACTACCATCTAGTCTGAGCAAATATCCTCTACTCATTCCTTTGCAATTATGACCCTGAGGACTGTTCATGTGTCGGTATTCAATCAAGTTTTAAATGTTTATTAAAAAAGGGACCATTGACCCGTTTACCCTTTCTTAACGCGGTAATTAACCTTCAATTAAGGTCGTCATTAGATTTACTTACCGATTAGTTTAATTGCCCCATTATCTTGTATTGTATGCATACTATCATGTTAGGGTCCACAAGGAATGAGTTTGATTATCTACTATGCACATATGGGTTATAACATTCTAATCCTTGTTAAAATAACCTCTTGTGATTCCTAATTTGTGTTGTGTCTTACACCTTCCTAATCAAGCCTTAACTTGACGAGGTGTGTGTCCATTTGAGTCACTCTACCGTTGTGGCAACGCCTCGTGTCCATGGCCACATGTGCCACCTCTCGCGGTCATACTTGCCCGGTCCGTGTGACTCATGATACGAATTCACTTGTGAATTATATGCCACTTATTAATCACAATAGTATTTCAACTCCTACGACACTCCCGTTGGTACGAATTCGAAGTAGGTATACATATCTGTATAAAGTCATGGTAGTGACTACCTTAGCTTACGCCCCTTTTGCTTCTAGACTAGCTTGAGATTTTTAACATAGAGTCTACGAATATGCTAAAGCAACTAACAAAATTGATATTGGCATAATGTGGACCCTCGGTTTAGGTCCTTGTCTAACTAGTATTTTAGCCAATTGACCCGTTAGCCTAATTGGGACATTGGCAACCTTCATCTAAAGCCGTTTTCTATGAATTATGATTCTCAATTAAGCTTCTTTTGTGACACTCCAATGACTAGTTTTCAAATATACATACAAAGGTATAACTATGCATGTAAACATACTACAAAAATATTAAGATTTAAGCCATCAAGTGACTTACCTTATGCGTGCTTCCTCTTTACCTCATTCCGAGACTCCTTGGCTATCCAAAGTCTCTTGTATTCGCACCTAGAAGGTGAATGATCACTTAGGTTGTTAGAACCTAGTCTTTACTTGTCTACACGCATTTTGGTTGTGTTTTACTAATATACAAGTTTCATCAAATTTCTCTACACCCAAGTGAAGTCGAGTTTCATTGAGGTGTTTTATAAAACACTTGGTAGGCGTGATTTATCCAATGTTATTTATAGGACCTAGAGACCACATGGATCCATTCCTATCTCAAATTCAACATTACTAGCATTTCGATAAACATCTAAATCATAGTTTATCATTGATATGCATAGCAAAAGCTAGTATTTCATAGTTTAGAGGTGGTTCCTACCAATCCACCAAGAAACCCAATTCATTTTAAAATATGAATTTACAAAGATATAATCTTCACACAAGGATTTCGTTTAGAGAAACCTTTAAAAGCCCTTAATTCACGTTTTTGGAGTAACCCTATTTTTCACCCGTCTCAAGTATGCATAACATCACCAAATCAGGGCAAATAAAAGTTACCTCGATGTGTATTATGCTTGGATGATTCGATTTAGGTCTAATGCAAGCAAAACCCCTTTGATTTGGCCTTGAGTCAAGCTTGTTCTTGAGTTTGAGCTTAAGTGTGTGTTTTGATGTGTGTATGGATCGATTTCCAGGAGGTTCTTGTATGTGTTTTCCTTTTCTTTTTCCTTTTTTATAAGTATTTAACCAACTCAAGTTTGGTTATTTGGAAAGCATAGCCCCTCCCATCATTTGTCAAGTATTTTCTAGTTAAAAGCCCGGTGTGCTTATATTATCATAAAATATAGTTTAGAAATTTTGGGGTGTTACAAATTTAACAAACATATGCAAACTGGAATCAACCCAACTTAGTCCTAACAGGTGTAACATTTGAAACAGAGGTAACATTCATTCCATCCATGTTAAAAAATCCATATAAAATATGAATTTTTTGTTTACATTAACACATGCAACTGGAATCAACCTAACTTAGTCCTAACTTATAACTTATCAAACATATGCAACTGGAATCAACCAACTCAGTCCTAACTTAAAACTTATCAAACATATGCAATTGTACCATATGAAACAGCACAAAATTAAAACATAACCTTCACATCAAGCTAAACAAACAAAAATCCGCCCTTTGTAACATGTGAGAACATGTTAACTGATATGATTTGTGAAAATTAGATAAAAAAATCCATATGAAAAAAATCACTTTTGTTTCAATTAACATATGCAACTGGAATCAACCCGACTTAGTCCTAACTTATTAACAAACATGCGTGTCACTTATATTCAAATTTCTGTAAATACTTTTGTTTCCATTAACATTTAGTTTCTGTAAATCCAAACAAACCGTTATACACCTCCTTTCAACCTAGACTTTTTTATTCAAATTTCAAAACAACAAAACACAACCAGTTAAAAAGTTCACAAAATTCCAAATGTGCAGTACCATCTTTAACTTTTATGACAACACAACACTAAATCCAAGAAAAAGGTAATTACTTTTATTAAATAACTACAATTAAAAATACCCAAAAACATATCTAGGTCACCATTGCCATTGTTATCACCTCTGCTGCAGTGGTCATTAAATACTAATGTTGTATACAAAATACTACATAATACTCAACATTGCAACCAACAAAGATCAGAAAAAAAAAGATTCAAATACGAAGGCAAGAAACAAAAACCACAAATAGAACATGAAAGCAGACATCAAATCCTAAACACAAAAAAAAAGAACAACAAAAGCAAAAGAAAAAATTTACCAGGAAAGGTTGAAGAGAGAAAGAGAAAGAGTTGGAGAGATCATCTTCTCCGGCCACCTCTTCAATTCCGGTGACCGGTCACCTCTGCAACCCCACACTTGTTCGTTCGGTCTCGGATGACCCGTGACTCACATATCCCTGGAAACCCACCACCATTCACCGTTCTCCGATCCTCTCCTTCAAACTTCAAATCAAACATCCACCCCCTTCTCCTTCTCTGTAAACCAAATCCACAACCTCTCCCGCTCCCTTTCCACAGTTTCGATAACCTCACAATCCACAACCTTCTCCCCTTTTCGTTTGTAACCACCGACACCCTTCTCTGACCAACCACCCATTCTTCCTCTACGACCGACCACTGGGAAATGATATGTGAATATGAATTCTTGAATATGAATTCTTGAATATGAATTCTGGAATATAAATATATATATATATATATATATGTAGAGGATTCGGTAGGAATATTGTTTTGTGTAGGAAGTGTAGGAAGTATTTTCAACCATTAGATCAAATCTGATTAAATCTTTAGATGAATGGCATTATAGACTTTTTGTCCATTTTTTTTATTTATTACAAACCCACTAAATTAGCAACTAACATCTAGATATATATGAAGATTAATCATCCTAAACTAACTAATTATTTATTATTTTTCATAAGAATCATAAGATATTCATATCAAATAAGTTGATCAATACCCAAAAACTTGTTTGATTCTTCAAACATATAACCCATCTCTATCACTTTTTTGATTATTCAAGTCATGGCAGAAGGTTAACATCAGGAGTGTTTTATAATAACGTCAGGAGTGTTTTATAATGAAAGAGAAACTAGCATGCATTAATAAGGAGTGTTTTATAATAACATCAATAGTGTTTTATGTTGAAACTAAACACAGTAGAAGTGTTTTAAAATAGTAGAAGTGTTTTAACAGATACGAATTATGTTAGTTAAAAAATACTATTATTCGGTTAGATCAACAAAAAAAAGGAGAACACTATTACTTTAAACCCACTATTACAGAAGATGAAGAATAACCAGTGCAAAGAAGGTTTTGTGGTTCTATTTGTTTTTTTCTTTATGGAAGATGTGAGAATCCAGTTAAAAACCGAATTCAGGGATCGATTAAGCGAAAACAACTCGGATTCAGATGGAAGATTCGAGATGAGACAGAAATATACGATAACAAAGTCATCACAGATTCGTATTGCATCAGAAACGGTTACAGACACTGTCATCAGTAGGATAAACATCTATCTCGGGGCCGGGGGAGGTCGGGCATGACCTCCTCCTTGAGAGCATTCAAAGCACAAACTCAAAATCTTAACTGAAAACAATCACATGAGATTGCTATTTATAGTCCAAAACATAAAGCCACATTCGCCCCTTGAAGGAGGTCGAACCTGCAGTTTCGCCCCTTGTAGGGTTCGAACCAGTACTTTATGTTTTGGTCTATATTAACAAATGCATCAGATCCATAAAATGCCCTTGTGGATCACCACAATCTCATGTAATACAATACAAGACTCAACCCGAATCTATTCGACAGTGACGTCCAAAGAAAGTGCATCAACAAGATAAACAAGTTTGAATGTATGAGAGAGATTATAATAACTAATAATATTTAAGATTAAAATTAAGATGAGAGAGAGAGGGGGCATGATTTAAGGGTGAAAGTCAAATGGTTTCTATATCAAAATACAAGATATGACATTACTACCCTCATTCAAAACACATATTGAACCATCCTACCCTTAATTATTAAAATATAATTAATAAAATCTTACAAACCCAAACTTTTAATCTCAACCATCCATTTCTAGATCCAATTGTTGAAAGCACTTCCTACACAAATCAATTTTCCTACAGGAACCTTACCCTATATATATATATGTACATAGAGAGAGAGAGTGTGTGTGTGTGTGCGTGTTTGTGTTATCTTGTTTATATAGGAGGGAGAAAAGAGATTAAATATTTATAATTAGGGGGAAAAGTAAAATGACTAGATTACCCTAAAGATATAAAATAATATATTTGTTAGTGGGTGATGTGGTTGAATAATAGCCATTAGATGACTTTATTTGGGTTTCTTTATCTAAATGGGTTTTTTGTATATACTTAGCCTATATATATATATATATATATATATATATATATATATATATATATATATATATATATATATATATATATATATATATATATATATATAGTGTACCTTTATAATGAAAACTGTGGAACCTCTGACTTCCCAAGCTTATTTTTTTTTATAAAAATTTTAGGGGCATGTAATATACATGATTTTAAGCATTTTGAGCTCAAAAAAAAAAAAATTAAAAAAGCGCCGAGCACTTTTTAAAAACGTTAAATAAATTTTCGAGTAACACAAGGTAAGCGAAAATAACATGTGTTACCCGAAAACGTTAAGTTTTCACAGGATCCTTCCCCTATATATATATATATATATATATATAGAGAGAGAGAGAGAGAGAGAGAAAGAGGGGCAATTCTAAAATGAAAACCACCCTCACTTATGGAAACCAAGAAAACCCATTTGTATAGCTCTCGTTGATCCACGTAGACACCTTTGAAGTTGATCAGAAGCTTATTTTTGTTATTTTGTTTTTGTTACTATGGTCACTAAAAAAGTCTCTCTCTCTCTTGATAACTCTACCTCTAATCATTTAACCCATTTCCCACATCATCACCCCCTCCCCCCTCACGTTTACACAAACCCAAATCATCTAAAAACAAATGATTATTCCTAAATCCTCCCACATCCACCCAAATCCACTACCCGTCAACCACATATGAGAATACGATGTAGTTCTGAAGACGATGACAGTTGACGATGTTGAAGAGGGTTTGGAGTCGATGCAGAAAACGGCGGTGGGTTTCAAGACGATACTAGTTCGGTTTGTGTAGGCCTGGTTTTACGACAAAAGTGGAGATAGTTTTGGTGTTTTAGTGTTCAAGATCTAGATCTGGGTTTCGATGAAGTTTCAAGATTAATACTGAGATATAAAACAAGTTTACCTCAACGGACGTTAGAAGCTCAAATAGACATACATACAAACGTTCTTCTAATCAAGGGAATCATAGTTTGATCGAAGCTGAGAAATAATAATAATAACAACAACAACAACAACAACAACAACAACAACAAAAGAGCAACAACAGTAGTAGCATCAACAACAAAAATAAGAAAAGGAAAGGAAATGACGGTGGCCACAAGCAGGAGTTGAAGGTGAGATAGGAATTTTAGGAATCAAAACATGTTGCACACCTATATATGTTTTATTTTTCTTTCAGTTTGTATGGTTTAGGAATCAAAACATGTTTTGTTGTCTTTCAGATCTTTTGTTTGTAATCTTTTTAATTTTGGTCATATATTTAAATTTGATATACAACTCTTTTTCTCAACTTTTCTCCTTATAAATAATCTATGTGGGCAAGGATTTTAAAGCTTCGGGTGTTGTGTGATGGTCTACGGTGAAAGAGGATGTAGCTGGTGTTTTTTCTTTCAAAAATATTTGTTTTCATTTAAAAACATATGTTTTTATTGTGTGGGTTATAATTCATCACATGTTTTTGTGTTTAGAATATAAAGTATCATATGTTTTCGTTGTTTGGGTTATAATTTACCATTTTTTTATACTCAGGTTATAAGTTATCATATGTTTTTGTTGTTTGGGTTCAACAAAAATTGGGTTAACTTATACATGTTAATTTTACATCTGTTATGAGTTATATTAATAAGAGGAGAGAGGAGAGAAGAAAGTAAATTTTGTTTGGACATTTTTACCCTCTGATAACTAAAAGAGCATCTTTACTCTTGATCAAAAAGTAGAAATAACAACAGTCATAGATCAAGTTGAATGAGTGATTAAGATGTGGGTTTAAGGGGTTTTCTTAAGTGGGGAGGGTTTTCAAATTATCCCTCTCATATAATATATATGGGTTAAGATAATTTGAGAACTAAGTTGAGTTGTGAGAACCACGAGAACTCACTTTATAACCACACACCTATTTAATTGTGTAATGAATTTGTGGTTGTAAATTAAACCATAATAAAATATTAATTTAGTTACATGGTTTAGAAAGGGGTAGTCGTTTTGTTACACCGGTGTAAAAACATGGTAAATAACTTTTTTTTCATTTTTTACGACGGAGTTAACCGGTTTTACATCAGTGTGAAAAAAAATTAAATTCACATTTTACATCTGAGTTCTCACGATTCTCATAACTCGACATAGTTCTCATTTGATCTGGATAACAACTAATAAACAAAACCAACTGGTGACACATGTCACTCCATCATTTAATCTTCATTGTTTCCCCACCTCATTTTGTAAACATGGCATTCTCTTATCCATTCACAATAATGCCCCCCCTATAAAGCATACTCATGGCTTCTTTATTTTTGTTAACCCTTATTATTAATCTATACCTTAATGATTATTTGTTTTATAACATAAAAACTCCACAAATTCACTTTCTTTTACTTCGTTTAATCCAATAAAGCTTCACCAAAAATTAAAACTCTAATATGATCTTTCTTCTTTAATATCTACCAAAACCTCAAATCCATTGAAATAATCCACGGTAATCTTCTTTTAGAATTTTGTCGATTACATGCTGATTAAAATCCATTGAATAATATTGTTACTCTCTTTCGATTATCAATACATTGTCCCTGATTTGGGCCGATTAAATATTCTTAAACTTTTAAGTTCATATTCTGAAGTATCTATTAAAAGATACAATTGTTTCGTTGTATTAATGTTTTAACTTACTAACCGAACATTCGAACCCCTAATGGTTGGATCCATCTCTTTACAAAACTTGAAGTTGCTATAGATTTCTATATCAGGTTTGGATTGTTATCCAAAAAATAAGGGGTGGATTGTTATAGATTATTTGATTGTTTAGAAACTTGGAATAGAAATTCATATGTTTGTGAGGCTTGTTCATCCGTTATAGCGATGAATCTCTATTATAATTTTTTTTATCCGATTAATATATATGATTGATGATTGATTTTGTAATGTTTTGTAATTTTCAATGTTAGGGTTTTTGTTATTTATCATCTATTATCTCATAATTCAGAGTAAAAAATCATAAAAGATGATTTATGTTCGATTCAGGTTTTTATTGTTATCATATTTTATTTCATGAATTAAAGTAAAAAAAAAAACTAGTAATGGATGATCTCTGTTAGATTAGAATTTTTGTTTTTTATCATCTATTATCTCATGAATGAAAGTAAAAATTAGTAAAAGATGATCTCTGTTTGATTTTTTTTCATGCTCGCTAATTGATTTTCTCAGTTTTATTACATTTTCATGTATGGTTATGTGTCATTGTTTTTACTAGGACCTTGATGTCTATGAAGATTGATTAGACATAGGGTTTGATCGGATTTGATTGAGTGTTTCTAGATGATATTTATTAGTGACTTAAATGCAATTTATTGGTGGATGTATGGTGTTCATGTTGGTGTTCATCATGTTCATACGGATTACAATATTTTTCTTTGAATGCTTATTTAATCTTATGATTGATCTTACTTTTGTTGGTCAACAATGGATTGCATGTTTATGTAGATCTTTTAATTGGTTACCAAGATTATGACATTAAATCTAATTGATTTGGTTTGACCAATTTGTTTTTATAGAAAATTCGAATTTAAAATTCATTTATTTCATTTGGTTTGACCAGTTTTTTACATTATAGATTTCGGTTAAACATTAAGAATATTTAAATACTAAATGTTTTATTTAAGTATTTAATTTCAGATTTTAATATTTATAATTTTAATTTTTAGTTTTCGGTTATTCTCATAAAAATTCAAAATTTGAATTTAAGATAATAATGGTAATAATTAGAGTTAATTATTACATTTAATTTGAAATTTTGAATGATTTGAATCATTTTGAAATTTTCAAAATTTTTAATTTAAGTTAATAAGGGTAACAATTTCACCAACTTACTACCTTTAAATTAGAGATTTTCTAATATATTTAAAATTCAACAACTAATAATTTTGGTTATAAATTTCTCAAATTAGTTACAAGTTAATATTCAAATTTTAAATACTATAATTTAAAAATATAGATTTTGATTAAACTTTTATATTATTCGATTACTAAATGTTCTATTTAACTATTTAATTTCAAAAACACTTACAACACAACACAAATATCAATAATTCTCTCTCAATGGACCGCCGGCGCCGGAGTACTCCGATACCGGAAAATGTTCAACGTCGTATTACCAAGATTTTTGTTACTAATCTTCCAGAGGGTTGTAGTGGTTTAGATCTAGCAACTCAAGTTCGATCGTATGGCGAGATCTTTGATCTCTATATTGCAAGAAAGAGAGATAGGGCAGGCAACCGTTTTGGTTTTATTTCCATGTTGGACGTAAAAGACAAGGTTGAATTACTTAAAAACCTTTGTGGTGTTCGTATGGGAGATTATAAACTTTGGTTCAACATCGCTCGTTTTGTGCTTGAAGATGGCGAGATCAATACTAATGGGGAGAAGTCTCAGCCTTCCAAGACTAACAATACTAATCCTAAAGAGGGTGAAGGATTGTCGGGATCTTCCTCAAGACCTTTTGACACAGGGGTAAGATCGTTTAAAGATTTGCTCGTGGGGAAATCGATTAACATTGACAGCCATGTCAACGCATTTTCTGCGTTGCATGGACGTGCGTTGGTCGCCAGAATGTTAAATGTCGAAGCGTTGAAGAATACTTTTGTGACTTTGAACATCATATGTCCTGGCTTCGGTGATGTTCAATATTTAGGAGGCCTGGACGTTCTTTTATCCTTTGAGGATGCTGAGAAGGCATTGATGGTTCATGACGCTGCTATTACAATGAAGGAGAGCTTCTCAGCCATTACGGTATGGGAAGGTCTATCCTTTAGTTTTGAAAGACTAGCCTGGTTGAAGGTAAAGGGTATCCCATTGCACCTTTTATCAAATGAAGTCATCGATATGGTTGGAGGTATGTTCGGAACGATTGTACACAAAGCAAACATGTCTGAGGAGGATCGTGATCTTTCTGTCGAATATGTTGGTGTTCTAGTCGGAGAGGGCAAGAGGATTTCCGAGGAAATTACTCTGAACTGGAAGAATCGAAGGATTCGGATCTGGGTAATGGAGGAGCTAGACGACTAGGTTCCCGATTACGTAGAAGTTAATACTACTCAGACCGAGCATGGGACAGAAAAATCGGATTCAGAAATGGAGGATGATGATGCTGGGAAGTCGGATTTGGATGATGTGCCGGATCTAGAATCGGAAAAGTCACCTGAAAAATGATGTGGTCATCATCGGTGAAGTCGAACATGACAGTTTGGAAAATATTGATTGCCATTTTAATGACATTAGTGATCTCCAATCAAACATAATTAAGGAAAAGAATTTGAATGGAGGTATGGTCAATGATATCTTTACTCTTGCCGTTAATTTTGACTTTGATCACACTTTTGAAAAATGCCACAATAGTCCCTCTACTTCAAAAGTTGCAAAAAGAATGAGGTGGGCCGGTCCAGTACTAATTATACTAGTAGCAATGAAAGTTTGAAAGTGGTTAAAAAACCCAAAAGTGATGATGATATTTTTGGGCTAAATGCGCTATTAGTCCTGGACGAAAACAGTATTGAACCGGTTGGTTATAACTCAGATGATGACCAAAATCCTTCGATAGACCTTAATACTCAACCTGTACCTCAGCAACCTAATACTGGTTTTTAAGACCCGAGCTTTTGAGGAATCGATCAGATGCTTTCAATAATATTCAAAGTCAAGTCATCGAGATTGAAGCTACTAAAATCTTGGGAGAAAAGTTGGGAGTGAATTTGTTAGATCAAGACAAGTTGATTCATGAGTCGTTAATTCAAGAAGGCTTACAATTAGGTAACCAATGAATTGTTTGTCGATTAATATTCGTGGGATTGGGTCTCGGGGTAAACCGAGATGGATAAAGTATTTAAAGAATGAATTTGGGGTCACATTTATCGGCTTACAAGAAACGATGTCGGATAACATTTCTCCGGGGTTGGTGTCGTCTTACTAGGGTGGATTGGGGTACGATTGTGAAAGTGTCAACTCAATAGGTGACTCGGGGACTTGAATTTTCTTCTAGTTTCGGGTTTGTTAGCTGATGGGAAGAGTCGTTTTAATTTTCTGAATGTCTATGCCCCTCAAAACAATGTCGATAAAAGAACTCTTTGGAATAAAATTCTTCGGGGGGTGACTCAAGAGGGTCAAGGGTGGTGGATTAATTTTAGGGATTTTAATGCTGTCAGGAAAAATTATATTTTCGATCCGGTTTGCGCTGCGGATTTCAATGACTTTGTGGATGAAGCGGGTCTTCGTGAATTCGATTTAAAGCGGTTGAATTACACGTATTTGGTCAATCGCCACGGGAAATGTAAATTAAGCAGAATTGACACGTTTTTCGTTTGTGAAAATGTGTTTAATAAATGGCCTAATGCTGTTGTTAGAGCTCTTAGAAGAGGTTCTTCGGATCACGCTCCTTTACTTCTGTCCTTAGTTGATACTAACTTTGGGCCTAAACCTTTTCGGTGTTTTGACTTGTGGTTAGATAGACCTGGATGTGTGGATATTGTGAATTCTGGTTTAGGCGATTGGGATTCTATGGGGCCGGCCGATGTGGACCTGACAAACAAACTAAAAGCTCTTCGTGATAGGCTCAAATTATGGATTAAGGCTGCAATCTTAAAGAACAAGAAGATGAACAAAGACTAAAGCAAGAGAAGGATGATCTAGAAGTCTTGATGGAGCATCATGATTTAGAAGAATCCGATTTACGGGTTTGGTCGGAGTGCGTGAAATGCCTTCAAGAAATTGATTTTCTTAGATCCCGTGACATCAGACAAAAATCTCGGATTAAATGGGCTTCCCTCGGAGATGAAAATTCAAGCTTTTTCCATAACGTAGTCAAAGCTAGACAAGCAAGAAATGCGATCCCGGGCCTTGAAGTTAATGGTGAATGGGTCTCCAAACCGGCTTTTGTTAAGCGAGAAGTGCTAAGATTTTTTAGAGATCGTTTCAAAGAAGAAATAAAATTGAGGCCGACCGTTCTTTGCACAGGTTTGTAGAGAACAACTGAACAAGATTGCTTGATCTTGATTGATTCGTTTTCCAAGCAAGAAATTAAAGATGTCGTGTTTGATTGTGGATCGAACAAGGCGCCGGGTCCTGACTGTTTTAACTTTCGTTTCATGAAGCGGTTTTGGGATTTTTTTGAACAAGATTTCTGCAATATTATGGATGACTTTCATCGATCAGGTATCATCAATTCTAGATGCGGTTCGGCAATCATCACTTTGATCCCCAAGGTCAAATCGCCTTTGGGACTCAAAGATTATAGGCCTATCACTCTTATTGGTATAATTAGAAGGTTATCTCCAAAATCCTAACTAATCGACTGAAAAGGGTATTGGGGAAGGTGATTTCGAAATCCCAATCGGCGTTCTTGTCTGGTCGGTTTATTCTTAATGGCCCGCTCGGGGTGAATGAGGTTATGGAGTGGTGGAAAAAAAGAAAGAAAAAAGCTTTTCTATTGAAGATAGATTTCGAGAAAGCCTTCGATAATGTTAATTGGCATTTTTTGTTATCTATGTTGAACCATGTGGGTTTTCTGTCTACATGGTGTACGTGGATTAAAGGCATTCTTGATTCAAGTCGTGCATCGGTTCTTGTTAATGGGTCGCTTACTTTCCAATTTAAAAGCAAAAAGGGCCTTCGTCAAGGTGACCCCTCATCCCCATTTCTATTTTTGATCTTCATGGAGTGTCTTACATGGATGTTGGAGAAAGCGAAATCTATTGGTGATTTCAAAGGCATTCAATTGGCGGCGAATGAAATGGATATTAGTCATCTATTCTATGTGGACAATGCACTTATTATGGGAGTTTGGTCTCTTGAAAATCTTCAATGTATGGCTCGAATTCTAAGAGTTTTCTATTTATGTTCGGGTTTGCGTATAAACCTTCATAAGTCTAATTTATTCGGGGTCGGCACCAAAGATATTGAAGTTGATAACATGTTGGAAGTTTTGGGTTGTAAGAGAGGCGCTTTTCCGTTCAATTATTTGGAGATTAAGGTGGGAGCTAAAATGTGTAGAATTAATAATCGGAATTCGGTGATCGATGTGATTAAGAATAGGTTGGTTTTGTGGAAAGCTAAAAACCTCTCCATAGGGGGACGAGTGATTCTAATAAAATCGGTACTTGAAAATTTGCCGATTTATTATTTCTCTCTATAAAGCTCCTAAGGCGGTCATTGACAAAATTGAGGCGATAATGAGGCATTTTTTGTGGCCGGTGCTAGCGAAGATAAAAAGATTAAATGGTTGGCTTGGGATATTATTTCTACTCCAAAGAAGGCGAGTGGCTTGGGAATTACAAAATTGCAACATAACGATGCGCTTCTCCTTAAATGGACATGGCGCTTTAAAAAAGAAGGTTGGAGCCTTTGGAAGAAAGTCATATTGGGTTGTCATGGTTCGAGTCGGTTGTGGTCTTTGTTTCCGTGTACCCCTTCTGCGAGTGGGTGCTGGAAACAGATCGTCAAAATAGGGGAAAATAAATTGCAAAATGGCAATTTAACATATATAATTAAATTTTAAAATTTTGGTTATATTATAAAAAATTTAAAATTTTAATTTAACGTAACAATGGTAAAAATTTCACTTGGTTAAAATATTTAATATATTTAGTTCAAAATTTTAAATGACCTAAATGTTTTTAAAAAATTTAAATTTTTGAAGTTAAGTTAAAAATGGTAACCATTACACCTATTTGTTATCTTTAAATTATGATTTCATAATATATTTAAAATATAACAATATAATTTCGGTTTTAAATTTCTCAAATTAGTTACAAGATAAAAAAAAATTTAATACTATAATTTGAAATTGTAGATTTCAGTTGAAATTTAAAAATATTCCAATACTAAATATTCTACTTAAGTATTTAGTTTCAAATTTATTTCTAATTATAATTTTAAATTTTGGTTAATATTATAAAAATTAAAAAAATTGAATTTAAGATAACTAGCATGTAACCCCGCGCGCGTTGCGGCACGCTAATAGGTTAAGGCCGTGCATTGAGATGGGGACGCAACGCAATAGGAATTCTGCTAGTATCGATTTCGTTTCATAGAATATCGGCACACGCTGTGCAAGCAAAAGAGAAACACCGAAAAATTAAAAATTGTAATATGACAATCATTATGTAAGACAGGCAGACCACCAAAGTACCTAAAACATCTACCAAAAACAAAACAAACTACGCCAAGGAAATAAGATCGAAACTACAGTTTTGTACTATTTTTATATGTTGAAGGAAACCACATCCCCTGTCTCTTCTTTTTATGTCACTATAACCACTAAACCCTTTATAAACAAAAAACCCCAACCACATTACCACAACGGAAATTAGATCAAATAAAGATGTTATTACCTCATATTGGATGGTTCCTAGTCAGAGAAAGAGGAGCAGGCGAATCGTGCACCACCACCAATTAACAACCGCTTTCATAATCACCATCAATACATTACCACCACCACAACGAAGACGCCACAAACAACCATCCCATACCACCAACACCACTAAACATCCGGGTTACAAATCTCGATCATCACCGTAGATCACCACCCACCACCACAACCCATGTCTATATTTGTCTCTGAAAGAACAAATCCTAGCAAATCTGTGAATGTGTGGCATTGATGATGATTCAGATGAAAGTGGGTTACGGCGTTGGTGATGAGTGTGATGGTTGTGTGATAGGGGTAACCGGTTACTTTTACACTCGCTTCTCTCTCTCTCTCTCTCTCTTCTGTCTCTCTCTGCTTGTTGATGATGGCGGTGTGTGACGGTGGACATAGGGTAGTGGTTGAACGGTCGTAACCGGTGATGGTGACTGCGGTGGTGGTGGTGGGATGATATGGATGTGAGAGAAGAGAGAGATGAGAGTTACATGATCTGTTTCTTGGCAAAAAACAATGAAAAGAAAAGAAGGAAAAATCAATGTATAAACCAACGAAATGAGTGTGGCCCAATAAAACTTGAACACTTGGCCCAATAATGAATTAAAACTGTTCACATTAGGTTTTGTTGTATATATAGAATTGTAGTAACATTTAGATTTAAGTAACACATTTAAGACATTTCATTCGAAATTCTAAATGATTTGAATCTTAAAAAAAAACTAAATTTGTTAATTTTAGTTAATTATGGTGACAATTACACCTATTTATTACCTTTAAATTATAGATTTCTTAATATATTTAAAATTTAACAAATAGTGATTTTGGTACTAAATTTCTCAAATTATTTACATGTTCAAATTCAAATTTTGAATACTAGAATTTCTGACGATAGATTTAAGTTAAACTTTAAAAATATTCAAATATTAAATGTTATATTTAAGTATATAATTTGAATTTTATTTTTTAAATTTTGGTTAACATTATAAAAATTCTAAATTTTGAACGATATTAATCTTTTAAAAAATTTCAACCTTTTAAATTTAAGTTAATAATTATAACACTTAAACATACTTATTTCCTTTAAATTAGAGATATCATAATATATTTAAAATTTAACAATTAATATTTTTGGTTATAAACTTATCACATTAGTTGCAAATGTAATTGACAAATTAAAATTTTTACTAATCCTAATTCAAATCATTAAATATATATATATATATATATATATATATATATTACTGTTTTATAAATCATTTATCATCTGACTCATTTCTAGATATCACAAATCTTGATGAATATAAAGACATTTCAAGCATAATTATTTAAACATTTGGTTTCAAAAGTTGTTCTTCATTTCCAAGTAAGTAAAACATTTTCTTAACCACTTTTTATTATATAGTTACATGGTTGTATATTAAGTTTATCATGGTTGTACTCGAGTGTAATACACCTTCGTATTTATAATATATAAACGTTGAATGTATGCGCATATATATTTGGTATTTGTTTAAAAAAACAAAAATGGTTTTAAAATACAATAAAAACATAAGAACTTTCAATGGAAGACGGTTACTTTTTATGATACTTGTATTTCTAAGTTTTATTAGATATATAACTTGTTGGATCAGTGGCTGTTTCTATGAACACTTATGTGTTGATCAGATTTATATAAGAGTTATTAAGCAGCGGAAAGTTAAGTGTTCAAAGGTCTAAAAGATCACTTTGATGAGGAGTTATTACTCCCCCTTGACTGAATAATAAATGAGAAACAATAAATGATCTAAGTATAAAGCAGTAATAGCAGTTTATGTTTCTCAGATGTGAAGTGGAAATTATAAGTTTAAAGCTTGAAGGATTTCAATATAATTTCAAAGATATTACACAAAATCACATCTTAAAATAGATGAACAAACTCATCTATTTATAGACTATTGTACTAAACTGAAGTCTGAAGTAATCTAAGATATTTAACAAAGATATTATGCTAAGATAAGCTTACATCAGTCTGTACATTGAAACTTGAAATCAAGACTTTAACAAAACAATATAATAGTAAAACTGCTGATCTTTCAGTCGGTTAGAAGCTTCTGATGGAAAGTGCTGATGAGTGACAAACTGCTGATGAGTAGTTTGTCTTCAGTAGTTCTTCAGTGAAATGTCTGGTTAGACTTCAGAACTTCTGATGAGTTTTACTCTTCAGTACTTTCTGTTTGTTCTTCAGTACTTCTTCTATTTGTTCTTCAGCAGTTCTATACTTAGGCAGATATGGAAAAGACTAAGGTTATCAAAAGGTGGTTTCTTCAATCCTCTTCGTCCCAACAATCTCCCCCTGGATTGATGAAGCCAAAACCTTATCTATCCTTTATTGTTGTTGTTTTCTCTCTTCTAACATCCTCCAGATCTCTGCTGTCATCCGGGTGGTAAGAGTACATCTTTGTTGCTCAGTGAGAGGACCAAGTTCAGGTGTTAAAGGTTGAATGGTGAGAAGGTCTTTGGACGATAAAACACTCAACTCCTTTGAGTTTCTATAGACCTTATTTGAACGGTCTCTCCTGGTCACAAGTACTGAGTTGGATTCAGTAAATGACCATTTCACAATGTTTACCTTTGACCTGTCAAAGTCAGAGGCATAGGAAACCAAGCCTGTTTCCTTAGGTTGACCTGATTGAGGAATGTCTTCGATTTCAGTGACTCTCAGGTGAGATTCTTGACTTCCTTGTATTTCAGCAGCACCTTGGAATGGCATATTGGGCAGGTGATGCTCTGTAACAACCCTTGTATGTGTTTCTTCTTGAATGGATTGTTGTAACTGATAAGCATAGGTAGCCTTGTCTCTGAATTGGGTCAAGATGGGTTTCTCTTCAACATCAAAATCACCATGTACCAACTGATCTCCTTCTAACAGAATCATCTTGAAGTCAGTCTTGACAATGGGATCTCCATCTGCTTTTCTTTTAGTGGCTGGCTTTCTTAATGTACCAGATGGTCTTTTGACTATAGAAGTTGTTTGGACTTCTTGGCTTTCAAATTTTTCTGGTTCAGCAGCTTTCTTTGCTTTGAGTTTCTTGTAAGCCTCATAGAGAGTTTGTTCTTTCCATTTGCTGATTGAGGCTTTTGAACCATAGTCATTAGCCACTAATTCTTCAATCACTTCAGCTCTTTTGGCTTTCCTCTCATTTTCAGTTGCTATTCTGTCAGATAGCATCTGAGCTCTTCTTGTCAGTTCTTGTGTTGAGAGTTTCTTGAGGGCCACTTGTTTGGATTTGGAGTTCTTTGTGATGAATGCTATTAGCTGTGCTCTTTTGTCTTCTTCAGCAGCAGCTTCAAGTGCTCTCTCTTCAGCCTCAAGCTCATCAAGTTTTTCTTGATATTTGATCAGTTTTTCATCATAGCTCAAGTCTTCTCTGGTTTCTAGGCTATTCCATACTCTGTCTTCTTTTGCCTTTTTGGCAGCTTCTTTCAAACTCTTCTCTAATAATTCTTTTGACATTCTGATTGGAGTAGGGTTTAAAACAGCTGTGGAAGTTGTTGTAGGCAAAGGAGTGGGAGCAGGGTCTTTTTCAGTTGCCTTAGGAACTTCTGATGATGGTTTAGGAGGTAGAACTGCTGATGTGGTAGGTTTGGTCACAACTGCTGAAGGATTGTCTTCAGTAGTTTGAGAAATGTAATCAGCAGTTCCCTCTGATGCCTTAGATAACTTGAACTCTGGTGCTACTTCTTTTCCTGGTCTTTGTGTTGGTCTATCAGCTTCTTGATCAGGATTTTGTCTTTGTGTAGCATCTGTTGGTTCCTTAATCATCTCCCCCTTTTTGGCTTCATCCACTTCTGGAAGCCTAATGGAATGAGATGTTGCAGCAGACAACCTTGCAAGTTGATCTTGAGTTTCATCCATCTTCTTGTTCAACTCTGCAAGTCTCGAGTTGATCAACCCAAACTGATTGTTAGCTTTTAACTCCCAAGCAGTTGTGAAGGGTTTGAGTTGATCAGTAATAATTTGTTTGAGTGCCTGATACAGGGGACCATCTGGGCTGCATAGTTGGTTCAAGTCTATGCTTGTGAGCCCAGTGAATTGGGTAGGTTGTTTTGGTGAAGGGGTGATTTTTGGGTGATCTTCAGATTGCTCTGAAGATGCCAGTTGTGGGGATTTTTGGGCTAACTGGTCTTTAACCTGATCTTTGGTGACCAGCTTCTTGAGCTTGGAGACCTTAGATGCAGGACCTTCAATGTCAACCGTCAATTCAGTTTGTGGAAGTTTTGATTCATCAACCAACTTAATGGAATCATCTGAATCCCTGATAGTGTCCTCAGAGAGGGCAGGATCAGTTATATCATGAGCTGGACCCAAACCAGTAGTCTCATGAACCTCTTTGTCTTGGTCCTGAGGTTTTCCTACTTCTGGCCTTAGGCCTTCATCAGTAGTTGCCAGATTTGAGGTCTTAGCTATGTTACTACTGTCCTCAGGTTCACCACTGGGTGATAAGTGAGTAGTAGCAGCCTCAAAAATATCAAAAGTTTGCAAGTTTGGGCTTACAAACCCTTGTTCATCCTCATCTCTCTGTGTTGGGCTAAAGAGATCCACATTCATGTCAACTTCTGAAGGCATCTCCCCAATTTGATGTGTTGTAAGGGGAGTGACATGTGGTGAATGGGTTCCTTTAAGTCCTGAGAGAAGTTGGGCAATTTCTATGGTTGTATGTGAGGGTTCAGGTTCAGTAGTTTGGATGGGTTGGTGTTCAGGAGTTTGTATAGGTTCAGGGATGGTTTCAGCAGTTTCAAAAGCAGGGTCAACAGTTATTGGTTTCTTAAATCTTTTTCTTTGAAAAATAACTGTGACTGGTTTTCTTTTTGGTGGTGGAGAAGGAGTGTGCTGAGAGGATGTTTCAGCCACTTCCTTTTCAAGTGCAGATTGCACATCAGTAGTTTCAGGTTTCTCCATTTCCTGAACTTTCTTTTTCAGTGACTTGGTTGTTTTTGGTTTTTGTTGTTTAGGCTTTTTAGTTATCTTTTTGGGTTTGGAAGATGTGGGTTCCTTGGGGATGGGTTGTTCTTCCCCTTGGTCATCTTCAAGCAAAAGTGCTGGTTTGTTGTGCCTAGAGAATACTTGAGCAGTTAAAGGATTTAAAGTTGTTGTTTTTCCCTCAAGTACTCCCTCACCAAGTTCTTTTATTATGCACTGCATAACAAACCTTGGATACAACAAAAATCTCTTTTTATCATTTTGATGATGTAAAACCAGTTCATTGAAAAACAGTTTTGATGCCTTGAAAGAAGTTTCATTTATGATGGAATGAAAAATAGGTTGAAAGGTTGAAGGCATCTGATCTATTGACCCAGTTTTAGGACTAAGACACATAATAATATAATGAAATAACAGTTTATATTGTGGGTCAAAATATTTTTTGTAAACTGTTGCTTGTGCCAAAGTACCTTGATAGCCACATTCTGTCATGGTTAGATGAATATCTGAGGTTGGAATTTGCTCAGGTGCCTCAGAATCCTTCAAACCAAGCCTGATGCTTAGTGTTTCTGGTGAGATGGCCATCAGTTTCCCTTTTATAGAAGATTTGAGGGAAATCACTTCATTGTTTACTTTCACTGTTTCTGAATTTGCCCAGAACTCATTAAGAGTTTCTTCATGAATGGGTGGATCAATGGTGAAAGCATCATAATATTGGGATTTCATGATGAGATCAAGTATCTCATCATACTGGGACCAGGCTTCATCTTTAACAAAGTAGCCTCTTTGGTTGTGTCCCTGTTTTAACACGAGAGCCATGGATGTTTTTGATCGAACAGTGATTTTTAGGTTAGAGAAGGGGTTTTGTTTTGAATTTGAGAGAGAAAGAGGGAATTTTGCTTTTTGAATGGATAAGTGTTGGAACAGGGTATTTATCAGAAGTTTTTAACCGACTAGGTCAAACCTCTGACGTGTGAAAAGTCTGTTTTACCCTTTTAGTCAAACTGCTGAAGAAGAAAGGTTTCTTCATCAGTGGTTTTAGTTTTCTCATCAGCAGTTTCAACTGCTGATGCAGATGACTCTTAAAACACTTTTCTAACTTCTGATTTTCATCAGTAGTTACATCCATTTTGAGAATATCCCATTTTGATGTTTATCAGTAGTTTTCAAAATTTGTTCATCAGAACTTTCTCTTTTCTCAAATTTTTGGTCTTCAGAGGTTTGTGACAGATAAGTATGTAAGTGAAAATAAAATATGTGCAGAATTAAAAAGTGAAACACTTACAGACTTTCTTCTAAGTTTAACATCCCAAGCATGGATACTAACCTCTGAAAAGTTGTTGAATCAAGGGGTTTGGTGAAAATGTCAGCTATTTGATTGGCTGTTGTGACATGCTTCACCTCAATCTTGCCTTTTTCATAGCAATCTCTTATGAAATGATACCTGATTTCAATGTGTTTAGTTTTTGAAAACTGAACAGGATTTTGAATGATGCTAATGGCAGATTTGCTGTCTACAAAAAGTGGGGTCTTGGTCTCTTTGATTCCATAATCAAGCAGTTGATATTGGAGCCATTGTATCTGTGATGTACAGCTTGCAGCAGCAATGTATTCAGCTTCAGCTGTTGAAGTTGCCACAGATGTTTGTTTCTTTGATTGCCAGGACACCAGACAGTTTCCTAAGAATTGACAACCACCAGATGTTGATTTTCTTGACATTTTGCAGCCTGCATAGTCACTATCTGAAAAAGCAGTTAACTTGGTATTGCTTGAAGCAGGATACCAAATCCCTAAAGTAGGAGTTCCTTTCAGATATCTGAAGATTCTTTTGACTGCAATTAGATGAGATTCTCTTGGTGCAGATTGGTATCTAGCACAGACACAAGTTGAAAACATGATATCTGGTCTAGAAGCAGTTAGATATAAAAGAGAACCTATCATACATCTATACATGGTTTGATCAATGTGTTTCCCTTGATCATCTGGTTCAACTTGTGTGATTGGTGTCATGGGAGTGGAACATGTTTTACAGTCTTGTAAAGAAAATTTGTTCAATAATTCTTTAACATATTTTGATTGATGTATAAATGTTCCATTTGACTGTTGCTTGATTTGCAGTCCCAAAAAGTACTGCAATTCTCCCATTGTACTCATTTCAAATTTTGATTGCATGAGTTTCTTAAATTCTTCACACAGTTTTGAATTTGTTGAACCAAAAATGATATCATCAACATATATTTGAACAAGTAAGACATGATTTCCAACATGTTTTATGAAAAGAGTTTTATCAATGGATCCCCTTGAGAAGTGATTCTTTAGTAAAAAGTTAGAAAGTGTTTCATACCAGGCTCTTGGAGCCTGTTTCAGCCCATAAAGAGCTTTGTCAAGTCTGTAAACCCAATCAGGATGAGAAGGATCCTCAAACCCTGGAGGTTGACAGACATATACTTCCTCTTTTATTTTTCCATACAAAAATGCACTTTTGACATCCATTTGATAAACTTTAATGTTGTTGGAAATTGCATAAGCTAAAAATAACCTGATAGCTTCAAGTCTTGCAACTGGTGCAAAGGTTTCATCATAATCAATTCCTTCCTCTTGAGAATAACCTTGTACCACTAGTCTTGCTTTGTTCTTGATGATCATACCAGCCTCATCTGATTTGTTTCTGAAGACCCATCTTGTTCCAATTGGTTGCTTGTTGTCAGGTAAGGGACAGATTTCCCAAACCTGTTGTTTCTTGAATTGAAGCAACTCTTCTTGCATTGCTTGCACCCAATTGTTGTCTTTGAGGGCTTCTTGATACTTCTTTGGTTCCAACTGAGAGATGAATGCTGAGAATAAGCAAAAGTTGGAGAGCTGGTTTCTTGTGAGTACCCCTGATGCAATATCACCCATGATTTGTTCCAATGGATGATCCTTGTGTTCAATCAGTTGTTGTAAGCCTGTACTGGATGATGGCTCTACAGTTTCTTCAAATAAACCACTGAGATTGATAATATCTGGTTCAGCTGTTATTTGAACTTCAGGAGTTTTAGGTTCAGCTGAATCAGGAGTTTCAAAATGTTCATCAGTAGTTCCTGAAGTAGAAGCTATTGAAACTTCTGAAGGTTTAATAGTTGATCTTCTGACTGTGTTTGGAGTCCATGGTGCAGGACTATCATCTTCAAATCCTTGAAAACCATTTTGAGGAGGTTTGGATGATTTAACAGTCTTTTCAGGTCCGAAATGAAAACTGTCAAGATCAAATAATTCAGCAGGATCTGCTGGAATAAGAGTGTGTTTTGATTCATTGAACTTGACATTCAGTGTTTCTTCTACTATCCTGGTTCTTGAATTGAATACTTTGTAAGCTTTTCTCAATGGAGAATAACCAAGAAAATAACCTGTATCAACTTTTGCAGCAAACTTAGAGATAGAGTCTTTGATGTTGAGGATAAAACATTGACATCCAAAAGCCCTGAAGAAGGAGATAAGGGGCTTAATGCCATGAAGAATTTCATAGGCAGTCTTGGTATGTCTCTTGTTGATAAGAACTCTATTCTGAACATAACATGCAGTGTTGACTGCTTCAGCCCAAAAATACAAAGGTAGGCCTGAATCAGCTAACATTGTTCTGGCTGCTTCAATTAATGTTCTGTTCTTTCTTTCTACCACACCATTTTGTTCAGGAGTTCTGGGAATGCTGAACTGTCTAACAATCCCTTTAGACAGACAGAATTCATCCAGAGTTTTGTTCCTGAACTCTGTCCCATTGTCACTCCTGATGACTTTGACAGATAGAGAGTATTGCTTCTCTACTTGTAGAATAAAGAACTTGATGATCTCAGCTGCCTCATCCTTGGAATATAAGAAGAAGACCCATGTGAATCTTGAGTAGTCATCAATGATGACCAAGCAGTACTTCTTCTTACCAAGGCTCATGATTTTGACTGGTCCAAATAAGTCCATATGGAGTAGTTGAAGACATGCAGTTGTTTTTGATTCTTCAATAGACTTATAGGAGGACTTATGCTGTTTACCTTTAAGACAGGAAACACAGTGTTCTTTGCACTGATATTCCTTCAAAGGTAGACCTCTGACCAAGCCCATTTTTGTGACTTTATTGATGGTTTTAAAGTTCACATGGCCAAGTCTCCTATGCCAGAGATCATTTTCTGAAGTTGATGCCTTTGAGAAGAAACAGGCAGTCTTGTTCAATACTTTGTCTTTTTCAATGTCCACTGCATAGACATTGCCACATCTTTTGGCAATCAGCAAAGTATGATCTTCAATGATCTTCTCTATCAACTTCTGGCCTTCTGGTGATATGATCTTGCATGCTGTCTTTGTGAAAAAGGAAGAATATCCTTTGTCACACATTTGAGAGACACTCAGCAAGTTGTACTCAAGGTTTTCAACCAGATTGACCTTGTCAAACTGCATTTTGCCTGAGGATACATTGCCATATCCTAGCACATATCCCTTGGCATTGTTCCCAAAGGACACAGATCCTTCTCTTTGACTGATAAAATTGTTTATCAGGTATCTGCATCCAGTCATGTGCATTGAGCCTCCACTATCCACATACCATATGCTATTCAAACCTCTGGAGACTCTCTGCACAAGATAGCAAATTAGTTAGTTTTGGCAACCCAAGCCAGTTTGGCTTTGGGTTTGCTCTTGAGAACAGGTGCAGCTTGTTGTGGACCATTTTTAGTAATCCATGTCTTTTTGGCAATGGATTTGTCATTAAGAACAATGGTGGGTTCTTTTTGGTTTCCACCATCAACTTTGGTCATCAGAAGTTTGACCAGGTTTATCAAATCTTTAACTTCAGCAGTTTGTGAATCTGCTGATGAGTTAGGTGAAACTTCTGAAATTGAACTTTGAGAAGATGACCTTTGTTGAGATAAAGGTTTCTTCTTAGAAAGGGTTTTGTTTGATTGTTGTTTGTTGGGAAAAAAGGTATTTTGAAAATCTTGTTTTATCTGTTTTCCCACAATCAGTTGTTGTCTTTGTTTATTTAACTGATTTACCTTTCTAAATTTGCAAAGTTCAGTTAGGTGGTTAAACAGACCACATATTTCACATGCTTTTGCCTTCTCTTTCCTTTTAGATAGATCAAGAGAACTGGAAGGCAATTTACTGACAAAATCTGATTTTTGAAATAGGTCATCAGCAGTTTTCAGGGTCTCAACTCCTGATGTAGTTGAAACTGCTGATGGCTTATTGTCAGTAGTTTTAACTTCTGCAGTACTTCCCTTTTTGAGGAAGTTCTGATGGTAGGATGTGCATTCCTCCATATCAGAAGTTTGAATCAATTTCTTCCCATCATTATCAGTTTTGTGGGTGAAATCTGTTGGTGATTCAGTGTGGGTATATCCAATGCCGAACTTAACATTGGCTGCAGTTTGTTTGTTAAGTAACATTTGATACCCTTTACAAGACTCAACCCATTTTTCACAATCAACCTTGGTGTCAGCAAGCTCTTGTCTGATTTTTCCTAGGCTGTCTATCATGGTTTTAATTTGTGCTTCTGTTTCAATGGATTTATCATTTAGTTTGGAAATTTCTTTGTTTTTCAACATGACTTTTCTTTCCAAATCACACTTCATTTGTGTGTATTTTCTTTCCATGTCATTTGATTTGCCTTGTAAATGCACATTGGTTTCTCTAATTAAAGCAAATGATTCTTTGCAAGATTTAGTGCAAAGCTTTAAAAGAGATTGTTGTGATACCTGTGTGAGAGCAGAATTTGAAGAGTATCCTTCAAAGGCCATTAAGGCAAAATTCTTTCTGCCATTATCAGGTTCTCCCCAGTTGACATCATAGACCTTATTGTCTGAATCCTGACTGCATTCTGACGTGTCATAAGGAAGACTGCTCCAATCAACATACCCTGAGGTAAATAAGCTTTGTTGCTGAGGGGGTTGTTGAGTTTGTGCAGGAAGTTGAGCAGTTGGAAATGGAGGCATGAGCTGCTGTTGTTGTTGAGCAGGCATCTGTACATATTGTACTTGTGGCACATATTGAACATTTGGAGCTTGTGCCTGTACAAAATGAGCACTCCCATTAGTTCCATTATTCCTATTGTATGAGGGGTTATATTGATTTCCAGGGGACATTTGTTGGTTATAGCTAGAGCTTCTACATTCTCTAGCAAAGTGTCCCAACTTTTGACACTTATGACATCTCAATTTAGATTTGTCAAAACCAACTTTTGTAGAATTGTTTAGTCCTGGAAATTTCCTTCCTGACCTCTTGTAAAATTTGTTAGTTTTTAAGCTTAACAAGGCCAGTTGGTGCAATATTTCCATTTCTTCTAAGTCATCACTGCTAAAATATTTTAAATCATCCATGATGAAACACATGTTGTCAGCAGTTTGACTTAGTTCCTCATTGTCATAAGCTGGGAAAGATCCATCTGATGAGATCCCAGCTGTTATGTCAATGTGGTCAAAAGAACCAAAATTATTAGAACAGGATGGTGAGTCATGTCCTAATAGGGCTGTGCTACCCGGAGTATAGTCATCAGCAGTTTTACCAGATTCTTGAAGCTTTTTCTTTTGATTGATTTCTCTTTCAAAAGTTAATAATTTACCATGTAACCTAGTTAGGTTCAAGGTGTTAAAATCAGAACTGGTTCTGAGGACTATTGAGTAAGTTTCCCATTTTGAAGGTAAAGACCTTAAAAATCTATGTAACATAGACTCAGTTGTATAGGTCTGATTGTTTATTTTTAACTCAGATATGAGTGAAGAAAATCTTTCAAACTGTTGAGTTAAAGTTTCTCCCTCTATGTGAGTAAAAGTTTCATATTGTTGAGCTAGTATTTCTCTGATGTTGGCTATCACCTCAGCAGTTCCTGCAAACTGCTCTTTTAGGCAGTCCCACAGCTCTTTGGCACTTTCACAGTGTAAAAGGCCAGCATAAATTTCATTTGGGAGAGCCATAGCCAACATGGAGAAAGCTTTTGCATCAAGCTCAAACTTTAGGAAATCTTCCTCCGTGTATTCTTTTGGATCCTTTGGTCTTTCAGTCTTACCCTCTGGATCAGTAACAACTGGTTTGTGAGGTCCAAAAACTACAGACCTCCAACATCCAGTGTTGGTTTGAGAAATAGTGTGTGCCAACCTCTTAGACCATATGTTATATTCATTTCTGACTAACATAGGAGGTTTGTTGGCAGATCCAGTATTGTAGGGATCCATTTTTAAGAAGTTTGGATTTGTCAATACTTTCTTAAAGTGATGGATTTAAAAAGTGAGCCTTTTATCCTTTTTATTGAATATCAATATTGAGCCTGTGTCTGAATCTCAATTTATTAGATTGATTTTGATCAGATTAACCAGATGCTCTGATACCAATTGTTGGATCAGTGGCTGTTTCTATGAACACTTATGTGTTGATCAGATTTATATAAGAGTTATTAAGCAGCGGAAAGTTAAGTGTTCAAAGGTCTAAAAGATCACTTTGATGAGGAGTTATTACTCCCCCTTGACTGAATAATAAATGAGAAACAATAAATGATCTAAGTATAAAGCAGTAATAGCAGTTTATGTTTCTCAGATGTGAAGTGGAAATTATAAGTTTAAAGCTTGAAGGATTTCAATATAATTTCAAAGATATTACACAAAATCACATTTTAAAATAGATGAACAAACTCATCTATTTATAGACTATTGTACTAAACTGAAGTCTGAAGTAATCTAAGATATTTAACAAAGATATTATGCTAAGATAAGCTTACATCAGTCTGTACATTGAAACTTGAAATCAAGACTTTAACAAAACAATATAATAGTAAAACTGCTGATCTTTCAGTCGGTTAGAAGCTTCTGATGGAAAGTGCTGATGAGTGACAAACTGCTGATGAGTAGTTTGTCTTCAGTAGTTCTTCAGTGAAATGTCTGGTTAGACTTCAGAACTTCTGATGAGTTTTACTCTTCAGTACTTTCTGTTTGTTCTTCAGTACTTCTTCTATTTGTTCTTCAGCAGTTCTATACTTAGGCAGATATGGAAAAGACTAAGGTTATCAAAAGGTGGTTTCTTCAATCCTCTTCGTCCCAACATAACTAATAATTTATCATCTTAGTGTAACTTCAAAATAATGCATAACATATCAACATAAAACTTGCATATATACAGTTAATATTACACACACTTCTTCCTGCAATAAACCCTCTTTTTGACGCCATATGTAGTAAAATGAGCTCATTTGCATTTTGTTTAATAACTTAAAATGTTATTTAATTTTTTCGGCAAGTTGTTTGTGGCAGTTGACTTTAACTCGGTTTAGATTATTGCCTTGATTAGATTTTTTTAGTATATTAATCGTTCATACCTTTTTCATTTCCCAATTAGATTATTTACTTTGTTTTTGTCTCAAATATAAAAAGGATGCGTCTAAGTGATTTAAGCATTCATCGAAAGGTGACACTTTAATTGGTAAGTTGTAACAACTTTAATTAATCAATGTAAAGAAATAATTTAAACTTTAACCCACATTTAATTTAATAATTTAACTTAAATTGAATTTGTTTATGTTTTTCTAGGTGACCTGGAATGAACACACCATTATCTAACTTTAAATGGTATTTGAATTATATGTTTTTTTTCCGACTTATGAATTTTATTTTAACTACTGATTACGTTCGTGTTTTGCTGATGCACTTTGTGTGTGGTCGTCGCTGTCTAATAGACTAGGGTTAAGTCATATGTTGTATAACATGAGATTGTGGTGATCCATAAGGGCAATTATGGATCCTATGCATTTGTTTAAGTTGACTGAGAAATCAGGAAACTGGTTCGTGCCTTCGAGGGTCGAACCAAAACTAGAAGTTTTGGTTGGTGCTTTCACAGGGTCGAACCAATTGGTTCGTGCCTTGGAGGGTATGAACGAAAACTTCTGTTAGTGGTCTATAAATAGCAATCTCATGTGTGGAGTTCATTAAGATTGTGAATTTGTGCTTAGAATGCTCTCTAGAGAGGTCATGCCCGACCTCCCATGACCCCGAGATAGATGTTTATACTACTAATGACAGTGTCTGTAACCGTTTCTGATTAATGTTAATATGTGATGACATCATTTTCATCTATTTCTGTTTCTTCCCCGATCTCCGTCTAAAACCGAGTTGTATCAGAGTTGTGGTACCGATTTGAATGATTTAACAATCATTTGAATCAATCACAACTCGATTTTAGGGTTTTTAGAAGGTAAAATCAGAGTTTTGAAAGGTTGAAACCCTAGAAACCCTAGATCTGCTAATCAAACACAAAATCATGGGATTTTTTTTTTCAAGTTTTTGATCAATCGAGGGTTAGGTTTTCATTTTCGCACCTTTCTTTACAAATTTCATCATCGAATTCAAAGTATAGACTGTTTTTGGATCGATTTGCAGAAGTATGAGTCAGATGAACACGTTTATCAGCAAATGGTCGAATGAGAAACTGATTCGTGCCTTAAAGAGGTCGAACCAATGTTTTTTATTCTCATTCGTGCTTTGGTTACTTGATTCGTGCTAAATTCAGGTCAAAGGGGAAAATTTAGAACTGATTCGTACTATTTAGAGATTTGTTTGTGCTAACCAATTTTATTCGTACCAATTAGTGTTCGTTCGTGCTAAAGAGAGGGTCGAATGAGAGAGTAAAAGACCCCTTCGGGCTTTCGATAATTAGAATGAAAATATTGGAATTTTAAGGGGTAAAAAATTTTCGAAAGGCAGTTTTTCGAGATTTTGAAGGAAATTTTGATGGTGAACATACGTATTGTCACACCCTCAAATTCCACGTGCGGGGTTTTACCGCGTGGCACGTGACACACCCGAATCCGAGTCAACGATCACAATAAACAACCACTATATGAAAGATACGTAGACACAAAACACAAATCTTTAATATCTCAAAACAGTACTAGAAGCTAAATCAAATTACATTCCCAATATGTCAAAGTATTTTCAAATGATTTATTCAAAACATGAACTAAAGCCCTAGACGCCATGCAAGACCCGTGCGCCTAGTCCGTGCAATGCTACCTTAGCGACCTGAGAAAAACATGCCAAAAAGATGTCAACATATAATGCTGGTGAGTTCACAGGTTTTCATAAAATGTTACCAAAATGTTACCAAGATGTTACCGAGTTCAATCCTGTCAACACTATATCAAGTGTACGCTAGCTAGGCGTAAGTTTTGATACTACTACGATTGGAAAACCTTTACTGGACACGTTTAGCAAGTTTAGCATATGTTTAAGCTGCCTGAAATGAATACAAGTTTAGCATAAGTTGAGACAACATGCACCCGTCCAACCTCCAGTCGAAGAGTGGGGCAAGTCACGCCCAATAGATTTATCCACATTTCCTACGTTGGGCAACCCCGCACATTCATGGTAGGGGTGTTTATGGTTCGGTTTTAAACCGCGAAACTGCCCAAACCGGTCACCGATTTGGTTTCACGGTCAGTTATTTTACTTATCTTTTGGTCGGTCGGTTTCAATATTTTCAAAGCGCAACGAACGGTTTGGTTTATGGTTTATACCGAAAACCAACCGTATAAAACCGGACCGGACCGTATGAATTTATTCTAGTATTTTTAATATTTCATATTATATAAAGACATTAGTACAAATAAATCTATTATAACCAATAAGTAATTTAATGCAAAACAAAAGTATGCTAAGTCTATTTCACATTATATGAGTTTTTCTGTTTTTTCTAAATTCTAAATTTTCACCCACATCTAACACCTATGTATCGATGTATTTAGAGATATTTTTATATATTTGGACTACATTTTAAGCTATTTGGATATGTATTTATGTTAAACAACTTAAGCATTATGAGCAATTTAATGACGTCTTAATATTTGGACTTTCTTTTTTTGCGAAATCAGTATAGCATGTACACATAACGGCCCAATTAGCCCAAACCACGAAACCAAACCGGAACCAAACCGTTTCTAACGGTTTGGTTTAAAAGTTTTACGGTTCGGTTTCGGGTTAGAAAATTAAAAAACTGTTACTAACGGTTTGGTTCGCGGTTTAAACTAAAAACCGTGAAAACCGGACCAAGAACACCCCTAATTCATGGTTTTCCCTGGGACTTCCAAAGATCGTATAGTAACTCAAAAGTAACCCATAGTATAACACAAGTTCCAAAACATAAGTTCATAGCATGTTTTCTCCCCCAAAAGTAATACAAGTAAAAGTGGGACCCTGAAACTCACCTTAGGTTGCGTCTTCTATAGTAAAGAGTTACCAACAAGTCCTGAGAGTTCCTAATACTGGGAATCTATCATAAAAGTTCGTATAAGTGTTTTGACAAATAACCCTAAGGTTATCTAGTCCCCGATTGTCCAGATCGTGACCAAGTATGCTTGAAAACGTGTTTGACTATTAAACCGACACACCAGACTGATCCAACATCCCATTGGTGACCCATTACATAAACAAATCAAGTACACATAGATTACACATAAGGTTTATGCATAAAACACTTAGTTCGACCCTCATAAGTGTGGTTCGACCTATACACAAGTTCATACAACCTAACACATGTTCATTCGACCCTAACACATGTTAATTCGATCCTAAAGCGTGTTAATTCGACCTAAATCATGTTCGTTCGACCAAAATAAAACACATTCGACATGTAATACACTTGGTTCGACCCCTGGATTCATTCATTCGACCCCAGATGGGTCGAATGAGACCCAGGTTCGACTCTTGCAGTTCTAATCATCCTAAATCGCATCAAAACAGTCCGAAAACATCACGAAACATCACGAATCACAGCAGTCAAGTCCCATTAACCTATTCCCACAAAACCGTACCAATTTTATCCCGAAATCAGTCTGTTTCACGAGTTACCCAAAATGGCAAAATTATGGAAATGTCACATCAATGCATGTAAACTTTACCCAATTTGGAAACTTTATGAAATCATTCAATAATTAGCTCAAAATGCTCAGTTTATTATGTATATGAAAACCCCTAATCATTTCATTAACATTAACATCAAGAATCAAAACCCTAGATCTAACAAAATCCCCAAAATGAGCAAAACATCATCATCCAACAACTTATAACCTAAGATAATCAAAACCCATCATCAATTACAGTCCTAGAATATTTCTATGACATCAAAACAACATATAATCATCAAACAACACATAATACAACATAAAACGTCATTAACACATGTTAATTTATGTGAAAACTTATGTTTAAGTATAGGGTTTTGTTTAGAAAGGTGTTAGAAAGGTTTTTAATCATGAAAACCATCCTAGAACAGATTTGGACCTTTGGGGTTTAATAAAAACGAATCAAAATTGCTTAAAATGGATTTTAGATCAAGAACACACCTTAGATCTTCTCTTGTTTATGATATAGGAGATGTTTGTAGGTTAAATTATGAAAAACAAGATAAAAAACTCCTTCCTCGGTGTTTAAGGTTCAGAGAGAGTGTTTGGAGGCAACTAGGGTTTGTGAAATGATGAAAAATTGCAAAGTATGGTATTTATAGTTACTGCAGGTTCGACCCTTGTAGGGGTCGAATGAGAGGTTAGTGTGGTCGAATGAGAGTTTTATGTGACTCAGGAACCTGGTTCGACCCCCCTTAAGGTCGAACCAGATTCTGGGTTTTCCAGACTTTCCAGTTTTGTTGTTTAAACGCGTTTTAACACATCCTAACACATGAATATGCAATCCTAACATATGTTAATCATATAGAATCATGTGTAATCATATAAACATCGTTAAAACATGTATTTTCATATTATATAACATTATATAACATATATGAATCAACCTATGTATAACACTTAATTCAATTCATGTAATTCACCAACAACAGGACTCAAGACTAGTGTGTGCATACAATAACCCCAATGATCCTCCGAATCATTAATACAACCCGACTCGACTGACCCAGTTAAGTCACGATAATAAATGTTTTTCACTAAGGTAGGCATATATGTTTTCAAAATGTTAAGTTGAACTTGTCGGGTGTCACATCATCCCCCTGTTGAACGAATTTTCATCCCGAAAATTGCACGAAACCAAAAAGGTAAATAGATGAAAAGAAAGAAACGAGAAGAAAATTTACCGGTTGCCACATCATCCCCGTTGAAAGGAATCTCGCCCTGAGATTCATTCAGCTTCAGCGGTACGATGCCTAGACTCAAAAGCGCGCTTAGGAAAAAGATGAGGATACTTAGCTTTCATCTGATCCTCTTGTTCCCACGTGAACTCCGGCCCATGATTTGAATTCCAACGAACCTTAACGATGCGGATTTTACTCCGACGAAGACTACAGATCTTATAATCAAGAATTTCAACCGGTTCCTCTACAATACGAAGACAATCATCAACCTTGATCTCATCAAAAGGAACAATAAGAGATTCATCAGCCAAACACTTCTTCAAGTTAGACACATGGAAGACGTTGTGAACACTACCGAGCTCCACCGGTAAGTCAAGTCTGTATGCCAACGGTCCAATCTGTTCCAGGATTGCCAAACGGTCCGACATAACAAGGGTTAAGCTTGCCACGCTTTCCAAAGCGTATGACGCCCTTCCATGGAGAAACTTTCAGAAGTCCCCAACCTGGAACTCCAAAGGTTTGCGATGACGATCGGCGTAGCTCTTCAGACGATTCTGAGCTGCCGCCATACGATTGTGAATTTGTACTATCTTCTCCGAAGTTTCGTACACCAGTTCTGGACCAGTGAGCTGGCTCTCACCCACTTCGGGCCAACAAAGAGGAACCAACATTTCTGTCCGTAATGAGCCTCGAACGGAGTTGCCTTAATGCTAGAATGGTAACTATTGTTGTAAGAGAACTCCACCAACGGCAGATGACTCTCCCAACTCTTACCAAAATCGATAACGCATGCTCGAAGCATATCCTCCAACGTTTGAATGGTCCGTTCACTCTGACCATCGGTTTGCGGATGATAAGCCGTACTTATATCCAACGGAGTACCAAGGCTTTGTGCAAAGTTTTGGAAAAACGGGAAGCGAAACGAGAATCACGATCGGAGATGATAGAAATAGGCACCCCGTGCCGAGCAACTAGTTCCTTGAGATAAATACGAGCTAACCGCTCAAGACTGTCAGTTTCCTTAATAGCTAGGAGGTGTGCAGATTTCGTCAACCGGTTGACAATCAGCCAAATTATGTCAATACCACTGGGTGATTTCGGAAGCTTGGTTACAAAATCCATGGTGATCCGTTCCCACTTCCACTCGGGAATTTCAGGCTGTTGCAGAAGACCAGACGGCTTCTGATATTCAACCTTGACTTTCGCACAAGTCAAACATTTGCTCACGTAGGAGGCTATATCAGCCTTCATATTTGGCCACCAGTAGAGTATTTTCAAATCCTGATACATCTTGTCAAAGCCAAGGTGAACAGTATACCGGGATTTGTGAGATTCATCCAAGACAAGCTCCCGCAATCCCCCAAACAAAGGAATCCAAACGCATTTTGCAAAGTTGTGTAGGCCATCGGACCTAAGATCGAGGTGCTTATCAGCACTGTGCATAGTTTAAGCTTTAAGGTTTTCCTCCTTCAAAGCTTCCAGTTATGCAGAACGAATTTGGTCTGGTAAGGAAGAATGGATGGTGAGCTGGAAGGCTCGAATGCGACGAGGTTTAGCGGATTCCTTCCTGCTCAAGGTGTCTGCGAAAACATTCAACTTGCCAGGATGGTACTTAATGGCACATTCATAATCATTTAGAAGCTCGACCCAGCGACGCTGTCGCATGTTCAACTCCTTCTGATCAAAGATGTGCTGAAGACTCTTGTGATCGGTATAAATGGTGCATTTGGTACCGTACAAGTAATGTCTCCAGATCTTTAAAGCAAAAACAACCATACCCAATTCCAAATCATGGGTGGTATAGTTCTTCTCGTGAACCTTAAGCCGACGAGAAGCGTAAGCGATCACCTTCTCGCGTTGCATCACACACAACCGAGACCACGAATAGAAGAATCACAATAAACAACGAAATCATCCGTACCCTCAGGCAAGGATAAGATAGGCGCAGAACAGAATTTAAGTTTCAGCATCTGAAATGCTGATTCCTGAGAATTACCCAATCAAACTTTCGGTCTTTCTAGGTGAGAGGGGTGAGGGGTTGAGCAATCTTCAAAAATCCCTTGATGAAACGACGATAGTAGCCCGCGAGACCTAGGAATTGCCGCACCTCAGAAGGCGTATTTGGCGCTTCCAAGTTCTTGATGGCTTCTATCTTAGCTGGATCGACGTGAATTCCTTTCTCATTAACCACATGACCAAGGAATTGAACCTCGTGTAACCAAAAGTCACACTTCGAGAACTTGCATACAGCAGCTCTCGCCTTAAGAGTTCCAAAACCAGACACAGATGTTCCTTATGGTCCACCTCGTTTTTAGAATAAACCAGGATGTCATCAATAAACATGATGACGAACTTATTAAGGAACGGCTTACAAACACGGTTCATCAAATCCATGAAAACCGCGGTTGCATTGGTGAGACCGAATGGCATGACCAAGAACTCAAAATGGCCATAGCGAGTACGAAAGGTTGTCTTCGGAATGTCGGCTTCCTACACACGCAACTGATGGTACCCGGACATCAATTCAATCTTCGAGTAAAAGCTAGAACCTTGGAGTTGATCAAAAAGATCATCGATGCGAGGAAGAGGATAACGATTCTTGATAGTCACCTTGTTCAACTCACAGTAGTCGATACACATACAAAGACTCCCGTCTTTCTTCTTCACAAATAGGATAGAGGCTCCCCACAGGGAAGAACTAGGTCAGATGAAACCCTTTTCCAAGAGATCCTGCAACTGGGTAGACAATTCATGCATCTCGGGTGGTGCAAGACGATAAGGGGCTCGAGCAATAGTGTGACAATAGTCAACAAACCAGGTCAACATTCGTACATAGTTCAGTTATTGCTTTAATATATGTGCATATCTAGATAGTTTTTTATACACTATACCCCCCCTAGTCTAGTGAAGCCAGAGTTAATCAGAAAACTCAACATTGGGCACTTGTTTAGTCATACAACACCCGGATAATCTCTTAAACAAGCCTTTCAAGAGATTAATACACCCTAACACATGACAAGTTCATCTCTAACACATGTATGAGAAAACAAGAACTATCAAGGGTTATCAATTACTAAACATACGATATTTAGTAAACAAAATACATGTTAATGTCGTCATCCGACACCCAAGAGACATTCCTATGTCTTAACTTAACAAACCAACAACAACCATAACCAAATATGTATGTATACATATATATATATACACATACATGCACACGGCACCTCACTAGACCAAACAAACATAAGGCAAGACACTCACTTGGACACCCTAGCCGAATTTCACAACCATGACATGTCTTTGTCATCCTAAACCTTCCAAACATTTCACCTAGTTGGTAGGACACCAATCCCACTTCAACTTCCTAGGATAACTACACTACCTTAATTGAAAACAAGCAAACATTCCTACACTACTTAGATTTGCGGCTACTATGACAACTTAAGAACACATGGAGACAATCTTGGAACTAGGAAATATCACTATCCATGCTACCACCCTAGACATACCCTTAGCCGAATCTATGTAAGGAAACAACACATGAATCGATCCAACTCATCCATTCTGCATGATGTCATGGAAGTAGAAGGGTGATGAGGTATGAACTTGCACCATTTTGATAAGAAACACAAAGATGAACAAGCCCCTTCCCAATGTCAACTTTCCTAAACTAATAGCCCATGTGCAACAATTGCCCCCCCCCTAAGCATGCCTTATACTAGATTAGTCCTAACCTATAGATTCACAAAGATCTAAGCTTGATTAACTACCAAAAACACTCTCCCTTTTCCCTATGAATTGCGGCAGAGAACACCAAGGCACAAGTCCCATCACTCTTGGACAAACATACACCAAAATAGAAAGTCAACTCACCCTCAACACACTCCCATGCAAGCTAGGACTTCCTCTTCCTTACTTTGACACCCAATCGGCTTGCAAGGGACAAGAACACCTCATGCCTTACACCAAACAAGTAAGAAAACTTTATACATGAACTCCAATCTATAGAGGATGGCTTGCCATTCAAACAAGTATATAAAGGCTTCACCATTCACCCTCAATCCTTGCACCAACACTCAACACAAACACATACACACTCTAACAAACAATCGGCCAAGCCTTGAGGAGCATCAAGCCAAAGATATCAAGAAACAAGGGAGCAAACACACGACTCTCTAAGCCTCTCAGCTAAGATACATTACACTATAAGCTACTTTCCTTCGATATGTCCTCTTGTTAGATCCAATACTCGGCCATAGAACACCAAGATTAGGCACACAACACTTTGCAAGAAGATAGATTTCAAAATAATACTTTTTAGATATAAATTTTAGGCACATTGTCTTAAAACTAGTACTTGTTCACGTGATCTTACTTTAACAACCATATAATAGGCTTTGTTATAATCAAGAGTAGTTGAATTGTATTTTGGAACCATATACGACTTAGATCACTTCGGGTTACATTAGTCTAAGCTTACTTGGCTTAAGTTTGAAGCTAAGGTTAATAACATAATAATCAAGCTTAAACTTGTTACAAGACTCACAATATGTCATGATATAACACTCCAAGGCTCGAATAAGCTTAAAACAACCAAATTGATTCACTAGATAATCGGCATTATCCTTTACACCATAAGAACACATCGGCTACCATGAGCTAACATGTGTTAAGCTAGGCCAAAGCATGTGTTAACCTCAAATGGTGTAGTATAGAGGTCTAAACATATGTTAAGATACTTATCTATCACAAATCAATCACACAATAACCAAAATCACATGTGTTGGGTGAACAATTGGTATGATAAACAAGGCTAGACAACTTACCATGTCCATAATGATCATAGGGTATCATTTGTCAGGATGGTGATCATCTACAGTTTTTCCTAGACCACCTAAACTGCTATCAGGTGAGTTTTCATGGCCCCATTTTACTACTTTTCATTTTAGGGGAAATACATGCATCAATACTTGTATCATTTTCATGTGTGTGTGCATTCTATCATGACTGCCATGTGGAACATGAGACATTTTGGTTCATGAGCTCACTAGTCCTCGTACAAGGTTTACTATAACCATTAGCTAAACATCTAGCCATGGAACACTTTAATAGATCTATTGGGTTGACACCCCCACTCTTGGTTAGTTGCTCTAACCGGTTACATACAAAAGCGTGTTAGTATTCTACAATACATACATTGTCTTTAGTGTACAATGCGCGAGACACAACCGTCAAGAGGTTTGGTTACAGGACTCATGGTTCGCACAGTGATCATTTGCCTAGCTACCATACGATTGGTCATACACGACATACACGTTGGTTTTACTCATCACAAACAAAACTCGTTATGCATGTGTTTCAAGTAACTAGATGGAGGGCCATAAGGATTTGAGGGAGAGGTTCGAGCAAGCACTGTGTGGTACCACTATGATGGTTCTATCTTGTTGTCCTATTGTTATTTAGTCATGAGAGTAATAGACACGTATTCTATTTTGTTAACGCTATGGTGACGTTTTTAAATAATTAATGACAATGCCCATCTCATACGGTAGTACTGTTTTGAATAAAATTATGTGATTGCTTGAACCTTGTGCTTGAAAACTTTTCGGTCGTTACATCTCGTGTTTCCGCGTTGGCGGGGTGTGACAGAGTGGTATCAGAGCGCAAGGTTATAGCGAACTGAGATTCTTTTGAGTCAACTATAACTTAAAAACCTATTTTTGAAATGTTTTCACAAAGTAACACGATATCAGGCCTTGCATCTCTCAAATCCCATGCCGCTCCACGAAGACATACGGGTATGATGGTTTGTTTATTTACATACGTGATTATTTACATATATATGCATGTCATTAGGGAGAAACATAGTCATCACTATTTGGCAGATGATTCCCAGGAGGATGACTTACCTCTCACCCAGCCAGCCCCCGAGTCCCATCACAATGGGTGGATTTCCGAGTCTAAGATGGACATTGACCTGTCCAGTCTCGAGACGTACTTCCGATGACGTGGCAGACGATGACGCCCCACCCCTAGCCATTTCTGACCCCCATCCTTCTGTCACCCCTTCTGTTTCTCACCCTCCTGCTAGTCTCAACCCTTATTTCCGTTTGGACACTTCGGGAGGTACACTCAAGAAGTGTACACCTCGAAAGAGGGTGCGACCATCTCTCGTCATTGCTATATCTGCTAGAGCTCCTATCTTTTCTCTTTCTGAGCCTACCCAGCCCATTGACCCACTACCAGAGCCCCTAGAGGAGAGCGAGCCACCTAGGAGACTGAAGCGGCGCTCTCAGGCCCGCAAGCGACCTTACCTTACTACCCTCTCGAGTTGCCTAGCACACCGAGACGAGGAGGATGATCCTGAGGTTCTGAGTTTGGGAGACTCATCAGGGAGACCTCTCCGCACCGAGCGTAGTACTCTCATATCCCATGACGCTCAGCTAGTGGCGTTAGGAGATCATATCCGGGAGCTTGAGTGCCAGTGGGCCGAGGCCGAGCAGGGGAGACTGACTACAGTGATGGAGCAAGCTGAGATAGGGAGACGACTAGATGTGTTGGAGCGTAGGGCGGTGGAGTCAGATCGACGTATGAGGGAGGCGGTTGTTTCTCTTGCTGCTGCTTTCCCACCCCCTTCTTAGTAGTTGTTTATGTTGTTATGATTGTGTTATGGTGACTTATGCTGACATGTGATGTTTTGTTTTATGACATGATGTTCAAACCTATTTGCAGTTCAATCACCCATTTTGTACTGAAACTTAACTACTTTTTGGGAGTTATGTATGGGATTATGATGTGTTGTCATGTTGATCTAACTTGACTTATATATGCTTGTGTTGGTTGATATATGATTACATGTGATTATGCATCTCTTTTGCTTATTGTGTTCTCTTCTTAGCTATGCCTACCCGATAGTCAGCACGGACAACCGCAGGCGAACCCCTACCGACCACAGCTGCTGAGTTAGCCAGAGTGATTGCTATAGCAATTGCTCAACGATGCAGCTCGAGCTAACTCTAGTGGAGGTTCGGGAGGTACCGGTCGTCGTAGAGGAAGTGAAATAGATCACGAATCCGAGAACTTTATCCATGGATGTTCGTACAAAACCTTCATGGCATGCAAACCATGGACCTTCCTGGTAATGAGGGTGCTGTAGGAATTGTCCGACGGATAGAGAAGACCGAATCAGTCCTCGATATCAGCGGTTTCTCCGAGGATCAAAAGGTGAAGTACTCCACTTGTACTTTTCAGGATGAAGCCCTTACTTGGTGGAACCTACAAGTACAAACCTTGGGCAGAGAAGCGGCATACAATCTTGCTTGGGCCGATCTCAAAGCATTGCTCATGGAAAAGTACTGTTCTAGGAGTGAACTCCAGAAGCTGGAAGCTGAGTTCTGGAATCTTACCATGGTGGATGCTAACGTAACTGCATATACCACTCGTTTTCATGAACTCTCTCGACTAGTCCCACACATGGTCACACCCGAATACAAGAGAGTTAAGCGGTATATCTGGGGTCTGTCACCCAAGATTCGTAGTATGGATACCGCATCGGCGCCATCCACTATCCAGGCTGCGGTTACCCTAGCTCAGAGTTTGACCGACGACGCTGTTTGCATGGGTTCATTGAACCAGAAAGTTTCAGTTGCCAATGAGAATTCCGGGAACAAGCGCAAACGTTCCGACAACCGGAAAGGCAGAAACTCCTCTAACAAGCCACAAGATGTCATGAAAGTTTTTGCTGCTACAGTAGTTGAGGAACCCAAGCGCCAATACAACGGGCCCCATCCTCACTGCAGTAAGTTCAATTACCATCATGTAGGCACCTGTGACAGTATCTTGTGCAAGAACTGTAATCGTCGTGATCATTCAACCGCTAAGTGTAAGGCCAAAGCCATAAACACTCCTCTTGCCAAGAACGAGTGCTTGGAATGTGGTGCAACTAGGAATTTCCAAAAGGATTGTCCAAAGGTCAAGGATCAGACCCGCGGCAGAGCGTGTGTGTTGGGAGCCAACGAAACACGCGATGATCCTAACGTAGTTACGGGTATGTTTCTCCTTAACAACCAATTCGCTTCGGTACTTTTTGACTCAGGTGCATATTTTAGCTTTGTGTCCACTGACTTTAAGAAATCCCTTGGATTAGAATCTAGTAAGTTGGATACACGATATACCATTGAGTTAGCAAATGGTAAGTTAATTTCGTCTTAGGACATCGCTAAGGGTTGTGTTTTAATGCTTGACGGCCATGATTTCCATATCGATTTACTGCCTATCCGATTGGGAAGTTTCGATGTTGTCATCGGCATGGATTGGTTATCCAAAAATCGTGCAGAGATAGTCTGTCACGAGAAGTTGGTTCGAATCCCCTTGTCAAATGGTAACACCCTATCCATTCGAGGAAGCCAGAGTGTACCCACTCTTCGAGTTATATCCTGCATTAAGGCCCAAAAGTGTTTAACAAAAGGTCGTGTTGCATTCCTGACACACCTCGTTGAACAAAAGGACAAATAACGGAAGCTTGTGGACATCCCAGTGGTGCGAGACTATCCTGAAGTCTTCCTAGAGGACTTGCCCAGATTGCCACCACCGCGACAGATCAAGTTTCGCATTGATCTGGTCCCGAGAGCTGCCGCTGTAGCCCGCACTCCGTACTGGCTAGCACCATCAGAGATGCAGGAACTGTCTAACCAACTCCAGGAGTTGTTGGACAAAGGCTTCATTCATCCGAGCTTTACTCCGTGGGGAGCGCCAATTCTGTTCGTGAAGAAGAAAGACGGAAGTTCTTGCATGTGCATCGACTACCGGGAGCTGAACAAGTTGACGATCAAGAACAAGTATCCGCTACCAAGGATCGATGTTCTGTTCGACCAGTTGCAGGGATCCAGCTACTACTCGAAGATCGATCTACAATCAGGATACCACCAGTTGCGGATTCAGGAAGGCGACATCCCGAAGACGGAATTTCGAACTCGTTACGGACATTACGAATTCTTAGTCATGCCCTTTGGGTTGACAAATGCACCTGCCATTTTCATGGACCTCATGAACCGTGTCTGTAAACCCTATTTAGACAAGTTCGTTATTGTCTTCATAGATGACATCTTGATTTACTCGTGTACTCAAGAAGAGCACGAACAACATATGAGGTTGATTCTAGAGTTGCTCAAGAACGAAAGACTGTTCGCTAAATTCTCAAAATGCGAATTCTGGATTCGAGAAGTCCATTTCCTCAGTCACGTTGTGAACGAGAAGGGTATACAAGTCGATCCCGCAAAAATTGAAGCAATCAAGGATTGCGCTGTGCCCAAGACACCTACCAAGGTGCGACAATTTTTGGGATTAGCTGGTTACTATCGACGATTCATCGAGAACTTCTCCAAGATTGCCCAACAACTGACTGTCTTGACGCAAAAAGACAAGAAGTTCGATTGGTGAGTCAAGCAGGAGAATGCGTTCCAAGTATTGATGGACTGTTTGTGTAGTGCTCCAATCCTTTCCCTTCCGAAACGCACCGATGATTTCGTAGTCTATTGCGATGCTTCGCATAAAGGTCTTGGATGTGTACTCATGCAAAGGAGTAAGGTCATTGCCTACGCATCCCGACAACTCAAATTTCATGAGAAGAACTATACGATGCATAACCTAGAGCAAGGTGCAGTAATCTTTGCTCTCAAGATTTGGAGACACTACCTTTACGGCACCAAGTTCACCATCTTCACCGATCACAAGAGCTTACACCGCATCTTTAATCAGAAATAGCTGAATATGCGGCAACGCAGATGGGTTGAACTGCTGAACGATTACGATTGTGAGATTAAATACCATCCGGGCAAGGCCAACGTTGTGGCTGATGTGTCAAGTCGTAAGGAACAAGTTAAGACCTTGCATGTGCGCGCATTAGGTCTGACCATCCATACGAATCTCACTACTCGTATTCGTGATGCTCAGCAGGAAGCTCTGAAAGGTGAGAACCTAAGGAGTGAATCGTTATTCAACATGGTGAATCTGTTGGAACCAAGGTCTGATAGCACAGTTTACTTTGCTAATCGGATCTGGGTGCCACGTTTTAGTGGATTACGCAACCTAATGCTAGATGAAGCCCATAAGTCTAGATACTCAGTTCATCCTGGTGCTGACAAGATGTACAGAGATGTGAAGGAACATTACTGGTGGCCCAACCTGAAAGGTGAAATCGCTATGTGCGTCAGCCGATGTCTTACCTGTTCAAAGGTCAAGGCAGAGTATCAGAAACCATCTGGTCTGCTTCAGCAACCAGACATTCCTGTTTGGAAATGGGAACAGATTTCCATGGACTTTATCACTAAGCTACCCAAGACGTCCAATGGTCACGATACCATCTGGGTAATTGTCGACAGACTGACAAAATCCGCGCATTTCTTGCCAATCAAGGAGACCGACAAGTTAGAGAAACTCGCCAAGCTGTACATCAAGGAGATTGTAACTAGGCATGGAGTCCCTGTTTCAATCATTTCGACCGAGATAGTCGATTCACTTCCCGATTCTGGCAAACACCGATGGACGCATTAGGCTCTCGTATAGACATGAGCACAGCCTATCATCCTCAAACGGATGGCCAGAGTGAGCACACAATCCAGACATTGGAGGACATGCTTCGAGCTTGTGTAATCGATTTCGGTGGAAATTGGATTCCCACCTGCCATTGGTTGAGTTTTCCTACAATAACAATTACCATACCAGTATCAAGGCTGCGCCATTCAAAGCCTTGTATGGTCGTATGTGTAGATCTCCTCTGTGTTGGGCAGAAGTTGGAGACAAATACTTGACTGGCCCCGAGCTTATTCAAGAGACCACCGACAAGATCTTTCAGATCAGTGGTCGCTTGAAAGCCGCTCGAGATCGTCAAAAGAGCTACGCCGATCGCCACCACAATGTAGATGAAGAATTTTAACTAAAACAAGATTATATGATCATACAAGTCACAATTCCAGGTGCGGAAACCCTAGAACTGAACAACATGATAATACGCAAATCACAACACGCAAAATACCTTTTCAATCAACATTTCATAGATAACTTGTTTCAAAATGTTCATACAAAGACCTTTCAAGTTAATCTAAACACTTTTATACGACTTTAATCTAGAGAGCAACCTGACCTCAACACACACACTATCAATAACTGTTCTAACTTACAAAACAAGCCAAAACTATTTATAGGGACTGCACATTCGCCCCTTTCATTAGTACGAATGTGGACTTTGTCCATATTCTCCCTATATCAAGGTACGAATGAACAAATACAATGAAGACCATTCTTCATTCGCCCATCAGCTTCTTCCTTCGCCCTTCAGAATCCTTCCTTCGCCCTACAATATTCACCTTCGCCCTACCAGAAACACATTCGCTCATCTACAAAACTCTCTAACATATGTAAATCACAATCCAAATCATTAGTCGCATAAAGTGCATCTACAAACTCCCCCTCGACTATTGATTGGATTGCCTTCTAGCTTCATCCATCGCCTTGTTCAGTAACTTGAGTCTCAGCTGCTTCTTTTGTTTCTATAGTCATCTCAGGCTCAAGTTTTCTTTTCTTGATCGCTTCGGCATATCAGATATCTTCACCTTCTTATCCAACTTCATATCCAGGTTGCTACCGGAGTTGATATCATACGCAAAGCACACTCCAACAACCTGCTGATACTTCTTCGCTTGTGATGCATCATTGGGATCACTGTATATCGGGTTATAGTAAAGAATTATGATGTCCTCAAATGTACAGTTAATGAGCCACATCGGGTCAAAAACGTGTATCTTCTTATACTTATCCTTCCCATCTCTCAACACAATCACAGCCTCTGCATTCCTCCAATCATAATACCAGAAGATAAAGTCTTCACTGAAGTGTTGTTGTAATGGCATCAAAGGAATCTTCCTCATCCCTTCAGGAGCTTTGTAAATCAAAGTAACCCGCTTCTTACCCGTTCTAGGATCAATATCCCTGTGAACTTTTCTCCTTGGGTACTGAGGCTTAAACATATTCCACCTCGTACGACTCTCCCAAACCAACCTATCAGCAAACCAACCCACAGCCGTGTTATTTACAGATGCACCAGTCATAGGGAATCTACAAATGTCTCTAACCGCCCAGTACGGTAGAGTTAATAAATCATGAAATCTGTAGAAGTACAGAATTTCTGATTCCCACTTAACTGCAATGCACTTCAGTCTTCCAAGATACTTCCAACCAAGAGCTCTGCCTTTGAACTTCTGATTGTGATATCTATAGAATCCACCTTGAGCTTCCGGCTTTGGTCTTTTATCGTCAGTTTTTTTCAACTTCCTTAACAACGTCTTCAGATCATCATTCTGTTCAGACGGTTTCTGTTGATCTCCACCAAATACTTTTTCTACAAACTCTTCACTACACTTCTCAGCTTTCTTTCTAGCTTCTCTCTGTCGTAGTTCGGTGAAGTCTTGGAATACCTCATTTTCATTATTCTCTCTGAAGTACTGAGGGTACTCTTCATGAGTAATATCCTCTATTTCAATCTCCTCCATCTCCGGTGTATGTTTATCATCAGAATGATTTCCAATATCCTTTTTAGGAATACTTGGAATCATTTGATCTGCCATAATCTCTTCCAATGTCTTTCCCACTCGCTGTGCTATACCTTCCAAAATCTCCTTAGCTACAGCAGCAGATACTTCTCCTTCTTCTAAATCAGGGTCATTGTATTCTAATTCAAACCTCATATCCTCCGTTTGAAAGACTTCAGCAAATTTTCCTGTGAATTCAATCGTCCACTCTCTCTTCTCAAGCATCTCACGATAAACATTCTTTGCAACATCAGATAGAGATCTCACTTTCTCATTCCAGAATATACTCTCATCTGAATCTACATTTTCACCAGCTTTCTTCTTCGAACTCGACTCTCCTGCATCACCTTTCTTAGACTTTCTTTTCTCAAAAGTGAACTTACTTGAGTCATCTCCACCATCATCATCACTATCATCACTCTCATCATCATCTTTACTAACCGATCCCTCAGCATCATCATCCTTATCATCTTTATCAGATTCATCATCAGAACCTTCCTCTGATTCATCTTCTTCATCCTCTTCTTTATATGATTCTTCAAAATCTACTTGCTCCTCTTCTCTCTCTTTATCCTCCTCTCCCTCTTTCAACTTGGGAGCTTCACCATAAAGTTTTTCAAGTAGATCGATCATCCGTTTGTTCTCTTTCTTCAGCTCTTTGTTATCAACCTTCACAAGCTTTATCATTCTCCTGTTTCTGTTACATTTTACCTCAAGTTCTTTCTTTTCTTCTTCAAGCTGCTATACCTTCTTCTCAATCTCATCTTGATTTCTCTTGGAAGCAACTACAAGCTGAAGCGTCTTTTCTTCATTCTTTTTGAACTTATTGATCTCAGCTTGTTGAGCAACAATCATCTTCATCATATCTTCCATCTTCTTGTTAACTTGTTTCATCACATCATCCGAAACAGTAACTTTAGATGCTTTGGAAGATTCAACCTCTTTAGTCTTCTCTTTTCCAGGCTTGAACATATTCAACACGTTCTCTAAAGTAGCTTCCAAATCAGGAACTACCTCATGTTCTTTTGCCTTTTTCTGCTTCTTAGCAACGGGTGAAGATACCTTGGATGATGTACCAGCTTCAGGTACTTTCTTACCCTTCAGCAACAATTCAATCTCTTTCTCTCTAAGCTTCTTCGTGCTAACTTTCTTCACCATCGACTTGTGCTTTGGCTTTTTCAAGTTAACAACCACTGTCGATCCTTCAAAGTCTCCAACATCCACTCCTAACTCTCCTTCAACATCAATAGGATCTTTCTGTAAGGCTTCTTCAACAGACTTGTTAAGAGATTCAGACTCCCCAACCGCAGTGGCCTTGCGTTTGGTAGTCTTAACTAATTCAGCTTCAGAGTCCCACTGCTCTTCCTCCTCAGTTTCCTCCGAATCAACCGAATCTTCATCTACCAAACTTGTACCTTTCTTTGCAGTTGATTTCTTTCTTGCACCATGTTTCTTAGATTCACCCTCATCAATCTTCGCTTTGCCCTTCCCTTTGGCTCCAGCGTTTTTCACTTGCCTCTTCCTCTTAGTACTAGCATCAACATGCACTAGAGGATCATCCGTATCAGAATCACTCTTATCATGCCTTGCTTTGTTCAATCCAGGGTCAGTGTAACCCGGATTGACTAAAGCTCCAAACAATCTTCTATTCGGTGGCTTCTCATTTTCAGGCACACCCTTGTATCCTTTCATTCTCACAAGTGTTCTGATATTCATGTGATCTTGACCCAAAACCATCGTCGGATCCTTTCTCAAGTTAGGATATTTGTTGTCAAAGATCATCATTAGGAACCTTGGATACAACATAAACTTCTTCGACTTAAGACCTTTCAACATCTCCAGCATATGGTCTAGTATCATTCCAGCAATATTAAACGGTTTGTTGAGAGTCAACGCAACCATTAATGAACTCAAGCTCTTCCTCATAACATCATAACCACCACTAACGCATCCAAAGACATGAACAATGACGTGTGCAAAGTACTTAAACTGCACACCCAGCTTTCCTTTATGAAGTGCACCATCAGTTATCGGACCTTTGTACTTCATCCTTAGAAAACAAACCCTCTGTTCAGTCCATGATAATACTCTAGGATCTGTACTCTCTTCAAACTTGATCTTGAGAGCCTGTCTGATGTCATCTTCAGTAATGAACATCTCCATCCCTGAATAACACTTCGGATAATCGTCTTATCTTACCAGAAATCATATCTCGCGTTTTTCCCGAAATCTTCTACAATATCTTTGTAATTGATGGCTGGTGTAGCTATGGCATGTATGATTCGGCTTCTCCTCAAAAAGTCTACAATGCCTGTAAACTCTGTGTTCTTCAATACGTCACCAACATAGGCACAACAATTATGTGGTGCTTCAAACGGCCATGCTTGTGGTGCATTCTCAGCTTCTGGAAATGGATCCTGGATAACCACATCTTCTACTGGAATTTCAACGTTCTTTTATTGTTCAGCCATCTGTAAAACAAAAAATCAGAAAAATACGTCAAAACACAAAAACGACAAACTTAGAAAATTTTAGGTTTTTCACAAACTCCACTTTCGCCCATTTTATAGGTACGAAAGTGAAATATTGAGGTTCGAAGGTGAAAATTTGGTACCGAATGTAGAACTTCTTGAATTATAACTCACATTCGTCCGTTTTGGTTTACCTTCGTCCCTAATTTTCCACATTCGCCCATTTTTACAGGACGAATGTAGACCTGTTTTTGACCCAAATTTAAAATTTGTTAACTGATGTGTTTTAGCCTCTGATTTTGATTGACACTATGCCTAAAACAACCGATTAATCCATTAGAACAATTAATTTCATCTATCAATCAATTCTTATTAGTTTTCTAGAAGAATTAGGGTTTGAAACCCTTAAACAATCGATTAACAACGAATTAACCTAATTCCTTCTATCTTCTCCCCTAAAACTAATAAGGATTGAATCCTTGACAGAAAATTTGATTAAAACAGTCTAAATCATGGCCAGATGATAAAGTTAGGATTCGAGTAGAAAAACCCCAATTCCAATCGTGTTTCTTGTCCATTACCTGTGAAAATCGATTGAAAATGGTCAGCAAATAACAGGGAATCAAATTCTAGAGTGAAAAGAAACAGGGCAACAAGTTCTTGCAACTTAGAAAAATTTTGAAAAATAGCAGAATGAGGGTTCGAAGGTGAGTTTGGCTTTATATAGATGCCACGTTCGCCCTTATCTGTTGGACGAATGTGATATATTTTCACATTCACCCCAAGTGGAAATAGTGACCCGAATGTGGAACAACCAACACAACAATCCTAGGTTCGCCCTGAAACTTGTTACTTTCGCCCTGAAAATAACCAGGTTCCCCCTACACTCTCCAGATTCGACCCATACATGTTTGAAAAACGGTTACACTTTGAAAAACGGTTATTTTGATCTGAAATTTTCAAAAGTTTATGGATTTTGATGATCTTTATCAGGTTATGATTCGGAATTGATTTGGAACAACTTTAATTCTTGGAAAAGTTGATTTTATCCACGAATTTATATCAAAAACCTTCAAATTGTATCAAAAACCATCTTCATTGAATAACAGAGAAAATTTGATCAAAATTAGGTCCAAATCAGCTCTGATATTATCAATTTTGTTGTTGTATGATCTCTATGGCTCTGATACCACTTTGTAGATGAAGAATTTTAACTAAAACAGGATTATATGATCATACAAGTCACAATTCCAGGTGCGGAAACCCTAGAACTGAACAAAATGATAATACGCAAATCACAACACGCAAAATACCTTTTCAATCAACATTTCATATATAACTTGTTTCAAAATGTTCATATAAAGACCTTTCAAGTTAATCTAAACACTTTTACACGACTTTAATCTAGAGAGCAACCTGACATCAACACACACACTATCAATAACTGTTCTAACTTACAAAACAAGCCAAAACTATTTATAGGGACTGCACATTCGCCCCTTTCATTAGTACGAATGTGGACTTTGTCCACATTCTCCCTATATCAAGGTACGAATGAACAAATACAATGAATACCATTCTACATTCGCCCATCAGCTTCTTCCTTCGCCCTTCAGAATCCTTCCTCCGCCCTACAATATTCACCTTCGCCCTACCAGAAATACATTCGCCCATCTACAAAACTCTCTAACATATGTTAACTCACAATCCAAATCATTAGTCGCATAAAGTGCATCTACACGCAAACCCCTCGAGTTTCAGGTTGGCGAGAAGGTACTCTTCAAAGTCTCACCCTGGAAGGGTGTACCACGATTTGGCAAGCGTGGAAAACTTAATCCCCGATACATTGGTCCATTTGAGATACTTTCTAGGGTTGGTCCTGTGGCATACAAGCTTAAGTTGCCAGAAGAACTAAGCGGTGTCCACGACACTTTCTATGTATCCAACGTTAAGAAATGTCTGCCCGACGAGTCTTTGATCATTTCTCCCGATGAAATCCACATCGATGACCAACTCCATTTTGTCGAGCAGCCAATCGAGGTGACTGATTGGAAAGTCCAGAAGTTGAGAAGGAGCTGCACCAAACTTTTAAAAGTCAGATGGAATGCAAAGCGTGGTCCCGAGTTTACATGGGAACGCGAAGACTAGATGAGACACAAGTACCCAGCTCTATTCCCTAATACTACCGAAACTACTAGGGAAACTCAATTTCGAGGACGAAATTCCCAAAACAAGGGGAGAATGTGACAATAGTCAACAAACCAGGTCAACATTCGTACATAGTTCAGTTATTGCTTTACTATATGTGCATATCTAGATAGTTTTTCATATACTATACCCCCCCCCCAGTCTAGTGAAGCCATAGTTAATCGAAAAACTCAACATTGGGCACTTGTTTAGTCATACAACACCCAGATAATCTCTTAAACAAGCCTTTCAAGAGATTAATACACCCTAACACATGAAAAAGTTCATCTCTAACACATGTATGAGAAAAACAAGAACTAGCAAGGGTTATCAATTACTAAACATACGATACTTATTAAACAAAATACATGTTAATGTCATCATCCGACACCCAAGAGACATTCCTATGTCTTAACTTAACAAACCAACAATAACCATAACCAAAGAGGTATGTACACACACATATATATACACATACATGCACACGACACCTCACTAGACCAAACAAACATAAGGCAAGACACTCCTACAAACCTTGGCACCTTTTCCTTTCTTTTTAACCTTGGCCGAAGGTTCACAAGCCAAACAATGGATTTAGGACTCACAACAAGACAATAACCTATCCTACACATTACCATGAATAGGTATTAACTTGATCTAGACACTCACTTGGACACCCTAGCCGAATTCCACAACCATGACATGTCTTTGTCATCCTAAACCTTCCAAACATTTCACCTAGTTGGTAGGACACCAATCCCACTTCAACTTCCTAGGATAACTACACTACCTTAATTGGAAACAAACAAACATTCCTACACTACTTAGATTTTCGGCTACTATGACTACTCAAGAACACATGGAGACAATCTTGGAACTAGGAAATATCACTATCCATGCTACCACCCTAGACCTACCCTTAGCCGAATCTATGTAAGGAAACAACACATGAATCGATCCAACTCATCCATTCTAGATGATGTCATGGAACTAGAATAGTGATGAGGTATGAACTTGCACCATTTTGGTAAGAAACACAAAGATGAACAAGCTGCTTCCTAATGTCAACTTTCCTAAACTAATAGCCCATGTGCACCAATCGCCCCCGCCCCCCTAAGCATGCCTTATACTAGATTAGTCCAAACTTATAGAATTCACAAAGATCTAAGCTTGATTAGCTACCAAAAACACTCTCCCTTTTCCCTATGAATTGCGGCCGAGAACACCAAGGCACAAGTCCCATCACTCTTGGACAAACATACACCAAAATAGAAAGTCAACTCACCCTCAACACACTCCCATGCAAGCTAGGACTTCTTCTTCTTTCCTTTAACACCCAATCGGCTAGCAAGGGACAAGAACACCTCATGCCTTACACCAAACTAGTAAGAAAACTTTATACATGAACTCCAATCCATAGAGGATGGCTTGCCATTCAAACTAGTATATAAAGGCTTCACCATTCACCCTCATTCCTTGCACCAACACTCAACACAAACACATACACACTCTAGCAAACAATCGGCCAAGCCTTGAGGAGCATTAAGACAAAGATATCAAGGAACAAGGGAGCAAACACACGACTCTCTAAGCCTCTTAGGTAAGATACCTTACACTATAAGCTTCTTTTCTTTGATATGTCCTCTTGTTAGATCCAATACTCGGCCATAGAACACCAAGATTAGGCACACAACACTTTGCAAGAAGATATATTTCAAAATAATACTTTTTAGATATAAATCTTAGGCACATTGTCTTAATACTAGTACTTGTTCACGTGATCATACTTTAACAACCATATAATCGGCTTTGTTATAATCAGGAGTAGTTGAATTATATTTTGTAACCATATACGACTTAGATCACTTCGGGTTTCATTACTCTAAGCTTACTTGGCTTAAGTTTGAAGCTAAGGTTAATAACATAATAATCAAAGCTTAAACTTGTTACAAGACTCACAATATGTCATGATATAACACTCCAAGGCTCGAATAAGCTTAAAACAACCAAATTGATTCACTAGATAATCGGCATTATCCTTTACACCATAAGAACACATCGGCTACCATGAGCTAACGTGTGTTAAGCTAGGCCAAAGCATGTGTTAATCTCAAATGGTGTAGTATAGAGGTCTAAACATATGTTAAGATACTTATCTATCAAAAATCAATCACACAATAACCAAAATCACAAGTGTTGGGTGAACAATTGGTATGATAAACAAGGCTAGACAACTTACCATGTCCATAATGATCATAGGGTATAATTTGTCAGGACGGTGATCATCTACAGTTTTTCCTAGACCACCTACACTGCTATCAGGTGAGTTTTCATGGCCCCATTTTACTACTTTTCATTTTAGGGGGAAATACATGCATCAATACTTGTGTCATTTTCAAGTGTGTGTAGATTCTACCATGAATGCCATGTGGAACATGAGACATTTTGGTTCATGAGCTCACTAGTCCTCGTACATCGTTTACTGTAACCATTAGCTAAACATCTAGCCATGGAACACTTTAATAGATCTATTGGGTTGACACCCCCACTCTTGGTTAGTCGCTCTAACCGGTTACATACAAAAGAGTGTTAGTATTCTACAATACATACATTGTCTTTAGTGTACAATGCGCGAGACACAACAGTCAAGAGGTTTGGTTACAGGACTCATGGTTCGCACAGTGATCATGTTAGTGCATAATGTGCGACTAATGCTTTGGATTGCACAATAAAAGTTGTTTTACAGATTACATGGCGGCGAATGTAGAAAAATAGAAGGTCGAATGTGGATAAGTTGGGACGAATGTGGAACTTGTGGACGAACCTGAAGACTGAAGACTGAAAACTGATGTGTTTGATTCGTACCATAGAAGTGGTCGAACCTGCACGTTCGACCTAGTCAAAGGGGCGAATGTGCAGTAGTATATAAGTTGGAATTTTGTTTTGCTTTGTAACTTTGGCCATTTTGAGTCATGTGTTCAGTCTAGGTTTCCTCTCTAGGGTTTGATCAGTTTCAAGGTGTTTTATTAACTTGTGACTCGAATTGTAAAGATCAAAAACAAGTTTAATTAATGAAAATGGTGATTGAAAAAGTGAATTTGATTGTTTGATTCGTTAGCTATCATTTTGTAACTGATCTAGGGTTTCCGCACTTAGATTGGTAGACTTGTATGATCATCTAAATTGTTTTTGTTAAAACGATCCTCTACAAAGTGGTATCAGAGCCTATACAGATCATACAACTACAAATTGATAGTTTTTGAACTGATTTGGATCCAAATTTGATCAAAAATTTTCTGTTTTGAATGAACAATGGTTTTTGATGAAAATTGAATGATTTGGATTTCATGGATAAAATCAAGTTTTCCATTCATTAAAGTTGTTCCAAATCAATTCCGAATCAAAACCTGATAAACATCATTAAAATTCATCAACTTTTGAAAAATTGGGATCAAAATAACCGTTTTTCAAAGAATAACCATTTTTCAATTGGGTCAAGTCAAACCTATGAGAGAAGGGTCGAACGTGTCATTTTTGAGGGTCGAACCTAGGTTTTTCACGTCGAAAGTGGATATTTTAGGTCGAACCAGGAAGTTGTTTATGTTGATATTTCACATTCGATCGACATGAGTACATTCGACCTTACGGGAGGTCGAACGTGGGTAGTAAGTGGTCGAAAGTTAGTTTGTCTGTTTCACTATCTACATTCGAGTCACATTAGGGGCGAACCTGGAATTTATTCCACATTCGAACCCCCGTCATTTTTTAAAGGGACGAACGTAGAACCCGTTTGAAATTTTTCTAGGTGTTTCGTATTTCCAACTTCCTAGACGATATGTGGGGATTTCCGACAACACCTAGGCCTGGTACAACACAACAACAACACGTTACCATGGACCCTTGGAGTGTAGCTGCTCAAAAGACGAACTCCCAACCATCTCAGCCGATCAATTATCTTGCGAAGAGTAGTTCGATTCCGCAGACTGTTGTTCAACCTCCACAGTAACCAATGAACGATTATTGGGGTGTAGTAGCAGCAGCGGTACACACTCAAACTACAAATGCTATTTCCACTCTAATAAATTATTTGTCTTCAGGTAGTGGGAACAAACCACCGAAGCTGATGGAGATGCAAGAGTACAATCAATGGCAGAAAAAGTTCAAGATTCATTTGGAAGGGATGGGACTAGAAGGTACAGAGGCATGGCAGATGATTGCTAAGGGATATGTTGCACCAGTGTTGGAGAATACAGGTGAACCAATTCCGCTCGAAAGTTTAGCTGAGGATGAAAAGAAGAAGTTTGCGGTGGAGAAAAGGGCGTACTCCCAACTATCTCAAGCTATTACTAATGATCTACTACACCAGTTTGGATCATGCACTACGTCCAAACAACTTTGGGATATGTTGAAGAATCATCATGATGGAAATGAGAAAACCAGAAGGTTGAGGATAGAAGAATTAAAGAAGGATTGAGAACTTCAGTTACGTTGGAAATGAGACTCTGAAGGAGCTGACTCCGAGATATTGTCACTTGTTAACTGAATTGTCTAACTATGAGATTCAGATTCCGATGTCCGACTTGGTAGACAAATTTGCTGATTCCCTACCACCGTATTGGGATCAACATGTTGAGGTTTTAAAGGAGAAAGATGCTTATAAATACTGGACCATTAATGTGTTGATTCAGAAATTAGAGAACAAAGAGCTAGAAGAGAAGAGGAAAGCAAAGAGATCACAATTTCCTCAGAACCCAGAGTTGTATCATGCTGGTACATCTTCTATCGTGGCTAGCTCAAGTGTTGGTGGTACAGTTGCTCCACACATTGCTTGTGTTTCAAGTGTCATGGAACCACCTAAAAACCCAATCAACTACCTTTCTCAAACTTCATCCTACACACCACCATCCTACACACCACCATCATACACGAATTCTTTCATTCCACCTTTTTCACCAATGCAACAAGCAGTATGTTACATAGCTAGCATGAATCAATCTCAACAACAACCTTACATTCCACAGATGAATCAAAACCAAACCGGTCAAAGTCCAGTAGTGTTGGAAACATCCAACATGAACAATGTCACAGTTGAGGTTGCTCAGCAGCACATTGCTTTGGTTTCAGCAATGGTTGCTTCTTATAATGGTTTGGTAGCTGGTCAAATTGGTAACAACAATCTAACCAATGAAGACTATGCTCAGATTGATAAAGAAGAGATAGAGCTTATCGATATCCAATGGGCTTTCGCTAGTGTGATCAGAAGAGCAACCGAGTTCATTGAGAAGACCGAAATAACTGATCTAACTAAATCACCGAACACCACATATGGCTTCAACAAAGCCAAAGTCACTTGTTTTAATTGTGGTGCTAAAGGCCATTTCAAGAGGGAATGCACACAGCCAGCTCAACAAGGTAACAGGAATCCATTCAACTCAAACTATCAGAACCGTCAATCTCAGAACCAAGTAACCTACCAAAGTCAAAACAACAATAACTATCAAAATCAAAACAATTACCAACACCGACAAACACCTCACAGAACAACTCTGCTAGAAAAACAACTATACCCAACCGACTCAAACTCATACATCACATAACCCAACCAGAACCATTATTCCTATCTCAACACCTAATAGCCAAACACAAACTGAAACTCAAAATCAAGCATTACTGATCCAAAAGGCTGAGGGATATGACTGGACGGGGATGCAACTCGGTGTTGAAGAGATCACAACTGGGAATGTAGCTTGTGTTGCTCAGAAGATTGACTTAGAGGAGTCGGTGATAGTTGGAGAGGTTTTGGAGACTGAGAAAATTTCTGAAGTTGAAATTGAGGAGTTGGTAGATGAAGTTGATGTTTCTGTTGCTGATCCCATTGAAGAATCACAAGTTGAGAAGACTTCGGGAATTATTATTGATTCTGTCACTGATATACCTGAAGAGCATGATTCGGTGTATTCAGACTCAGAGAGTGAAACAGATTTAGAAGCAAGTTTCAATTCGTTAGATGATGAGACTGATTAACTTTTGGCCGAAGCTGATTTTCTAATGACTCGAAAGTCATGTATTGTTGATGATGCCTTCACCAGAATTGACTGGAAAGGAAGCGCATTTTGCACTCATGGCTATGACTGATCCTCCAAAACAGGTAAGTTCTGAATTCACTACTGATATGAAAAGTGACAAGTATTGTGGTACTTGTGATAGGTTGACAGAGGAAAACAAGCAACTCAAGGTTCAACTTGAGAGTGCGATAATCAACTGTCAATCTTATCGCAAGGAAACCAAAGATTTCAAAAAAGTGCTTGATGGTTATAAAAAGGACATTTCTGATCTAAAGAAAACTCTTTCTTTGAAACAACTTGCAATTAATAGTTACATAAATGAACTTGAATAAACAAAGTTAGAAATGGCCACCATCAAATGCTTTGCTGAAAAGGTCAACAAAAAGCTTGAAAGCTATAAACACATTGCTTATGTGGTTGACCATATCATTGAAGAACCATCACACCCAAGTAGTGCAAACTACAAGGCTGTTCCAGCTCCAGTGTTATTTGAGATCCACAATTTACATTCAGTAACACCAGAGAGTTCAGTCAAATCAGACTCTGCATCGGACAATGAATCTAACACTTCTAGTATTGGAGATCTAAATTCCAATGTGAGACCGATTTTGGGGTTGAATGATGAGGGGGGTAACAGCTGTGATTGATGATTCTGACACAGAAAATGAGGAATCTAAGAAAGTGAGTGATATTCCTAAGGAAAATCACATTATCACAAATGAACCAATATCACCTTCTCAGATTTCACATCCGATGGCAAATGCGCATTGTGTAAATCAGTCAGTAAAGAAAGAAGTTAAAAATGAATCAGTTGACAAACCCGTCAAAGTATGTTATCAAATGGAAGGATCTGATAAAATTATCTCTGACGAGGAGTATTCAATAAAATTTGCCAATTATTTGAAAATCGAGAAAATCTAGCAGGAAAGTACAATCTGGTTTCCTAAACATGAGAGGACCAATGATGTACCTCCAGAAATTTTAAAGAAAATCTATCTGGATACTCCAAAAGAACCCAAGGTTCACGTCACTGAGTTCGTTAATCCTAAAGAGAAGGCAAATGGTTTTCTTGAGCCGGCTTACTCAAAGGACCCAGCTCCTGAGAGTTTAAGACGCAAATGTGTGGATGATCAATATCCGATCAATTCATTTCCAAAGCCACATGCTCAGAATGTTTTTGAGGAATACGGTGAGTGTTTCAAGTGTGGGAAGAGAGGGCATTTACTTGCTCACTGCCCGTACGTGAGGCACAAGAGGCACGAAGTGGAGATGAGGCAAACCTATAGTTATCCTCAAAGACATTTTTTCCCTCAACCAGCACCATTTTACATTCAAAGTTGATATTTTCAAAGGAAGGATAATCGTCAATTTACTTATGATTGTCGAAATAGGATTGCTATGGAAAAATCTTTGAAGAAACCAATGGTGAACTCAACGGTTGATAAACAAAAGGTTCCACCAAAACCTTCTGTTATGTCTACTGTTGGACCTGTCTCTGTTAAGTCAGAGAAGGAAGCTAAGAAGGTTTCATTCAAGAACGACACTAAGAAACTAACTGAGTATCCAAAAACTCAGATCAGGATTATAAAACGTTCGGAACAATATTGGTCACCATCGGGTTCTTCGGGTGCTTCAACTTCAAAGACAAATGAGAAACTTCAAAATGAGAAAGGTTTGAACGATCAGAAAATGGTCGATTCAAAACCTAATGTTTGTGTGAATGAATCTTTGAAATCTGATGTTCAAAGACCCAAGACCAAGCAGGCTTGGGTCCCCTGAAAGAACTAATGTTTTCCTTGATATATGCAGGGAGCCCTATTAGTAGTCTTTGGATTGTCGACAGTGGAGCTTCTGGTCACATGACTGGTGATTTGACGTTGCTATTCGATATAAAGAACATCAATGGAGGATATGTAGCGTTTGCAGGAAATAAAGGAGGTTATATCACAATGGAGGGAAGTGTTAGTAACGGGATTGTGAGTTTTGCGAAGATTTCATATGTGAAGCAAATTGACTATAATCTGTTAAGTGTGAGCCAAATATGCGACAAATAGTTTTCTATGCACTTCGACGACAAATCTTGTTATATTCTCAAACCCAACTTTGTTATTCCAAAGGAGTGGATCATGTTGAAAGCACCGAGAGTGAATAATCTTTATATTCTTGATATGTCTAAAGCGATGACAACTCAGGGCCAAGTCACGTATTTCCTATCAAAGGCTATAGAGAAAGAATCTATAATGTGGCGTAGGAGGATGGGACACATTCACCTTAGGAAAATGAATCATTTGGTGATAAATGGACTTGTCGAAGGCGTTAATGTCAAACAGTTTCATCTTAACGATAAGTGTGTGAGTTGCAAGAAGGGTAAAAACACAAACAGGCTCACAAACCGAAGAAAGTGAACTCTGTTGAAATGCCACTTGAACGTTTGCATATGGACCTATTCGGACCTGTCAAACGTAAGAGTCATATCGGAGAGCTTTACTGTCTTGTGGTTACCGACGACTATTCGAGATTCTCGTGGGTGATATGCTTACAACATAAAATTGACACGTTTACCAATTTGAAAGTTCTGTTTACCCGATTGGAAAATATCTACGGTTTAAAGATTAAAAGAATTCGGAGTGACAATGGGACGGAGTTCAAAAATGCACAGATGGATGCTCTTTGTGAAGATAAAGAAATTCATCATGAATATTCTGCTCCGTATACCCCTCAACAGAACGGTGTCGCTGAAAGGAAAAACAGGACTCTAATAGAAACGCCAAGAACAATGCTCGTGGATTCCAACCTTCCAGTAATGTTCTAGAATGAAGCTATCTACGTAGCTTGTTATAAACTGAATCATGTGTTAACAGTGAAGAAGTTTGGCAAAACTTCTTATGAGTTGTTGAACAGACAGAAGCCGAATTTGGAGTATCTAGAACCATTTGGGGGCTCCGTGTTCGATGTTGAATCCGACTGAAAAGTTTAGTCCCAAAGCTGAAGAGGGATATTTTGTTGGATATGCCACCCCGCTCAAACGGGTATTCAACAAAAGAACTCGACAGGTGGAGGAGTGGGCAAATGTTGAAGTTCAACGGTATAATTAGAACGTACAGGGAAACGGTCCTTACTGGATGTTTGATTACAAAGATTTCTTTGAATCATTCAATCTAGATAACTTGGTTGAAGAGGCTATTTTAAGATTATTTTATGAGTGTGAAAACGCAGTGACTTCATCGTTAGTGTGTCCGATCACCGTAACTCCTCCAGTAGCTTCTAATGATGTCAACGTTCCTGCAGCTGAATAAGAAGTTTTCCAGGAAGCTTCAACTACTCTCGATACTTCAGAATCAGAAGATGATGAAGAGATCTTTAGTGAAGCTATTCTAGATTATGCAACAGAGGCACCACTAGGGAACCCACATCCAGATGTTGCTTCATCTTCTAATATGGGTAATGATCTGGATTCGGCAGAAAATCTGACTACTCGGATGGGAGTTATAGTATCTGATCATCCGGAATCTCGGATTCATCGTATTCATCCGCTCGATCAAGTTATTGGTGACCTTGGAAGCAGTGTCATGACTAGAGGACAACTTCGTAATGAAAACTCAACTGAAAATCTTGGCTCTTTAGCAAAAATTCAACAATCTGGTTGTTAGAATGATTGGTCCTTTGCTTGTTATGTTTCACAGGTTGAGCCGCGGACGTACAAGGAAGCTCTTTTGGATGATGCTTGGGTAGAGGCGATGCAAGAAGAGTTGTTGCAGTTTCAGAAGCTGGGTGTTTGGACACTTACAGATTTACCTCCGGGAAGAAAGAAGAGAGGAACCAAATAGGTTTTCAAATGTAAGAAAGATGACAGAGGCGTCATAGTGAGAAACAATGCTCGGTTGGTAGTTCAAGGTTTTCATCAAGTTGAAGGAACTTACTACAATGAGATCTATGCACCTGTGGCACGTATAGAAGCTATCCGCATCTTTCTAGCGTTTGCCTCGTATAAGAAATTCAAGGTGTACCAAATGGATGTCAAGAGCGCGTTCCTATACAGTGTGGTCAAGGAAGAGGTCTACGTCGGTCAACCTCCAGGCTTTGAAGATCCTATCCACCGGGATAAGGTTTACATTCTTAACAAAGCACTATACAGGTTGCACCAGGCTCTACGCCAATGGTATGAGGAGCTAACCACGTACCTGCTATCCAAAGGATTCAAACGCGGCTTGGTTGATTGTACACTGTTCACCAAAAGAACAGGAAATGACTTGCTTCTCATCCAGATTTATGTAGACGATATTATTTTTGGTTCTACTAACGAACTTTTATGCAGAGATTTTGAAAAAGTGATGCATGAAAAGTTCGAGATGAGTGCGATGAGAGAAATGCGGTTTTTCCTCGGCTTGCAGGTGGAGCAAAGACCAACGGGCATCTTTATTCACCAAACCAAATACGTATCTGAAGTCTTGAGCCGGTTCCAGATGAAAGATTCGAAGACGATGGATACCCCGATTCAACCAAATCACGGGATTGGAGTTGACGCTAAGGGGGGCTGACAGACCCATTTACATACAGAGCAATCATTGGATCTCTGATGTATCTCACTGCATCATGACCAGATATAATGTTCGCTACATGTCTCTGCACACGTTTCCAATTGAAGCCGAAACAAAGTCACCTAACAGCAGTCAAGCGAATCCTTAGATATCTGAAGGGTTGTCCGTCGAGAGGACTTTGGTACCCTAATGATGATAATTTTGACTTCTTTGCATTTAGTGATGCAGATTGGGGCGGTTGTGACAAAGACAGCAAATCCACAATGGCTGGATGTCAATTCTTGGGAAGCAGGCTCGTGACCTGGCAGTGTAAGAAGCAGACTTCAATGGCACTATCTACCTGCGAAGCAGAATATGTGGCAGCATCAAGTTGTTGCTCATAGGTTCTGTGGATTCAGCAGCAGATGGTTGATTATGGTTTTCAATTTCTAAAAACCCCTATTCACTATGACAACGAAGCCGCAATTGCATTAACTAAAGACATGGTCAATCACTCAAAAGCTAAGCACATCCCGATTAAGTATCACTTTATCCGTGATGGCAATGCAAAAGATTTGATTGACATGGTCAAAATCCACACTGATTATCAGAGAGCGGATCTTTTTACCCAAGCTTTTGATAAATCCCGATTTGATTATCTTTTAAAAGCTAACGGTATAAAAGGGAAACAAGACTGATCATCACATCGGATTATCACTTTTTGTTTTTCAAATTTTTAAGTTTTTACTGTTTTTCAGAAAAATCCAAAAACCCAAAAATATGTTATACACTTTAGGGGGAGTCTTTATTCAGAAAAACCAAAAACATTGCAAAATTCAAAAAGCAATAAAAATAGAAAAACCCAAAATGATTTCCAGGAGTAAAAGAGGAAATGATAGTACATCAGTGGGGATCTGACACATGCTAAAGATATGTAATGCAATATGAGGCGTATGTTGATTTCGTGTGATGTGCTGATAGGCTTCGTAGACCTATTACAGCGTGCCTTAGTTATACAAACATAATGAACTACGCGTTAGTGGCTGAACACCTCATGGGCATATGGTCTTAGTACCGTAATTTCATTTGATGGGGTTGCCAAAATCTGAGGTTTCGGGTCGTTATGTTAATTGTTATTCGGGGTATCATGATTGATCTTTTGTCGTATTGAATTACGGACCTAGATTCAATCGGGATATTTGCTAAAAAGAGCTTAATTGCCAAAACCTAAAAGTTACCGAATTGAGGAACTTAATGTATACTAATGATCAAAGATCATTAATTGCATCGTATCAATTCACTGATGAAAATCTGTGATTGATATCAACCTCAACCTGGTATATACGCACATGTTACTTTGCTGCATTAATTTGCTGACATGTACACCTCTGTGTTGTATATCTTGTATAATTACGGATAACATTTGGCATAATCACGCGTTACGACGAAGCTTTGCGCAAATTCCTTGATACGGGAGTATGTCGTGTGCGTGGGAACCATAAGTGTGTTAGTATAATATACCTAATAGCATATCATTTTAAAGCACTGCATAACGGTCTGCATGTGAGCTTATGTGGACAACAATATCAGCAGTTGCCGGATCACGCATTGTCTTGAATGATAAGATACAATAAAGATCAACGGTGTGATCAGATTTCTCAAAAATTGATATGATCCTCTTACCGGAAATCACAAAAAATTTATTGCTTTATGTTTACATTTCTGCATTTTACATTTGTGTAGATGCGTTTTGCGACTAGTGATTGGATATTAACATATGTTAGAGATGCTGATGGATAGAAGGTGGAATCTGTCTGGTCGAATGTAGGCTATTGTGGGCGAAGGTAGAAGAATAGTGGGCGAAGGTGTATTGGAGCTTGACTGAAGAAACAGGTTCGTACCCTTAACTGGGCGAATGTGGAAGAAGTCCACATTCGACCACAGCTAATGGGCGAACGTGCAGGTGTTATAAATAGATTTTGTGTTTATGAAATGTACAGAGAGTTATCAGTTGTGTGTGTGTTTGAGTCAGGTTCCTGGTTAGATTGAGAGTGTCTGTAACTGATCTAGATTAACCTAAAAGTCATTGTAATCAAGTTTATGAACAAGTTAATCTATGAAAGGCTTTGAAAATGATATTGATTGTGTTTTGATTTGAGTTTTTATCAGTTTGTTCAAAGCTAGGGTTTCCGCACCTGGTTTTGTAACTTGTATGATCAAATAATCCTGTTTTAGTCAAAATCTTTCGCTTACAATTTGTTTTTACAAAAGATACAAAAACTCAAAAAGATTTTAGTTGTGTTTTAACATAAATTTCAAAAAAAAAAACAAAATTTTTTTTACATTTCTGAGTTATTTTTGATAACCGATGGTGTTTGATGGTCGTTTTCTGAAACTTGATGAACCATTCTGAGTTTTGTATCATTTAAATGTGAAATGTTGAATGTTTGAAGCTTAAACTGTGAGAAATTGATTGAACGGGATTCAATTTTGAGATTTGGTAAATTTTCAAAAATTCCAATCTTCATTCGCCCCTTCGATGGGTCGAATGTGGAATTTTAGGTACATTCGAACCTTTAAATTCAGACGAATGTGAGTGTTCAAGTGTCTGTTTGTACATTCGAACCTTATGTCTACTTTTGAGCCTTTTATTATGGTCGAATGTGGATATAGTTTCTCATTCGCCCCTTGCCAACGGTCGAATGTGGCCTCTTATATATACCTATTCTCTCTTTCAAACTCTCATTCTGAATTTTTTCAAAATTTTTCAAAGTAACCAAACCTTGTTGCCCTTGTTCTTTTCATCTTGGATTATTGTTCCCTAGTCTATACTGATCATTTTGATATAACATTTGCAGGTAATGAACCAGTAACCATTTCAAATTTAGGGTTTATTTGTTCGAACCCTTGTATATGAATGTTGGACAAGTTTTAATAGTTTTTAATCAAAATTGTTGGTTAGGTTTTAGTTTAAGATAGTTTTAGGGGGAGAATGTCACACAATCTAGGTTTATTACAGCATATTTGGTTGATTTTGATCATTTAAAAACTGGTAGACCTAGATTGATCATAAAAACTATCTAAAACTAAACGATTGTGATAATTGATTGATTAGGAGGCTTAGTCGGTCATTTTAGGTGATAAACAAATGAGAATCACAGTTTAAATGGTATAAATTGAATGTTTGATTTGCATTCTTATGAACAGACACATTCGACCATAAAGAAAGGGTCGAATGTGGCACTTTTGGTCAAATGTAGCCAAATCATAGGGACGAATGTGATAAAAACGGGCGAATGTGGAACTTTGTCTATGATTTTTCACATTCGAACTATTTTTGGTACATTCGAACCTCAGAATTTTTTCATTTGTACCCCCATAGGGTCGAATGTGAAATCTTAAAGACCAAAATTCAAAGTTTGTCAATTTTGTCCGATTTTAACAGATTTTCAATGTGTCGTTTTTGCAGAATTACAAATGCCTGAACCACAAGCTGAACAACAGAATGTTGAAGTACCAGTTCAGGAAGAGCTACCATTTGAAAGTACTCATGACTGCTGTGCATTTCTAGGGAAGTGAAGAAACACCAAGAGTTCTCTGGAATTATTGATTTTCTCAGAAGAAGCAGAGTCATAGATGCTTTAGCTACACCTGCTATCATTTATAAATATCATCAAGAGGACTTTTGGAGAAATGCAAGATATGATTTCTGGGAAGGAAAAACAGCTATAGTAAGTAACATTCAGGGGGAGCTTGCTATAGTTACAAAAGGTGATATTAGAGATGCATTGAAGCTGAGAGATGAACCGACTGGTCCGAAAAGTTTGTCATGGATAGAACAAAGATTGTGTTTCTTACGGATGAAATACAACGGGCCAATAACAAATGGTACTTTGAATAAAGGGAAGTTATGTCCACAATTCAAGTATCTTGCTCATGTTATTATACATGTGTTTGGATCAGTTAGTGGTGGAAATGACGTGATGAGGAAGAGTCAGAGTTCATTAATGGTTGCTTTAGTGTTGAACAAACCATTCAATGTTTCGGGGATGATTCTAGATCATATGCTTGAACCTCTGAAGGGATTGAAGACAAAGAAGTTCTTGATGTATCCCAGGTTTCTACAGATGATTTTTGATCATAAGTATCCGACATTGAAGAAAGATCCTACAAAGATTCTAGTTCAGGATCACATGAACTTGAATACATTAATCAGAATGAAGGGATATAAAGGAGTTCTTGAGAATGAAAAACCACCTCACAAGAACTTATATGGTCATTTGATTAATCCAGGATACAAATAACCGGGTGAGAACAGGGCAAGGAGTGATAATAGTGAATCAGATACTGATGATCCATTATTTCATGTTAATCCAACAATGAAGAGAAAACGACAACTTGTGAATGCTGGAGCCAAAGGGAAGGGCAAAGCAAAGAAAATTGAGGTAGATCAGACAAAGAAACAAACAAAGAGAAAGAAAAGTGTTGCAAGAAAAGGTACTATGCTTGTTGATGAAGAATCTATTGATTCTGAAGAGACTGAAGAGGATGACAGATGGGATTCGGGAGATGAAATTGTTAAGACCTCTAAGCCCAAGGCCACTGTGGCTGGAGAGTCTGAAAGGTTAAACAAATCTGTTGAAGAACAATTAAAGAGGTATCCTATAGATTTAGAAGGAGATCTTGGTTTAGGTGCTGATGACTTTAGTGGTTCTCCTGTTATTGCTAAAAAGCAGAAGAAACCAAAGTACAAGACGATGTCTAAGAGAGATGTTGAAGAGAATCCTAAGAAGAGACGAGAGAAAGAAGTTGAGATGTTACTGAAAGGAAAGAATGTTCCTGACGTTGGCACTTCATCACGAGTTACTTCTCGGGTATCTAAGAAGCAAAAGAAGTCTGATGAAGCAACTGAACCTGAAGTAGTTCCTGATTTTAACACTTCATTATAAAATGTGTTGAAGTTGTTTCAGAAGAAGCAGAAAGCTCCAAAAGCTGAATCTTCTATTCCAAAGGTTTCTGATTCAAATGATGTGATGGAAATTGTGAATAAGAGAATGGAAGAGATGATGAAGATTATCAATGCACAACAAGCTGAGATTGAGAAGTTTAAAGAGAATGAAGAAATGATGTTGCAGATTGTTGTGGCAGCAAAAGAAAATCAGGATGAGTTAGAAAAGAAGCTGAAAGTGCTTGAAGAGAAAAAGAGGTAATTGAAGCACGCGGCAAGAGAAATACATGAAGAATTGTTACGATCAGAAATGCTAACAAGAAGATGCATGAAGAAAACAAAAGAATGAGCAAATTGTTAGATAAACTTTATAATGAAGCTCCTCAACTCAAAGAAGGAGAAGAGGAAGAGGAAGAGAAAGTAGATTATGAAGATAAACCAGATGAAGATGAAGATGATGAATCAGACGATGGTTCTGATGATGAGGATGCAGACGGTAAATCTAGTAAGAAGAAGGACGATGAAGAGGAGAGTAGTAGTTCTGACATTGATGATAATGTTAGTATGTTCAGTTATGAAGAGAGAAAGAATAAGAAGGGAGATGCAAGGCAATCCAGTTCTAAAAAGAAGTCTGGTGAAAACGCAGATGATGATGATGATATCTTTTGGACCGAAAAAATCAAATCTTTATCTGATGATGATGATAAGAACTTGTATAGAGAAATGTTGAACAAGAAGGTTTGGATGATCGAGTTGACTGGAAAGTTTCCAGAGATATTCGAAGCTGATGACATGAGATTCGAGTTAGAATACAACGATCCAGATCTTGAGGAAGGAGAAGTGTCAGCTGTTGTGTCAAAAGAGATTCTTGAAGGTATTGCGCAGCAAGTTGGTAAGACACTTGAAGAGATTATGAAGGAACAGGTGATTCCTGACATACCTGAAAAGGATGTAGGAAGTCATTCTGATGAACAGTGGTTTGAGAAGGAAGAGATTGAGATAGAGGATATCACACACGAAGAATATCCTGAGTATTTCAGAGATAAAGATGATGAGGTATTTCCAGACTTTACAGAAGTGAATTTGAAATAAGTTGAGTATAGAGCGAAGAAGAAAAGTGATGTGTTTATGAAGAATGTGTTTAAAGAAGGTAATCAGAAACCAACAGTTGAACAAAATGATAGCTTGTAGACACTTTTAAAGAATCTAAAGGAAATGGATGATAAAAGACCGAAGCCTGAGGCACAAGGTGGGTTTTATAAGTACCACAATCAGTTGTTCAAAGGCAGAGCCTTAGGTTGGAAGTACTTACGACAACTGAAGTGCATAGCTGTGAAATAGGAGAAAGGAATACTGTACTTCTACAGATTCCATGATATTCAAACATTACCGTACTGGGCAGTGAGAGACATATGCAGATTTACTATGTCTGGTGCTTCAGCGAATTGTGATGCAGTTGGTTGGTTTGCTGATAAACTATCTTGGGAGAGTAGAACGAGGTGGAATATGTTCAAGCCATAATATCCCAAGAGGAAAGTTCATAAAGAGATAGATCCGAAAACAGGATTGAAGAAAGTGACCTTGAAGTACAAATCTCCGATTGTGATGAAGAATATTCCTTTCATGCCGATTCAGCAACACTTTAGCTCTGAATTCGTTATGTGGTGTTATGATTGGAGAACAGCAGAATCGGTGATTGTGTTGAAGGATGGGAAGGATGCTTATAAGAATATTCATGTTTTTGATCCGATGTGGATCACTAACTGTACATTCGAAGACATCATCATGCTCTACTATAACCCCATTTACTGTGAACCGAAGGATGCAGATCAAGCGAGAAAGTATCAGCAAGTTGTTGGTGTTTGTTTTGCATATGAAATCAATTCTGGAAGCAATTTGGAGAAGAAACTTGGTAAGAAGGTGAAGATGAACGGAGTGCCGAAACATTCGACTAAACTAAAGCTTGAGCCCAAAATGACAAAAGATCAGAAGAAACAACTAAGATTGAAGCTGATGAACAAAATGATGGATGAAGAACGAAGGCGGTCCAAGCAATAGTCGATGGGGAGTTTGTTAGTGTGACGTGCTTATCGTGGTACACGTAAAATTTCCCAATTACAACTAAAGATAGTGGCAAGAAGGTATCAAACACAGGGAGTTTGTGGAATGTGTGTAAACTAATAACTTTGTAAATTAACTAATATTTAACTAGTAACGAAATTAAAGATCGAAGATTGTTGATTGTTTTGGATTTAGACTTAATAAAAAGAAACTAAATTACTGAATTAAAATGGGTTTGTTCTCAAGATTATGAAAGCAATGACCATCTCTGGATCCATTTTCCTTAAACACTTATGCAAAAGTTCCACTAGAAAGAGTTACATAGACATAACTCATGTTTAAACAATTGTTGTGATAAAAGGGAACAAAGTACTCGGATTATATCAATGCGAGGTTGTTTCCCGATGACCGATTAATCAATTATCCAACCCAAATCCTACCCGCAATATCTCGGTTGTTAGCAACACCAAGAACGTACGATTGAGACTAGAAATTAAGAAATTGATTAACTACTACAAACAATTGTTCAAACACCACAACAATCAAGCAAACATGTACTAGATTATTGTTCTAGAAATGAAAGAAACAAACATAAAAAAAGTTTAAGAAAAACTTCACCAAAGATGATCATCAATTGTTTAGCCTAGCATGGCTTGGTGAATCATTCTCACAATCCAAGAAGTGTTCATAAGCATCAAAGACATAAAACTAATTGTTATCAAATGTTCCCCAATGATTCCTTGCAGCCAAAATCGCCCACAAGATGATTAAAAACGTTTAGAATGGAAGAGATGATGATAAGGCACCATAAAGTGGTCTTTAAATGAAGGAGTTACAAAATGGTGCAGTGGCCACCGTAGGGGAACGGCCAAGCCGTAAGGGTACGGCCAGGGTTGAAAAGCCAACGGCCATTCTCCCCTGGCCTACGGTTGCTTTTTGTGTCCCTGGGCCACCGTAGGGGAACGCCCAGGGCGTAGGGGTACGGCCAGCAGTTGAAAATCTTGATTTTTTTTCTTCTTTCTTTCCACCTCGTTCCAATGCTTCCGATCCGTTCCAAAAGCCCGTTTTCCGCCATTTTAGCTCCCTTATCATACCTGCATCCATAACAACCGTAGTTATCCAACTCCAAGCAATATCATGATTAGATGTAATTAATATATGCGTTTTAACACTATAACGGGTTGTTCCTTGAACCACCCGTCACATCCCCACACTTAACCATTGCTTGTCCCAAGCAATCCACCAAAACTCTATTTCTAAAAAAAAAAAAAATCATTTTAAAGTCAAGCATCACACATAGTCCTTGTATTAACCTATCCTCAACACCCAAATCGACACACCCCTCACAATATCTCTCCTCTCGGCTACAAGTAAGCTCTAGCATAGATGAGCTAGACACACAAAAAGGCAAACGAATGAGTGCGCAACCATAAGCTTGTACTTGAATCAACCCTCCTCTTACATGCTAAACATAAGTGCAAATCAAAGGGGCTTGTCGGGTTGTAATGTGGCTAAGTGTAGAGGTAGGGAATGGGGTATATTTTTAGTAGCGCATAATTTAACCCGGTCTTTTATTCCACAACGACACACATAACTAACACACGCAAACACAAGTACGAACAAACTTATAATAGATATCACTTTTTTTTTTTTGTCTTTTTCTTTTTTCTTCTTTTTTTTTTTCATTTTTCTTTCATTTTTTTTTTCTTTTGATATTTTTTTTTTTTTTTAATACTAAGAAAGAAACAAAATGATGCACCACCTTCTATCACAACCCAAGCCCATAATCATCAATTCATCAACCAACCTACCACCCAATCCCGAAACATAAAGAAATCAAACGAAGCAAAATATACACTATTTACAAAGGAAAAAACACGACCTGGTCAATAGTAGCGGGGTTGAGGTGGCCCGAACACAGAGGTCAGCAAGTCGTTCCATTCTCCAAATCCAAATGCGCCACTATCACTTCCACCTTGATCCGGAGCTTGTTGTTGTTGTTGCATCGGGTCCACCCATTGCGAATGATGAAGTGGCGGAGTGGGATAAGACATGCTTCCATCATAGGGTGGTAAAGAGCTATAGTCCACCGGTTGTGGATTTGCTACCACCGGCCTTCCTGCGTGCCAGTCATCATTCATCCTTCGATTCTGGTCATCTATGAAACGATTGTTGATCTCCACCTCATGGGAATAGGCGTGTGCCCGGTTCCACATTTCTTGCCTATCAAACCCCGCCTTCATATTCCTTTCAATGCTTGCGCTCATCATAGTTTGGTAATCAAACATTGAACACTCAGGGCCCGACCAAGAATCAAAAACAGATGCGGGAGGACGTTGACTCTCAATTACCTGCTGCATTGTACCCCCGTGTGCCCAACCGTCAACATACGCTCGCTCCGTGAAATCATAATATCCACCACCACCATGCATACCACTTGAACTACCTTGACCAATATTAAACTGTCCTTCAAACGGGTTGTCTTCATCATCCTCATCATCACTTGGTGGTCTTTCATCCGCACTCTCAGGTTCATCCTCCTCGCCGGGCAGAAGTGCCCGCGCATCCTTCTTTAACATCCTCCACTTTTGACCACCACTCTTTAATTTGTGATACCTTCCAGATTCAGAATACACCCAACCAGGCCCCATTGTAGCAAGATCAATCTGGTTAAATTTCTTCCTTTTCCTTCCTTGATCTTCTTCAGTGATTGCACCTTGCTGTTTCAACAGCCCAGTGATTATTCGACAGTATGGAATAATTGACCTTTCCTTCAAGTTCCTACAAATCCACACATGATTCAAAACCAAATACCGAAAAGAGAATTTCGGGCCACCATGTGTCAAAGCATATAAAATGGGGACTTCAGAATAACGAACTTGCTCCTTGTCAGCACGTCTCGGTAGCACATTCAAGATGAGAATATTCAGCAACAGTTTAGGCTCTATCTTCAAATTTCGTCGATATAAAGTGCTAGAATAAGTACCCGGCAGGAACAAGTCGTCCAACATAGCCATCCAACTTGGATGCTTTTCTGGAGTGATCAGTAAGTCATTGATATGCGGGTTCTTATACTCTTTCGCCGGTAAACTGTCGAACTTCGCAAGCCTACGCAATGTCTCGTAAGACATCTCCACTTCTACTCCATTGACCTCACCAATTAGCTTCATTTTGGATGCTGAATCGTATCTCGGACATCTTAAAGTAGCCATCCATTCTTCTATCTCATCCAAAAATACTCTCTTTTCTTCTCCATCATAGCAGTGAAGCGCAGCTTCCCATCCTAATGCCTTAAACCTGTCAAACACACCAAAACCCTCAAAATCTTTTCGGCTCACCTCCCTTTCATAGATAAAGGCACCACCCCGGTCTGTCAACTTTTTAATTTGATCATGGAATAGAGTGGGTTGCCACATCCTTGGTTTATCACTCAACGGTCCCGACTTCCATTCCGGCTTATCAGCCGGGTTTAGCCTTGGAACCTCCGGTGCTTGAGGTGCTTGTTCCATCTCCGTATCGGATTCATTGTTTTGAGGAACATACTTTCTTCTTTTGTACTGCTGAGCCGGTTGTTGGGCAGGTTGCTTTCCCTTAGCTTTAGCAGCAGACGAGCTTGACCCCGCGGCTTCTCCCGTGCGTGCCATTTCCTAAACACTGTACAAACAAGCAAACACAAAAACAAAACACACCAAACAAAACAAATCAAATCAGTAAATAAAACCAAAAACATCCCCACACTTGCTTGTTACTATGGTAGTAGATGTTATTAAGCGCAAATTTCATTATTGGTTTGACAAAAATTGGGCATGACGCCTCTACAATCATAACATAACCAAAAACTAACAATTTTCATTTCAACAACACTACTACTACCATATTATCATCAAACAACAATATTTACATCATACATAATTAACAAGCAAGTGGGTAAAATAAAAAAAACTAGGCAAAAACAAAAACCTAAAAAAAATAATACAATGTAGCATAAAAACTAAGCAAATAAGAAACATACCTTGGATTAGAGGATGCAAGAATACAAGAAAACAAGAAAACAAGAAAAACCCCAAATAGGCGATTTTAGGGTTTGAAATCCGACCCCAAAAACGTGTTTATCTTCCAATATACTCCCCAAAATCATAAACTAGACGAAAATCTAGTCAAGTTAGACCCAAGAATCGTAGGATTTGGTGAAGAATTAAAGAAGTTATGGAGGATTGAAGGTTGGAAAGGGTTTGGGTGTTCTTGTGTTATTGTGGAAGAAGAAGAAAGAAAGAATGTGTGTGTTTTGTGGTAACCGTAAGTGAGAGAAAGGAAGAAAGGAAAAAAAATTTATTTATTAATTTTTTAATTTTTTTATTTTTTTTTTTTTTTACGTCGTAACGCGAGATCTGTGCAGCTACCCAGGCCCCACCGTAAGGGTACGGTTGGGGCGTTGGGTTACGGTGGCCATCATGCCAAAATTTTCCCCGTAAGGCAGGGGTGACTTGCCGTATGGGATAGAGCTTCAACGGGCTCACCGTAGGGGTACGGTGGTACCGTTCCCTTACGGTGGACCTGACACAATTTTTTTTTTTTCTTTTTTTTTTTTTTTTTTTTAAGAACAAGTAATTTTAAAACACAGAAAATTACTCTACCCCCTTGAAAAACCTATGTTGTCCTCAACATAGTGCTAGAACCGTGTCGCGACCGAAACGTCCCCACACTTGTTTCAAACACGGGCTTCGATCAAACACAAAAGTATGCAATAAAATAAAATAAAAATAAAAATCTACTATTTACACTACCAAACCTGGGCCTCTTGATCACGTCTCCTCAACCGGGCTTAGAATGTAGCCCGATTTATCCATCTCCAAGTAATTGACATCATTGCCCTCCAAATACGGTTTCAAGCGGTGTCCGTTTACCGTTTGTTGCTTGCCAGTAATCTCATCCAAAATTTCAACATCACCATACTCACCAACCCGGCAAACTATGTAAGGACCCATCCATTTGCTTTTCAACTTCCCCGCGAACATCTTGAGTCTTGAATTGTACAACCAAACCTTTTGACCCACCTCAAAGGTTTTCTTCCTCAACTTGGCATCATGAACTCTCTTAAGTTTGTCTTTATAAGCCGACGCACATTCATATGCCGCATCTCTAATTTCTTCAATCTCACTCAGTTGTAACTTCCTCGTTTTGCCCGCTTCATCATAATCCGCATTCACCGTTGTCACTGCCCAATGTGCTCGATGCGTTAACTCCATTGGTAAATGACAACCTTTTCCATATACCATCCGATAAGGCGTTGTACCAATGGGAGTTTTGTAGGCCGTTCGGTACGCCCACAAAGCATCATCCAATTTCCCCGACCAATCCTTCCTATCAACTCTTACCGTCTTCATTAGAATGTCCTTTATTTGACGGTTGGACACTTCGACTTGTCCACTTGTTTGTGGATGGTACGGTGTAGCAATCCGGTGGTTCACACCATATCTCTTCAATAGCTTCCCGAAATTAAAATTCTTGAAATGTGAACCACCATCGCTTATAATCACTCTAGGCACACCAAACCGGGCAAAAATATTGGATTGAACAAATTTACAAACAACCGAATGGTCATTTGTTCTTGTGGCAACTGCTTCAATCCACTTGGAGACATAATCCACCGCTACTAAAATATACAAAAACCCGTTTGAATTAGGAAACGGCCCCATAAAGTCGATGCCCCAAACATCAAATATTTCCACAACCAAGATTGGTTGCATCGGCATCTCATCCCTTTTTGATATACTCCCCAACTTTTGACAATTTAAGCAATTCCGAGCGAATTGACAAGCATCCTTAAAAATTGTAGGCCAATAAAACCCACATGAAAGCACCCGGTAACCAGTTTTATGCCCACTAAAATGCCCACCACAAGCGGAAGAATGAGCATGTGTCAAAATTTCTTTAACTTCCACCTCGGGGACACATCTTCGAATCACTTGGTCGGGTCCAATCTTGAAAAGATCCGGCTCATCCCAAATATATTGTTTCACTTGGACCATGAATTGTTGTCGTCGTTTCTTGGTCCAATGATCCGGAATAGCACCTGTGGCCAAATAATTAACATAATGAGCATACCACGGTGCGGCTTGGGTTGATATTGCTAAAAGTTGCTCATCCGGAAATCTTTCATTTATTTCAGTCATATCATCACTCCCTTCCATCGGAATTCGAGACAAGTGATCCGCTACAACATTCTCGCTTCCTTTTTTATCCCGAATCTCCAAATCAAACTCTTGGAGCAACAAAACCCATCTAATCAATCTTGGTTTAGCATCTTTCTTCTCCATCAAATATCGAACCGCACTATGGTCCGAATATACGAACGAAACTTGTCCAAAGCATACACCACCGCTAATAGTTCTTTTTCGGTTGTGGTGTAATTCAGTTGCGCTTCGGACAAAGTTTTGCTCGCATAGTAAATTGCCACCGGCTTCTTGTCAACTCTTTGACCCAAGACCGCTCCAATTGTTGTGTCGCTTGCATCACACATTATTTCGAATGGCTTCGACCAATCCGGTGGTTGCAAAATAGGAGCCTTCACCAAATGTTCCTTCAAAACATTAAAAGCTTGCAAGCATTCATTAGTAAAATCAAATGGAACATCCTTCAATAATAAATTACATAAAGGCTTTGTAATGACACTAAAACCTTTAATGAACCGTCTATAGAACCCGGCATGCCCCAAAAATGATCTTACCCCCTTTACATTTTTCGGTGGTGGCAATGATGAAATAACACGAATTTTTGCCTTGTCTACCTCCATCCCTCTTTCCGAAATCACATGTCCCAACACAATACCCTCTTGCACCATGAAATGGCTTTTCTCCCAACTTAGCACCAAATTTTTCTCAACACATCTTTTTAAAACTTTTTGTAATTCGTTGAGACAAGAATCAAAACTAGTGCCAAATATTGAGAAATCATCCATAAACACTTCTAGCGACTCTCCAACCATGTCCGAGAAAATACTCATCATACATCGTTGGAAAGTAGCCGGTGCATTGCACAAGCCAAATGGCATCCGCCTAAAGGCAAAAGTACCATATGGACAAGTGAAGGTGGTCTTGTGTTGGTCATCCGGGTGAATTGCAATTTGATTATAACCCGAATACCCATCTAAGAAACAATAGTATTTTTGACCCGAAAGTTTTTCAATAATTTGGTCAATAAAAGGAAGTGGGAAATGATCCTTAGAAGTGGCGGCATTCAATTTGCGGTAGTCAATGCACACTCGCCACCCGGTAACGGGTCGAGTTGCAATTTGTTCACCACTTTCATCCTTGACTACTTGAATGCCGGACTTCTTAGGTACCACTTGGGTAGGACTTACCCAAGAGCTATCCGAAATAGGATAAATAATTCCCGCATCTAACCATTTAATTACCTCCTTTTTCACTACCTCCCTTAGATTAGGATTTAACCTCCTTTGTGCTTCTCTTGTGGGCTTTGCATCTTCATTGGTGATAATCTTGTGCATCACAATGGATGGACTAATTCCTTTGAGATCGGCAATCGTCCACCCAATAGCCCCCTTGTTTTCTTTCAACACCTTCAACAATGCTTGCTCTTGAGCCACCTCCAAATTAGAAGCAATAATGACCGGTAAAGTGTCATCATCCCCTAGAAAAGCATACTTCAAGTGGCTTGGCAAGTCTTTGAGTTCCAACTTTGGTGGCACCTCCAATGATGGTTTGGTGCCCGAATCAATCTCCACTGGCAAACTATCAAACTGGTGGGACCATGGTGGTCGACCCTCCTTCAAAGCTAGAACATCTTGCTTTTCTTCTTCATTCTCCAAATCAACCACATGTACCTGTTCAGAAAAATTACAAGCACAAAGTTCCATTCCATCTTTCTCATACTCACATGGATTGCATCCCTCAATAACATCTGCCATAAAACATTCTTCAACACCGGAATCATTAGTATTGTTAGTGAAAACATTTAAACGCATTTTCCGGTTTCCAAATGTCATGTCGACCGTACCAAATCTACAATCAATTACCGCATGTGCGGTGTTCAAAAATGGTCGACCCAATATGACATTTTGCTGTTGTTTGGACTCGGTGGATGAATAATCCAATACCAAAAAGTCAACCGGGTAATAAAATTCATCAATTTTAACAATGACGTTTTGAACCATCCCCCGGGGTAACTTATGAGACAAATCGGCTAAAACAACCGTTGTCTCCACCCTCGCTAATGGACCAAAGTCATATTGATCATATAACCCACCCGGTAAAATACTCACCCCGGCTCCAAGATCTAGCAACGCCCTTGCCATTTGAAAATTACCTACTTGAATATTTATTAATGGCGTGCCCGGATCTTGGAGCTTAGGAGGAAGCTCCCCATTCAAAACTGCACTCACTTGACCCGTAACATTTACCCGCTTAGGCATTTTTTTCTTTTGTTGCCTCTTTTGTGTACATAATTCTTTCAAAAACTTAGCGTATGCGGGTACTTGTTTTATTGCATCAAGTAAAGGAAGATTTATTTTTACCTGTTTAAACATGTCCCACATTTCTTCTTTTTGGGGACCTCTTGATGCAATAAAATTCTTCCTACCCGGGTCAAGTAGAGCCGAAGGAAATGGAACTTGATTCGGCTCATTTTCATTTTTTTCATTTTTATTTAACACATTTTTATTCTCACCCACTTCCGGTTTTTTCACATTTGACTCATTTTTTAAAACCGGTGAAGTTTCTTCCTCATCACTCTCATTACCCGTTATGTCTTCAACCACCCCCTCAACAACATCCGAAGACATATTAACTTTAAATTCCTTACCACTTCTCAACACACTCACTTGATTAACATTAACATTATTACCTCTTGATGAGCCATGGGACGGATTTACCTTTGTGTCACTAGGAAGTTGACCTTTGCTTTTCTTCAATTCCGCCACATCGGTTGCTAGTTGGCCCATTTGGGTTGTCAATGCTTGAATGCTCTTGTCACGAACTTCATCCTTTTGAATTCGAGCTTCATCAAGTTGGTTCCTCTTTTGCATATCTTGTTGCATGGCTCTAAGCATATCCATAACTTCATTCCCACTTGATGAACCTTGACCCGAATTACCTTGACCCGTTGGTTGAAACTTCCCAAGATACCCTTGGTTACCTCCACCTCTATAATTGCCTTGATTGTATTGTTGACGAGGTGCAAAGTTACCATGAGACTCTTGAAAGTTCGGGTTCAATTGATTGGAAGCATTCCCATATCGAAAATTTGGATGATTTCGTAGCCCGGGGTGGTAAGTGTTGGAGTTCATATCATAATTTCTCCCACCCCCTTGAATAGCATTCACTTCTTCACTTGGTGCTTCTTGAGCACCCACTCCACAAACCTCCGCCGTGTGGCCTATTTCTTGACAAGTGTTGCAAACATTATACAATTGATTGGTAGTTTGCGCATTACCACCTTCTACCGCATGCACTTGTGGTCTTTGAAGCACATGTCTCGCCCTTCTTGAGGATTGAGCCTTTCTTTTTGAAGTCACCGCCATTTGCTCTAAATATGCCCAATCATCTTGTTCAAAATTTGTACCAAAAGTACCATTTGTGATGGACATAAGATCTCGTGCATCCTCTGGTATCAAACCTTCATGAAAAGCATTTAACAATTCCCATAGTTGGATACCATGGTGAGGGCAATTTCGTAACATCATGTTGAACCTCTCAAATGCTTCATGAAACATCTCTCCCGCTTGTTGTTGAAAACTCCTCAAACTTCGTCTTGCATCATTAGTCTTTTGGGATGTATAGAACTCATCCAAAAAGATTTGTTGCATGTCGGCCCATGTGAAAATTGATGCGGATGGTAAAGTATGGAACCATCTTTTTGCCTTGTCTTCTAATGAAAATTGAAAGAGAACCAACTTGACATCATCCGGAGTAAATCCTTGACCCCCAATAGTGTTGCAAATAGAATCATAAGTCTCCAAATGAAAATAAGGTTCTTCCGTTGCTAGACCTTTGAATTTTGGAAGACTTTGCAATGCGGTTGTTCGAACTTCAAAAGTTCTCCCATCCGTATGATGAGGAATCACTATTGGTGAAGGATTATTGGTGATAATGGGTTTAAAATGGGCTTCAATTCCTCTAACGGCTTCCCGGTGAATTCTTCGAGGGGCACCCAATGGTGCTCTTGGTTGACCCATTTGCCCTTGCATAGGCCCTTGAGGTGCAAATTGTTGAGGATGTTGATATTGATGCATGGGCGGTTGTTGTTGCATTGGCCTTTGAAATTGATTTTGCCCATATGGAGGCACTTGTTGCAATGGCGGAGGACGCGGAAATCGCGGTCCCGGTGGTCTCACGTGTTGCACACCAACCGGTAAATTACCCGAATTTTGCAATTGAAATTGTTGAATGGGTTGACTTTGTTGACCCACTCCTCCTTGACTTCCAACATACCCTCCATCATCCCCATAATAATAACCCTCGTCATTGTATCCACTATACTCTTCTTCATATACTTCATCATATCTACCTCCTTGAACTCCCGAGTATTGAAAACCCGAGTGGTTTGGTGGTTGGTAAGTAGAGGTATGAACAACGGTTGACCCATGTGGAATTTGATGAGTTGAAGATGATTGACCCGTTGTTGGGAAGAAATGAGTGAATGGTGGAATTGTAGCGGATGGGCTAAGGGTGAAGGTTGATTGAACTTGGGTAGTGTTTGGTTGGGTGGTATGAGTTGGTGGAATTTCATGAGGTAAAGTTGCATTTGGTAGTGGTTGTGTGGAAGTTGGCATGACTGAGGTGATTGGTTGACCCGTTGTGGGTGGTATTTGGCCTTCTTGCATGATGTTTCTTGGTATGATAGGTGAGGTGGGTGAACCAAGAACTCGGTTTTCACGGACTAGTACTCGGTTTCGCCTCAAAGTTCTTTCAATTTCCGGATCAAACAATAGCGGTGATGACTCGTGAGAGCTACTAGTATGCATACACTTGAAGTACCTGCACACTAAACACAACCAGTGTAAACCCGAAAATAACAAACAAAACTATTAACTAACACACGTTGCGCACTACTCCCCGGCAACGGCACCAAAATTTTACGTGCTTATCGTGGTACACGTAAAATTTCCCAATTACAACTAAAGATAGTGGCAAGAAGGTATCGAACACAGGGAGTTTGTGGAATGTGTGTAAACTAATAACTTTGTAAATTAACTAATATTTAACTAGTAACGAAATTAAAGATCGAAGATTGTTGATTGTTTTGGATTTAGACTTAATAAAAAGAAACTAAATTACTGAATTAAAATGGGTTTGTTCTCAAGATTATGAAAGCAATGACCATCTCTGGATCCATTTTCCTTAAACACTTATGCAAAAGTTCCACTAGAAAGAGTTACATAGACATAACTCATGTTTAAACAATTGTTGTGATAAAAGGGAACAAAGTACTCGGATTATATCAATGCGAGGTTGTTTCCCGATGACCGATTAATCAATTATCCAACCCAAATCCTATCCGCAATATCTCGGTTGTTAGCAACACCAAGAACGTACGATTGAGACTAGAAATTAAGAAATTGATTAACTACTACAAACAATTGTTCAAACACCACAACAATCAAGCAAACATGTACTAGATTATTGTTCTAGAAATGAAAGAAACAAACATAAAAAAAGTTTAAGAAAAACTTCACCAAAGATGATCATCAATTGTTTAGCCTAGCATGGCTTGGTGAATCATTCTCACAATCCAAGAAGTGTTCATAAGCATCAAAGACATAAAACTAATTGTTATCAAATGTTCCCCAATGATTCCTTGCAGCCAAAATCGCCCACAAGATGATTAAAAACGTTTAGAATGGAAGAGATGATGATAAGGCACCATAAAGTGGTCTTTAAATGAAGGAGTTACAAAATGGTGCAGTGGCCACCGTAGGGGAACGGCCAGGCCGTAAGGGTACGGCCAGGGTTGAAAAGCCAACGGCCATTCTCCCCTGGCCTACGGTTGCTTTTTGTGTCCCTGGGCCACCGTAGGGGAACGCCCAGGGCGTAGGGGTACGGCCAGCAATTGAAAATCTTGATTTTTTTCTTCTTTCTTTCCACCTCGTTCCAATGCTTCCGATCCGTTCCAAAAGCCCGTTTTCCGCCATTTTAGCTCCCTTATCATACCTGCATCCATAACAGCCGTAGTTATCCAACTCCAAGCAATATCATGATTAGATGTAATTAATATATGCGTTTTAACACTATAACGGGTTGTTCCTTGAACCACCCGTCATAGTGCATAATGTGCGACTAATGCTTTGGATTGCACAATAAAAGTTGTTTTACAAATTACGTGCGGGCGAATGTAGAAAAATAGAGGGTCGAATGTGGATAAGTTGGGACGAATGTAGAACTTGTGGACGAACCTGAAGACTGAAGACTGATGTGTTTGATTCGTACCATAGAAGTGGTCGAACCTGCACATTCGACCTAGTCAAAGGGGCGAATGTGCAGTAGTATATAAGTTGGAATTTTGTTTTGCTTTGTAACTTATGCCATTTTGAGTCGTGTGTTCAGTCTAGGTTTTCTCTCTAGGGTTTGATCAGTGTCAAGGTGTTTTATTAACTTGTAACTCGAATTGTAAAGATCAAAAACAAGTTCAATTAATGAAAATGGAGATTGAAATGGTGAATTTGATTGTTTGATTCGTTAGCTATCATTTTGTAACTGATCTACGGTGTCCGCACCTAGATTAGTAGACTTGTATGATCATCTAAACTGTTTTTGTTAAAACGATCCTCTACAGATCATTTGCCTAGCTAGCATATGATTGGTCATACACGAATTACACGTTGGTTTTACTCATCACAAACAAAACCCATGAACTCACCAACATTATTGTTGACAAAACTCGTTATGCATGTGTTTCAGGTAACTAGATGGAGGGCCACAGGGATTTGAGGGAGAGGTTCGAGCAAGCACTGTGTGGTACCACTATGATGGTTCTATTTTATTGTCCTATTGTTATTTAGTCATGAGAGTAATAGACACGTATTCTCTTTTGTTAACGCTATGGTGACGTTTTTAAATAATTAATGACAATGCCAATCTCATACGGTGGTACTGTTTTGAATAAAATTATGTGATTGCTTAAACTTTGTGCTTGAAAACTTTTCGGTCGTTACATCTCGTGTTTCCTCCTTGGCGGGGTGTGACAAATAAGGGCTGCACCAAGTGCAAGATCAATACCAAACTCAACCTAACGACGAGGAAGAAGACCAGACAAGTCTTCAGGGAATACATCAGGAAAATCACAAACCACAGGGATATCTTCAATCTTCTTCTCATCATCAGATGCTTCCGAAACAAGAGCCAGAATGGCAGAAGGACCCTTCCGAAGATACTTGTGGGCCTTTAAACAGGAAATGATACTCACAGGAGCACCACTCTTCTCACCAAGCACCAAGGGAATCTCTCCATCAGGGAGAGGGATCCGAATAATCTTATCAAAACAAACGATCTCCGCATGGTACAAAGACAACCAATCCATGCCGACAACGACATCAAAACTACCCAAGGACACAGGCATGAGATCGATAGGGAAAGACAAACCCGAAAGCTCTAAGCGGCATTCCTTAAGAATATGTGTCGCTTCAATTTTCTTACCGTCAGCCAATTCTATCAAGTACTTAGCCTCTAAAGGCGTGGGTACTATATCTAGCAATTGACTAAACTATACAAATATAAAACTTTTATCTGCACCAGATTCAAACAAAATGGAAGCATAGCGATTAATAAGAAGAAACGTACCGGTAACTGTGTCTGGTTCCTGTTTGGCTTCCTCCAAGCCGATGACGAAAGCACGTGCATTCCTGTCGCTGCCTCCGTTGTTCCCGTTACCGTTCCTGTTCTTCTCATTATCGCTCTGCTTCATCTTAGGGCAGTCACGCTTGAAATGCCCCGATTCACCACAGTTATAGCAACCCTGGTTTCCTGGTGTCCCCTGAGAAGCGGGAGCAGGAACAGCTGCATGAGCCTGAGACGACTGAAGAGTCACCCTACAGTCCTTAGCGTGATGCCCAACTAGCTCGCACCTATGACAACGAGCCTACTCACAACTCCTAGAATGATGAAATCCACACTTGTTGCACTTAGAGTGCTTCCCAACGTACCCACCCTATTTCTGCCCTGAAGACGACCCTGCAGCTTCATACTTCTTCACATACTGAGATTGTACCGGTGTTGTACCCTTTCCACACTATCCCACTTCCTCTTGTTACTCTCGGAAGTCTTCACTGTAGTACCTCGGGGAAGCAAAACACCTGCCACCTTCAAATTTTTCATCCTATGAGCTGATCGAACGACCTCTACAAAAGTAGCAAGATTTCCAGCAGCCACCAACCCTGCAATCTCCGGCACCAACCCAGAAATGTAGTGCTCGCTCCTCCTAAACTCCAGTGTGTGCAAGTTAGGACACAACATTGCTAACTCATTACACCTCACAGTATACTCCTCGATCTCCGATCCCACCATCTTATGGTTCCAAACCTCATGTTCCATCTTATGAACCTCGTCCCTCGGACAGTACGCATACTTCAAAAGATACACAAAATCCGGCCAAGGCATAGCGTGAGCCTCTCCCAATCCCGTGGTCTGAGTAGTGGAGTTCCACCAAGTTAAAGCAGGACCCTGGAAGGTCACTGTAGCATACTTCACCCGATCTTAAGCTGGGCAATTACACACCAAGAATACCGACTCAACCATCTCTAACCACCTGAGCAGTCTCACTGCCCCCTCAGTTCCAGCAAAGTTATGAGGCTTACAGTCTCGAAACATCGTGTAGGTACACTGTGGTGGAGATGGGTTGACAGCAGCACCTGAACCAAAAACACAAAGAAAAACAATAAAAGAACACGACACCCAGAAATTAGATAAAGATGATAAAAAATCAAATTACCCCCAAAAGCGTGCAACCTGAAATGCAGCCAGTGCAACATTCACTTACTGCTAAAGCAGGTTGTTCAGCTCCTCCTCGGTCATGTTGACGTTACCGCCACCGCCACGACCACCAGCACAACCACCCCTACGACCACCACAAATGCCAGACATCTTCTGACAAAACAAGAATGAGAAACTCAGATTCGCCACTAGTGTAAACGACTAGAAATCACAGAATTCAGATCTGGGTCCAATCCAGGACCTTCACCTCAACCATAGATCCCACCAGGATTTCCATGCATTCCAGTTTATGATTTCGTGTGCACCCGAAATGATAAATTGCTCTACATGATCCTCCAAGTACACTCCTAGTTTGATGCTCGAGTCACCGAATATGGGCACCCCAACATGTACTACTACGAGTACTAGTGCGTAGGCAAGTGTGTCTATTAGAGTATGGAGGGGAGATGTCCTAATCCTGGACAGATCTCGAGAGTGTGCCGAAGCCACTCCAATATACAACACTGCCGTGCAAAGGTTAGCAAGGCCTTAAGCCTCTAAGCCATAGAGAAGATGAAACAAAAGATAGAATGTTCTAAGATAAGTAGATGATGCAACACATAAGATGTAGCACATAAGGATGATAATACCGACACCTTGACCAAGTTAGTATGTTCCCACATGTTACGACTCATATGTATGCGACCGTCTAGTGTGTGCGTGAGACTCAGCTATAGACTAGACTCTACATGCAGTCCTAGTTCACTATAACCATTGGTTCTGATACCAATTTGTCACACCCTCAAATTCCACGTGCGGGGTTTTACCGCTAGGCGCGTGACACACCAGGATCCAAGTCAACGGTCACAATAAACAACCATTATATGAAAGATACGTAGACACAAAACACAAATCTTTAATATCTCAAAACAGTAGCAGAAGCCAAATCAAATTACATTCCCAAAATGTCAAAGTATTTTCAAATGATTTATTCAAAACATGAACTAAAGCCCTAGACGCCATGCAAGACCCATGCGCCTAGTCCGTGCAATGCTAACTTAGCGACGTGAGAAAAATATGCAAAAAAGATGTCAACATATAATGCTGGTGAGTTCACAGGTTTTCATAAAATGTTACCAAAATGTTACCAAGATGTTACCAAGTTCAATCCTGTCAATACTATGTCAAATGTACGCTAGCTAGGCGTAAGTTTTGCTACTACTACGATTGGAAAACCATTACTGGACACGTTTAGCAAGTTTAGCACATACCAATTTTATCCCGAAATCAGTCTGTTTCACGACTTACCCAAAATGGCAAAATTATGGAAATGTCAGATCAATGCATGTAAACTTTACCCAATTTGGAAACTTTATGAAATCATTCAACAATTAGTTCAAAATACTCAGTTTATTATGTGTATGAAAACCCCCAATCATTTCATTAACATTAACATCATGAATCAAAGCCCTAGATCTAACAAAATCCCCAAAATGAGCATAACATCATCATCCAACAACTTATAACCTAAGATAATCAAAACCCATCATCAATAACAGTCCTAGAATATTTCTATGACATCAAAACCGCATATAATCATCAAACAACACATAACACAACATTAAACATCATTAACACATGTTAATTTGTGTGAAAACTTATGTTTAATGATAGGGTTTTGTTTGTAAAGGTGTTAGAAAGGTTTTTAATCATGAAAACCATCTTAGAACAGATCTGGACCTTTTGGGTTTAATAAAAACGAATCAAAATTGCTTAAAATTGATTTTAGATCAGGAACACACCTTAGATCTTCTCTTGTTTATGATATAGGAGACGTTTGTAGGTTAAATTATGAAAAACAAGATCAAAAACTCCGTCCTCAGTGTTTAAGGTTGAGAGAGAGTGTTTGGAGGCGACTAGGGTTTGTGAAATGATGAAAAATTGCAAAGAATGGAATTTATAGTTACTGCAGGTTCGACCCTTGCAGGGGTCGAATGAGATGTTAGTGTGGTCGAATGAGAGTTTTAAGTGAGTCAGGAACCTGGTTTGACCCCCCTTATGGTCGAACCAGATTCTGGGTTTTCCAGACATTCCAGTTTTGTCGTTTAAACACGTTTTAACACATCCTAACACATGAATATGCAATCCTAACATATGTTAATCATATAGAATCATGTGTAATCATATAAACATTGTTAAAACACGTATTTGCATATTATATGACATTATATAATATATATATAAATCAATCTATGTATAACACTTAATTCAATTCATGTAATTCACCAACAATGGGACTCAAGACTAGTGTGTATACAATAACCCCAATGATCCTCCGAATCATTGAACCCTGGACAATACATAATACAACCCGACTCGAATCGACTGGCCTAGTTAAGTCACATTAATAAATGTTTTTCGCTAAGGTAGACTTATATGTTTTGAAAATGTTAAGCTGAACTTGCCGGGTGTCACACGTATTATTGAGAGAAATGATGTTGTAGGGAGATTGTGATCCAAATTCCAAACTTATAAATGATTAAAAAGCATCAAATTCAAACTGATCCGGTATCGAGTGTTCAACTGTTAGTCACTGGTTCAAGTTTATTGTGTGATATTTCGGGAAGATGTGTTTTGGCTCTTGATATGGGATACGAGTGATTAGAATAAACTTCGTTATAAGCTTTCGAGTTTAATCACTTGGAATACTTCATCTTGGATACGAGTTTATTTATGATTTGCTTCTTTATACAAAGTTCAAGCATGGGATAGCTTCATTAAAAGGTTTCGAGCTTAATTGCTCGGAATACTTCATCAAGGATTTGAGTTATTTCAGTTTGTTCTTTATAAGAGTTCAAGCTCGTCGGACTGAAATATTATGTCAGATCTAGTGATTGTAGCAGATAGGTTTCTGATCAGTTAGTTATGATGATGAAATGTTATATTGTGGGGTAATCAAGAGAATCAAGAGTACCGAAGTACGATGATCTGATTCAGATGACTATTATGGGCCAAAAATGGATAGATCATATTCCGCAAGTTGTGAACAGTCAACCCAATTCCAATATGATTGAGTGAACTTGTTCAGAGAGAAGAAAGTGTTTATGCAATCACAGTCAGCGCTGATGAAGATTTTCAATGAAAATACAAGTGTCCAAGTGGATTGTTTTGCACAGAGTCACATCTGAGATCTTTAATTGGGTACTGACAGATAGATTTCTCTAGTTGGTGTGAAGGGTGATGCATGGGTAAGTTCAGGTATGAGATGTCACTGAGTGGTGGTACCTACGTGTTATGTTGAATATCTTGTATGTCTGTATGGGATCCTTCTAGCAGGGGTCTTATTAGATTATAGGTAAGACTAGTTAGATTGCGCGTGATGCACTTAGTCAAGATGACATCTCAGGGTACTAATGCTACGAGGCTGCATTGCATTACATTCTCGACTTCACATCGGCGTAACTAGGAGAATTGGTTGTAATTCAACTGAGTGTGCTGGTTGAGTTCGCAAATGATATACATGGTTGAGCTGACTTCCTGCATATTGATGCTGAGGGTCCGTAGTGCATTACTTTGTCGGTCCATGAAAGATCTTGTACTTATACTCAATATAATAGTGCATGTATTAAGGGGGATATCTGTGATATTGACTGATGGTATGCAAGAGGTATTCAGCATTCGCCAGCAACGTCCAAGGGGGAGATTGTTGATGCACTTTGTGTGTGGCCATCGTTGTCAAATAGACTAGGGTCGAGTCATATGTTGTATAACATGAGATTGTGGTGATCCATAATGGCATTTATGGATCTTATGCATTTGTTTAAGTCGACCAAGAAATCAGGAAACTGGTTCGTGCCTTCGAGGGTACGAATGAAAACTTCAGTTAGTGGTCTATAAATAGCAATCTCATATGTGGAGTTCATTAAGATTGTGAGTTTGTGCTTAGAATGCTCTCTAGGGGAAGTCATGCCCGACCTCCCCTGGACCTGAGATAGATGTTTATCCTACTGATGATAGTGTCTGTAACCATTTCTGATTAATGTTAATATGTGATGATGTGATTTTCATCTATTTCTGTTGAGTCTCCGTCTAAAACCGAGCTGTAACTGTTTAAACGATCTAGGAAACGGTTCCAAACCGTTTCCACATGTTGTATTATTCTTATATGAATACTTAACTTTTTTGTTAATGCATGTTTAGATTTATTTTTATTCAATATAGTTTAAAATTCAAAGTATTAATATCTATTGAATCGTATGTCCACACGAGCAAAATCTAGTATATAATAAATGAAAAGGTTATGTCACATGGCACTAGGTGATGCCTTCACACCCATTGATTTTCCTCCAAAAGGTTTTTTCTCTTTAATGTGCATGCATTTACCCCCACAATTTTAAACGTTAGTGACTTTTATCTACGACATGTTTTAAAAAAAATTACACCAAATAATGAGCTTTTTATTATCTTTCCAATAAGCACTATAGTGCTATACAAAACCAAAAAAAAAAAAGATTTTTAGTGGGTTTTTGTTCATACAGAAAAAAAAAACAATGCGTTCAGGTAATTCATAATCATGTCTAGGAAACTCACTAATCATGTTAACATAATATATATGTTTTTAAACCTATAGGGGATGGTTCATTTCAGAAAAGGTTTTAATGCGAGAAGAAGATTAATAATTCATTTTTATCATTTAAAAATAAGAATATAAGAAAATTGTTGAAATGTGTTGTTTATTCATCTATCTTTAAAATAAAATGAATATATGAATCAATTTCATTAATTTAATAACATACACATGTATAAATTTTGTGTAGGAACATTACATACGCATAATATAACACATGTGTTAGAAAGAGTTTAAACCTTAAAAAAAACATTTGAGTTTATTAATTTAATGAGTTTTTGTATATATAACATAAACAATGATATATAAAAAGTACATACTTAAAAAATGTATGAACCATTACTAGTAAAAAGTAAGCTTTAGGCTTCGTCTCGCACTAAAACACACTTCTGAAAATAACCTAACCCTAAACCTACATATATATATATATTTATAAATGTAGTCAGTTTGATAAGAATCTATTTTTATTGTATTTTGATTGATGTTCTTAGGAACATTGATTACAAAGTTTGCTAAGCCAATTAGATGTAGCATATGATTCTTAGACACCAGATAAATTTCTAGCTGATAAGTGATAATTAATCACCCCACCATGTACGCTTCTTAAATCAATCATCATCATGACATATCATTTGATACCAATTTGGTTGGTTTTTCAGGTTTACATCACAACTTTAGAATGTCTTGAAGAGGTGACAAAGTTGTACAAAGACTTCATTCGAGCAAAATGTGCACACACAGAATTAGAAGTAGGTTTTATGAGTTATTGAGTGTTGATCCTTTAGAAAAAAAAATTCTGAAAAAACGACATATTCCTTTTATGTTACATACATTTTGTCACTTCATATTAGATTTGTTTCTCCTAGAAAACACTTGGAAAGTAAAAACAATTTTGTCACTTAATATTAGATTTGTTTCTCCTAGACAACACTTAGAAAGTAAAAACTAGTTACAAAACACATGATCGTTGGTGTGTGTATTTTTTTCCTCAATAATACATAATTATTTTGAGTTGAATTTAATATAAAAAAACAAAAGCAATCACTTAGAATTCAAAATGAAGTTAAAGTTTTTGATTTTTATGAAAATATAATAAGTTCAAGTTAATCATAATTGTTTATTTGAATATTTTACAATTGAACGATTCATAAGTTCAAAAGATCATTGATTTTTGTACGAATATTTAAAGAACCGGACGGTTCGTTGATTGTAAAGGTTATTGGGGTTACGATCAGTCACAGATGGAAATTTGATCGTGACATCAATTTATATAATATGCAGAACTAAATATTAAAAAACTTATAAAAGTTATATAAAACTATTATCGGGTCAAACGCTATTTTAAAATATACATTTTTTAATCTTTGATCGATCAAATCGAACATCAAATAATGAAATACGGTCATTACTGTATGGTTTAATATGTTTGCCTAGCTACGACCAAAACACTATATTTTATAGTCTTCAGTAGCATATTTTTAAATACATGTTTAACTTATTATCGAATGACAAGTTTATCAACGGTTTTGTGATAATGTACGTATAATTATTCAAAATTAAAGGTTTTTTTTTCCTTTTGTTTAGGATTCAGCATTTGTGTTCTAGCTTAACATGGTTCACAACATACATTACCATTCAAAACCTTCCAAATAAATGGGCAATCTCTCAAGGCTAATGCAACGATATCTCTCCCTTTGTTTAATACTCACATTTTCCATGTATACGCACAACACACACATACACACATACGTATACAATTACACACATAACATGCAAAATGAAAGATTACTAAGTTTGAATATCGGAGGATGTTACTCGAGGCTCCAACCATGCATTCTAACACGTACTTTAAACTTTAAACGTTGAAGCTGCTATTGTAGCTTGAGAACACTAGAAATTATACAACTAGAATAGCACGCATTATGCCGTTTGATTTTGTAGCAAAATAATCTACTTGTTGGTTTGCTAAATTACTGAATGAGCATACCATTGCTTCAGCCTATATTGTACAAATTCGTAAAGCAAAGTGATACAACATGGAATCTACAAGTTATGTTCTTATAAAAGAAAATATTTCATTTAGTTTACTCTGGACGGGATCAATGAAAATGAAAGAGATGCAACCCTTGATTATTTTCATTAATTTACAATCTATATATAATACATCTCTATCTCCTTATCTTTGGTAAGGGATAATCATAATTAAATACAAAATACAAATACTTAAAATACATTATCTATTACACCCCCGCAGTCGAAGCGGGAGGAGACCGGATGCTGAGACTGGACCGGAAATCTTCAAAGAGAACCCGAGGAAGTCCTTTGGTAAATATGTCTGCTATCTGGTATCGGGATGGAACGTGAAGAATCCGAACATGTCCCCGTTGTACTTGCTCCCTGACAAAGTGAATGTCTAGTTCGATGTGCTTAGTGCGCTGGTGTTGAACCGGGTTGCCTGATAAGTAAATAGCACTGACATTGTCACAGTAAACCATAGTCGCGCGAGAAATAGGGACGGATAACTCGAGCAGGAGATTACGTAACCAGCAAATTTCGGCCACTACATTAGCCACTCCACGATACTCAGCCTCGGCACTTGAACGGGATACGGTCGGCTGACGTTTGGACGACCAGGAAATCAGATTTTCACCAAAGTAAATGCAATAACCACTCGTGGATCGTCTAGTGTCGGGGCAACCCGCCCAATCGGCATCCGTGTAAGCTGTTAAAGTGGCCGAAGCCGAGGGACCAAGTGATAAACCATAGGATGCCGTGCCTTTGAGATACCTGATAATGCGTTTTAACGCATTCCAATGATCTGTGTGTGGAGCGTGCATATGCATGCAAACCTGTTGGACGGCATAAGTAATGTCTGGTCTGGTGAACGTAAGATACTGAAGCGCCCCTGCCAAGCTTCTGTAGAGAGTAGGATCATGAAACAGTTCGCCAGACATAGCCCCGAGTTTGGTATTAGTATCAACAGGAGTGGCAACGGGGTTACAAGACTGCATACCAGCCCGAGCAATAATATCTGTCGCATAATTCTGCTGAGACAGAAACATAGAGTTGCGCGTACGAGAGACAGAGATTCCCAGAAAGTAGCTGAGTGGACCTAGATCTTTCATTGCAAATTCACTGGCCAGACTGGCTAGTAAGCGCTGGCGAAGACTGTCAGAAGAGGTGATGAGGAGAATGTCGTCCACATAAAGTAACAAATAAGCTGTGTCACCATTATGGTGAAAAGTAAATAAAGACGTATCACATCGACTGTTGAGAAACCCCAAGTGAAGCACATAATCTGTAAAGCGCTGGTACCACGCACGTGGAGCTTGTTTAAGCCCGTAGAGTGATTTTCGTAGCAGACAAACATGATCAGGAAAACGTCTGTCACGAAAACCCATGGGTTGGTGCATGTAAACAGTCTCATTCAGATTGCCGTGCAAAAAAGCATTAGTAACGTCCAACTGGTGCACGGCCCAACCCTTAGATAGAGCAAGTGAAAGAACGGTACGTATAGTAGCCGGTTTAACAACCAGGCTAAAAGTCTCACCGCAATCAATCCCCACCTGTTGTGAACGCCCATCACAAACTAATCTGGCTTTGTACCGCTCTAGTGTCCCGTCCGACCTGTATTTATGTTTAAACAACCACATGGACCTAATAACATTCATGGATGGCTCACGAGGAACTAACTCCCATGTACCGTTTCTAATTAATGCGTTAAACTCGGTAGTCATGGCCGAGTACCATTCCGGAGTGGCCAAGGCATCAGTGGGTGTTTTGGGAATAGGAAGGACGGTTTGGGTGGTGGTGGTGGCAAGGTTAAACGGTGTTTTGGGTTTGAAAATACCACTCATAGACCGGGTATGGATGGTACGGTTGGAGGGTGGTACGGTCGGGTGAGGTGCGGGTGCAGTGGTCTGTGTAGTGGACGTGGTAGGTGGTGAGGGATTGGCAGATTGTGTGGTTGGGCTGGATTGCGGATTTGGGCCAGGGGAAGTAGGTTGGGTTTGGGCGGTTGTATTGGGCTGGTTCGTGGGGTTGGCAGTGGGCCGTGGGACAGTAGTGGGTTTTGGGATGGGGTTTGGTTTGGGCACAGGTTGTTGGACATGGGGGCACAAGTGATGTGGGAAATTTTCGCTGAGAAAGTGGTAAGAGGGAGGGGGTCCGATTGTCTGGGCAAACGGAAACGTGGTCTCGTCGAAAGCGACGTGTCGGGAAATAAATATGTGTTTGGTAGAGAGGTCAAGGCATCGGTACCCGCGATGAGTGGGGGGGTATCCGAGGAAAACACACGGTTGGGAGCGGTGTTCAAGTTTGTGGATGGTTGTGGAGGGGGTGAGTGGGTAACAGAGGCAACCGAAGACCCTGAGATGATCATAAGTGGGTGTGGACATGTATAATAGTTCCGTGGGGGTTTTGTTATTGGTGACTTTTGAGGGTAAAATGTTTAGAAGGTAGGTGGCAGTTTCGAGTGCGAAGTGCCAAAGGTGGGTGGGTAGGGAAGCATGGGCCATGAGAGTGCGAAGCATGTTATTAATAGTTCTAATTTTTCGCTCGGCCTTGCCATTTTGGGAAGAGGTGTAGGGGCAGGATAGACGGTATAGAATACCGTTGGTGGCGAAAAAGTTTTGAAAGGAGGTGTTGACGTATTCACGTCCGTTGTCACATTGGAAGGTTTTAATGGTTTTATTAAATTGTGTTTTTATGGTGGTGGCAAATTGGGTAAAGGCTTGACATACTTGGGATTTCTGGGTGAGGGGATAGGTCCATAAAAAATTAGTATTATCATCTAAGAATAACACGTAATATTTATGACCTGAGGAACTAACAATTGGTGATGTCCACACGTCACTATGTATAATATCAAACGGTTGCAAAGTAGAATTAAGAGAATCATGAAAAGGTAATCGAATAGTTTTACCAAAAATACAAGACTGGCATACATTATTAGAATTAAAATCAAAGTCTAAAACATGAGAGTTTCTCAATTTATTTAAAGGTGCGCGTCCTGGGTGGCCAAGACGGTGATGCCAGACTTGGGAAGAAATAGCAGCAAAGGCGGATGGTTGGTTGGTGGAGGATCCTAGCACCAAGGGGTAGAGATCACCGCTGCTGTTGCATCGCAGGAGGGGTGCCTTGGTCTTGTAATCCTTCACAAGAAAGCCAAAAGGGTCAAACTCAACAGAAACCCAATTGTCCGTGGTGAACCGACGGACCGAAATTAAATTTTTAACTAAACGGGGTGAGTATAGGACATTTTTAAGGATAAAGGGTGGGAAGGGTTTGGGTAGGTATTTGGTGCCTTGGCCAATAACTGGAATGGTGTCACCATTACCTACAATAATATTACGAGAAACGCATGAATTAGAAAAAGTATGAAAGTCACCTGACTCGTGAGACATAGTGGATGAGGCGCCAGTGTCCATATATTGCGTGGGATCTGGTTGTTGCAGACTCATGGTGTAGAGGGCTTGCTCAATGTCAGTGGGGCAGTAGGCGGTGTGGGCTTGCTGGGGTCTTGGGCCTAAGAGACCCGGCTGTGGAGTGGGGTTCTGAGTGGGCCGGTTGGTTGTGGGGTACGGGCAAGGAGGGAAAGGCCAAGTTGGTTGTTGGGCTGAGGTGAAAGACTGTTGAGGGGAGGCCCAATTAGGTGTAGGCCAGTTAGCGGCCCAAGGGAAGAAGGGGTAGGCTGGCCAGTTTGGTTGGGGGTAGCGGCCTCTGCCAGAACCGGTTCTACCGCCTCTGTTGCGACGAGTAGGCCGGCCCTGATTGCGACCGTAGGTGGTAGGGTTGGAAGGGTAGGTTCGGTCAGTTGGTGGGTGATTTTGGCGGGTATGGTCAGGTGGGTGTGGGCGTTGGGTAGTGGCGGCAAGGGCGGTGGAGGCGGTTTTGGATTCTTGTAAAGCACGTTCGGCTTTATCGGTTTCGGCTTGAATGAGTTTGGATCGGGCGTTGTAAAACGAGGGTAAAGGTTTTTGGTTTTGTAAGATGGTGGAGATACCTTCGTATTGTTCTGGCAAGCCCGTTAATAATTGCAACACCAACCGATCGTTTTCAACTGGGGCGTCCACGTTAGCCAATTGGTCAGCAAGAACCTTCAGCGCCTGACAATATGCTGACATAGAAGAAAAGGCATTAAAACGGGTGTTAGCAAATTTTTGCATTAGATAAATTGCACGAGAACTTTTGTTGTCATGAAATAAATCTTCGATGGCAACCCAGGCCTCATGGGCGGTAGAGGTGTGGTTTATGATGGTGTGTAACAGATCGTTGGAGATCGTACTGTAAAGCCATTGTAAAACAATGGCGTCAATACGCTCCCAATTTTCTTGGTCGGTGGAGGACTCGGGTTCATCAGGGACGAGACGGGGTTTAAGGTGATCATCTACCATGAAAGCTTTGCAGTGAATTTTGAAGAGGGTAGCCCATGAGGAGTATTGAGAAGACTCGATTTCAAGGGTGATGGAAACATAGTTTTTAATGTTGGAGACGGTACAAGAAATTTGGGTATTTACCCACACATAGTATGTGTAGGAAAAAACATATAATGTGTTAGTAGTTATGTTTACCTACACATAAACTAAGTGTTATGATGTGTAGACTCAGCACTGTAGATATTGATCATTACCTACACATTTTTTATGTGTAGGTATATAGCAAGCTATACCTACACATATATGTGTGCCTAAAACTAATATATATGTGTTGGTAAAAGTATAGCAACTTGTTAGATTGAGGTATGACGTGGCAGCTGACGTGGCATCCAACATGGCAGCTAATTATGTGTAGGTAAATGTAAAGGATGTGTAGATATTTGATCTTAACATGTGTTGACATTGATCTTAACATGTGTAAAATAATATATATTCATGTGTTGGCAAAATATTCAAATGTGTGGATAAGAATCACGATTTATTTAAATAATAATTTTTAAATGTATACAAACAAATACAAAAACAATTATAGAAACACAAGCGACCAAATTAATGAATTACATACAAGAAAAATACACCTAAAAATCGAGATAGAAAATTAAACTAGCATCTTGATGTTAAAAGTGCTTGAGTCGCTTCATCAATTATCACAAGATCAAATGAAGTGCCATCTAATTTTTTTGACAATGAACTAGTGAGTTGTTAAAACGACATCTGCGTTTATAACATCCATCACAGCCAGTTGCTGTCTCTAGCGTTCTTCTTTAGAAAGCATCTTGAGCTCCTTCCTTATGTCCATTTTTGTGTTTTTGTCTTTAACCTTCAATAGTTTACTATTCAGTGCCTGCAAAGTGATTTACAATAGGCGGAAGTACAAATTTTAGGGAAAAAAACGATTGGAATATTGAAGTTCTGACTTTCTTAAAAACTAATTTACCTTCATGTCTTTCCGGATGTCATTTGCAAGAGAACTATTATCCCCACGTAACATCTAAAAGTAAGAAATTCGAAAGAATGCTTATAAAATAATTCCATATTTATATGACTATATATTAATCACATTCCTTGCTAAGAATTTAACTTTGTTTACTAGCATTGCTTGTGTACTATGGTTCTTACTATGAGAAGATGGGAATTAGAGAAAATAGTGAAAATTAGTTATGAAAATTCTACCTCATTAGCCACTTTCTCAATGCGTAAAGGACTATTTAAACCTTCTTCTAGTATATCATCAAAAGCAATGGTGATTGATGAATCCTGTAAAAATGTAATGCAAGCATCTTAATATTCAGGAAAAAAATTAAAGATGTAACTGATTTTAGAGGAAATTTATCTACCTTCAATCGATAAACAAGTAAACAACGCATTGTCCAAGTGCAGGGGAGCCTAAATCATCCATGTTCGGTTTTAGAACAACATCATGAGTCCCAAACTGCAACAAAAATAAGAGGCCATCAAGGTTATGAAACTGGATAACAAAATATATTAATGCACATATCCAAATAAAGAAAAAATGCCACGCAATGAGTGTTAGTGTGTGGCAACCGTTTTACCTTGTGGAGTTTATAAAAATTAAAACAAAACTAAATATGCATATACATCAAAACAGAAAATAAAGAGTTTTTACTTTAAAATTCATCCACTACCGAAAGTTCCAAAACCAAAAGAAAACAAATCAAACAACTGCAATCATCTTTAACCTAGGTAGCATTAAGGTTTAGCCTCTAAAAGTCATGATAAAATCAAAACAATAGAAACAAATAATATTCATGGTGTTCACAACGGCTTTGAATAGATAAATATTAATAATTAAATTAGAACCAACCCGTGCTCGCACCAGTGATTCAACCTTGATCTGTGCCTCTAAATAAATCTCCTTTATGTTGATGCCTTCTTCGAAGAAATAATAATAATCTTGCTGTCGCTGCCTTCGATCAAAATATTATGCCTCCTCCAAATAATTATTAACCCCCCACCGAAGAATTAATATTGTGCGGCCTCTAGATCTTGTCCCTTCGAAAATATAATAGGGTTAATTATCTTTTCTTGTTTTGGGCTTTGGAGTTTGGCCCGTGACTTTCAAAGTCACGTTTTAGTTTTTTTTTTTTTATATTATTATTATTATTATACTTTATTATATATAGTATAATAACTCTGTGCTCTTGACTCGGGTGTTCTTGACTTGACCAAAGTTGTTCGTTTACGCTACAACGTCCATGAACACCTACAAAATAAAAATAAATACATAAATATTAAAAATGACCCAAAGCTAATAAAAATATATAAAAACCTATACTAAATAAAATAGACTGGTACAAGCCTAAAACTATTTACTTACTCATGTATCCAATATCCACATGTATTGTACATTTTTTTAATATGTGTAGCTATTTATTTTGCCACGTCATTTTTTAAAAATAAAATTAAAAATTTATTTACTTAGCGTAGTTACATATTTATTTACATGTATTATGTGTTGGTAAAATAATCAATTACTCACACATATATCAATTCTTTACACATATCTAGATAATTTACCTACACATAACGAAAATTTTCCACATGTGTAGATAATGTATCATTTAACTGATTGCAAGTTTTTGTGGGAAATTTTCCCACCAACACCAAATGTGGGTAAAAGCCATTACCAACACATATTAAGTGTTAGTTATTATGAAAAAAACATCATCAACCATTACCCACACATATAATAACATGTGTAGGTATTTACCCACACATTTACATGTGTAGGTAAATTATGTGTGGGTAAACATCCCAATTTCTTGTAGTGGCAGGGTGAATTTTAGACTGGACGGTGAGGGAGGGTATGATGGTAGACGAGGATTGAGGTGAAGAGGACATGGTGGCAGAAGGTGGTGCTCGGCGGCGGTGAAGAAGAAACCGGCCGAAGATTAGGGGAAGAAGTTAGGGGAAGATGAGGGCCTGGTCAATGATACCCATGAAAACTTATTGTAACCTAACTATTCAGTAATATCAATTCAGTATTTCTATTATCTTTCATGGTATCAGAGCCTTAAGGTTCTGGTTACTTTTTTTTCCCTCCCCCACGCCACCACAAAAATACAAACCCTAGCCGTCACCTCTTAAAGAAAAACCCTAGACAGGGCGGCGTGCCGCCATTGCCGCCGCCCTGTCCGGCCTCCGTTCGTTTTTCGTTTTAGTGTTACATTCACTTTTTTTCTTATTCCCAGTTCTAAATAAGTTTTCAATTGTCGGTTCTAGACATATTCCCGTCGTTGATTATGATCAAGCTGCCGCCGCCCCTTTTTTTATTGATTTCGCTTCTCCGTCATGTCGCTCCTTGCCGCCTCGCCGCCGCTTATTGGACTACTGCCGCGCCGCTTGCAGGACTATGATCCGCCGCCGTGCCGCTATCCACCGCCGTCGCCGCGCCGCATTGGTTGCCTCATATCGGATTACATTATCATTAAATTAGTGGTGGATTTTCATTGAAGATTACGGATTGCAAGATTATGAGATTATGGCAGAAGTTTTGACCGACATTGAAGAACGTTTAATATTATTATTTTTTTATGTTTTTATTTGTTTTTCCAGTCTGGGCTTCTAGTTTCCTTCCGCTCTGACTGCGGAGGAGTATTAGATAGTATATCAGATTAGGGTTTTGGTAGTATGAGCCCACGGGCTTAGTTAGGTTTTTAGGGTTCATTGTGATCTCTATATATTGTAACCTAACTATTCAGTAATATCAATTCAGTATTTCTATTATCTTTCAGAAAACATTATATAGACTATAGCACAAATTATTAGTAAGTAATTATGGGCGTAAAATGCCTTCATTAAGTCCTAAGTCTATTACATTGTCGGCCCAGATAAGTAGCACAAGCCCACATAGCGAGATTTTTTTGAAAGACTCGAAAACATGTATTGTACAATTCGATTGTCGTGATCTTAAAAAAAAAACTAGTTTATCCCTGGTTCTTCCCGGGATAAACAAATATAACATAAAGTGACAAAATATGTGTACCGTAAAAAGAATGGGTTGTTTTTACAGGAAAAAATCTTTTTAAAAGATCGACACTCGATAACTCATAAAACCAACTTCTAATTCTACGTGTTCATATTTTGCACGAGTGAAGTCGCTGTACAACTTTGTCACTTTCCCAGGATATATTCTAAAGCTGTAATATGAACCTGAAAATAAAACAACCAATCAGCAAAAGATTTACCTGGTCACTAAGAATAATAGGCTACATCTAACTAGTTTAGCAACTTTTGCAATCAATGTTCCTAGCAACAAAAAAACAAAATACAAAAAAAATAGATTTTTACCAAACTGACTACATATGTGAATATACCTAAGCACATTGTATTTTTTTTTCATGAATAAAAACCCACTAAAAAAGTCATTTTTTATCGTTTTTATAACACTATAGTGCTCGTTAAAAAGATAATATAACATTCGTTAATTTAGTGTAACTTTATTTTTAAGAAATTGTCGTATATAAAAGTTACTATAATTTAAAAATTGTAGTGGTGTGGTGGGGTGGGGGGCGGGGGGGATCGTGTAGCACGTGCCATGCACATGAGAGAGAAAAAGACTTTAGGCTACACGGTATGGTCAATACCTCAAGGGGGCCATGGACCGACGTGTGGTATCCACCTCACTTTTGGTGGAATTGCCCTCCAAGCCAAAAATATACACAGGGTGGTAGTGGCGTACGTGGATGATGGGCCAGTGGCTACCAAGTCCCGGTTTGGTTTTAGTTATTTTTTAATTTGAATCAACATTTATCATTTAATTTTAACCATTACATTATAGAAAATTAAAAACTAAAAATGCGTAAAAAAAATTAACACAATAAATGCATCAAAAACATTTAGATTACTACATATTATATTTTAGCCTTATTTGGGCTTTCATCTCTTCTTGCATTTCTCGATCGGGACCATTGAAGTGATCGATTTTGTGACAACCGGCAAATTCCGTACAACGTCTAATGTGATTTTAATCACGTTTTTGAAGTAATTAACATGGTTTAAAGTTAATTTTGATTAAATGAGCTGTTACGAGTCCTGCGATGTACTTCTCGAAGTTTGTGGGTGCCTTAATGCTTTTAAGGAAAGATTTGCGCGTATTTAACGTTAACGAACTGACATCGGTAAAAGTATGTCAAATTGGACTAACATAAGGTTGTTATAAGTAAATACGACACGTATTTTCTATTGAAGCGATCGGATGTGAAATTGGCACGAGAAATGACAAAAACGCAATGTTTTGGAAACACGAAAAGGAACTGAGGGTGGGAATTGAACGTTGAAATGCAAGGTTTTAACCGAAATCGTACTTTTGGAATAATTATTTATTATCAATAGTGTTATTTATTAAGTTTCTTAAGTAAACGGATTGTCTAAATGAAGGAAACCGCGACCGATTTAATTTATGCCATTTAAACGCGTGCTTAGAATGCACGCGTTGGATAACGAAAATAATGATAGTTTTGCTGGTTTTAGTTGTGTTTGTAATTACGAACGTATCCAACTAATTATATTGATAAAATAATGAACATAAAATCAAACCGAAGCACGATGCAATAAAACGGGTTCGATACACGATGTAGACCTAACCTACTTACCCAAACCCTAGGTATAAAAGAACTTATCCCTCTCCTTCACTTCATTTTTGTGAAGCCTCTAAAACCCTAGCCTCTCTCTCCTCTCACATGGTCTCTTTCTCTCTACTCCTCCTTATCTTTCCCAATCTCACTCTATCCCTTCCTCCCTCCAGGTGCAGTCGGGGATCACCATGGATGGTGGTGGCAGTGCAGTGTAAAAGACATGACAGGGATGGCTTATAGGGGTGTGTGCACTGGTGAAGGTTCAAGGAAGGATGGAAGCAGGCAATGGCGACGGAAACGGATATGTGGGGGTTGGTGGGAGTCGAGCGGTGGTCGTTTGTTGTTGTTGGCTATCCCATCGTGGGTTGTGGGTGACACCAGTCAACGATCCAGGTCAACATCCGTATGTATTTTATTTAATATTTTCATTTCATGTGCATAATTAGACATTTTTCACACACTATACCCCAGTCTGGTAAAGCATGAGTTATTCAGAAAACTCGATAAATCACCCGTTTATGCATACAACACCCGACCTATACAAAACAATTGGCATTGAGCAATCAATCCAATCAAATGCTCAACAGAGAGCAACTGGATAGTCGTACCAAATAATAATGCACGTGACAATACCCAGGTGGAAAATTATACAAACCACACAAACCCGAAGGATCACAGATTATTTCACAGGAATACCACCCACACAGTTCATAAAACGCTCCCAAAGAACAAACATACGTTATCTCAAAGGGAGTAAACCCAATAACATATGACAATTTCCTCCTAACACACGTATGTGAATCACAAATATAAAAAGGCTGATAACTAACAACGTATCTCTATGATCTAGGAAGCTAATACATGTTAATATTGTCATCTAAACACACTCTCAAACTAATTGCAACTAAGGTGTGTTTTCATATGATGGTCGATTATAAGCTATACCACTCAATATTTCATTCAATCAACACTATGCCTACACATATATATGTATCCATACCATCGGATCTATACCTATTTAGTATAGAACAAGGCTAGCCGAAGCCTAGTATATATGCACACATATATGCGCAAGGTGTAAGTGTACACACACAAGCACTCATGGATGGATAATAACCTATTATAACTACCTTACCTTCTATGATAGCTATCTTGCACTATAATAGGTCTTGTCATTCAAACTATGAGTTGATGATCATACCCACAAATGGAAAGATCTTCCTCTATTTCGGCCGAAACCCACAACTCACACCTCCATCCTTTTCTAAAACAATGACACCTCCTACTTATACCCTTATTGTATTGCTACAAGGACACTACACTCACCTATGCATTATATTAAGCAAAGACAAGATGATTCCCATTGATAATCACCTTCGGCCGATCCATACTAACCCAAGAATCACAAGTCCTTTTCATGACAACCATACCAATACTTACAACATTTTTGGAACTACCTTGTATGCACCTCAAATGCCATGGATAAGATTTATCTAAATTGGATGACAACCAATATTCCTGCTCCTATTGTCTTTGGTCGAAAGGGACACAACAAAAACACTATCATTGTCAAGCATTCTACTAAACACAAAAACCTTAAGGTATACCAAAATAGGCCTTACAAGAACAAACTATGCTTATCCATGATGACACTAACCAAAAATAGAAGATTTGGCCTTGTCTCCTACCTTGCATCGACCCATCACCATCCACTGCATGTGTCTCTTTTAAATCAAGTCAACAACCATCCAACACATGGTCTTACACTAACTCATGATCAACTTATTTCCTTATCAATGCCACAAACTATAGGAAAAGACTTTCCATTTTTGTTTTCTCCACACTCCAATCGGTCCACTATATAAGAGCAACTAGAGCTTGTCAAATTCACACCATTCTTTCCTTTTTCCTATGACACTCATCGGCCAAAACATGCCACCCACAACCGAAACACCAAGGCAAGCTCAAGAGGAGGATCAAGACTCAAGATCCATCGGCTCTACATTGTCTCGATTAGGTATGGTGTCTAACCACTATGTTTCTTTGTGACCATTAACCTCTCGGCCCATTAAAAACCCGACCCCATTTGATAATCGACACTTGATACCTTCAAACAATGTTTTGGTAATTGAATTTTTGTTGTGATAACTTGTTTTCCGAAGTTAAACTCATGTTGACACTCACACACATATACACTTGTATACATGATCGCACCAAGCTACACAACCACCCACGAAGCATGACTCAACTTAGATAGTACACCCACAACTTGAATCAATGATTTAAAAACGACATACGACTTTTGGTTAGTCGCTGTAACCGGTTACATACTAAAGAGTGTTAGTATTCTACTATACATACGTTGTCTTTATTGTATAATGCGCGAGGCACAACAAGTCAAGAGGTTTGGTTATGGAACTCATGGTTTGCATAGTAATCATTCGCTTAGCTAGCCTATGATCGGCCATACATGAATTACACAAGCACTTTACATAGTACATTAAAACCTATGAACTCACCGATATTATTGTTGACAAATATTTTGTGCATGTTTTTCAGGTAATTGACCATGGATATTGGGGATTTGAGGGAGAGGTTTGAGCTAGCACTAAGTGGTACTGTCATGGATGTGGTTGTGTCAGTTACATGTTATCCAGGTGTTTAGAGTCATGTGTTTTCAGACAATTTCTTAGTTTCTCAGACAATGTTTCGTTATTTCAATAATATATGACATAATCCATCTTTTGATGGTATCTATTTTAACTAAATTATGTGTGTTGCCCGAACTTTGTGCTTGAAAACCATTCGAATCACATTCCCATGTTTCCGCCTTGGCAGGGTGTGACAAATTGGTATCAGAGCATAAGGTTATAGCGAACTAAGATTCTTTTTTAGTCAACTATAACCCAAAAAATTTTCAAAACTTTTCACAAAGTACCACATTATCTCTCCTTGCACCTCTCAAGTCTCAAGCTACTCTATGATGATGCAGGGTATAGTAGTTCATTTATTTGCATACATGTTCGTTCATATATATATATATATATATATATATATGCATGTGTTTGACAGGATTATTTCCATATCAGTTGACCTCACCATCTCATCTGACTCTGAGCCTGACTATCTTGTGGATGTGACTCCAGAGGAGGACATTCAGCTTACCCAGCCTGCCATAGTACCCTACGAGGCCCCTGATTTCCCCCATCATGGAGGAGGTTGGATCTCCGACTACGACATAGATGTGGACCCAGCACTAGTAGTGAGATGTGTCTCCGACGACGACACTGAGGACAACGTCCCTCCTTCGCTTGCTGATTCGAACGTCCCTTCTATAGTGACACCTCCCATCCCCCACTCTGCCTTGATCCTAGTCCCTTCTTTTCTCATCGACTTCTTGGGCCGTACTCTCTAGAAGAACACGCCCCGGAAGAGGGTAAACAGACGATTGTCCTCGCCATTCCCGCTTGTTCCCCGGTCTCTTCGTTGCCTGCCGACCCTGTCTCTACATGCGAGCCTGACCTGCCTGCTGACCCTATACCGAAGCCACATGTTTTGGAGGCACCCGTGCCATTGCCCAAGCCATCCTAGAGGTTGACGAGGCGTTCCCAGGCCCGTAAGCGGCCTTTCCTCCCCAGTCTCACCGGTGACTTGGCCCATCGAGACAAGGAGGACGATCATGAGGCGATGACACTAGGAGGATCTAACGGCAGCCATGGGGAGAGTGGATGCAGAGAGACGATTGGAGGCCTTGGAGAGGAGGATGGCAAAGACGAACTAGCGCATGAGGGATGCGGTTGTTGCTCTTGCTGCTGCTTTTCCACCATCATCTTCGTAGGTTGTTTGTGGTTGTACTTTGCCACCATCATATTGCGATTTGACCGCTTATCTTTTGTACTTTGACATTGATGCACTTTGATCTATGTATGGATTATGCGAGTATGGTATTTATCTATGTTCTGTGTTGATTATCATTCTATCTTGTGGTCGTGATTGACTTGCTATGCGTGGTTATACTTGGTTGTTACATTTGTAAGAGCGACAATATTTGTGAAATATGTATCTTACACTTTTGATATGTGTCATATTAGAAGGGAATCATGCAAACCCGACAATCTGCACGAACCAACGATGGCGAACCACAACCAGCCACTCCCGCTGAGCTGGCTAGTGTGATTGTTGAGGCAATTGCTCGACACGACGCAGCTCGAGCCGATTCTAGCGGAGGCTCTGGAGGTACTAGTCATTGAAGGGGTAGCGAAACGGATAACGGTAGGAATTTTGGGTCTAAATTCTCTACTTACTACTCCATCGCGAGACTTTGTGTTAATCATATATACTATTGTGTACACAGAAGTTGAAAACCCTGTTCGGGGATGTTCATACAAAACTTTCATGGCTTGTGAACCATGGAACTTTCGTGGTACCGAGGGTGCTATTGGGATTATTCGTTGGATCGAAAAGACTGAGTCAGTTCTTGACATCAGTGGTTGTTTCGAGGACCAAAAAGTGAAGTAGTCTACTTGCACTTTCCAAGACGAAGCTCTCACAAGGTGGAATCTGCAAGTGCAAACCTTGGGTAGAGACGCGACTTACAATCTTACTTGGGCCGATCTCAAGGCTCTACTTATGGAGAAATACTGTCCAAGGAGCGAACTGCAAAAGCTTGAAGCGGAATTTCGGAATCTCTCTATGATGGATGCTAATGTGACTGCTTACACTACCCGTTTCCATGAACTCTCTCGACTTGTGCTTCATATGGTCACTCCCGAATTCAAGAGGGTTAAGCGTTATATTTGGGGCTTATCTCCTAAAGATCGAAGCATGGTCACTGCGTCTGCACCCACTACCATCCATAATGTTGTTACTTTAGCTCACAGTCTTACCGATGATGTTGTTCGTATGGGTTCATTGAACCAGAAGGTTGTAGTTGCTGGTGAGAGTTCTGGAGACAAGCGCAACCAATCTGGCTCCAAGAAAGGAAAGAACTCCTCCCACAAGCGCCAGGACACTGTGAAGGTTTTTGCTGCCACCACTGCTGAGGAGCCCAAATGCAAGTACAACGGGCCCCATCCCTGCTGCAGCAAATGCCACTATCATCATGTTGGCACGTGTGAGAGTATCCTGTGTAAGAACTGCAACCGTCGAGGTCATCAAACCACTAACTGCAAACCTAAAACCACCAACAATCCCCCAGCCAAGAATGAGTGTTTTGAATGTGGTGCGACCCGGTCGATTTCTGCACGGATTGCCCCAAAGCTAAGGATCAAGCTCGCGGTCAAGCATTTGTGTTAGGAACCAATGAAGCACGTGAAGATCCTAATGTAGTTACCGATATGTTGTTCCTTAACAACCATTATGCATCGGTTCTTTTTTGTTCAAGCGTTGATTTTAGCTTTGTGTCGACCAACTTTAAGAATTCCCTTGGATTAGAATCAAGTAAGTTGGACACACATTATACCATAGAATTGGCCAATGGTAAGTTAATTTCGTCTGAAGAAGTTCTTAGGGATTGTGTTTTGGAACTTAGTGACCGTGTTTTCTGAATTGATCTGCTACCTATTCAGTTGGGTAGTTTCGATGTTATCGGCATAGATTGGTTATCCAAGCATCATGCAGAGATCGTCTGCCATGAGAAATTGGTTCGTATCCCCTTTTCTGATGGTGAAAACCTCTCGATTCGAGGAGCCCATAGTGGATCTACTCTTCAAGTCATATCTTGCATCAAGGCGCAGAAATGTTCAAGGAAAGGATGTGTAGCATTCCGGGCACACGTCGTTGAACAGAAAGCTAAAGATCAGAAACTCAAGGACATACATGTAGTGCGAGACTATCCTGAAGTCTTTCCCAAAGATTTTTCGGGGCTGCCACCGCCACGACAAGTCGAGTTTTGCATTGACCTAGTCCCAGGAGATGCTCCAGTAGCACGCACTCTATATCATTTGTCACCATCCGAGATGCAAGAATTGTCTGACCAGCTTCAGGAATTGTTAGACAAAGGATTCATTCGCCCAAGTGTTTTTCCGTGGGGAGCACATGTTTTGTTTGTCACAAAGAAGGACAGAAGTTTTCGCATGTGCATCGATTACCGAGAGTTGAACAAGCTGACCATCAAAAATAAGTACCCGTTGCCAAGGATCGACGATCTGTTTGACCAGTTGCAGGATTCCAGTTATTATTCAAAGATCGACCATCGTTCAGAGTATCACCAGTTACGGATCCAAGAAGACGACTTCCTGAAGACTGCTTTTCGAACTCGTTATGGGCATTACTAATTCTTCGTCATGCCATTCGGTTTGACAAATGCTCCTGCTGTTTTTATGGATCTTATGAATCGAACCTGCAAACCCTACTTGGACAAATTCTCGATTGTCTTTATTGATGACAACTTGATCTACTCGCAAACTCAGGATGAGCATGATCATCATCTTCGATTAATTTTGGAGTTGCTCAAAAACGAGAAATTATTTGCCAAATTCTCTAAACGCGAGTTTTGGATTCGAGAAGTTCATTTTATTGGTCACGTTGTGAACGAGAAGGGTATTCAAGTTGACCCTGAAAAAATTGATGCCATCAAGGATTGGGATGTACCCAAAATACTAACTGAAGTGCAGCAATTTTTTGGTCTAGCTGGTTATTACCGTTGGTTCATCGAAAATTTCCCTAAGATTGCCCATCCACTTACAGTCTTGATGCAAAAAGACAAGAGCTTAGATTGGGGAATCAAACAAGAGGAAGCGTTTCAGGTCTTGAAAAACTGTTTGTGCAGTGCTCCGATTCTCTCTCTTCCCGAAGGTACCGATGATTTCGTGGTTTATTGCGATGCTTCTCATCAAGGTCTTGGATGTGTACTCATGAATAGGAGTAAGGTCATCGCATATGCATCTCGTCAACTCAAAGTTCATGAGAAAAATGCACCACTCATGACCTAGAGTTAGGTGCAGTGATCTTTGCCCTCATGATTTGAAGGCACTATCCTTATGGTACTAAGTGCACTATTTTCACTGACCACAAGAGCTTGCAACACATCTTCAATCAGAAGAACTTGAACATGCGGAAACGTAGATGGATTGAGTTGCTGATGACTATGATTGTGAGATTAAATACCATCCAGGAAAGTCCAACGTTGTGGCTGATGCCTTGAGCTGGAAGGAACGAGTCAAGACTATGCGTGTGCGAGCGCTAGGTTTGACCATCCATATAAACCTCACTACCTCTATTCGTGAAGCTCAGCAAGAAGCTTTGAAAGGTGAGAATCTGAAGAATGAGTCTTTGTTCAAGATGGTTAATCTATTGGAACCAAGGTCTGACGGCACGGTTTATTTCGCCAATCGGATCTGGATGCCACGTTTTAGCGGTTTACGCGATTTAATTCCTGAGGAGGCCCACAAGTCTAAGTACTCGGTTCATCCTGGAGCTGACAAAATGTACAAAGACGTGAAGGAATTCTATTGGTGACCTAACCATAAATGTAAAATTGCTACATACGTCAGTCGATGCCTTACTTGTTCAAAGGTCAGGGCTGAGTATCAGAAGGCATCTGGTCTGGTTCAGCAACCCGAGATTCCCGTTTGGAAATCGGAGCAAATCTCTATGGATTTCATCACCAAGATACCTAAGACGTCCAGTGGTAACGAAACGATTTGGGTAATTGCTGACCGATTAACCAAGTCAGCGCATTTCTTGCCGATCAAGGAAACCAACAAGCTAGAGAAACTCGCCAAGTTGTACATCAAAGAAATTGTAACTAGGCATGGTGTGCCTGTTTCAATCATTTCCGACCGAGACAGTCGATTCACTTCCCGGTTCTTGCAAACACTTATGGATGCACTAGGCTCCTGCTTAGACATGAGCATAGCCTACCACCCACAAACCGATGTCCAGAGTTGTCACACCCTCAAATTTCCACAAGCGGAGTTCTACCGCGAGGCGTGCGACACACCAGGATCCAAGTCAACGATCACAATAAACGACGTTTAAATGTAATAACACACGTGGATAAAAACCATGCATAAGATTTAAAACCAACATTTGAAACTGCGGAAGCATTTAAGTCTACAAAAGTCAAATGTAACAGAAACATAACTTTTAAAAGTTAACATCCCAAAACATGCATAAATGATCCTAGACGCGAGTACGACTCCAGTGCGACTCCGTGCGCCTAGATGACAGCTACCTTAGTGACCTGAGAAAACATGCTAAAAACGTCAGTATAAAATACTACGAGCTTTTGAAAGAACTATCATGTTACTACTGACTGAAGAAAATACTTGTTTGACGTTTTGACTCTGAAACGAACCAATCAACGAACTATCATCCAACACGACCATCGAACTGCCCAATCATGCCCAACGAACTACCACTCCGTGGTCAACGAACTGTGCATTCACAATTAACGAACTACCGCCACAACGGACAACGAACTATCACAAAGTGAAACACATACACATAGAACATAAAAGAAACGTACAACCAACCCAGCATAACATGATCTTTTACAAAACGAAGTGCTAAGCATGTTTCTCCCCCGAAAACGAAAGCAGTAAAGAGTGGGGCTGTGAAACTCACCTTAGGTTGCGTCTTTCGTTAATGAGTAAACCGTTATGTGATATGATAGCCCCAACTAGTGGCGACCTATCATAAGATGTGTGTAAAGTTAGACTAATAACCCGTTGGGTTCATTAGTCCCTAATGTCCAGTCCAAGACCATTATATGTTTGAAAACACGTTTGACTGACAACCAGACAACATGAGACAAGACTCGACATCCCATTGGTGACCCGACATCCCACGTGTTCATCTTACACAGAGTATCATACAAAACATGCAAACAACGCTTAACACGTGTAAGAGTTCACCGAATCTAGCATACAGTTCAAATAACGCATAAATAAGTCCGAGCACGTGTTACTATGTTACTAGGCATGTTACGGGGTTTCTAGCATGTTCCTAGGCGTCAAATCGGGTCTCGGAATGTCAAAATACACTTACAACAGCAGTACATGTGATTAGGAAAAGTCAACTAGTGATTAGGAAAAGTCAACTAGTGATTAGGAAAAGTCAACTGGTGATTAGGAGCTATAAGACATGCAATTCAGAAGTTAACTAGTGATTAGGAGCTATAAGACATGCTATTCAGAAGTTAACTAGTGATTAGGAGCTATAAGACATGTTATTCTGAAGTTAACTAGTGATTAGGAGCTATAAGACATGCATATAGGCGATTGGGCTCCTAATCGCCTTCAGCATAGGCGATTGGGCTCCTAATCGTCTTCAGTATAGGCGATTGGGCTCCCAATCGCCTTCAGCATAGGCGATTAGGATCCCTAATCGCCCACTGCAGGTCTGTTCCGGTTTTTCACGCGTTTAACCCTCCAAATCAGACCCGAAACATGTGTAAACACCCAATATCAATCATAACACATTAGCAAACATATTTCAAGCAAAAACCCTAAGTTATCATCTTTCTAACAGTCCCGAATGCGAGGGTTTCCCAAAAATAGTAAGCTTAACATGTAAACATCACATCAACATGCAAGAACTTGCCCTAAATAGCAAATATCTAGATTTCATCACGTAACAACGTTGTCCGATAGTATCCTACTGCTCTAGCATCATCCTAAAGCAAACCCTAACATCATATAACCAACAATACACCTCTCAACATCCTTAATCATTCAAAACCATTCAAATGGGTCAAAATACCAAACATCAACAATACACAACCATGGACCTCCAAACTCCTAGGACATCATCATACTAACTCATACCAGCTATAAACACCTTAATAACACAAGAACAATCATGTTTCAATCATAAAAATCCTACCTTTAATCACATACAACACATGTAACATGCATAAGGGTTTGGGTTTGTTTAAAAACGGTTTTTAATGGATTTTCGAAGACAAAAACATTTAGAAATCAGGTCTGGACTTTTAGGGAACAAAACATAATCATATAAAGGTTTGGGGATGAAGAACACACCTTGGATTTAGGAGAAAATGATGGGTAAAGCTTGGAAATGTGTGTTTTGATGTAAAAACGAGTTCCAGAGGGTGTTTGTGAGTTGGGATAGGTTATGGGACGGCTAGGGTTGCACAAATGGTGTTTTAGAGGTCAAGGGTGGTATTTATAGGCGTTTCTAGTCGTCATATGCAGTATGGGCGATTATGCAGGGTCTATAGGCGATTAGGGCTGGTAATCGATAGTAAGTACTAGTGATTAGCCCCCAATCGCCTTCAGGAACCTCCCAATCACCCTCATATAGGCGATTAGGGCTGCCTCAGGTGGCCTAATCGCCTGCAACCCCTGATTCTGGGTTTTCGGCGCGTTAAACCCTATTTTAACATATGTTAACACGTTTTCACATACCGACAAGTCACATAATGATTATAAACACATAATTCATGAAAACAAACATGTTCACACTCGTTCACCAATTCCCAGGACTCAAGACTTGTGTGTGTTAAAACCTTAATGATGCACGACTCGACTCGACTGACCCTGTCACGTGTAATGTATGCACGACTCGCTAAGGTAGACTTACTGAGTTTTCAAAAGTTAATAACCGGAGTTTGTCGGGTGTCACATCATCCCCCTGTTGAAAGAATTTTCGTCCCGAAAATTTCCCGAAGTCGAAGAGAAAGAAACAAATATGAGAAAAATTTTCCGTGTCGTCACAAGAGCGAGCGGAGTATCAAGACCTTGGAGGAAATGCCCCGGACATGCGCAATCGATTTCGGTAGAAACTGGGATTCTCATTTACCTTCGGTTGAGTTATCTTACAATAATAGCTACCACACCAGTATCAAGGTTGTCCATTTGAAGCCTTATATGGACTTAAGTGTAGATCTCCTTTGCGTTGGGCGGAAGGTGGAGACAAATATTTTACTGGCCCCGAGCTAATTCAAGTAACAACTGATTAGATCTTTTAGATCCCTGATCGCTTGAAAGTCGATCGAGATCGTCAAAAGAGTTATGCTGATCGTCGTCGCAAACCGCTCGAATTTCAGGTTGGCGATAAAGTGCTCTTAAAAGTCTCACCCTGGAAAGGTGTACCACGGTTTAACAAACGTGGGAGGCTTAATCCCCAATACATAGGTCCTTTTGAAATACTTGCTAGGATTGGTCCCGTGGCATACAAGCTCAAGCTACTTAAAGAGCTCAGTGGTGATCATGACACATTCCATGTATCCAATCTGAAGAAGTGTTTATCCGATGAATCTTTGATCATTCCTCCCGAAGAAATTCACATCGATGATCAACTCCACTTTATTGAGGAGTCATTCAAAATGACAGATTGGATAGTCCAGAAATTGAGAAGGAGCCGCGCAAAACTTGTCAAAGTCAGCTGGAATGCAAAACGCGGACCCGAATATACATGGGAACGAGAAGACCAGATGAGACGAAAGTATCCTGCGCTCTTTCCAAAGACGACTGAGACCCGTAAGTCAACTAGATTTCGCGGACGAAATTCCAAAAAAAAGGGAGAATGTGACACCAGTCAACGATCCAGGTCAACATCCGTACGTATTTTTATTAATATTGTCATTTCATGTGCATAATTAGACATTTTGCACACACTATAACCCCCCTAGTCTGGTAAAGCATGAGTTATTCAGAAAACTCGATAAATCACCCATTTATGCATACAACACCTGAACTATACAAAACAATTGGTGTTGAGTAGTCAAGCCAATCAAATGCTCAACAGAGAGCAACTGGATACCGACTAGCACAGTCATACAAAATAACAATGCATGTGACAACACCCAAGTGGATTGTTATACAAACCACACAAACCCGAAGGATCACAGAATGTTTCACGGGAATACCACCCACAAAGTTCATAAAACGCTCCCAAAGAACAAACATACGTTATCACAAAATGAGTAAACCCAATAACATATGATAATTTCCTCCTAACACACGTATGTGAATAACAAATATTATCAAAAGGCCGATAACTAACAACGTATCTCTATGATCTAGGAAGCTAATACATGTTAACATCTACATCTAAACACACTCTCAAACTAATTGCAACTAAAGTGTGTTTTCATATGATGGTCGATGACAACCTATACCACTCAATATTTCATTCAATCAACACTATGCCTACACATATACATGTATCCATACCATCGGATCTACACCTATTTAATATGGAACAAGGCTAGCCGAAGCCTAGTATATATGGACACATATATGCGCAAGGTGTAAGTACACACACACAAGCACTCATGGATGGATAATAACCTATTATAACTACCTTACCTTCTATGATAGCTATCTTGCACTATAATAGGTCTTGTCATTCAAACTATGAGTTGATGATCATACCCACAAATGGAAAGATCTTCCTTTGTTTCTTCCTCTATTTCGGCCGAAACCCACAACTCACACCTCTATCGTTTTCTAAAACAATGACACCTCCTAGTTATACCATTTGATATTGCTACAAGGACACTACACTCAGCTATGCATGATATTATGACAAGACAAGATGATTCCCATTGATAATAACCATCGGCCGATCCATACTAACCCAAGAATCACAAGTCCTTTTCATGACAACCATACTAATACTTACACCATTTTGGAACTACCTTACGTGCACCTCAAATGCCATGGATAAGAGTTACCTAAATTGGATGATTACCAACATTCCTACTCCTATTATCTTCGGCCGAAAGGCACACAACAACACTATCATTTTCATGCATTCTACTAAAGACAAAAAGCTTAAGTTATACCAAAATAGGCCTTATAAGACCAACTATGCTTATCCATGATGACACTAACCAAAAATAGAAGATTTGGCCTTATCTCCTACCTTGCATCGACCCATCACCATCCACTTCATGTGCCTCTATCATATCAAGTCAACAACTATCCTACTCATGGTCTTACACTAACTCATGATCAACTTCCTTATCAATGCCACAGACTGGAGGTAAAGACCTTGCAATTTTGTTTTATCCACACTCCAATCGGCCCACTATATAAGAGCTACTAGAGCTTGTCAAATTCACACCATTCTTTCCTTTCTTTTTCCTTTGACACTCATCGGCCAAAACAGCCTATCCACAACCGAAACACCAAGGTAAGCTCAAGAGGATGATTAAGACTCAAGATCCATCAGCTCTACATTGTCTCGATTAGGTATGGTGTCTAACCACTATGTTTCTTTGTGACCGTTAACCTCTCGGCCCATTAAACACCCGACCCTATTTGATAATCGACACTTGACACCTTGAAACAATGTTTTGATAATTGAATTTCTGTTATGATAAATTGTTTTCCGAAGTTAAACTCATGTTGACACTCACACACATACACTTGTATACAAGATCGCACCAAGCTACATAACCACCCATGAAGCATGAATCAACATAGATAGTACACCCACAACTTGAATCAATGCTTTAAAAACGACATACGACTTTATTACTAGAACAAGGAATCGTGTTTATAAATAAACATACACTTAATACATAGCCGAAGCTAATCCACATTTCGTGGATGACTATAATCTGTTCCCAACAAAAACTCACTATAACACATTGCATGGCTTCGATGGTACCTTAATAAGCATAGATCAACCAATTTTGATTCACTAAACCATCGAATTCGAAACCTATGTCATGTGATATTTTCGGCTACACTATCCTAACATATGTTAAATGAACCGAAACATATGTTAATACTACTGGACATTAAAAGGGCATAAACTTATGTTAAAATGCACATTTTTACAAAAACCAACCACACATGACGAATTGGTGTCAATTTACAAACCATAATAGCAAGTGGGGTCCATTTGTTTACAATAAAAATCATTTTACAACAAAACACCCGGGATTTCCGGAGCCGTACCCTTTACAAGTACAAGAATCAATTATAAATCGTCACGTCTACAAAAACATGGCCTACCAACACTAAAACCAAGGCCCACAAATGTCAGGTGAACAACTTGTATGATAAACAACAAGAACGTATAATTTACCGTTCTCTTGATAATCATAGGGCAACCATTGTCTGGACGGTAGTTACCTCACATTCCAGCTTCACCAGACCACATGTGCCATTATCAGGTGAGTTTCAAAGCCCCATTTTAATATTTCTACATTTTTGGGGGGTAAACATGCTACAATTCTAGTACATTTTGTGTGTTATTCTATCGTGACTACCATGTGGAACATGAGACATTTGGTTCATGAGCTCAAAAGTCCTCGTACTTACATTATACTATAACCATTAGCTATCAAAAGCAATAGAACACTTTAATAGATCTATTGGGTTGACACCCCAACTCTTGCTTAGTCGCTCTAACCAGTTACATACAAAAGAGTGTTAGTATTCAACTATACATACGTTGTCTATATTGTACAATGCGCGAAGCACAACTAGTCAAGAGGTTTCGTTATGGGACTCATGGTTTGCACAGTAATCATTCGCTTAGCTAGCCTATGATTGGTCATACACGGATTACACAAGCATTTTACATAGTACATTAAAACCTGTGAACTCACCGACATTATTGTTGACAAATCTTTTGTGCATTTTTTTCAGGTAATTGATCATGGAGATCGGGGACTTGAGAGAGAGGTTTGAGCTAGCATTAAGTGGTACCGTCATGGATGTGGTTGTGTCAGTCACATGTTATCCAGGTGTTTAGAGTCATGTGTTTTCAGACAATTTTATAGTTTCTCAGACAATGTTTCATTATTTCAATAATATATGACATCGTCCATCTTTTGATGGTATCTATTTTAAATAAATTATGTGTGTTGCTTGAACCTTGTGCTTGAAAACCTTTCGAATCACATTCCCGTGTTACCGCCTTGGCGGGGTGTGACATTAAATATAATTAATTTAAGTCACGATCGGTTCGTCAAGTTAAAACACTTATAACTCGGGTTAGTACACGCGAGTCTAGATAGTTGGATAGACTATCTTGTAGCCGGATAAAAAGCTACGATTTTTTTTGTTAGACTGTTAAGATGTCCTTCATTGGTAATTAGGGCACAAGGAATTTGGTCAAGGCTTTGAGTTTTGCTTGCTAGCTTTTGCAAGACATCAAAATGAGTTCATGACCTCTCTTTTTATTGTTTTTTGTAAATATTTTTGGAGGGAAGACATGCTTCTTTTATGAAAACCTGATGAACTTAAAACGAAACAGATTTTTTGAGAAAACAATTAAAGTTTCAAATGCTTTTGTAAAACCGTACATGGATAAAGGGAAATGAAAGGTTTTGCGTGAGTTTCACGGCCCCAATTCAAATTGTTTTATAAACTTTTGGGGAAAAGATATGTTTACCAAATTACTGTAACGTATAGAAAGTGGCTAATCTCAACCGAAAAGATCTTAGTATGTTTATAGGCAGATCAATATATGGTAAAGTGAGTCGAGTACTTGAAGATGATAAGTAGCAAGATGGGTACCTGGGTAACGGAAACATGTCGAGGTAGGTCCTCATCTGTTTACTGTAACCATGAATTCAGGGATATGAAACCGAAGGAATATGTGGATAGTACTATTGGGGCCTGACAAGGCCCACCTCCGGTTGATAGCGTCAACCCGGTAAAGACAAGGATTTCATGTTATCATGAATTGGGTTGTTGATCCGACAAACATTTCGCGCAGGGCAAATGAAATGTATAGTCTTGGTTTGGTAATGGGTCCGGGATAGGTCATCGTCATCTTGTAGGAATTTGCAACTCCTCATATAAGACACTACTGCTTATTTTATATTTCTATTACATGCGTCAGTTTATCATATAGAGGTTGTTTTGATTGATCATTTACACTTTTAAGTACGAACTTGCCGGTGGGAATTACTAGGAAAAATGGTTTTCATAATGGTATTTATGAATATCAAGTGAGGAATCCGAGTGGGAAAATAGTTTACAAAAAGAAAGTTTTAAAAAGTAACTGTGGAATGTCCGACGAGGATTCCACGGGAATAAAGTCTCATTTTGAATGTAGATGTTTGATCGACAAGAACCTAGTATATTTACTTTTATAGGGAGGTAAATATACGGTAAAGTGAGTCGATTCGAAGGGTTAAAAATTGGAATGCCCGACAAGGATTCCAAATGGACTTTTACAAGATTTTTCACAAATAACGGTTTGTGTAATGAAAATAAACTTTCTTAAAATGTTGATGAATATTTTCCCAAGTGTTAGAAATAAACAGGTTTTATGAGAAATAAACCTAAAACCAAGAACTCACTAGCTTTATATTGACCCTTTTAAGCATGTCTTCCAGGTCTAGATTTTAGCAACGTCACGGTTGGAAATAAGCGATGTATTATTATTGGAGATCCTAGAAGTCTTAGTAAAGGCGTTTACTATTAATAAAGTGTAAGACCCTCACCCGTAAACATGTGATTAGCACTAAAACCTATGAGACTAGGCCTTAGTTAAAAATTGCACTCCCAATTAAAACTTTGATATTTATGAAAAAGCCAACCCAATTTATTCCATACATTATTGTTCCCAATAAATTTTACATTTTTGAACTATCAAAAACTTATACTAAGTTCTTGCATTTTAAACAAGAGTTCTTGTTGCGGAAGCTTGTGAGTGTTTGGGCGTGTTCAGCATTCCTCGCGGCTTGATCCTTGTTCCGGGTTTCCCATCCAGAGTTTACGTAGAACCATTACACAAAAATGGTTAGTCGTGTTGATGTTATGCATTCGGATTAGTTAACATATAATACTCATCAAATATTGGGAACGACCTATAAAAACGATCATTCGAATGTTTTGGGGGACTTAACCCCTTATAAGTCCGTACCTGGGCCTAACCATAGTCTGTAAACCCGATACAAGCCATCGCAACCGGATTAACCATGAAGTGCCAAAAACAAATTATGGGCTAATACCGACCGTAAGCTACGGGGTTATATACTACTAAGTAGTATATGTATAAAAACCACTCACACGTCCCTTTTTATACATATACCACCTAGTATTAACGACATTAAACATGGTTAGTCAATTAGCAAATTAAACTGATGAGTGTGTTAAACGGTTCAAGATTTGCTTACAGCATAACAAATTTACATATACCAACAGATTTGCATATACCAATAATTTGCATATAGCACAACAGATTTACATATATCGGCAAATTTCCATATACCAATGATTTGCATATAGTACAACAGATTTTCATATACCAAAGATTTGCTTATTACACAGCAGATTTGCATGTACCAAATATTTTCTTTTAACAAAGCAATTTGCATATACCGAATATTTTCTTTTTAACACAACAAATTTGCATATACCAAAGATTTGCATATAACACAGCAGATTTGCATATACCAAAGATTTGCATACATAAAACCAAGAACCAAGACTTTTCCACCTTATAATCGATATGTTTTACTACACACACACAACAAGTATCATCTAAGTGACCTGTTTGTGCTCATAATCAATTAACACCTCCAACTAAGGTTAGTTTCTCAACATACCACACCTATGATCCAAATAATCATGTGTGTAGCTTGCATAACCTTCAAATAAGGTTGTTCACATAACGGTCTAACTTATCACCAGCCAATGGTCCGGTTGACCATTTACGAGTCAATTTCAAACATTGTTGTCATTATACTCATTTCAAGGTTACAAGGAACACCATCTAATCCATCTAACTAAATGAGGGTTCTATGACCTTCAAATGAACACCAATTCTAACTAATGCATAATATATCAAACAATTGACCCGTTTGAGTTATTGGTGTACCTCAAACTCCAACAATGATTGGATTTCACCAATATTCTCCGACTAGTCCATTTTCCTATTGTCTTACATCCACCTTCGACTAGGGGAATGCAATCCATCTTAGACACAACTTATCTAACCTACTACATTACAATTCAAGCATCAACTATCATTTACAATTTACCGATTTCAAGTCATAGAATGACTTACTAAATTGTCATCCCCACTTCATGTGGGTTATTTCCATGCATTTCTTGGCTCCAGAGCCGTCTAATTAAACTATGCACTTACCGGGTGGAGTTGCCCCATTTCCATATATTGTGACCCATTTGTATGTTCTTGGTATTTCTTATGAGTCTCACAAGTTTCCTATGCATGTCACACTGGACAAGTGTATCATCAAATTACATCATAATAATCATCATCGTACTCAGTTAATCCCACCAATAGCAAAAGCTAAAGTAGGGTCTGAGGAGGGTAAGATGTAGACAGTCTTACCTCTACCCTATGGGAATAGAGAGATTGCTTCCAGTGAGACCCCCGACTCGACAGTGGTTTTGTGTCACGCCTTCGACATAAGGCAAATAACACTTAGCAATTGGGACAAACCCGATTGGTGCATGTACCCCCTTGTCTTTTGGCTATCAACGCCACCACATGATGCATGATTAAGCGTCAAACATTTTTAACGTTATTTTCATGAAATCAGTAAAATAACGTTAAAATTAGTGCAACTTTACTTTTGCCCCCCCCAAGGGCCCGCACAAATATGCATCATATGCGCACAGCCATAAGCGGGGCTTATGTATCATCAAATTACCCATATGCTAATTTGGTAGTTCTTGATTCTGAAACGGCCGGTTAATGAATCGGATTTGTGTAACAAGGCCGGGTCTGAACTTAACACGACCGGGTAAAGAATCAGATATGTGTAACACGGTTGGGTCTGAACATAACATGGCCGGCTAAAAGGTGTTGTAAGATAGTTTCCCATTCTTCACCTTATTTATATAACTTTAACCAATCTCTCTTTTTCTTTTGACTCTTGGGTTAAACTACCAAGTTTGAATCTTAAAAAAAAATAACATAATCCCAAATTTGTAAATGAGCTTTTAGTGTGGGTCACTTACCTTGGCCTCATTTGATCGTTCCTTGACCCGTTAGCTCATTTAATCCAATTGTTCCAAGCCTCCACCTAGCTTGACAAGATCAACTTCACTATTCTCAAGATAAATCAAGTTAGTCATTATGTCAAATAACTAACACATATCATGAGTCTTCACGCAACAATTTATCCATAACTTATATTTGGGTCAGTTTGACTTTTAAAAGTCAAATTTCCCTTAACAAGATCATATGCACTAGTATTGGGCAATCATCCTAATCGTGAACTAGCCCTTTGTTTACCACATCAATTTCATTAGATTTAGCGCACATTCCATCTTCCTAATCATCATTAGGCAACTTAATTCATCATATGGTGTGTTTCATCTCTTGTAAAGCCTAGAATCCATGTCTCAAGGCAAAATAATGGCACATCACACATTCATGTTATTTAACACTTGAATAATCATCTAGCATACATTTCTTATGTTATTTGTCATTTACATTCATCTATCACATAACATTCAAGTTCATGGGATTTATAACATGCATTTTCATCATTTAATTCTAGCTAGTCATTTCATCAAACACCTTATGTGCACCATTTTTCATCATGTTAATTCTAGGTGTTCAAAACTTTCTAGATTCCACCATGGCTTAGCTAACCATTTGCACATGATCAATTCACCAATTAGCATACATACATGATATCAATCACATATAAATAGCAAGATTTTACCACATAGTAGTGTAATTCATGTTTAGGGTAAAAACCCACTACTTATACGTAATAAAATTTCACAATTTCATATGAATCAACAACATATAACAATTCATCACGTTTGGTAGCTTCCTTGATGTCTACTAACACATAGAAGTCTACGGAAGCTAAGAAATCACATTTTGATGTGAACCTTAATTTAACCACCTTCCACATACAAGTGTTTTAGGTGAAATCAAAGGGGTCTAGAGATACCTTATGATGTGTAGAACACTAGATAAACAAGAATTCCATCATGCATCATGAAATCCCCTTCGATTTTGGCTTGATTGAGCTCATTCTTGTGTTTGTAGGGTTTGAGGGAAGAAGAATTTGAAGCTCTGTGTTTTGATCGACACACACTTATGTGTATTTTCCTTCAAAATTTTATTAATAAAACTCAAGTTTGATTTTGGCAATTGTCGTCCCTCCTAGTTGTGCCTACTTAAACAAGCTCACTAATTTATTCAAGTTTTGGGGCTAGTTATATCCATGATCACAATTTAGATTATAGAGTTTAATTTGATATATATATATATATATATATCATGCCTAATGGCATAATTAGACAAAATGAGATTTCGGGGTGTTACAACATGCAAGATCTCACATTAGTTGTGTAAGGGAGAATAGAACTTCTTATAATGGAATGGCCACCCTCACTATCAAACGTGTTTTAATCCCTTAAGGCTAGCCACCCTTCCATGTATTAGGGTAGACCAAAGAGAACAATATCCGATACGGGCTAACTTGGGCTATTACAGATGGTATCAGAGCCGGGGCCCGGATCGGTGTGCCGTGTGCCTGCAAGGACGCTGGGCTCCATAAGGGGGCGGAATGTAAGATCTCACATCGGTTGTGTAAGGTAGTACATAACTCCTTATAAGGGAGTGGCCACCCTCACTATCGGACGCGTTTTAAACCCTTGAGGTTAGCCATCCTTCCATGCGTTGGGGGTAGACCAAAGAGACAATATCCGATATGGGCTACCTTGGGTTGTTACATAAAGTCTTAGATGTATCACTCCGCTACATAGCAAAGGTGCCAAATGTTCACAACCGATGCGGAAATCTGGGTGTAACAGATTTTCATTGCTAGCAATTTCATATCCTAGCATTGTTCTTTTATCGCCTCTTTCTCCGGTTTTAAAGCCAATTGTTGTTCAAAAACGGCCTGAATAATTATTTTTTTCCTTGATCTTTTGTTTCTGAAAGCCATTATACATATTCCAATCTTGATGAATGTTGGAAAGATGGTCGTTGTAATCGACACCTCGAGTAAGTGATTTCAATATCCTCTTCTTTGAACGCTCTCTACCGAGTAGGCGAGCTGCTTCCATATAGATATCATCATCATCTTCATCATCATCATCTCTTAGATTAACTTCGGTGCGAGCATCACTCGCAAAGAGAACGAGATGATGAGCTTGTTTTGAGTCGTTTGGACAAATGGCTCGCAAGAGGTACTTTCGCCCATTTGGTCGAGTGGCACGCCACTTGCCAACAATGCATAAATTTGAAAAGGTTATGCTGGTTTTTACCTTGATATAGTATAAGTGCCCTCGACAAGAAGTCGACTTCGTTTTCACAACATTTTGGATTATTCTTGCAATTGAGATAATGACCGTTATAGGCTGTCATGTCGGTGTTTATTTCAAGCCACTTGAACGAGAGACTATCATTTTTCATGATAAGGCTCTCGTTAAATCACTTCGTGAAAGTTTTTGCGTATTCTACTCCAACAGACATGTTTGTTATGATTTTACCTACCCTCGGGTTATTGGATACAAATATTCAAGACTTGACCAAAGCGAGTTCTTCCTCCTCAACCCCTCTTTGAAGGGCACGTTCGGTCAATTTCTTCTCCTCCTCTATTTTCTTCTTATCGCTTCTCTTTTTAACCTTTTTGCCCAATGGATCGTCAACTTCTTGTGGTTGGGTTTCAGGTACAAAGTCGGGTGTCGAAACGGGGTAGGTTGTTGAAAAGATAGAAGTGTGAAGAAGGTGAGCGCTACGTATTAAAAATAAGCAAAATATTGAATATATATATATACACACACACAAATTAAATTAAATATTTTAGTTGAAATCAATTTTTTAACAGTTGAGTAACGACTATATCCAAACGGTAATAAAATATTAACCGTTGACGAATCACAACCATCCACGTCAGGTAAAGCTTTTGCCCCACGACAGTGGAAATTCTCATGTGATGTGCCTCACGCTGGCCACGGTGTGGTGGGTTGGCATGGAACGGCTCCACGGCCCATTTCCACACCACCACACCGTGTAGCCTTAGGATGAAATCAAAGGATGTGAAGACCTCACTTAGTCCCATGTGGAATACCCTTTTCGTTTATTATATATCTATATCTATATATATTAACATTTCAAACCATGAAATTCTACATGGCACTCAAAGAGGTCATCCCCATCCCCTTGAGTGTGTCATGTGATATCCTTCTTATTTCCATCCAAAAATCGCTTTCTCTCTCATGATTCCCTCACTATTTTTAAACGTTAATAACTTTTATATACGAGATTTTTTCTTAAAAAAATACACCAAATTAAAGAACGTTGTATTATTTTCCTAACGAGTACCATAGTGCTATATAAAAAATGGGAAAAAAATCAATTTTTTTGTCGATTTGGTTCACGCGGGACAAAAAAACACAATGTGTTCATGTATTCATTAATCATGTGTAGCAAGTCACTAATCTTGTTCAAACTAAGAATTCTATTTTTATCAAGATCAGGATAGGTTAAAACCACTCATTTTCAAATAAATAAATAAAAGTCACACATTCAAGACTATCGCCTCAATCAAGCCCTACAATGGTTGTTTCTAGCTCTAATGCTCATCCAAACATATATCTTCTTTTTAATATATATTTTTACTAGCTTTTATCCCGGGAGTGTCCTGAGGTTGAAAAATATAAATATTCTAATAATACTTACACTAAAAGTAATAATTATCACTCTTGTAATTAAATAAATAAAAAAATAACCTTGCTATAAGGTGACACCATGTGTTGCAGTGTTCCGCGATTCTTTCTCCTAGCTTCTCGTGATGAAGTATACCTATCCATCTTTAGAAGAGTAAAATTCCAATGATAGCATGGCGATTGAGCTAAATTTCAACATTGTATATAAGAACTTGGTCTAAAAGAAAAAACATGATTAATAAATAACCTGAACACGTTCTGTTTTTTTTCCTGTATGAACGAAACCCCATAAAAAATAGTCGTTTTTTTCTCCGTTTTTCATATAGCACTATGGTACTCGTTGGAAAGATAATAAAACGCTCGTTAATTTGGTGTAATTTTTTTCTTTAAAAAATCTCGTATATAAAAGTTATTAACGTTTAAAAATGATGGGAGAAAATATCAGAGAGAATTTACTCAATCATAGTTTTTTTTCCTGAGGAGCCCCATCGTCCGACTCGAACTCCGATCGTCTTTTACACCCCAACCCAAAAAACCATTCTCCTATTCTGAAAAAAAACTATTTAGGGCTTAACATTTAACAATTTACTCAATCATAGTTTTTTTTATACAAATTTAGAATTAGGGTTTTGTTGAATTAGCCCTGATTGAGCCCTAAAAGTCCTAATTGTTAATTTTTATAAACTTATGATTGAGTAAATTGTTATTGGTTTTGAATTTGGATTTGATTTTTGGAAATTATGCCTACCAAACAAGCATCCGCAAAAAGTCAAAACAGAAAACGAGATGAGTTCATCCACCAATTCGCCAGCAAGAATGCTAGGAGAGATTTATAATTCGTCGGTATGTAATTTCACTCATTCTAATACTATTATTTTGCTAATGTTAATGTTTATTGGTATACTATTGATCGTGCATGAAATTTAATTTAATTTATTAAATTCGTTAGAGCATTAGAAGCCGAAGGGACAAATTTTTTAACGGCTCTGATAGAATATACAAAACCTCAGTAACTTACATAAATATAAAAGTCTTTAGTCTTAACAACATTATATTAATGAACTAGCTTTTATCCCGGGAGTGTCCCGGGGTTGAAATATCTAATATAACATAACAAAATATTTAATATGACAACATAATTAATGATTTGCCAATACATGATTAATGAATAATAATAATAATATTATTATTATTATTATTATTATTATTATTATTATTATTATTTATTTATTTTAAACAAATTTCTGCCATAAGTTATCATCTATATCTATATATATTGCAAAGAGAGAAATCCTACATGTCATTTATTTAGACATTCTCTCCTTTGAGAGATGCCATATAGGATCATAGGTGGGACCTATTACACCAACTAAAAAAAGCAAATAATATATTAAAACCTAATCTACTAAATCTAAATATTAAACCTTTATTATTTTCTCTCTCATGTTTCCTCCAATAACTTTTAAACTTTAATATCTTTTATATACGAGATTTTTTTAAAAAAAAAATTACACCAAATTAACGAGCGTTTTATTATCTTTCCAACGAGTACCATAATGCAATATAAAAAACGGAGAAAAAACGACTATTTTATGTAACCCGACAGGTATTGTGTCGGGTTTGGGATTAGTTTAAAAAAATCGTGGGTTTGGGTCGGGTCTGGGATTAGGTGATACCCGACCCCATTACCCGAAACCACATACCCAAATACCCGAACTATATACCCGATCATATACTCATTAATTTTTTAACGCATCACATAACCCTTAGACTAATGCGTTCGATATTTGCAAAAGACGTGCATCATCATAAACTAAAAACTTTATAGTATTTAACTAAAATATATGTATGGTTATTATAATACTATTTCAATAAACAACTTTTTTTTTCTTATTTCGTGTTAGTTCTTTTCAGAATGATCGATTACAGTTTTCCTGCATGTAACTATAAAACGCATCAATCTATTCCATATGTAAAATTGATATGTGATATTAGATATTTCAACCCGGGACGCTCCCGGGATAAAAGCTAGTATTCAAATATAAAAAAAAGGAATCTCTGCCTATGAAGTTATGTTTATCGTTTGTGATTTATTAGTAGAGTAAAATATATTTGAAAACAAAACCCCACAAAAATAGTTGTGTTTTTCTCCTTTTTTATGTAGCACTATGGTACTCGTTGAAAAGATAATAAAACGCTCGTTAATTTGGTGTAATTTTTTTCTTTAAAAAATCTCGTATATATAAGATATTAACGTTTAAAAGTTATGGGAGGAAACATTAGAAAGAAAATTTAATTTTGTTTTTAAATTCTTATTTTTTCCTAAAATAATTATAATATATATAGATTTATTAAAAAAACTCAAAAATTAAAAAATCCTACATGATGCCACGTGGCACATTTAAGGAGGGGTTGAGGCCTCCATTGAATGCCACATCATCAAAGTTCAATTCTTTTATTATAAGTTATAGATTAATAAGATTCAACAATGAACAATCTATATTAAGAAACAATTGTGCATAGGGATGAGTAAATAGTCTCGAATATCGATATGGATACCTTACTGAATCGATACCGAACCAAGGGTGTTCGGGATCAGTACCAACTTTTTAGGTTTTTCGGGATCGGTACTACACGGTATCAGGACGGGATTTTGTCGGTAATACCAATAAAATACCGAATACCCACCTCAATACCGAAAATCTGTGAACTTTAAAAAAATATAAGAACAAAACCACCTTATGATTCCATTCCATACCATCTATAATCTATAACTTATAATAAAAGAATTGAACTTTGATGATGTGGCATTCAATGGAGGCCTCAACCCCTCCTTGAATGTGCCACGTGACATCATGTAGGATTTTTTAATTTTTGAGTTTTTTTTTAATAAATCTATATATATTATAATTATTTTAGGAAAAGATGAGAATTTAAAAACAAAATTAAATTTTCTCTCTAATGTTTCCTCCCATAACTTTTAAACGTTAATATCTTTTATATACGAGATTTTTTAAAGAAAAAAATTACACCAAATTAAAGAGCGTTTTATTATCTTTCTAACGAGTACCATAGTGATATAAAAAACGGAGAAAAAAAAACCAACTATTTTTGCGGGGCTTTGTTTTCAAATATATTTTATTCTATTAATAAATCACAAACGATAAGCATAACTTCATAGGCAGATATTCCTTTTTTTTATATTTGAATATAATAACTTATGGCATAAATTTGTTTAAAATAAATAATAATAATAATAATAAAAATAATAATAATAATAATAATAACAATAATATTCATTAATCATGTATTGGCAAATCATTAATTATGTTGTTATATTAGATATTTTATTATGTTATATTAGATATTTCAACCCCGAGATACTCCCAGGATAAAAGCTAGTATCATATATACGTAACCTACCTTTTTTTGGGGTTCATGATTCCTTGCCCTCTTAAATAGTCTGAGACATAAATCAAGAAGCAAAATTCTAAGCATGTGGATTTGGAAATGTGTATTATTATTATTAATATTATTATTATTATTATTATTATTATTATTATTATTATTATTCTTATTCTTATTATTATTATTATTATTATTATTATTATTATTATTATTATTATTATTATTATTATTATTATTACTACTACTACTACTACTACTACTGTGTAGCCAAACATCTAAGTTGCATGATTATTTACAACTTAGATATGTTGTATCATGTTTTCAACCTATTTCAATAATTGAAGGTGCTCCAAATTAGTTCCTAATTTTTCAAGAAAACAAAATCAGTCAACATTATGATAAAGACTACTAACAAAACCACATATGCACAGTCGCGCAGATCTAACTTGATAACACATAACTTCCAATGGATTCAATGATTTTACAAACAAACCGAAGATTTCAACAACATTATCAAGTCCAGTTTTGCAGCAAGAACGAACAGTTATGGCCCTTTTGTTTCAGCAGGAATCGGTATTTTTTCTGCATTATACCGAAATACCCGATCCCGTTCGGTACTGGTACCGATACCGAACCGGTATAATCGGGATCAGTTTCGGTATCAACTTTTGAGAGTTTTCAGCATCGGTATTATCGAGATTGGTATCGGTATTGGTACTGTACCGAGCCCGTCCCAAACTCATCCCTAGGTGTGCAAATGTAAAAAGGGCAGAAATATTCTCCAAAGTCCAAACTTCACATGCCAAACAATTTGTATGGGCCTTAAACATAAAACTCGTGAGTTTATGGGGCCCAAACTTGAATCATCAACTTTTCTTTTTGTTACTTTCTTCCTAGTAATTTATACTTTGCTCCCTCTGCTTCTTTGTTGTTTTCAATATTTCCATGCATTTCCTGAAGTTTCGTTGTTGTTTTTGCTTACAGAATACTTTCATTGTTCGTACCGCCACTTGTCATATAAATTATATCATGTCTATATTTTAAATAAATAAAAAAATTTCCAACAGCGATGTGTCTGTTGTTGTATTGTTACAATTTGAATAATCAAATTACAAGAAGGTCATTAATAAAATAGTCTTGTCAATAAAAAATGTAGCCTACTAGATGTTTAACGGGACCCTGACCCATTATTTCCGCCCATGAATCATTACACACATATATGATTGTTAAAAATATGTTATAAAAATATAACTCATATGTTATAATGATTGGGCTTATGTTCGTGAATATTATTATTGGGCTGTTGTGTTATAATGGGCTACTGTTAAGTTGGTATGTTATAGTCCATAATAATATAGTCCATGATAATATATTATTGTTAAAGTTGTTGAGATCAGATTTTATCCAAGGGCTGAGAATTGATCATCAGGAAGGTTGTTGAGCAGAAGCTTTGAGAGTTGATATAAAAGGATTATTGTTTCTCTCTCTTGGTCATTCTGTACTTTGTCATTTGTATTCAGTCGTTGTGTTCTCTGATGTGATTAGGGTTTCTACCCTAAGTGTCTGTATTGTATTTCCTCTGTTTAGTCTTGTAAGTCTTTGTATTATCATTTACAGAGACTCAACTGATTATGTTGATCGGTAGAGTCATCTGTACATTGTATCTTCATTACTAGAGTTCATAGTTTTGGTGAATCCTATTTGGGTATTAGGGGGTAAAGTTTTGGGTTGGTTTAATAAGAGATTTGTCACCTGTTTTGTCACCTAATTTTTTATGTTGTTCTTTGTATTTTAGTCTTAGTTTGTGTTGGCTTAGATTATATTGTTTATGATTTGAATCATAAGTTTTTACAATGATTCTATACATTAGAGTGTGACATGCCATTAAATGTTTGCGTACTAAGGTTATGACTTTTATCCCAAAGACATAGATGGATTTTCTTAAATTTGAGAAAATTTGAGAAATCGTTAAATTTGAGAAATCGTTGAAAACTAACTTCAACATATATATTAGCAACCCATTCGACCTTTGCATTGGTCGAAGTGGTTCGACCTCTTAAAGGTGCGAACCAACATCAAAATAAACAAACTAACATTAACAAAACACATTCGACCTTGTCTCAAATTCATTCGACCATTCGACTGGTCGAATGGACTTCCCAAATCTTCAAAAAAAAAACGACAATCTTTCTACAATCCGAAAGCGATAGCCACATAATGTCTCTACAAACTCCCCCTTGGCTATTGCTAGGATTGATTATGTATTCTTCATATTGATCTTGGCTATCTTCCTCGCCTTCTCATCTTTCTTCAATTGTTCTTTCGGAATTGTGTGTTTCTTTGGTTAAGTTCTTATCTTTAACATCTTTCCCAACAGCTTCGTATAATCACATCCAGCATAAACATCCCACGCAAAGCTAAAGCATATAACTCTATAATATCTCCAAGATTGCACAAAATCTTCAACATCAAAGTGAATCGGATTGAAATACAATGTGTCGATGTCTTCTTTTGAACAGTTAATCAACCACATCGGATCGAACACACGTATCGTTTTTCACATCAACTTATGATTCTTATCATGTAGCACGATCACAGCTTCAGCAGTCTTCCAATCATAATACCAGAACGCGAAATCCTTGCTGAAATGTTGTTGTGTCAGCATCAACGGAATTTTCTTCATAACAACAGGAGGCTTGTACTTCAAAGTGACCTTCGGCAAACCATTCTTTGGATCAATCTCATCTTTATGCACAATTCTTTTAGGATATTGCGGTCTGAACATATCCCACTTCGTTCTACTCTCATGTGTCATCTTCTGAGCAAACCAACCCACAACATCGTTATTCGCAAAAGATCCACCAAGTGTATGTCTACATATGTCTCTCACAGCCCAGTACGATAGAGTCTTAATATCATAAAATATATAAAAGTATAGAATCCCTTTTCCCACTTAACTCCAACACATCTCAACTGTGGAAAGTATTTCCATCCCAAAGCTCTACCTTTGAAAACTTTGTTATAGTACTTGTAGAATCCACCTTGAACTTCTTGAATTGGTTTGTTTGCTTCACTTTCCTTCAACTTTCTCAACAATTCCTTTAACTCATCAGATTGCTTGAATACCTTCTCTTTGTCTGCATCATTCTCAAACAACTCATCGATAATCTTCTTTCCTTTCTTCTCTGCTAACTTTTCAGCTTCTTGAGTGTTTGATCGTTAATCTCAGGAATGCTGACTTTCTCTTTCATAGGATAGTACTCAGGGTATTCTTCGTGTGAAATATCTTCAATCTCAACTTCCTCAAAGTAAGGAGTATCTTGACCATCAGAATGTTTCCCTGGTTCAGTAACTGGAACGTTAGGAATCTCTTTACCTTTCATAATCTCATCCAGAGACTTCCTAACCTGTTTCGCAAGACCCTCCAATATCTCTCTTGTCATTGCGGCAGAGACTTCCCCATCCTCCAAATCAGGATCTTGATATTCTATTTGAAACTTCATATCATCATTTTCAAATATCTCAGGGAATCTTCCAGTTAACTCTATAGTCCAGTAATTCCTTTCCAACATCATCTTGTATAACTTTTTATCCTCATCAGACAATGCATGAATCTTTTCTGTCCAAAATATATCTTGATCATCTTCAGTCGTTTCACCTGACTTCTTCTTTGAACTCGATTCTCCTTTATCTCCTTTTTCAGACTTCCTTTTCTCAAACTTGAATTGATCAGTATCGTCATCATCATCTGAATCTTTACCGCTTGATCCTTTATCCTGGTTTGCATTACTACCACTTGTATCATCATCATCACTCAAATCTTTTTCATCATCATCTTCACCCTCATCATCAGTACCACTGTAATCTACTTGTTCTTCCTACTCTTCCTCTTCTTCATCTTCAGCACCCTTCAACTGTGGCGCTTTTTCATATAGATCATCCATAATCTTCTTCAACTTGTCATTTTGTTTTTCAATCAAGGTAATTCTTTTCGTGTTCCTTTTGTTGGATGTCTTGAGTTCAGCATTTTCACTTTCAAGCGTCTTAACCTTCTTTTCCAAATTATCTTGTCGATCTTTTGAGGCAAGCACTATTGCAAACATGTCCTTTTCATTTTCTTTCATCGGTTTAACTTCTGCTGCTTGTTTCTCAAAAGCTTTCATCATCTTACTCATCTTCTGATTCACAAAAGTAAAGACATCATCAGATACAGTTAGTTGATGACTAAACTAGATTCAGCAACTGATTTAGCACTCTTTGACTTCAAGCTAACTAACACATTCTTTAATGACAACGAAATATTCTCAGGATCTAACTGTGATGTAGCAGTGACAATTTCCATCACAACTTTTTGCTTCTTTGCTGCTGAAGAAGCTGCTGGAGATGCTGCTTTTGAACTTGAAATAGCAGGCATCTTCTTCCCTTTCAACAGTAAATCTATTTCCTTATCTCTTCTTTTTCTTGCAGGTTCCCGTTACGACATACTCTTTACCCTTCCTCTTTTAACTGGAGCAGGTGGAACAGGCAAACCTTCAATATCAGCATCATCATCAAAAATCAAATCTTGATTCTCTTTTGTAAAGTCTTTCTGTCTCTGTTCTTCATAGATCTTATCTAAAGCTTGAGGAGTACTAATCTCAGCGGCCTTGGGATCAGTAACCTTTACCGTTTCTGTTTCAGAATCACACTCAGCATCTTCCTCAGTCTCTTCTGAATCTTCATCAACAAGTAAAGTCTTGGTCTTTCCTTTACTTTTTCCAACTTTCATCTTCTTGGATTCTGTCTCCACAATCTTCTCTTTTCCTTTACCCTTTGACTTTGCACCTTTATTGATCACTTGTCTTTTTCTATTTGCACTTTTATCCACAGGTACTAGCGGACTGTCTGAATTTGAATTACTGTCAGGATGTCTAACAGAATTTAATCCAGGATCAGTATAAGCAATCGTGCTTAGATGTCCAAATAAGCGTCAGTTAGGCGGCTTTTCTTCTTCAGTCTTGCCTTTGTACGTCTTCATTCAGTTCAACGTAGTCTGATTTCATATGTTCCTGATTCACAACTTGTAATGGATCCTTCCTCAACTCTGGATACTTATGATCAAAAACCATCTGCAGGAATCTTGGATACATTAGAAATTTATCCGTCTTCAATCCTTGAAATATCTCTTTCATGTGGCGAAAGATCATCCCAGATACATTGTAAGGATTGTTCAGAATCAGTGCAACAACTAGTGAACACAATGTATTCCTCAGCACATCATATCCATCTCGAACTGGTCCAAAATCATGAAGTATCACATGAAGTAGATACTTAAATGGTGGAGACAATTTCGCTTTGTGTAGCTGACACTCTGTGATTGGTCCATTGTACTTCATTATAAGGAAACATGCACGTTGTACAGACCACGACAACTTAATAGGATCTTCAAAAGAATCATTCGCTGGTAGAGCTTCCCTGAAATCTTGTTCTCCAACCCAAACCATATTTCCCTGTATCTTACTTTGAATCACTGATCTATCATCCCAGAAATTCAAACCTGCGTTCTCCCAAAACTCCACTTGATGATCTTTGTAAATAGTGACAGATTGGGCAATCGCATACACAATCCTAGATCTTCTCAGAAAATTGATTATTCCTTGAAATTCGACATACTTTGCATCAACATTTGGTCTGATGTATGCACAACAGTTGTGTTTGACCTCAAACTTCAGTTCTTTCGGTGCTTACTGCTCTGGGACATCTTATTGTTGTTGTTCAGCCATTTATCCTGCAAAAACACAAACAAAAATACACAAAATCTTCAAAGCGGATTCAAATTCAAAAATGGCCAAAATTATCAACTTCATTTGACCAAACGTGGGTTCGAATGAATTTGATCTATATCGAATGAACATCAAAAGCATTCATTCGACATATTAGATTTTCATTAGACCTTCCATGTGGGTCGAATGAACCTGATTCAAATTTGAAATTACCATATTTTGATTCAATCCATTTTAACATCAGATTTTGATTCAAACACATTCTAATATGGCCGAATATCACTGATTAACCATCAATTTTAATCATTAATCAATTATCAATGGTTTTCCTAAAATCTAGTGTTTATAAAAATCAATTTTAATAATCTGTTAGTTTAAACACTAGATTTTGATGTTTTCTCCCCCTAAAACCATCGATCATTGATTATTCATCGTCAAATTTCAATAACAATCTGTTTAAGTCCATGATTTCAAAGTCTAGGGTTTCAAAACTTAGAACATCAAATCGGAACTTGTTAGGAATCCATTACCTGCAAATATTATGTTCAAATGATCAGCAAACAAGTCGGAACAATATTCTAGGATCTAAAGTCAAAGGGCAAAATAGTGGTATTAAAATCAAATTGCCAAAGAAACAGAAATGAGGTTCGAATGGACATGAATGTTTTATATAGGCAAGGTTCCTTCGACCTTTTTCAGGTTCAAATGAAGTAAAAATGGGGTTCGAATGAGAAAATTAAGAAAGTCTAATTTTCATTCGACCTTATAATTTCATTTGACTAGAAGAATTTTCATTCGTCCTAAACAAAAAGTTTCTAATCAACCACCAAAACCTAGTTCGACCTCACGATTAGGTCGAATGGAAGATTTTGAAAACTGATTTTCTAAAAATGTCCGATTCAATTCACGTTTTGCCAATTTCAACCTTTTAATCATTCAAACTCTCAAAATTTTCCATTTTAATGATACAAAACTCAGATAGGCTCGTCAAACTTCAGAGAATGATCATCGTCCAACATCGGTTATCGTAAATAACACAGAAATGTAAAAATTTTGGATTTTCTGAAATTTATTCTAAAAGACACCAAAAATCTTTTTTTTAGTTTTTGTATATATGAAGAAAATTTAAAAACAAAAAGCAGTAAACATTTTGTGATTTCCGGTAAGAGGATCATATCAGTTTGCGAGATATCTAACCACACCGTTGATCTTTAATATATTAGCATTAAAGACAATGTGAGATTCAGCAATTGCTGATATTGTTATCCACTTAAGCTCACATGCAGACCATTATGAAGTGCTTTAAAATGATATGCGTTAGGCGTATTAAAACTAACAAGCTTATGGTGTCCACACACACAACATAATCCCGTATCAAGGAATTTGCACAAAGCTTCCTCGTAACGCATGATTATGCCATTGTTATCCGTTATTTTACAAGATACGCGGCACAGAGGTGTACAGGTCAACAAATCAATGCTACAAAGTAACATGTGCACACGTACCTGGTTGAGGCTTATCACAATCATGGTTTTCATCATAGATATGATACGATGCATTAAATGATCTTTGATCACTATTATACATTAAGTTCCTCATTCGGTAACTTTAGGATTTGGCATATTAGCTCCCTTTAGCAACTATCTTGACTGAATCTAGGTCCGTAAAGGAATACGGCAAAAGATCAGTCAAGATACCCCGGATAACAATTAACTTAACGACCCGAAACATCAGATTTTGGCAACCCTATCAAACGAAATTACGGTACTAAGACCATATGCCCATGAGGTGTTCAGCCACTAGCGAGTAGTTCGTTTTGTTTGTATCACTAAGGCACGAATTAATAAGTCTACGAAGCCTACCAGCACATCACACAAAATCATCACACGCCTAATTAAACTTTACAAGTCTTTAGCATGTGACAGATCCTCACTGATGTACTATCATTTCCTCTTTTTCTCCAGGAAAATTATTTTGGGTTTTTCTAATTTTTATTATTTTTTTATTTTTAAATTTTTTTTTTGAAAAATAAAACAAACTAAACAGTGATAAAACGATGCAGAGTCTAATCTTGCCTTCCAGTTATACCATTAGCACTTAATAGAAATTCAAATCGTGATTTATCAAAAGCATAGGTAAACAAATCAGCTCTTTGGTAATTAGTGTGGATTTTGACCATGTCAATCAATCCTTTAGCATAGCAATCCCGAATAAAGTGATACCGTACTCGGATATGCTTAGCTTTGGAATGATTGACAGTGTCTTTAGTGAGTGGAATGGCTGCTTCATTATCGCAATGAATGGGGGTTCTAAGAAATTGCAAACCGTAGTCGCGCATCTGCTCTTGAATCCAAAGCACTTGTGAACAACAACTCGAGGCTGCCACATATTCTGCTTCACATGTAGATAGAGCAACGGACGTCTGTTTCTTGCATTTTCAGGTCACGAGCCTGCTCCCCAGAAATTGACATACAGCCGTTGTGGATTTGGCGTAAACATCTCAACCTGCATAATCTGCATCATTAAAGGCAATAAAGTCAAAATTATCATCATTAGGATACCATAACCCGCGTGATGGAGTACCCATCAGATAACTAAGGATTCGTTTAACTGTAGTGAGGTGACTCTCTTTCGGCTTCGACTGAAAACGTGCACAAAGACATGTCGCAAACAATATATATGGCCGGGAAGCAGTTAAGTACATCAAGGACCCAACGATGGTGCAATATGTAAAGAGATCAGTAAGCTCCCCCTTAGCATCAACTCCAATCCCATGATAAAGTTGTATGGGAGTATCAATTGGCTTCGAATCCTCCATCTGGAATCGACTCAAGACTTCGGAAACGTACTTCGTCTGGTGGATAAAAATCCCCGACTGCAATTGATCAACCTGCAATCCAAGAAAGAATTGTATCTCTCCGATAGCACTCATCTCGAATTTCTCATGTATAAACCTTTTCAAATTCCCTGCACAAAAGTTCCTTAGTAGAACCAAATATAATGTCATTAACATAGATTTGTACTAGAAGCATGTCACCCTCTGTTCATTTTGTGAACAGGGTACAGTCAACTAGTCTCGCTTGAATCCTTTGGAAAGAAGATACGTGCTGAGCTCCTCGTACCACTGTCTCGGGGCTTGGTGCAGACCATATAACGCTTTGTTCAGCTTGTAGACTTTATCCCGGTGGATAGGATCTTGAAAACCCAGTGGTTGCCCAACATATACTTCCTCCTTTACCACATCATAGAGAAAAGCGCTCTTAACATCCATCTGATACACCTTGAGTTTCATGTATGATGCATACGCAAGAAACATTCGGATAGCTTCAATGCGTTCAACAGGTGCATAGACTTCGTTGTAGTTAATTCCCTCTGTTTGACGAAAGCCTTGTACCACCAATCGAGCTTTGTTCCTTACAATAAACCCTCGATCATCTTTCTTACACTTAAACACCCATCTAGTGCCAATATTCTTCCTGTCTGGTGGTAAATCAGTCAACATCCAGATTCTGAGTTTCTGAAATTGTTTTAGCTCTTGCTGCATCGCATCTACCCATGATTCGTTTTGTAAAGCTTCCTTGTAAGTCTGAGGCTCAACCTGCGAAACATAACAAGCAAAAGACCAATCATTTTGATCACCAGATTTCTGAATTTTAGTATATAGGCAAGGACTCCAATATTCTCTGATGATGATGCATGCCTCAATTGACCTCGTGTCATCACACTGCTACCAGGATCACCAATGACTTGTTCCAATGGATGAACCCTATGAATTCGAGATTCCGAATGTTCAAGTACTGGAATCACCATTTGAACATTCACATTCTCCGCCGTATCCAGATCATTACCTGTATTTGATGAAGATGGAATATCTGGATTTGGGTTCACTAAATGTGATATTGTAGTATTATCCAAGACGGCTTCACTGGAAACTTCTTCATGATCTTTCGACTCAGAAGAATCAAACGTTGTAAAAGCTTCCTAATAAATCTCTTCCTCTACCACAGGAGCATTGGCATCATTAGAAGTTGTAGGAGGAGTTACAGTGATCGGACGCACTAACGGTGAAGTAACTGGGTTCTCACACTCGTAGTATAATCGTATTACAGCTTCTTCAACCAAGCTTTCTAGATTGGATGACTCAAATAGTTCTTTGTAGTCAAACATCCAATCGGGCCCATTTCCAGGAGCATTCTGAGTATAGCATTGATCATCCACATTTGCCTACTCTTCAACTTGACGAGTTCTTTTGTTAAACACGCGTTTAAGTGGTGTCGTGTATCCAACAAAATAACCCTCTTATGCTTTTGCTCCGAATTTCTCTGTAGGATTCAGCATCGTATATGGTGCCCCGAATGGCTCTAGAAACTCTAAGTTTGGCTTGCATCTGTTAAGCAGCTCATAAGAAGTCTTTCCAAGCTTCTTCACTGTCAACACATGATTCAGAGTGTAACAAGCTGCATGAATAGCCTCATTCTAGAAAATAACTAGAAGATTGGAATCAGCAAGCATTGTCCTAGCTGCTTCAATTAGAGTCCTGTTTTTACATTCTGCAACACAATTCTGTTGAGGAGTATTAGGTGCACTGTATTCGTGATGAATTCCTTTCTCTTCACACAATGCATCCATCAATGAATTCTTGAACTCCGTCCTATTGTCACTTCTGATTCGCTTTATCTTCAAACCTTATATATTCTCCAACCGGACAAACAAAACCTTCAAATTGTTGAACGTTTACACATCGACCCCCCGTTAGGTCGAACCAGTTTCTGGTTTGACCCAATTGCTGCAAAAACTCATAAAACGCACCAAATCACATCAAAACAGTTCGAAAACATCACGAAACATCATAAATCACAGCAGTTGACTACATCTAATCTATCCTAACAAAACCCTACCAATTATATCCCGAAATTAGTCCATTTCATGAAGAAATCACAATTTACCCAAAATGGAAACTTATCAAAATCACTTTCTAATCAGATTATTATGCTCAGATTATCACATATATGAAAACCCCCAATCATTTCATAAACAATATGATCAAGAACAAACCCTAGATCTAGCACAAAAACCCTCAAAATCGGTAAAACATCATCAATCATCAATTACACCCTATAATAGTCATAAACCATCATCTAAAACAGTCATAGATCATTATTCTATCATCTATTCATCATTCAAACATCACATAACACAAATCATCTCATTTAACATATAGTCATAAACCATCATCTAAAACAGTCATAGATCATTATTCTATCATCTATTCATCATTCAAACATCACATAACACAAATCATCTCATTTAACATCATTAACACGTGTATTTTTGTATGAAAACTCATTATTAATGAAAAGGTTTTGTTTAGAAGGTGTTATAAAGGTTTTCTCCGCACCAACCCAGCAATGTAGTGCTCAATCCTCCTATGTGTTCAAGTCAGGACACATCACCACCAACTCATTATGCCTAATGGTGTACTATTCGATATCCGAACCGACCATCTTATGATTCCCCACCTCATGTTCCATCTTCTGAATTTCGTCCCTTGGACAATACTCACTCTTCAATCGATGCACAAACTCTACCATGGAATAGCATTAGCCTCCCCCAAGCCAAGGGTCTGAGTAATGGAGTTCCACCATGTCAGAGCAGGACCTTCAAAGGTTCTTGTAGCAAACTTCACATGATCCGCCGCTGGATAATTACACATAGCAAACACCGATTCAACCTTCTCTAGCCACCTGAGCAGTCCCACTGCTCCTTCAGTTCCACTGAAATGATGAGGCTTACAATCCATAAGCATCTTATAGGTGCACTAAAGTGGTGGGGGATTGACAGCAGCACTTGAACCATTGACAGCCAAATAAACAACAGAAACACAACACCTAAGATTCAGATAAAGGTGAATAGAAATCGATTTACCACTGAGATTCTTATGTGCAGCCACAAAAGCAGCCAGTGCAACATTCACTTGCTACTAAAGCATGTTGTTCAGCTCTTCCTGGGTCATATTAACATTACCACGACCCCCGCAACGACCACCGGGACGACCACCGCGAACACCAGACATCTTCTGCCAAAACAAGAACAAGATACTCAGATTCATTACTAGTACAAACCCATTAGTAACCCAAAGGAAGTAAGAAACTGGGTTCAACCATGATTATCAATTCAAACACGAAGTCCACCAGGATTTTCATGCATTTCAACTTATGATTTCGTGTGCACCCAAAATGATATGTTGCTCTACATGGTCCTCTAGGCGTGCTCCTAGCTTGAACTTCAAGCCACGGATACCCACAACTTAGTAGAGATATCCAACTTATAAGAATCCTTCAGTGATCAATCACTTAGAGGCATACTACAACGAGTACATGTGCAAGATAGTGTGTGTAGGCAAGCGTGCCCATTGGAGCATAAAAGGAAGATGTCTGAATCCTGGACAGATCTTAAGATATGCCGAAACCACTCCAATGTATGCCACCTCCGTGCAAGATCAACAAGCCACTTTGTCTTCAAACCTGAAGAAGAAGATATAATAGAAATATGAGATGGAACAGATGTAAGATAGAATGGATGATGTAACACGTAAATGATGATGATACCGACACCCCGACAAGTTAGTATGTTTTCCACATGACATGACTCATATGTATGCGACCATCTAGTGTGTGAGACTCAGCTATAGACTAGACTCTACATGCAGGCCTAGTTCACTATAACCATTGGCTCTGATACCAATCTGTCACACCCTCAAATTCCACGTGCGGGGTTTTACCGCAAGGCGCGTAATACACCAGGATCCAAGTCGACGGTCACAATAAACGGCAACTATATGAATTAAAATACGTAATCAAACCATTAAGTTTTCAAAAGGCATCCAAATACAGCGGAAGCATAAGTAAGTTTACAATCCTTGATGACACAAAAGATAGAGTTCAAAAGTACTAAAACTTGCATGCAACTTAGACGCCGTGCGTCTTCGTGCGCCTACTCTGAATGCTGCTACCTTAGCGACCTGAGAAAACATGCAAAAAATGTAAACATATAATGCTGGTGAGTTCACAGGTTTTATATAAAACGTTTCATCAGTCTTTAAAAGTCATTTCCATTACTACTATGTTGTATGAACGCTAGCTAGGCGTTAAGTATATTACTACTACGATTGAAACCATTGCTGACCGTGATTTTCCATAGTGTGCACCCTTCGGACTACCGTCATCTCCGATAGGCATTGTGTGATCGAGACAATATGCACTCGTCCGGCCGCGTCGACCCAGGTGGGGTTTGTCAGGCCCAATATACCCACATTTCCCCGCTACATATCCGTATTAGTGGTTTCCTTAGGATTTACATGAATCGTATAGTAATATAATGATAACCATAGTATAACATGATTTTGTGAATTCAAAAAGTGTAGCATGTTTCTCCCCCGAAAACAAAACTAGTAAAAGTGGGGCCGTGAACTCACCTTAGGTTGTGTCTTCTAGAAATAAGATAACCGACACAAATAGATAATCCCCAATACCGGCAATCTATCATAAAAGTTTGTATAAGTGTTTTGACTAATAACCCGTAGGTTAACTAGCTCCCGATTGTCCAGATCATGACTAAGTATGTTTGAAAATGTGTTTGAACGTTGACCTGACACATTAGACAGACCCAACATCCCGTTGGTGACCCATCACACAAATTAATCAAGTACATATAGTTTACACACAAGGTTCAAGCATAAAACACTTATTTGCATCAAAAATCGCATTTATGAAGTCGTGGGGTCGAATCAGTCAAGAACCAAGTTGGTTCGACCGCAATGTTGTTGGTTCGATCCTCCGTTAGGTCGAACCAGTTTCAAAAACTCATAAAACGCACCAAATCGCATCAAAACAGACCGAAAACATCACGAAACATCATAAATCATAGCAGTTGACTACATCTAATCTATCCTAACAAATCGCATCAAAACAGTCCGAAAACATCACGAAACATCATAAATCATAGCAGTTGACTACATCTAATCTATCCTAACAAAACCCTACCAATTATATCCCGAAATGAGTCCATTTCATGAAGAAATCACAACTTACCCAAAATGGAAAATTATGGAAATGTCACATCAATGCATGTAATCTTTACCAAAATGGAAACTTATCAAAATCACTTTCTAATCAGATTATTATGCTCAGATTATCACATATATAAAAACCCCCAATCATTTCATAAATAATATCATCAAGAACAAACCCTAGATCTAACACAAAACCCCCAAAATCGGTAAAACATCATCAATCATCAATTACACCCTATAATAATCATAAACCATCATCTAAAACAGTCATAGATCATTTTTCTATCATCTATTCATCATTCAAACATCACATAACACAAATCATCTCATTTAACATCATTAATGTTGGGACGAAGAGGATTGAAGAAACCACCTTTTGATAACCTTAGTCTTTTCCATATCTGCCTAAGTATAGAACTGCTGAAGAACAAATAGAAGAAGTACTGAAGAACAAACAGAAAGTACTGAAGAGTAAAACTCATCAGAAGTTCTGAAGTCTAACCAGACATTTCACTGAAGAACTACTGAAGACAAACTACTCATCAGCAGTTTGTCACTCATCAGCACTTTCCATCAGAAGCTTCTAACCGACTAAAAGATCAGCAGTTTTACTATTATATTGTTTTGTTAAAGTCTTGATTTCAAGTTTCAATGTACAGACTGATGTAAGCTTATCTTAGCATAATATCTTTGTTAAATATCTTAGATTACTTCAGACTTCAGTTTAGTACATTAGTCTATAAATAGATGAGTTTGTTCATCTATTTTATACATGTGATTTTATGTAATATCTTTGAAATTATATTGAAATCCTTCAAGCTTTAAACTTATAATTTCCACTTCACATCTGAGAAACATAAACTGCTATTACTGCTTTATACTTAGATCATTTATTGTTTCTCATTTACTATTCAGTCAAGGGGGAGTAATAACTCCTCATCAAAGTGATCTTTTAGACCTTTGAACACTTAACTTTCCGCTGCTTAAAAACTCTTATATAAATCTGATCAACACATAAGTGTTCATAGAAACAGCCACTGATCCAACAATTGGTATCAGAGCATCTGGTTAATCTGATCAAAATCAATCTAACAAATTGAGATTCAGACACAGGCTCAATATTGATATTCAATAAAAAGGATAAAAGGCTCACTTTTTAAATCCATCACTTTAAGAAAGTATTGACAAATTCAAACTTCTTAAAAATGGATCCCTACAATACTGGATCTGCCAACAAACCTCCTATGTTAGTCAGAAATGAATATAACATATGGTCTAAGAGGTTGGCACACACTATTTCTCAAACCAACACTGGATGTTGGAGGTCTGTAGTTTTTGGACCTCACAAACCAGTTGTTACTGATCCAGAGGGTAAGACTGAAAGACCAAAGGATCCAAAAGAATACACGGAGGAAGATTTCCTAAAGTTTGAGCTTGATGCAAAAGCTTTCTCCATGTTGGCTATGGCTCTCCCAAATGAAATTTATGCTGGCCTTTTACATTGTGAAAGTGCCAAAGAGCTGTGGGACTGCCTAAAAGAGCAGTTTGCAGGAACTGCTGAGGTGATAGCCAACATCAGAGAAATATTGGCTCAACAATATGAAACTTTTACTCACATAGAGGGTGAAACTTTAACTCAACAGTTTGAAAGTTTTCTTCACTCATATCTGAGTTAAAAATAAACAATCAGACCTATACAACTGAATCTATGTTACATAGATTTTTAAGGTCTTTACCTTCAAAATGGGAAACTTACTCAATAGTCCTCAGAACCAGTTCTGATTTTAACACCTTGAACCTAACTAGGTTACATGGTAAATTATTAACTTTTGAAAGAGAAATCAATCAAAAGAAAAAGCTTCAAGCATCTGGTAAAACTGCTGATGACTATACTCCGGGTAGCACAGCCTTATTAGGACATGACTCACCATCCTGTTCTAATAATTTTGGTTCTTTTGACCACATTGACATAACAGCTGGGATCTCATCAGATGGATCTTTCCCAGCTTATGACAATGAGGAACTAAGTCAAACTGCTGACAACATGTGTTTCATCATGGATGATTTAAAATATTTTAGCAGTGATGACTTAGAAGAAATGGAAATATTGCACCAACTGGCCTTGTTAAGCTTAAAAACTAACAAATTTTACAAGAGGTCAGGAAGGAAATTTCCAGGACTAAACAATTCAACAAAAGTTGGTTTTGACAAATCTAAATTGAGATGTCATAAGTGTCAAAAGTTGGGACACTTTGCTAGAGAATGTAGAAGCTCTAGCTATAACCAACAAATGTCCCCTGGAAATCAATATAACCCCTCATACAATAGGAATAATGGAACTAATGGGAGTGCTCATTTTGTACAGGCACAAGCTCCAAATGTTCAATATGTGCCACAAGTACAATATGTACAGATGCCTGCTCAACAACAGCAGCTCATGCCTCCATTTCCAACTGCTCAACTTCCTGCACAAACTCAACAACCCCCTCAGCAACAAAGCCTATTTACCTCAGGATATGTTGACTGGAGCAGTCTTCCTTATGACACATCAGAATGCAGTCAGGATTCAGACAATAAGGTCTATGATGTCAACTGGGGAGAACCTGATAATGGCAGAAAGAATTTTGCCTTAATGGCTTTTGAAGGATACTCTTCAAATTCTGCTCTCACACAGGTATCACAACAATCTCTTTTAAAGCTTTGCACTAAATCTTGCAAAGAATCATTTGCTTTAATTAGAGAAACCAATGTGCATTTACAAGGCAAATCCAATGACATGGAAAGAAAATACACACAAATGAAGTGTGATTTGGAAAGAAAAGTCATGTTGAAAAACAAAGAAATTTCCAAACTAAATGATAAATCCATTGAAACAGAAGCACAAATTAAAACCATGATAGACAGCCTAGGAAAAGTCAGACAAGAGCTTGCTGACACCAAGGTTGATTGTGAAAAATGGGTTGAGTCTTGTAAAGGGTATCAAATGTTACTTAACAAACAAACTGCAGCCAATGTTAAGTTTGGCATTGGATATACCCACACTGAATCACCAACAGATTTCACCCACAAAACTGATAATGATGGGAAGAAATTGATTCAAACTTCTGATATGGAGGACTGCACATCCTACCATCAGAACTTCCTCAAAAAGGGAAGTACTGCAGAAGTTAAAACTACTGACAATAAGCCATCAGCAGTTTCAACTACATCAGGAGTTGAGTCCCTGAAAACTGCTGATGACCTATTTCAAAAATCAGATTTTGTCAGTAAATTGCCTTCTAGCTCTCTTGATCTATCTAAAAGGAAAGAGAAGGCAAAAGCATGTGAAATATGTGGTCTGTTTAACCACATAACTGAACTTTGCAAATTTAGAAAGGTAAATCAGTTAAATAAACAAAGACAACAACTGATTGTGGGAAAACAGATAAAACAAGATTTTCAAAATACCTTTTTTCCCAACAAACAACAATCAAACAAAACCCTTTCTAAGAAGAAGCCTTTATCTCAACAAAGGTCATCTTCTCAAAGTTCAATTTCAGAAGTTTCACCTAACTCATCAGCAGATTCACAAACTGCTGAAGTTAAAGATTTGATAAACCTGGTCAAACTTCTGATGACCAAAGTTGATGGTGGAAACCAAAAAGAACCCACCATTGTTCTTAATGACAAATCCATTGCCAAAAAGACATGGATTACTAAAAATGGTCCACAACAAGCTGCACCTGTTCTCAAGAGCAAACCCAAAGCCAAACTGGCTTGGGTTGCCAAAACTAACTAATTTGCTATCTTGTGCAGAGAGTCTCCAGAGGTTTGAATAGCATATGGTATGTGGATAGTGGAGGCTCAATGCACATGACTGGATGCAGATACCTGATAAACAATTTTATCAGTCAAAGAGAAGGATCTGTGTCCTTTGGGAACAATGCCAAGGGATATGTGCTAGGATATGGCAATGTATCCTCAGGCAAAATGCAGTTTGACAAGGTCAATCTGGTTGAAAACCTTGAGTACAACTTGCTGAGTGTCTCTCAAATGTGTGACAAAGGATATTCTTCCTTTTTCACAAAGACAGCATGCAAGATCATATCACCAGAAGGCCAGAAGTTGATAGAGAAGATCATTGAAGATCATACTTTGCTGATTGCCAAAAGATGTGGCAATGTCTATGCAGTGGACATTGAAAAAGACAAAGTATTGAACAAGACTGCCTGTTTCTTCTCAAAGGCATCAACTTCAGAAAATGATCTCTGGCATAGGAGACTTGGCCATGTGAACTTTAAAACCATCAATAAAGTCACAAAAATGGGCTTGGTCAGAGGTCTACCTTTGAAGGAATATCAGTGCAAAGAACACTGTGTTTCCTGTCTTAAAGGTAAACAGCATAAGTCCTCTTATAAGTCTATTGAAGAATCAAAAACAACTGCATGTCTTCAACTACTCCATATGGACTTATTTGGACCAGTCAAAATCATGAGCCTTGGTAAGAAGAAGTACTGCTTGGTCATCATTGATGACTACTCAAGATTCACATGGGTCTTCTTCTTATATTCCAAGGATGAGGCAGCTGAAATCATCAAGTTCTTTATTCTACAAGTAGAGAAGCAATACTCTCTATCTGTCAAAGTCATCAGGAGTGACAATGGGACAGAGTTCAGGAACAAAACTCTGGATGAATTCTGTCTGTCTAAAGGGATTGTTAGACAGTTCAGCATTCCCAGAACTCCTGAACAAAATGGTGTAGTAGAAAGAAAGAACAGAACATTGATTGAAGCAGCCAGAACAATGTTAGCTGATTCAGGCCTACCTTTATATTTTTGGGCTGAAGCAGTCAACACTGCATGTTATGTTCAGAATAGAGTTCTTATCAACAAGAGACATACCAAGACTGCCTATGAAATTCTTCATGGCATTAAGCCCCTTATCTCCTTCTTCAGGGCTTTTGGATGTCAATGTTTTATCCTCAACATCAAAGACTCTATCTCTAAGTTTGCTGCAAAAGTTGATACAGGTTATTTTCTTGGTTATTCTCCATTGAGAAAAGCTTACAAAGTATTCAATTCAAGAACCAGGATAGTAGAAGAAACACTGAATGTCAAGTTCAATGAATCAAAACACACTCTTATTCCAGCAGATCCTGCTGAATTATTTGATCTTGACAGTTTTCATTTCGGACCTGAAAAGACTGTTGAATCATCCAAACCTCCTCAAAATGGTTTTCAAGGATTTGAAGATGATAGTCCTGCACCATGGACTCCAAACACAGTCAGAAGATCAACTATTAAACCTTCAGAAGTTTCAATAGCTTCTACTTCAGGAACTACTGATGAACTTTTTGAAACTACTGATTCAGCTGAACCTAAAACTCCTGAAGTTCAAATAACAGCTGAACCAGATATTATCAATCTCAGTGGTTTATTTGAAGAAACTGTAGAGCCATCATCCAGTACAGGCTTACAACAACTGATTGAACACAAGGATCATCCATTGGAACAAATCATGGGTGATATTGCATCAGGGGTACTCACAAGAAACCAGCTCTCCAACTTTTGCTTATTCTCAGCATTCATCTCTCAGTTGGAACCAAAGAAGTATCAAGAAGCCCTTAAAGACAACAATTGGGTGCAAGCAATGCAAGAAGAATTGCTTCAATTCAAGAAACAACAGGTTTGGGAAATCTGTCCCTTACCTGACAACAAGCAACCAATTGGAACAAGATGGGTCTTCAGAAACAAATCAGATGAGGCTGGTATGATAATAAAGAACAAAGCAAGACTAGTGGTACAAGGTTATTCCCAAGAGGAAGGAATTGATTATGATGAAACCTTTGCACCAGTTGCAAGACTTGAAGCTATCAGGTTATTTTTAGCTTATGCAATTTCCAACAACATTAAAGTTTATCAAATGGATGTCAAAAGTGCATTTTTGTATGGAAAAATAAAAGAGGAAGTGTATGTCTGTCAACCTCCAGGGTTTGAGGATCCTTCTCATCCTGATTGGGTTTACAGACTTGACAAAGCTCTTTATGGGCTAAAACAGGCTCCAAGAGCCTGGTATGAAACACTTTCCAACTTTTTGCGAAAGAATCACTTCTCAAGGGGATCCATTGATAAAACTCTTTTCATAAAACATGTTGGAAATCATGTCTTACTTGTTCAAATATATGTTGATGATATCATTTTTGGTTCAACAAATTCAAAACTGTGTGAAGAATTTAAGAAACTCATGCAATCAAAATTTGAAATGAGTACAATGGGAGAATTGCAGTACTTTTTGGGACTGCAAATCAAGCAACAGTCAAATGGAACATTTATACATCAATCAAAATATGTTAAAGAATTATTGAACAAATTTTCTTTACAAGACTGTAAAACATGTTCCACTCCCATGACACCAATCACACAAGTTGAACCAGATGATCAAGGGAAACACATTGATCAAACCATGTATAGATGTATGATAGGTTCTCTTTTATATCTAACTGCTTCTAGACCAGATATCATGTTTTCAACTTGTGTCTGTGCTAGATACCAATCTGCACCAAGAGAATCTCATCTAATTGCAGTCAAAAGAATTTTCAGATATCTGAAAGGAACTCCTACTTTAGGGATTTGGTATCCTGCTTCAAGCAATACCAAGTTAACTGCTTTTTCAGATAGTGACTATGCAGGCTGCAAAATGTCAAGAAAATCAACATCTGGTGATTGTCAATTCTTAGGAAACTGTCTGGTGTCCTGGCAATCAAAGAAACAAACATCTGTGGCAACTTCAACAGCTGAAGCTGAATATATTGCTGCTGCAAGCTGTACTTCACAGATACAATGGCTCCAATATCAACTGCTTGATTATGGAATCAAAGAGACCAAGACCCCACTTTTTGTAGACAGCAAATCTGCCATTAGCATCATTCAAAATCCTGTTCAGTTTTCAAAAACTAAACACATTGAAATCAGGTATCATTTCATAAGAGATTGCTATGAAAAAGGCAAGATTGAGGTGAAGCATGTCACAACAGCCAATCAAATAGCTGACATTTTCACCAAACCCCTTGATTCAACAACTTTTCAGAGGTTAGTATCCATGCTTGGGATGTTAAACCTAGAAGAAAGTCTGTAAGTGTTTCACTTTTTAATTCTGCACATATTTTATTTTTCACTTACATACTTATCTGTCACAAACCTCTGAAGACCAAAAATTTGAGAAAAGAGAAAGTTCTGATGAACAAATTTTGAAAACTACTGATAAACATCAAAATGGGATATTTTCAAAATGGATATAACTACTGATGAAGATCAGAAGTTAGAAAAGTGTTTTAAGAGGCATCTGCATCAGCAGTTGAAACTGCTGATGAGAAAACTAAAACCACTGATGAAGAAACCTTTCTTCTTCAGCAGTTTGACTAAAAGGGTAAAACAGACTTTTCACTCGTCAGAGGTTTGACCTAGTCGGTTAAAAACTTCTGATAAATACCCTGTTCCAACACTTATCCATTCAAAAAGCAAAATTCCCTCTTTCTCTCTCAAATTCAAAGCAAAACCCCTTCTCTAACCTAAAAATCACTGTTCGATCAAAAACATCCATGGCTCTCGTGTTAAAACAGGGACACAACCAAAGAGGCTACTTTGTTAAAGATGAAGCCTGGTCCCAGTATGATGAGATACTTGATCTCATCATGAAATCCCAATATTATGATGCTTTCACCATTGATCCACCCATTCATGAAGAAACTCTTAATGAGTTCTGGGCAAATTCTGAAACGGTGAAGGTGAATAATGAAGTGATTTCCCTCAAATCTTCCATAAAAGGGAAACTGATGGCCATCTCACCAGAAACACTAAGCATCAGGCTTGGTTTGAAGGATTCTGAGGCACCTGAGCAAATTCCAACCTCAGATATTCATCTGACCATGACAGAATGTGGCTATCAAGGTACTTTGGCACAAGCAACAGTTTACAAAAAATATTTTGACCCACAATATAAACTGTTATTTCATTATATTATTATGTGTCTTAGTCCTAAAACTGGGTCAATAGATCAGATGCCTTCAACCTTTCAACCCATTTTTCATTCCATCATAAATGAAACTTCTTTCAAGGCATCAAAACTGTTTTTCAATGAACTGGTTTTACATCATCAAAATGATAAAAAGAGATTTTTGTTGTATCCAAGGTTTGTTATGCAGTGCATAATAAAAGAACTTGGTGAGGGAGTACTTGAGGGAAAAACAACAACTTTAAATCCTTTAACTGCTCAAGTATTCTCTAGGCACAACAAACCAGCACTTTTGCTTGAAGATGACCAAGGGGAAGAACAACCCATCCCCAAGGAACCCACATCTTCCAAACCCAAAAAGATAACTAAAAAGCCTAAACAACAAAAACCAAAAACAACCAAGTCACTGAAAAAGAAAGTTCAGGAAGTGGAGAAACCTGAAACTACTGATGTGCAATCTGCACTTGAAAAGGAAGTGGCTGAAACATCCTCTCAGCACACTCCTTCTCCACCACCCAAAAGAAAACCTGTCACAGTTATATTTAAAAGAAAAAGATTTAAGAAACAAATAACTGTTGACCCTGCCTTTGAAACTACTGAAACCATTCCCACCCAAACTCCTGAACACCAACCCATCCAAACTACTGAACCTGAACCCTCACATACAACCATAGAAATTGCCCAACTTCTCTCAGGACTTAAAGGAGCCCATTCACCACATGTCACTCCCCTTACAACACATCAAATTGGGGAGATGCCTTCAGAAGTTGACATGAATGTGGATCCCTTTAGCCCAACACAGAGAGATGAGGATGAACAAGGGTTTGTAAGCCCAAACTTACAAACTTTTGATATTTTTGAGGCTGCTACTACTCACTTATCACCCAGTGGTGAACCTGAGGACAGTAGTAACATAGCTAAGACCTCAAATCTGGCAACTACTGATGAAGGCCTAAGGCCAGAAGTAGGAAAACCTCAGGACCAAGACAAAGAGGTTCATGAGACTACTGGTTTGGGTCCAGCTCATGATATAACTGATCCTGCCCTCTCTGAGGACACTATCAGGGATTCAGATGATTCCATTAAGTTGGTTGATGAATCAAAACTTCCACAAACTGAATTGACGGTTGATATTGAAGGTCCTGCATCTAAGGTCTCCAAGCTCAAGAAGCTGGTCACCAAAGATCAGGTTAAAGACCAGTTAGCCCAAAAATCCCCACAACTGGCATCTTCAGAGCAATCTGAAGATCACCCAAAACTCACCCCTTCACCAAAACAACCTACCCAATTCACTGGGCTCACAAGCATAGACTTGAACCAACTATGCAGCCCAGATGGTCCCCTGTATCAGGCACTCAAACAAATAATCACTGATCAACTCAAACCCTTCACAACTGCTTGGGAGTTAAAAGCTAACAATCAGTTTGGGTTGATCAACTCGAGACTTGCAGAGTTGAACAAGAAAATGGATGAAACTCAAGATCAACTTGCAAGGTTGTCTGCTGCAACATCTCATTCCATTAGGCTTCCAGAAGTGGATGAAGCCAAAAAGGGGGAGATGATTAAGGAACCAACAGATGCTACACAAAGACAAAATCCTGATCAAGAAGCTGATAGACCAACACAAAGACCAGGAAAAGAAGTAGCACCAGAGTTCAAGTTACCTAAGGCATCAGAGGTAACTGCTGATTACATTTCTCAAACTACTGAAGACAATCCTTCAGCAGTTGTGACCAAACCTACCACATCAGCAGTTCTACCTCCTAAACCATCATCAGAAGTTCCTAAGGCAACAGAAAAAGACCCTGCTCCAACTCCTTTGCCTACAACAACTTCCACAGCTGTTTTAAACCCTACTCCAATCAGAATGTCAAAAGAATTATTAGAGAAGAGTTTGAAAGAAGCTGCCAAAAAGGCAAAAGAAGACAGAGTATGGAATAGCCTAGAAACCAGAGAAGACTTGAGCTATGATGAAAAATTGATCAAGTATCAAGAAAAACTTGATGAGCTTGAGGCTGAAGAGAGAGCACTTGAAGCTGCTGCTGAAGAAGACAAAAGAGCACAGCTAATAGCATTCATCACAAAGAACTCCAAATCCAAACAAGTGGCCCTCAAGAAACTCTCAACACAAGAACTGACAAGAAGAGCTCAGATGCTATCTGACAGAATAGCAACTGAAAATGAGAGGAAAGCCAAAAGAGCTGAAGTAATTGAAGAATTAGTGGCAAATGACTATGGTTCAAAAGCCTCAATCAGCAAATGGAAAGAACAAACTCTCTATGAGGCTTACAAGAAACTCAAAGCAAAGAAAGCTGCTGAACCAGAAAAATTTGAAAGCCAAGAAGTCCAAACAACTTCTATTGTCAAAAGACCATCTGGTACATTAAGAAAGCCAGCCACTAAAAGAAAAGCAGATGGAGATCCCATTGTCAAGACTGACTTCAAGATGATTCTGTTAGAAGGAGATCAGTTGGTACATGGTGATTTTGATGTTGAAGAGAAACCCATCTTGACCCAATTCAGAGACAAGGCTACCTATGCTTATCAGTTACAACAATCCATTCAAGAAGAAACACATACAAGGGTTGTTACAGAGCATCACCTGCCCAATATGCCAATCCAAGGTGCTGCTGAATTACAAGGAAGTCAAGAGTCTCACCTGAGAGTCACTGAAATCGAAGACATTCCTCAATCAGGTCAACCTAAGGAAACAGGCTTGGTTTCCTATGCCTCTGACTTTGACAGGTCAAAGGTAAACATTGTAAAATGGTCATTTACTGAATCCAACTCAGTACTTGTGACCAGGAGAGACCGTTCAAGTAAGGTCTATAGAAACTCAAAGGAGTTGAGTGTTTTATCATCCAAAGACCTTCTCACCATTCAACATTTAACACCTGAACTTGGTCCTCTCACTGAGCAACAAAGATGTACTCTTACCACCCGGATGACAGCAGAGATCTGGAGGATGTTAGAAGAGAGAAAACAACAACAATAAAGGATAGATAAGGTTTTGGCTTCATCAATCCAGGGGGAGATTGTTGGGACGAAGAGGATTGAAGAAACCACCTTTTGATAACCTTAGTCTTTTCCATATCTGCCTAAGTATAGAACTGCTGAAGAACAAATAGAAGAAGTACTGAAGAACAAACAGAAAGTACTGAAGAGTAAAACTCATCAGAAGTTCTGAAGTCTAACCAGACATTTCACTGAAGAACTACTGAAGACAAACTACTCATCAGCAGTTTGTCACTCATCAGCACTTTCCATCAGAAGCTTCTAACCGACTAAAAGATCAGCAGTTTTACTATTATATTGTTTTGTTAAAGTCTTGATTTCAAGTTTCAATGTACAGACTGATGTAAGCTTATCTTAGCATAATATCTTTGTTAAATATCTTAGATTACTTCAGACTTCAGTTTAGTACATTAGTCTATAAATAGATGAGTTTGTTCATCTATTTTATACATGTGATTTTATGTAATATCTTTGAAATTATATTGAAATCCTTCAAGCTTTAAACTTATAATTTCCACTTCACATCTGAGAAACATAAACTGCTATTACTGCTTTATACTTAGATCATTTATTGTTTCTCATTTACTATTCAGTCAAGGGGGAGTAATAACTCCTCATCAAAGTGATCTTTTAGACCTTTGAACACTTAACTTTCCGCTGCTTAAAAACTCTTATATAAATCTGATCAACACATAAGTGTTCATAGAAACAGCCACTGATCCAACAATTAACACATGTATTTTTGTATGAAAACTCATTATTATTGAAAACGTTTTTTTTTAGAAAGGTGTTAGATCAGTTTTTATCCAAGTAAACTTCCTTGAATAAAATCTGGACACTTAGGGTTTGATAAAAACGAATGAAAAATGATTAAAAAGGTTTTAGATCAAGAACACACCTTGAATCTTCTCTTGTTTATGATGTAGAATGTGTTTTTATGTTAAGATCTGAAAAACGAGGTAAAAAAATCCTCCTTACAGGTTTGGGGTTGTTAGAGAGCACTTGGGGGCGGTTTAGGGTTGTGAAATGATAAGAAAGTTGCAGCGTATGGTATTTATAGTATCAGTTGGTTCGCACCCTCTTGGGGTCAAATGAGTATTCATTCGACCTTTAGAAGGGTCGAATGGAAGTCAAGGATGTTTGTTCGAACCACCTATAGGTCGAACCAGAATCCTGAGTTCAAACCTCCATGGTTTTGTCGTTTAAACGCGTTTTAACACATGTTAACACATTCTAACACATGAACATGCAATCCTAACGTATGTTAAGTATGTCTAGTCATATAAATATCATATAAACACATATTTACACATTACACATGATATATGGAACAACTCATGTTTATTACTTAATTCAATTCATGTAATTTCACTAACAACAGGACTTAAGACTTGTGTGTGCATATGTTACCCCCGTATGTTACCCCCAATGATCCTCCGAATCATTGAACCCTGGACAATACAAAATGTAAAGCGACTTAACTGACCTAGTTAAGTACGTTACACAACTGTTTTTGCTAAGGTAGGCTTATATATGTTTGTAAAAGTATTAACCTGAATATGCCGGGTGTCACATTAGGTCGATGAATCTGTTGATGGAGAGGAAGAATCGTTGATACGATCGCTGATAGAGGTGATACAGAGGATTAGTCTGTTGATGGAGACGATGGATATGGTGATGGAGGTGAGGTGATACAATCGGTGATGGAGAGGATGGAGATTATGATGGAGGCCAAGGTCGATAGAGATGATACAGAGGTTATGAGGATTTAGGCTTTTGTTTTTATATATATTTTTTCAATTTGATAAATTTTTGCTACCACTTTGCTACATTACTAGTAAGTGTTTTGAAAAACCATTTGTAAAATTTGCTACCTGGTTTTTAGGTAGCAAATTTTGGTGACAATTGCTTGTTTTTGTAGTAGTGACATCTAACTAGGGGTGCAAACGAGCCGAGCAGCTCGCGAGCTACTCGAGCTCGGCTTGGCAAAAAGCTCGAAACGAGCCGAGCTTGAGCCTAAAACAAAGCTCGTTTATCTATCGAGCTCGAGCCTAGCATGTGAAGCTCGTTAGGCTCAGCGAGCCTTATCGAGCCTAGTATAATATTAGTTTTTTTAATATTTAATAATATTTACCATTCATTTAAAGTTGTTTTGTAAACGAGCCCTGAGCTCGAACTTCACTTATCGAGCTCACAAGCCTAAATGAGCTATTATTTATATTATTTTTATTTAACATAATAACTAATAAATACTAAACGAGCCGAGCCCGAGCCGAGCTCGAGCTTAAGAAATTACAAACGAGCCGAGTTCGAGCTTTGAAAATAAAGCTCGTATCGAGCCGAGCTCGAGCTCGAGCTCTTATACCTTAATCGAGCTCGAGTTCGAGCCTGGTCGAGCTCGGGCTGGGCTCGTCTCGTTTGCACCCCTACATCTAACGTAGATTAGGATTTCAATGGAGAAATTTAACGTTAACATGTCATTTTTACTTAAGTGGAAGATGTGCGTATTTCCTACGTTAAATCACATAATATTACAATGTTGTTTAATATATAATTTTTTTTATATTTTTATGTTATTATAAGTTTTAGCAATATACAACGCAATCTGGTTTATAATCTGAGCCAACCAGTCTTACAACAACTGTCTAACATTGCCAATGCTGAAAATGCGGGCAAAACAACACTGACTGAATGGTTTTCAAACAACAAGAAAGAATCAGAAAGCGATATTAGTCTTGCAGACACAGGATTGAATCTGCGTTATTTGGATTATCTTACAAAATACAAATGGGAATTGGCAACCAAATCATGGGCGCGACGCAAGACTAAACGAGAACCAACTATTGGTAGGCTTACATACGTGCATCCAACTTGTGGTGAATTATTTTATTTTCGTACACTGCTTACATACCAAAAAGGTTGCACAAGTTATGCTGATGTTTGGACAGTTGGTGGTATTGTCATTCCAACATATCGGGAGGCATGTGAAAAGTTAGGACTAATCGGTAATGATCAAGAATGGAACACGACAATTACTGAGGCAGCAACTTGGGCAACATCGTGTGAACTAAGATCATTGTTTGTATACATGTTGTTGTATTGTGAGGTTTCAAATCCATGTAAACTTTGGCATGACAATTGGAGATGCATGTCTGATGATATTATTCGTCAAATTTCACAAACTGTGTCGTCATCTTCTGCAGTTGCTGATGATACTGATTTACAACAGTATGTATTGTTTGAAATCAACAAGCTGTTAATGTCACAGTCGACGCCACGTTTGCTTTCTGATTTTGGTTTGCCAGATCTAAACCTGTCAGCAATAAACGTTCTTGATAACCCACTTTTATTAGAAGAAAAAACTTACGATAAACAGTCATTGGCAATAGAACATGAAAGTTTACATGCTAATCTTCGCCAACAACAATTGATTGTGTATGATGCTGTCATAAATGCAATTGAACGTTCTGAACAAATTTTAGCCTTCGTTTATGGTCATGGCGGAACAGGCAAAACATACTTATGGAAAACAATTATAACTGCCTTGAGGTCAAAGGGACATATTGTTCTTGCTCTTGCTGCATCAGGGATTGCATCTTTATTGCTTCCATCAGGTAGGACAGCACATTCACGATTTAAGATCCCAATTGATCTTGGTGAAGAATCGGTATGCCATATTAAAAAGAAAACGAATCTTTGCAAATTGATAATGGAAGCAACATTGATTGTTTGGGATGAGGCACCTATGAGTGATCGTAGATGTTTTGAAGCATTAGACAAAACTTTAAAAGACCTAACAGAAAATGTATCACAACCTTTTGGTGGAAAATCGATAATGTTAGGCGGAGATTTCCGACAGACACTTCCTGTAAAACCTAAGTGCGGAAAACATGAAATTATTGAATCGACACTCCCGCGTTCATATGTTTGGAAACATTTCAAAGTATATATTCTAACAGAAAATTTGCGTGTTTTGTGTGCGCCAACAACCTCATTTGAAAATGGTCGATTGACTAGATTTTCTGAATGGTTAATTAGTATTGGTGATGGTGATCAAGGTGAGGTTATTGATGTCGATAATCCGGATGTAAAAAAGATTCAAATCCCACATGAATTCCTTTTGGATGAACAACATAGGAACCTGTCTGGATTAATTAACTTCACCTACGATAACAATGTTCTTGAACATCCTACTCCTGTTTCAATTTCTGAACGTGCAATTATTTGTCCCAAGAATGAAACAGTTGACGAAATAAACGATATGGTACAACAAAATTGTCCAGGTGACTGTGTTTGTTATTATAGCACAGATTCCATGGTACCGCATGCAAAAAATGATGCGGAAACTGATGCTATGTACCCTCCTGAATACCTAAATGTGCTTAATTTCAATGGTATTCCTGGACATTGCCTTAAACTTAAACAAAACAGTCCTATCATGTTAATGCGCAACATGGATAAAAAAAATGGCCTTTGTAACGGAACAAGACTATTAGTTACACAATTGTTATCACGAGTGATAGAAGCTAGAGTTATAACCGGCACAGCTATTGGTCATAGGGTTTACATTCCCAGGATAAGTTTTGTTCATAACAGTAAGGATTTGCCATTTGTCTTCACTCGACGTCAATTCCCAGTTAAAATGTGCTACGCCATGACAATAAACAAAAGCCAAGGCCAATCATTAAAGAAAGTAGGGGTCTATTTGCCAGCACCGATTTTTAGTCATGGACAATTATATGTCGCACTTTCTAGAGCTACATCTCCAAATTCTTTGAAAATCTTAACATCAAATTGCGAAAATGATAGTGATAACACAACACTAAATATAGTTTACCGAGACTTATTACAACAAATAATTCCTATACAGGTTATTTATTTTTTAAATATAAATCATACCACATATAACTCAAATTTTTTTATTCATACAATGAATCATTCTTTTGTTTTATGTCTTACTTGTAACAGGTTGCATAAAATGGATACTTTTAACATTGGATCTCTTCGTCCGGGTGAGGCAGCACCACCACTGTGCGTTCGTGTTATCAGAAAATGGACTCCCAATAATCGTAACAATGAACTGCATTTTCTGTTTGTTGATAGAGAGGTATGTTACATACGGCTGTTATTATTACATTTTTTTAATTTTTCTTAATACCCACGTTTACTGTTTATTTTGTTATATATGTTTTTGAATACATCTGTAGATATATTTTCATTTAAATGCATAAAAGTAGGCCAAAATATTTGTGCAAAACACCTTAGAATTGGTTTTAAAGTGAGCAGCCTTCTTTTTTAAAATTCTGAAACTGACTTAAAGGCTGCCTGATCATCTGTTAACATGGACATCAGCATATTCACGACGTCTGATGGAAAGTTAGTGCTGTCAAAAATTTCTTTATCAGATTAAAAGTTGGTTGCTGCAATCTTCAAGTTCAAAACTGTATTTTTAGACTATTATAAGTCTTGAAAACAGTCAACAGACAACAAGTGTTTCTGGAGTATTTTTCATCCTGCGCCTACGATTTAAACAACACATGTGCGCTGCTTTAGCATTATTTTTTTTTGCATTGCATGTTTGCAGTTTAATCACCTTATTTTTGGTCAACAAATGTTAATTTCTTAGTAGACAACACTAGAAATGTTATTGTAATCATGGGAACCGTTTATATATATTTTTCACGTTGTTAGTGCAAATCCTTTGAACTTCATGTTTTCACAGAATAAAAAACATTATGTTTATTCATACTGCATTTGCACCATAATCGTTGCAGCAATAAAGCAACAAAAAGTACGGTCAGTGGATTGTGTTGTGCCTAGGTTCTAAACGACACGTGTGCGTCTTAAGTGCATTTCTTTTGCTGCATTACATGTATAGATAGCAACAACACCAGTATGGTTTATGATTGTTGGAACATAATTGTTGCAACAATAAAACAACAAAAACTTAGATCAGTGAATTGTGTTGCGCCTAGGTTCTGCGCAACACATGTGCACCTTAACTGTATTGATAACAACAGCATCACTAGGCTTTAGGATCATTCGACCATAAATGTTACAGCAGTAAAACAAAAAAAAACATGCTCATAACATTTATGGTTGTTGTTTCCTTTCTTTTGCGCCTTACGCCTTGGGCCCAAATTGGGATGAGAAATAGAAACCAAATTTTGGGAAGGAAAGAAACCGCTTAAACCCCTGTGAGGATAGTATCATAATTATGTGCTGGTGTGTAGGGTGTGATGGTAATTTTAGGTGTTTGGTATCTGCAAGAAGATATAAATGTTCACATTTATTTTATGATTTTTAATTTTCAGTCAAGAGTTAAAACATCTTCTAAATATTGACTTTGTTGATTGCATTTGTAGTAAGTGGATCATATGTAATTTGCATCACTCATTTCCTTTATATACTGATTTATCATGTGATGACTAAACTTCATTCAATTGTAATACCGTTAATACTATTTCCCTCAACTCTGAACGCTAAACTTTTATAATGTTTTCCACAAATTGTTGTCAAGTAGAGACTTATACTAAGATACTTATCTACAAACTGTTGACAACTCGCAAATCAACTAACATTAAAACCAATAGTCTAATTGTATCAACATGTAAGTTCCCTATGCTAGGATGAAACAGGTAAAAATATGCAATCAAGATAGGAAACATAAAGGGAAAACAAAAGGCTTGAGATCATTTTCTTTGTCTAAACAGGGGTTTAAAAATTTTACAAGTTAGCACTAGCATTTGGAACTGTGAATTGTCTATGTTTAAACTAAACTTATCTTAGTATTTCTAAATATGTGTTGTGTGTATTATTGTATATGAACCGTATGTAAGTATGTATATCTAGGACTTGGTAATAGGGAATATATAGCATGCGCGCCTCAAACAAGGCTGGAACACAAGTGTAGGATCATCATCAAGAATACAGGATGCGCGCCTGAAGCACCAAACCAAAGAAAAAGGACAGAATTACCCCTAGGGACTTTACCGGTTGACTAAAAGTTAGGCGCCAAGTGTAACTGTTTTTTAACTACCAACCGTCATGTCCTTTGGTGAACCATATATTTGTATTCGGTGAAAGTAATCCATTTCGAGTGTCCTTCATTTTTTCTTTATACTACAAATCACTTAGTAATAAATTACGACCATTAAGTCATTAACTTTAAAAACGATGCATATGTGTCTTAATTGTGACAACATAGGTGTTTTTTTTTTGCTGCACTCTTTTTACAGATAATACATCATCTTTGTAATAATTATTGCTTCCTAAATTAATGCTGCAATTGTCATACAATCTCCCCCATATAGGTTACTGACTTTCAATACTTTTCAGACAAATTTGCTTTTTTTTAATGCACTCTTAACTGGGTCAAGACCGTATGCGCAAAGCCGTCTGTTTACATAGATGTTTAAATCTATTACACACTTAGGCGCTGCCTTTACCTAACAGAATCACATAGATGCATACATAACTATTAAACAAAATAGGTAGAACATCAAAAAACCATTTACGTGCAACTAGGACCATCATACTTGTACATCCTGCAACAGCAACATCGCTGGCAGGTGCCACAACCTGATATGGATGCTATCATGAACACGTCTTTCCTAATTTTATTGTTTGTGCACACTTAGCTAGGACAATGTATTGATACAACAGTAGCATAACTGCAGTGTGCCAAAAACACTATAAACAACCTTTTAGCTCCATCTTTAGACCATTTGAGACCAGCCTTAGACATTCCACACCTGTATTGTGTACAAATTCATCTCCCGGATATTACTAAGTGCCGGCTCAACATAGACCTGCACATATATATAACATTTGATTTTTTATTAAGTACAAACCTTCTTATTCCATCGCCATAAACAACCAGGGAACATATATTCGAGAAAAAAATTTGCCTCTGTTTTTAAACACACAAATACTACAACTAACCATTGTCTATTTTTTTGTTGTCTACAAATACGGTTGTGGAATACAAGCAATGGCTAAAGATGATGATCGAAGCATTGTAGAGGCAAAATTATCACTTGACAATTGTTATCGTGTTGAAGATTACGCTTGTATAGTACCTGACAACTATACAAACACATTGGTTCATCCTGCATTGATAATCTTCGGTTCGTCAACTCAGATTACTCCTCTTCCTGACTGTGCTGACATACAAAAGCATTATTTTGAGATCGCCACTCGACGCATGGCAGAAAGCAAAGTCAGCTATGAAGGCATCATAGGTAATATTTTTAGAAACATTAACCAACATTTAATGCAAAAATACATGTTACAGTTAAACACTAAGTTTTGTTTAAATTTACAGATTACATTGGTATCGTCCTGAATATCAAAGACAGGTTTACAGTCAAAAAACAACCTTATGTTGTCATCACTATGCGCGATCTCAGGTAACCACCACAGGAATACCCCTTTGCTTTTAATGCACTTTTCACAAATGTCTTACAATACATTTTGTCCAGCAATCAAGATACAACAGTTGCTGTCTGGGAAGAAACATGCACACGACCAGACCGTTTTGACCGCCAACGCATAGAAAATGCACCACAACCTGTCATCATAGCAATGACTGGACTAAAAGCCAAACGGGTTTCAGGTAACATTATTTTACATTTCTCTACACCTAAATATATCAAACATTTAACCCTTTCTCCTTTTTATAGTTTGCTTGCAGCTACAAACAACCAAAGCAACATATACCTACTTAGAGCCTAAAATCATTGAAACAGAAATGCTCAAGACATTGTTAGTACCTGTCATTTGCTTCTATTTTTATTTCCACATTAAAAAGTAATACAAATACAACACCTTTTGTGCAGGCTAGCGGATGTTGACCTTTCAAAACCAATTCTCGTCCCACCGATAGAAAACACCACTTCTATAATCGAGCTTAAACAAATGGAAAAGAATGCAGTGATGGTATGATGACTTGCCTTTCTGATATAATACATTTGAACTCTACATAACTGCCTCTTCATGTCACTTGTAGGGCAAAAACTTTGTCATCAACAGGTCAATCATGCAAGCTCACATTGACAAGACATGGTACTACACCAAATGCCTTAAATGTTCCGAAAAAAGTTATCCAGTTTATGGCAAGTGGTATTGCACACATCATGGAAAACTAGAAGACACAAATATTATGTAAGCAATATGGTTTTCAACTGTTTTCAGTAACTTATTGTTTCCTTTAAACATATTCTTCTTTTTAAAACACTTTAGCGTATTTCTCATAAATGCAATACAGGTACCGTATTCCAATTACCATCGATGACAAAACAGAATTTTTAGATGCTGTTATGTTTGACAAAGCTGCCACCCAACTACTAGACATTCCGTGCAAAAAAATGTACACCGAGACTGATCCTCGCACAAGCATACGAAACAAAATTATCGGCAGCCTAGTCCAGTTTACAATCCGAGCAGGAAAGGACGACCGCACAGGTTCAATAACCTATTCAGTCAATAATGCTGTTAGCCTCCAACAGGAAAAAACTACTGACTTCACCTCTGCAAGCACCACTCCAGCTGCAACAACTCCAGCACCAACCACTCCCGGTCCTATGATTTCAAAGGATGCAAGTGCAAAACGCAAGCTTTTTGACAACGAAGGTTAGCATATGTTAATTCTCATTATCTAACAAAAAATCACTGTTTACATATGATTACTTTAAACATTAAACAAACTGACATTTTTCTGTAAACAGAACCTCAAGATCCCGCCAAAAAACCGGCTACCTACTGTTAAAGCCTCTTATGCTGCTGTTGTTTCACCACTGATCAGTGCCACTGCTGTTTTGAAACCTTGTGTTTATCTAGGCATCTTTTGTTTAAAGTAAATATTAGTTCTGTAGTATGTTTCTGTCCAACTTATGATGCTCGATAAACACATGACAACACTTTATAAGTATGCAAGCTCCTAAGTTGAGCACGTTTTGTTCTATCTTACATTTCCATAACCCAGCTCAAATGGTTGCGCAACGCGCGACCCGGAATCCAACTAGTTTGTAATGATGTTGGACATACTTTGTTAATTATATAAAAATTTAGGTTGATTATTTTTATATATGACCCGACCTGATGTAACATGAATCGTAACAAATTTTTTCTATTATATATCGAGAATAATCCCTAAAAAATTTCCGTTCCCAATAAAAAAATTTATTGTTCCGCTACTAGTTACAAACTTGCACGAGATTAATCTGACATTTTTTTAAAAAATGATTCCAACAAAATAAATCTTCAATGGGTAATTGATCGTTATGCAAACGGATTTTATTAGATTAATTAGTTCAAGAAATGCCAACCTAGTTTCATCCCAGTTCACAGCAAATCTTTAAATTTTTAAACAAAATATTCCATGGAAACTTACTTTTTAAAGCAATCAAGTTATTTAATATTTGAATAAAGTCTGCTTAATTTAAATTATTATATACTACAAGGGTGTCCGCGCGATGCGGCGGAAAATAAAAACACTTTAAATGATGAGTGTAGTTTGGTATAATTTGGTTATTAGTCTCAAACGAAACCAAAGTTATTGGTTCGGTTTATTTTGTAAAATTTTCAATTTTGGGTGTGATGGATTGTTTTGTTTGCCTATTCTGGTGTGTGTTCTTCTGAATTTTAAATTGTCTTTTTGTCCTTTTGGTCTATTTGTGTGTGGGGTTGTTCAAATTGCTTGCCGCTCGTGGATCGCTCGTCGTTCGTTCGGAAAATGCTCGAAAAATGCTCGCTCGATCTTCTGCTCGGTTGTATATGAGCCGATCGGCTCGGTTCGGTTTGTAAATGAGCCAAGCACGAGCAAAGGTAGGCTCGGCTCGGTTCGGCTCGAATTAATTTTTATTTATTCAATAATAAATATACACACAATTTACAGATTAATTTATGGCTTTATATATATAAGTTTCTATTGGAGTTGACTCAATATATGCAAACAAAATATAACAAGGCCACTTAACTCAATAAAAAAATTAACACTAGATTTAATAGTAAACAATAGTCATGAGGTGACAGTCCTGACTTCTTTATGTTATTAGTCGTCCATCGCTAATTGTCACTTGATATAACACCTACGTCACAATGCAACAATTGTTCTCTGACGTATGCTCATCATCTCACCAGCCTCAATCTAAGCCTCATCCTTGGACACTGGGATATCAATATAAATGTTATCATCGAACATTTCGACCTTAGTTGTTACCCGAGAATGAAAACATCGAAGGAAACATCCCAATTTTATGATCGTTTATATTATTCTCCGCTCGATTCTTGCTCGGCGCTCGCTCGGAAAATTTGTGCTCAAAGAATGCTCGTTCGGTTTTTGGCTCGATTGTAAACGAACCGCTCCGCTCGGTTTGGTTTGTAAACGAGCCAAGCACGAGCAAAGGTCCGCTCGGATCGGCTCAGCTCGTGAACAGCCGTATTTGTGTGTCATGTTTCTTGGTAATGATGTTATATTTTTTTGAGGTTCCCATTTAGATCTTTAATTCAACTTTCATTTGCTTGAAGAAGTGTTATGGTTTGCATGTTTCTTTCTGTACAAGGTTTTTCATACTAGTCCCACACAATTGCCGTTCGCTGTGCACGTTTATGCAGGTTTGTTTTTCTTCTTTTTTGTATTCTTCTAATGGTATTCCTGAGTGTTTGTTGCAGCATGTGTTGACGGCAGTGTGGTTTTAGTTGAACACAGATTTTATTATGCTGTTATGTCTAATAGATAAGGTTAAAACAAAACAAAAAATATGGCATAGTCCCATTTTAACCAAATGCTAAGATCATGTTGATAAAATAATGTATGATAAAAAAACAGGCGTTATTTTTAATAAAAAAACATTTATAAATGAAATTTACAAGGTATCCATATACTAGATTTTGGAAGATTTTGCATTCAGTGATCTTATTTGTAATATGTTGTTAGTCTTAGACTTGAGGGAGTGGGGCGGGAGAGAAGGGGCGGGGAGCCTTTCCCGGGCGGGAACACCGCCCCCTAGGGGCGGGAGAGGAGGGGCAGGGAGTGGAGGCGGGGAGTTCTTGCCGGGCGGGAGGGGGAGAGGGATGGTGAGGTGGCATCTCTTCATTGGCTTATTTTTTTTTTCTTTTTTTTATTTAACTTTAACACAATATAATATTATTCCTTTCACCCCCCCCCCCCCCCCCCACATGGGTCCCACAAGTGCCACATGATGCTTCACCCCCCTCTTTCCCGCCCCTCCGCTCCCTCTAGTTTAAGACAATATAATATTATCCCCCCCTCTTCCACTCCCCACAATTTTCACCCCCTTCACGTGGGATCTAAAAGTGCCACATGACGTTACATCCTCCTCTTTCCCCCACTCCTTATGGTCTTTCATCCCTACACAAATGATTTTTTTTAATTAGACTATATCTTATTTCTAATTAGAGTTTTACTGGGCACTCGAATTCTAAATTAGTTTTTTAATGTGGCTCTGGATGTTTAAGTGTTACATATTCCTTGATCTATGTTTTTTGACAACGATAGATCCACATTATCACCATGTGTCTTTGCTTTTGCTTAGGCTGCACGGTGTGGAGACGCCCCAAACCCCGTCCCACACTTTTTCGCTCGTCCCCGTCTCAAACACCATCCCCCTCTCCCGTCCTCGGCCCCCCGTCGCTCCCGAGACGCCAGGGACCGGCCAATCACAAACACCCTTTAAATTTTCGACCGTTTGGAAATTATACCGTTGGAATTAACGGCCAGCAAATTTTTTTTTATATATAAGAGTTAATAGCCATTTTCGTCCCTGTGGTTTGGTCCAGTTTGCCACTCCAGTACAAAAGTTTTTTTTTTTGCAATTCCTTACCTGTGGTTTGGATTTTTTTGCCAAATTCGTCCTTTTCACTAACTCCGTTAAAAAATCTCGTTAATGTCAGGGGTAGGGTTGTCTTTTTGCCACTTAAATGAGGGACAATATAGACATTTCATCCTATTATTATTTCCCCCTTTTAATTAAAACCCTAACCATTCTCCACCCACCCACCCTTCACACTTCTCTGCACCACCTCCACCACCATAACCATCCTTGTTCCACCACCTCCACCACCATAACCACCCTGACTCCACCACCACCTTAACTCCACCACCACCACCTTAACCCTTCACACTTCTCTGCGCGTGTAAGTTTGACTGTTGACCCGTCACTTTGACCTAACTTGACCCCTGCCTTAATAACTAATAGTCACCACCACAACCCACTGTGACCTTCTTCCATCTCCGGCCACCACTAACACCCAAGACCACCCACCATTGTTCCTATCATCCGTCACTCCCACTGTTACCACCATAACCAATCAATTAACTTCCTAATTCCTAATCTCACCTTGTCATCATAACCAAGACATCATAAAAATTGATCACCGCCGCTGCTTGTTTCCCCCACAGTAATCATCGACACAACCATCACAACTAACAACAATCATCGCCTAGCTACTACCACTTGTCCCTGATTACTCCTGGACTCAGACCATTCACCACCATGTTCGTCTGACATCTCAATCGACTAGGAGACAGGGAATTATTTGGGTTACCTTGGCTTGATGATGAGTCGAGTGACAAAAACTGAGCCGCTGCCAAAACCACCGTCGTCCTCTGCTTCATCTTCTTCTCTGGTTCTCTCTTGGTCTCAGATCCGGTGGGTGGGAGTGTGTTACCGGGTGACGTCTTCTTCGTGTGCCGCCGTGGGCCACCGTAGATGGTGGTGGTCGGAACCTTCCTCTTCGATCTCTCCATCTCCTCTTCTGATCTCTTTTCTTGTCTTGGTTCTCCCTCCCTCTCTCTCTTCTCCAATATGCAGTAAAGTTGTGTGTGTTGAAAACATAATTGTAAAATAAAAATAAATATGTTTAAATGCCAAATTCGTCCCTGAGGTGTAAAAAGACAACACTACCCCTGACACTAACGACATTTTTTAACTGAGTTAGTCAAAAGGACGAATTTGGCAAAAAAATCCAAACCACAGGTAAGGAATTGCAAAAAAAAAAACTTTTGTACTGGAGTGGCAAACTGGACCAAACCACAGGGACGAAAATGGCTATTTACTCTATATATAACAACCAAAATCATCTCATTCCATATAAAAAATCCTCTCTAATTTTTTTATAAAAACATTCATATTCTCTTAAAAAAATCAAACAATGTCTTATCTACCGTTGGTTGATTCGTCTACTTCGTCGAGCGAGGAAACCAGATTTTTATAAACGCGGTTTGGGAAGCGGCATAATTAATTGTGGCGGAGGAAGACGTAGAAGTGAGCCCGCAACCACGAACTAGGCAAACGGCCATAAACAGAGACCAGGAGGGTAAGTTTATATTTTTTAGAATTTATATAGCAACTATTTTTTTAGAATTTATAACGCAAATATTTAATGTTTATAATTTATATCGCCACTTTATGGAGTCGGGGGTCTCTCTGGAAGCGGCCTCTCTATCCGCAAGGATAGGGGTAAGGTTTGCCTACATCTCACCCTCCCCAGACCCTACTCTTAGCTTTGCTAATTGTGGGATTTACTGGGTAATGTTGTTGTTATAATTTATATCGCCACTATTTTTTTAGAATTTATATTGCCACAATAGTTATATTTATTTACATCGTACGTGTAGGTGCTCACGAGCAATTAGTAGCAGATTGCTTTGCCAATCAACCGGTGTACGCGGATGAAATGTTTAGGCGCCGTTTCCGAATGAGCCGTCGACTATTCGTACGTATTACCGATGACTTGTCCACTTGTGACCTATTTTTTACTTTACGATACGATGATAGAGGCAAATGAGGGTTCACAACTTTACCAAAAATGCACAGCAGCATTGCACCAACTAGCTTACCGGACAACAGCCGATTTGTGGGATGAGTATTTACGGATGTCCGAAAGAACGTCACGTGAATGCTTGTATAAGTTTTGCAAACGTGTTGTGAAGATGTACAACAAAAAATATTTGCGAAAACCAAACTCCAATGAGGTCCATAAATTGTATGAGTTCCACCACGAAAAGCATGGTTTTCCAGGAATGCTCGGAAGCATCCATTGCATTCATTAGCCGTGGACGAATTGCTCTAGTGCATGGCGTGACCAGTTTTATCGAGGCGATCATGGCCATCCAACAATAATCTTAGAGGCTGCTGCGTCACAAGATTTATGAATTTGGCATGCTTTTTTTGGAGTTCCGGATCGAATAGCGGCATTAATATCATTAATCAATCATTGGTTTTTGAGGATGTTGTAAAAGGAACCGGTCCGAATACAAGATTTACAGTTTCGAGGGTTGAGGAGAATACTATTTCGGCTGGCCCAGAGCAGCAAGAGTTGAACAAATTCTCGTTACGTAACGAGCACATACATCATCATCTTCAAGCCGACTTGATTGTATACATTTGGAACAATGGACACGACAACTAGTATTTAATTTTAAACATTATGTAATGTTGTATTTTATGTGATGAAGTGTTTTTTTTCTAACTAGAAGCTTTTTATTGTAATTTTAGTATTTATTGTCTATTTTTTACTAATTAAATATTAATAAATGCAAGAGACATGGTTTTTTCATGTCTTCACACCCTTATCATATCTCAACCAAGAGAATATAAGTATTATCCTAGGTAGCATCCTAAGTGACATTAAGACATGACATTTTTCATATCTATAAATCCCATAGCCTTATGGTTTTGCTATTTAGTGTGAATTTGGAATACAGTTTAGATAGGTATTCAGGTCTGAGATTTAGGTTGAAGGGTAATGTAGATGTACACATGTCAATGAAAATAGGTTGTTATTTAATGTATGAACTTTCAAGTTTATATCCAAATCAGTATTAAATGTTACACTTAAGACTATGTGTTGTGGCCTGTGAGCGAGTAACCGCGAGCCATACACCATGTCACGTGAATCGCGGGAACCACAACAGTCTTAGGTGAACGGCGGCGCGAGCGAGTACCCGCTAGCCTACTCGCTTGTGCTATCGAAGAGAATTTGATCGTTGGTAGCCAACTAGCCGTTGGCTAACAGCTAGTATTGGCTATTTATAAAAGAAAAGTGTTTTTAATTTATTTTACACTAAAAAAACACAAACAGATTACACAAACAATCTTCAAACAATTCACAAACAATTTTTAATATTTAAAGAAATGGATCCATCACAATGGGAAGGATGTTACCAACCGGCTTTGAAGTTCCTAGATGAAGACAAATATGGAACGAATGCCGAAATTGAAGAAAATCTTAGCCAAATGCCACCCATCTCCGGATTTTGTTATTCCGGATACACAAGTTTCAAACCCAAAAAAAAAGCGAAGGCAAAGGAGGTGTGGTGGCCGTGGCACGGCGGTTAGGGGTGGTGGCCGAGGTGGCACGACGGCTAGGGGTGGTGAACCGCTCAAACAAGATGCACGTCCAAAATGACATGTGACGCCATGGACGAACGAGGAAAAAATAGCCCTTTGTCGTGCGTGGGTAGAAGTTTCGGAAGATCGAAAAGCCGGTATAATTTTTTTATGTAAATATATAATGTTTCTTACTATAATGTTTTTTTAATCTTTTTGTTATTATTTTTGTAGCCGACTATCAACGGGCGAATGTTTTTTGAAGACGAATTCGAGAAATTTTCTACAAATAAGTGGGGAGTGAAATACGTTCCCCCGATATGATTTCCAGCCGGTGGGCAGAATTTAGAAAATACGTGGGCTTGTTTACAAATATCCATAATAGGAACGCTAATCGAATGCAAGTAAGTGAGTCTAGCGATCTTGATGTCTACAACTTCACTTGCGACGAGTGGAAGGATGAGGTGTTTCGCAAGTACAAGACCACGAAAATGTGGGATGAAGACTACTTGTAGAGAATCTTTCGTAATTGCTCCAAATGGGTCGAGCTAATTACGATTGAAGAGATGAGTGAAGGCGGCTCATCAAAGCGGGCCAAAACCTCTTCATCGGGTGGGTATATCTCATCCACAAGCTCGGATGCTCACGTGGGGATTGACCTAAACTCCGATGAGGGTCTCCCCCCGTCTCCCCTAGGTCGACCAGCTAGAAGGGACAAGGTGAAAGCTAAACAAACTGCTAATGAAGCTGATAACGAATTGTCGGGGGAGATTAGCAAAATAAGAACTACAATGGAGATGACAGCAAAAGCTAAAGTCAATAAAGTAAGATTGATGAACATAGACTTTTTAACGAGGGACTTTAGCAACCTCCCAATGCCTCGTCGGACGATACTTCAACGAGAACATGACCGTCTCGTAAAGGAATTCGAAGAAGAGCTATACGACGAGCAGTAGTATATTAGGTATTAATATTTTTTTATTAATTATGTATTTGTTATTTTTATTTATTAATTAATATTTTATGTTTAGTATTTAATTTGTGTTACAAATTTAAATATTTATATACATTTAAAATAATAAATTTTAAAAAATAATAATGTTTTAAAAAAATGGATAAAGCTGTTGCTCATCTCTAGTCACAACAGAATCATGTAAGTGAGTTGCGGCTTTATTACCCTACCATGCCAGGCATTGTCAACACTTTCGTGACACAATATTAGAGAATAAAGCCTTGACTCGCCTCTAGCCAGTAGCCACAACACATATTGTTACTATTGATTACAACTTTTCTGTTTAAATCAATTGTATTATATTCTAGTCTCTTAATTTTAGTAGAAATGTTTTCTAGTGGCAAGTGAGTGGGCCGTGCCTCTTGTACCCGACTACCCGTGACCGACCGAGCCCCGTGGTTTTATGTTGACATATATGATTAAAAAAAGTTAAAAATATTACTTGATATCGTTTTATTGTACTTTTTATATACATACACGCCTTACAAAGAAATTGTCATTTTTGAATGAGATAAAAATCAGTCACAAGCTACGTGAATCCATTTATGACAAGATATTTTGGACCACCAACGCCAAATTGTTTTAACACTTTTTTGTTCTTATTGGATAGGACATAATCAATTTTAATCATTATAGCAATTTTGTCCTACACGAATTCTTTAAATCCTCTCAAAATACCACTTAACATCAATCCCAAAAACAAGGAAGCCAGAAAGACCAAACGGGTATTATTGTCATTTCACTTGTGTAATGGTCTGCTATATATAGAGTAGAGTGAATGTTATCATGTACAAATCCACCTAAAGTCATGAATTCGACTATTTTTGCCTTCTTCTTCCTTGTTTTGCTTTCTACCACTAGAGCATTTGATCCATGCCCATCTTCAAAACCGAAATCGGATGTCTCAGATCTTTCCATCATCCACATTTATGGAAAATGTTCACCTTTCGATTCACCTAAACCAAGCTCTTCATGGGCCACAACGGTTCTCGATATGGCCACCAAAGACCCTCAAAGGCTAACATACTTGTCAAGCCTTGTTGCCAAAAAGCCCACATCTTCGGTACCAATTGCACCTGGTCAAGTCATAAATATTGGTAATTATGTTGCCCGTGTGAAAATTGGCACACCTGGTCAACTCATGTTTATGGTTTTGGACACCAGTGCAGACACTGCATGGGTACCATGCAGTGACTGCGTTGGTTGTTCCTCTACTTTATTTTCTCAAACCACTTCAACTACTTATGGGTCATTGGATTGTACAACGTCTGAATGTGTCCAGGCTCACGGGCTTTCATGCCCAACATCGGGATCCACTATTGGTAATTGCATGTTTAACCAATCATATGGTGGGGATTCCTCATTTTTAGCTACTTTATCTCGTGACTCTCTTCAATTGGCCAATGACATAATTCCTAGCTATGTTTTTGGGTGCATTGGCACCATCTCTGGGAAGTCCATCCCCCCTCAAGGGTTGTTGGGATTGGGTCGAGGGTCCATGTCGCTACTTTCTCAATCGGGTTCCCTTTACTCCGGTGTGTTTTCATACTGCCTGCCTAGTTTTAGATCGTACTACTTTTCTGGGTCGCTTAGGCTCGGACCAAATGGCCAACCAAAAACTATAAAATACACGCCACTTCTAAAAAACCCACATCGACCTTCATTATACTACGTAAACCTCACTGGTATAAGCGTGGGTCAACTAAAGGTAGCCATACCTCCAGAGCTACTAGAGTTCAACCTCAACACGGGTGCGGGAACCATCATTGATTCAGGCACTGTTATAACTCGATTTGTGCCTGACGCCTACAACAAAATCAAAGAGGCGTTTAGGAACCAAACACAAGGCCCATTTTCATCATTAGGCGCCTTTGACACGTGTTTCTTAGTGACTCATGAAGATGTAGCACCGAGGGTGACACTACATTTTACAGGATTGGACATTGTTCTGCCTATGGAGAACACATTGATACATAGCAGTGCGGGGACTCTCGCTTGCTTGGCAATGGCTTCAACCCCGAATAACGTGAACTCGGGGTTAAATGTCATCGCTAATTTGCAACAACAAAATTTAAGGATCTTGTTTGATATCCCCAACTCTCGTGTTGGAATTGCTCGTGAAATTTGCAACTAGAACCATTAAACGCATCTTTGTTGATTTTTGGGCTGATAATAATGAATCAACCCCTAGCTATATTTATTGAATTGTAAGAAAATGTTGAAATACATTAGTATTGTGCGAGCAAAATCATATCAAGACTGCCAATTCTGTTATATATTGTCATACACGGTCTATTATATATTATCACACATATAACATAAACCATGTAACAATACGACAAAACCAAGTAAGTTTTCAACTTCGTGTTCAAGATATGCATATTAGCCCAAAAGTTTAAAATAGTAAAAAGGGCATCATGAATTCACATTAACGCGTATAGTTCGTATCTCAACAGCAAAGGGGCACAAGCGAGCAAGTGGTTAGGAACCTGGTAATGAGGATGTAAACATCACCAACGCCCTAAGGTTTGTGAAGGAAAGAAAACATATAATGCAAATCCTGACTGATATTTTACCAGAGCCGGTCCTGAGGATTTAAGTGCCTCGTCCGAACAAAAAAAAGGGGCCCTTAGACCCTAACGAATTAAATATATAAAGTAACCTATTTAATCAAAGATTAATGCCATAGCCATAAACGTAGCAAAAATATAGTATAAGAATTACATACCGTAAAAGACTAATAGCTAACCAATGATTCTTGAAGCTCTCCTCGCATTTTTGGTAGCAAATTGTTTGATAACATCTTCGCAATTTATATTCTCTAAGATTTCGCTCTCGATAGCGATCATCGCCAATCCACTAAGTCTTTCTTGTGACATTGTAGATCTTAAGTAAGATTTCAATCTCTTGAACATGTTCTGTCTGTTTCTCCTCTTGAACATGTACTTGTTCTTTCGCCTCTTCAATTTCTACATCCACATGTTCTTGCTCTTCAACATGTTTATGCATAAACTTCAATAAAGCAGCGGCTTGAGACTTTTTCAATTCGGTCAGGCAGAGAAGAATGGATAGTGAGCTGCAATGCTCGAACACGACGAGGTTTCGCGGATTCCTTCCTACTCAAGCCGTCTGCCACCACATTCGCCTTGCCAGGATCATACTTGATAGCACAATCATAATCGTTAAGGAGTTCAACCCAGCGACGCTGCCGCATGTTTAACTCCTTCTAGTTGAAAATATGTTGGAGACTCTTATGATCGGTGTAAATGGTGCACTGGGTACCGTACAAGTGATGTCTCCAAATTTTCAACGCAAAGACCATTGCACCCAATTCCAGGTCATGGTTCGTATAGTTCTTCTCGTGAACCTTAAGTTGACGAGATGCATAAGCAATAACCTTCTCACGTTGCATCAATACGCAACCGAGACCCCGGATAGAAGCATCGCAGTAAAGAACAAAATTATCTTTACCATCAGGTAAAGACAATATAGGAGCATTACAAAGTTTAAGCTTCAGCGTCTGAAATGCCGAGTCTTGCGGTTCACCCCAGTCAAACTTTTGGTCTTTCTGGGTAAGAGAGGTGAGGGGTTGAGCGATTTTCGAAAATCCCTCAATGAAACGACGATAGTAACCTGCAAGACCCAGGATTTGCCGCACCTCAGATGGCATCTTTGGTGCTTCCTAGTCTTTAATAGCTTCGATCTTAGCCGGATCGACATGAATTCCCAGTTCATTAACCACGTGTCCTAGGAATTGAACTTCACGTAACCAAAAGTCACACTTCGAGAACTTAGCATACAGCTGTTCCCGTCGTAGGAGTTCCAAGACTAGCCGCAAATGTTCCTCATGGTCCGTTTTGCTCTTGGAATAAACCAGGATGTCATCAATAAAAACGATGACGAACTTATCGAGATAGGGTTTACAAACGCAGTTCATCAAATCCATGAAAACCGTTGGTGCATTAGTGAGACCAAAAAGCATGACCAAGAACTCACAAGGGCCATAACGAGTACGAAAAGCAGTCTTTGGAATGTCAGCTTCCTGTACGCGGAACCGGTGATAATCGGACCTCAGATCAATCTTCGAGTAGTAACTAGAACCCTGGAGTTGGTCAAAGAGATCATCAATGCGAGGGAGGGGATAAAGATTCTTGACGGTCACTTTGTTCAACTCCCGATAGTCAACACACATCCGAAGGCTTCCATCCTTCTTCTTCACGAACAGAATAGGGGCTCTCCACGGGGAGGAACTCGGTCGAATGAAACCCTTATCCAAGAGTTCCTGCAACTGACTAGACAACTCCTGCATCTCGGGAGGTGCAAGATGATACGGGGCTTGGGCAATAGGAGAGGCACCTGGTACAAGATCAATACCAAACTCGACCTGACGGTGAGGAGGAAGGCCAGGCAAATCATTGGGAAACACGTCAGGAAAGTCACGAACCACTGGGCTATCCTCAATCTTCTTCTCATCATCAGACGAAACATAAACAAGGGCCAGGATGGCCGAATAACCCTTTCGAAGATTCTTAAGGGCTTTCATACTGGAAATGAGATTTAGCGGAGCACTGCTCTTCTCACCGTGTACAGAAAGAATTTCTCCATCAGGGAGAGGGATCCGAATGACCTTATCAAAACAAACGATCTTCGCACGATACAACGATAACCAATCCATGCCCACAACGATATCGAAATTACCCAATGGTACATGCATAAGGTTAATGGGGAAAGACAAACCCGACAGTTCCAAGCGACATTCCTGAAGAACATGTGTCGCTTCAATCTTGTTACCATCAGCCAATTCTATCAAGTACTTAGCCTCTAAAGGTGTGGCTACTATATCTAGCAATCGGCTAATTTCCATGGATACAAAACTTCTATCGGCACCGGAATCAAACAAAACAGAAACATGGCGATTATTGAGAAAGCACGTACCGGTAACTGTGTCAGCATCCTGCTTAGCTTCCACCGCTCCAATTACGAAAGCGCGTGCATTTCTGCCACCGCCTCCGTTGTTCCCGTTACCGTTCCTGCCCTTCCCATTCTCACCCTGCTTCAACTTGGGACACTCGTGCTTGAAATGCCCCGATTCACCACAGTTAAAGCAACCCTGCTTTCCTGAAGTCCCCTGAGTAGCAGGAGCAGGAACAGTAGTACCAGCCTGAGATGGCTGAAGTGTTACCCTACAATCCTTGGCATGATGCCCCAACTGCTGACAGCGATGACAACGAGCCCTATCACAGTTCCCCTGGTGATGAAACCCACACTTGTTGCACTTCGGATGTTTCCCAACATAACCACTCTGCTTCTGCCCTGAAGACGAACCCACAGTATCAAACTTCTTCGGTTGCTGAGACAGTACCGGCACTGAACTCTTCCCCACACTATCCCACTTCCTTTTGTTACTATCAGAACTCTTAACAGCTGACCCACGGGGAGGCAAAACACTCTCAGCCACCTTCATGTTAGTCATCCTATGAGCCGATCGGATGACCTCAGCAAGCGTAGGAAGATTCCCGGCAGCCACCAACCCTGCTATCTCCGGCACCAACCCAGAAATGTAATGCTCGATTCTCCTGTACTCTGGTGTGTGTAGATCAGGACACAGCACTGCCAACTCATTACGCCTCACTGTATACTCCTCTATCTCCGACCCAACCATCTTGTAGTTCCAGACCTCATGTTCCAACTTCTGAATTTCCTCCCCAGGACAGTACTCCCTCTCCAAGATATGCACAAAATCCGCCCAGGGCATAGCATGAGCTTCTCCCAACCCCATATTTCGAGAAGTAGAGTTCCACCAAGTCAATGCGGGGCCCTGAAAGGTAGCAGTAGCATACTTAACCCGATCCTCAGGAAGACAGTTGCACATCATAAACACAGATTCAACCTTCTCCAGCCACATGAGGTAGAGTTGATAGAAATCAACTTACCACCAAGAACATTATGCGCAGCCTGGAATGCAGCCAAGGCCACATTCACTTGTTGCTGCAACAAGTTGTTCAGTTCCTCCTGGGTCATGTTGATGTTACCACGACCGCCACCGCCAGTACGGCCACCAGTACGACCACCAGTACGTTCACCACGAGAGCCAGACATGATAGCAGGGTTAAACACTAGAAATTACAAGGATTAGGTCTTGGCCCGATCCAGGACTATCCATCCAACTCAAAGTCCACCGAGATTCTCATGCATTTCAGTTTATGATTTCGTGTGCACCCGAAATGATAAACTGCTCTACATGGTCCTCCAAGTGTACTCCTAGTTCGAACTCAAGTCACCGAATACCATCGCCTAATAATGTGCCACAAAAAGTACAAGTGCAAGAGGACATGTGTAGGCGAGTGTGTCTATTGGAGCACAGAGGGCAGATGTCCGATTCCTGGATAGATCTCAAGAGTATGCGAAAACCGCTCCAATATACAACACTGCCGTGCCAAGTTCAACAAGTCGATCCCTTCCTCTTCAAATCCCGAAGAGAAAGATAAGAGTAAGCATAACACAAATAAGAACGGATGATGTAACATATGCGTACGATGATTAAGAGACACCCCGACGTAGCTAGTACATAACCCATTAAAACAACTCGTAACATGTGACAGTCTAGTGTGTGCGATTCGGCTATAGACCAGACTCTACATGCAATCTTAGTTCACTATAACCATTGGCTCTGATACCAATCTGTCACACCCTCAAATTCCACATGCAGGGTTTTACCGCGAGGCGCATGACAAACCAGGATCCAAGTCAACGGTCACAATAAACAACACTATATGAAACACGTAAACACAACATAACTTTATATATCAAAAACCGTAGCGAAGCAACATCAAGTTACAAAGACTTGTTTCACCAACAGGTTCTAAAAATATTATTCAAAACATAAAACTAAAACCCTAGACGCCATGCAGACCCGTGCGCCTAGTCCGTGTAATGGTACCTTAGCGACCTGAGAAAAACATGCCAAAGATACATCAACATATAAAGCTGGTGAGTTCACAGGTTTTCATAAACGTTACTAAATGTTACCAACAGTTCCAAAAATGTTACCAAGTTCCAAAAGTGTTACCAAGTTCAACCTGTCAATACTATGTCATGTCTAAGCCAAAGTACGCTAGCTAGCCGTATGTTTTGTTACTACTACGATTGGAAAACCATTGCTGGACACGTTTAAGCAAGTCCAGCATGTTACAAGTTCAAGCCGCCCGAATAATGTTACAAGTTACAAGGCCGAGACAATATGCATCCGCTCGGCTCCTAGCCGACGAGTGGGGCAGGTCACGCCCAATAGATCTATCCACATTTCCCCCGCTGTGCTACCCCGCACATTCATGGTTTCCCCCGGGACTTCCAAAGATCATAGAGTAACCCAAAAGTAACCCATAGTATGACACAAGTTCTCAAAGCACAAGTCGCATGTTTTCTCCCCCCAAAAGTAAAACCAGTGAAAGTGGGACCGTGAACTCACCTTAGTTTGCGTTCTTCAAATAAAAGAATAAAAGTTATGTCCTTGATAGTCCCAACTACCGGAGATCTATCAAAAAGTTCACATAAGTGTTCCGACTAATAACCATAAGGTTATCTAGTCCCCGATTGTCCAGATCATGACCAAGTATGTTTGAAATCGTGCTTGACTGTTAAACCGACACACCAGACCGACCCGACATCCCGTTGGTGAACCATTACACAAACAAATCAAGTACACATAGATTACAAGTAAGGTTTAAGCATAAAAAACTTAGTTCGCATCAAAAATCACACATACGGAGTCGTAGGGTCGAATCAACATGGAATTGGGCCAGGTTCGACCCAACTGAGCTACGTTCTACCCCCAGAAGCTACGTTTTACCCCCAGAAACTACGTTCTACCCCCAGAAGCTATGTTCGACCCCAGAAGCTACGTTCGACCCCCAGAAGCTACGTTCGACCCCTAAAAGCTACGTTCGACCTCCAGAAGCTACGTTCGACCCCCAGAAGCTACGTTCAATCCCCAGAAGCTACGTTCGACCCCACGTGGGTCGAATGAACCCCAGGTTCGACCCCTGCATTCATAAACATCCTAAAACGTACCAAAACGCATCAAAACCATCCGAAAACATCACGTAACATCACGAAACACAACAGTCAAGTATGAATAACATATCTCTACAAAACCCTACCAATTTCCCCCAAAACTAAGTCCGTTTTAACACTTACCCAAAATAGCAAAAATTATGAAAACGTCACATCATGCATGAAAACTTTACCCGATTCGGAAACTTGTTGAAATCCTTTCATGTTCATCTCAAAACACTCTGTTTTATATGCTTATGAAAATCCCCAAATCGTTTTATCAAAAATCATTACATGTAACAAACCCTAGATTCATCAAAAATCCCCAAATCAACATAACATCAACATTCTTCCAATAATAACCTAAACTAATCATAAACCAACACCAATAACAGCCTTAGATCATGTTTCTTTCATCTATACAGCAGCAAACCAATGAACAACACATAACATCATATAATACAACATTAACACATGTTTATTTATGTGAAAACCCAAGTTTAATGATAGGTTTTATTTAGAAAGATGTTTGAAAGGTTTTTATCCATGAAAACAACCTTAGAACAGATCTGGACATTTGGGACCAAATGAAAACAAACCAAAATGTATTAAAAAGGGTTTTGGATTAAGAATACACCTTTGTAGCACGTATAATCATGTTAAGTTACACGTATGTTAATAATCTACTTATCCTACTTAATTTAATTCATGTAATATCACCAACAACGGGACCCAAGTCTAGTGTGACTACAAAATGACTCCCCAATGATCCTCCAGATCATTAAACCCTGGACAATCCTAATCTGACTCGACTAAACTGACCCAGTCAAGTATGTTAACAATTGTTTTTCGCTAAGGTAGACTTATATGTTCTCAAAGTGTTTAGCTGAACATGCCGGGTGTCACAAAATATATGTAAAGTTATAGTAGGTTTGAGATCAGATAAGGAATGAAAAGCTTATATCTTTATTTAATAACCCAATGTCTTTAAATAGGCAGCCAACCAGTACATAACAGTAACAAGACTCAATCAAAGTTTATCTCTACACTCTTCCTAAAACTAGGACTAAACAAAAGACCCGTTAACACCCAATAACCTACACAAAATATTGATTCAAACTCAAATGCAAGACTCAAGTTGGGCTATGACCCATTTTATTTGACCTATTAAACTAAACTCCTACTAACCCAATGCAAGCCCAAGTCAAGACTAACCCAACATTCACCCCTTTAATCTTGACCTCTTAACCCGTTTCTTCAAAGTAGTGTCGGCTCATCATCATCATCTCGAATCAAATTAGCTTATTCTTCTTTTGATTTCTTTTTAGAACACTCCGCCGCTTAATGTCCATATTCTTGACCATAGTTGTCAATAGCAATGGTAGCGACCGCGATCGCGAATAGCGTCGCGTATCGGCTAACCATCGCTATTGTGTGTCTAGCGGGGCAGCAGCGTGTATATAGCGACGTCCGGTGAAGAATTCCGGCGATGTCAGCTGTGATTTCTGCCGGAGAAGAAGAAATTGTGAGAAGGAAGATGAAAGCATAGATATTATTATATTATATTATAATAAAAGGTGTGTTGGAACAAGTGGTGGAGAGATTATTATATTGTTGGAATAAGTGGTGGAAAGTAAAGTAACTTTTTGAAAGTAGCAAAAGTAATTTCTTGAAAGAAGCAAAAGTAAATGTCTCCAGCTCACATGTCTATTGTTTTATTATTATTATTATTATTATTATTATTATTATTATTATTATTATTATTATTATTATTATTATTATTATTACTATTATTATTACCCATTTTCACATTTAAACCCTCTATCTTTCATTTGTTTACATTTGGTCCTAAAACTTCTAAATTTCATATAGAAAGTATAAAATTAGTTTGTATATATAAACATTTGGTCCTTATACTTAAAAATTTATACATCAAAATATTTTTAAATATTTTAATACCTTATCGCTATTTACGAAATAGCGGGCGCTATTTCATCGCTATCGCTACGTAGCATATCGGTAGCCCGTCGCTATTTACCACTATTCGCTATCGATAACTAAGTTCTTGACAATTATAATATTTGATATTTCTTTTTTCTCGATAAGAACCTTGATCCCTTCGGTCTTCATTCTTTTGGAATCGACCACCTCGACCTCTACCGTAACCGCGACCTCTTCCTTGACCACGACCGCAACCTTGTCAAAGCACAACCCAGAAAACACAATATGCGCTCCAGACCGCCTAATTGACACCAACACATAAAATCTCCTTGTGCTTCAGTACCCCACAGTAATAACAAAGAATGTGCTAAACTATTAACATGAGTAGAAACTGCGGCAGTTAAGAAATTGCGGCCTTCCAAATAGGAATTGGCCAAGTCGTCCGCCCTGCACCCACCCCTCGAGTATAATAAGTCTTCAGGTAAAGATTGAAACACGAATGCTCTTGTCATCGAATTCTTCTTCGCATCTACCGTTCCTCCCGTTACCGGATCAATGGCTTCCCACAAACCGTAAGCTTGTAGGATCGACTCCACCATAATTGACCAACTCGTGTAATTTGCAGCCGTTAACTGGGGACATTGCAACAGGACACTACTTCCTTGTGGGTACCATCACATCGCCTCCTCCGGTTTTCGCTCCTGACATATTTTATTTTTCTAATTCAAATCTTTTGTGTTTGACTTTTCAACACAAAGTTAAAACGTTATCTTCTAGTTTTTTTTTCTTTCACTCAACTGTTTCGTTCTTATCTTGATTCACACAGAGTCACCAAAACTCGTTTTATTTCTTCTCCTAGTGGTCTTTGATCACACAGATCTAGGCTTCTCACAGAAACCCAACGCAACAAGTCACACAATTCTTGATCGATTGTCTTCTCCACACCCGCACCACACAGGTGTCTTCTCATTTTTAAATTCACACAAAATGCTTTTGTCTTCTTTTTTCACCTAGAACTTTGATAAGCACACATCTTTCTTTGACTACAATTCCACACAGCTGCAGGTAATTTTCGATCACACAGATTTCTGATGTCTTCTACCTAACCGATCACACAGACCTATGATGTTTTCGCTTCTTCTTCACATGAACTCGGCTCACATAGAGCACTCTTCGAATCTTACAAAACTAACACGATTCACAAAGAACCATTCACGATCCCTGGTACACGAGCCGAAGCTCTGATACCAGATGTTGGTTTCAGGCCCAACTATACACTAAAAAACTCACGAAATATATGTAAAGTTGAAGTAGGTTTGAGAATAGAAAAGGAATGAAAAGCTTATATCTTTATTTAATAACCCAATGCCTTTAAATAGCCAGCCAACCAGTACATAACGGTAACAAGACTCAATCAAAGTTAATCTCTAGACTTTCCTTAAAACTAGGACTAAACAAAAGACTCGTTAACACCCAACAACCTACTCAAAATACTGATTCAAACTCAAATGCAAGACTCAAGTTGGGCTGTGACCCATTTTATTTGACCCATTAAACTAAACTCCTACTAACCCAATGCAAGCCCAAGTCAAGACTAACCCAAGTTGTCAATAGCAATGGTAGCGACCGCGATCGCGAATAGCGTCGCTTATCGGCTAACCATCGCTATTGTGTCTCTAGCGGGGCAGTAGCGTGTATATAGCGACGTCCAAGCGAAGAATTCCGGCGATGTCAGCTGTGATTTCTGCCGGAGAAGATGAAATCGTGAGAAGGAAGATGAAAGCAGATAGATTATTATATTATATTATAATAAAAGGTGTGTTGGAACAAGTGGTGGAGAGATTATTATATTGTTGGAATAAGTGGTGGAAAGTAAAGTAACTTTTTGAAAGTAGCAAAAGTAATTTCTTGAAAGAAGCAAAAGTAAATGTCTCGAGCTCACATGTCTATTGTTTTTATTATTATTATTATTATTATTATTATTATTATTATTATTATTATTATTATTATTATTATTATTATTATTATTATTATTATTATTATTATTATTATTATTATTCATTTTCACATTTAAACTCTCTATCTTTCATTTGTTTACGTTTGGTCCTAAAACTTCTAAATTTCATATAGAAAGTATAAAATTAGTTTGTATATATAAACATTTGGTCCTTATACTTATAAATTTGTACATAAAAATATTTTTAAATATTTTAATACTTTATCGCTATTTACGAAATAGCGGGCGCTATTTCATCGCTATCGCTACGAAGCATATCGGTAGCCCGCCGCTATTTACCGCTATTCGCTATCGATAACTATGTTCTTGACAATTATAATATTTGATATTTCTTTTTTCTTGATAAGAATCTTGATCCTTTCGGTCTTCATTCATTTGGAATCGACCACCTCGACCTCTACCGTAACCGCGACCTCTTCCTTGACCACGACCGCAACCTTGTCAAAGCACAACCTAGAAAACACAATGTAGAGGATGTGATTTGACACTAGAACAGGATTATATGATCATACAAGTTACTAAACCAGGTGCGGAAACCCTAGCTTAGAACAAACTGATATAAACTCAATCAAAACACAATCAAAGTCATTTTAAAGGCTTTTCATAGATTAACTCTTTGATAAACTTGATTACAGATTGATAACAGTTAATCTAGACCACTTCTAAACACTCTCAACACACTCTGGAACACACACCTAAAACACACACTCTGAATGACTCGTTATACTTTACAAAAACCCAAAATCTATTTATAGCAGCTGCACATTCGCCCCTTTTCATTGGTCGAATGTGAGCTTTTCCACATTCGCCCAGTAGCACTAGTCGAATGTGTTCTTCCTTCAGTCTATGTTCCAGCTTCGTCCACTCACTAAGCTACCTTCGCCCATTTACAAGTCACCTTCGCCCATACTTTTCCTTCGCCCCTTAACACATGTTAACATCTAATCATTAGTCGCAAAACGGCATCTACAAACTCCCCCTCGACTATTGATTAGATCGTTTTCTATCTTCATCCATGGCTTTATTCAGCAGCTTGATTCTGAGCTGTTTCTTTTGCTCAGTTGTCATCTCAGGCTCTAACTTCCTCTTCACAGGCTTCGACACATTTGCCATCTTCACCTTCTTGCCAAGCTTCCCCTCCAAATTACTTCCAGCATTAATGTCATAAGCAAAGCAAACACCCACAACTTGTGTGTATTTCCTTGCTTGATCTGCATCGTTTGGCTCATGATGAATCAGATTATAAAAGAGCATGATGATGTCTTCGAAGGTGCAATTGATCAGCCACATAGGATCAAATACATGAACATGCTTGTATTTGTCCTTTCCATCTCTCAACACTATCACAGCTTCAGCCTTCCTCCAATCATAGTACCAGAAAATGAAATCAGCACTGAAGTGTTGAGGCATAGGCATCAAAGGAATCTTTCTCATAACTTCAGGTGCCTTATAAATCAAGGTAACCCTTTTCAACTTGGTTCTGGGATCAATATCCCTGTGAACTTTCCTCCGGGGATATTGTGGTTTAAATCTGTTCCACTTAGTTCTACTCTCCCAAACCAATTTGTCTGCACACCAACCGACATGTGAATTATTCACTGAAGCACCAGACATTTGGAATCTGCAAAGATCTCTAACCGCCCAGTACGGTAGAGTAAGCAAATCAATGAATCTGTAAAAGTACAAGATTCCAGATTCCCACTTAGCAGCTAAACACTTCAGCCTGCCTAAGTATGTCCAACCTAAAGCTCTGCCTCTGAACTTTGCATTATGAAACCTATAAAAGTTTCCTTGAGCTTCAGGCTTCGGTCGGTTTTCATCCATCAATCTTAATTTCTTCAAATACTCTTTCAATTCATCAGATTTCTTTGAAGATTCTGGCAAATCAGCTCCAAGCACTTTTTCTACAAACTCAGCACTCCTCTTCTTTGCCTTTCTTTTAGCAGACGTATTATGTCTTTCAGTAAAATCAGGAAACACCACATCTTCATCTGTTTGTCTGAAGTACTGTGGATATTCCTCATGTGTAATATCCTCTATCTCAACTTCTTCAAATTCAGGGGTCTCTTTGTCATCTGAGTGACTTCCAATATCCTTTTCAGGAATATGTGGAATCGACTCATCAACAATGAATTCTTCAAACGTTTTCCCTACCCTCTGTGCAAGTCCATCCAAAATCTCCTTTGCCACAGATGCAGGTACTTCCCCCTCTTCAAGATCAGGATCGTTATATTCCAATTCATATCGCATGTCATCAGTTTGGAATATTTCAGCAAAACGACCTGTGAACTCAATGGTCCATTCTCTTTTCTCTAACATGTCCCTGTATACTTGTTTTGCATCATCAGACAAAGACCTCACCTTCTCATTCCAGAACACAGTCTCATCATCAACATTCTCACTACTTTTCTTCGAACTTGACTCACCTGTGTCTTTCTTCTTCTTTGAAGGTGGTCTCTTCTCAAATGTAAACTTAGAAGTATCATCTCCTCCATCATTATCATCACTACTACTATCATCCTCCTTTTGGCTTCCTGACCCTTCAGCATCATCATCATCATCATTATCATCACCTTCATCATCACTCTTATCCGATTCTTCATTCTCATCATCCTCATCATCCTCATCTTCCTCTTTATCAGATTCAGATGGTTCAAAGTCAACCTGTTCAACCTCTTTCTCCGTATCTTCCTCACCCTCCTTCAACTTAGGTGCAATGTTGTACAGATCATCAATCAGATCACTAAGGCGTTTGTTTTCAGCCCTCAGCTCTTTGTTGTCTTCTTTAATTGCCTTATATCTGTTCTTGTTTCTCAGAACCTTACCTTCAAGCTTCTTATTCTTTGCTTCAAGCTTCTTCACTTTCTCGTCTATCTCATCTTGATTAGACTTTGAAGCTACAACGATCTGAAGCATTTTCTCTTCATTTTGCTTAAATCTGGCAATTTCTGCTTGTTGAGCCACTAGCATCTTCATCATGTCGTCCATCTTCTTATTCACCTGCTTCATCACATCATCATCCACAGTGACTTTCTTCGATTTAGACTTTGATTTAGATGGCTCAACCTCAACTTCTTTTCCTTTCTGAGGCTTAGTAAACATGTCAAGAACATTATCCAGGGCAATATTAAATTGATCCACTGGTAATGGTGTAGCTTCCTTAGTCTTTTGCTTCTTAGCGGCTGGTGAAGATTGTTTAGATGATGTACCAGCATCAGGTAATCTCTTTCCTTTCAACAATAAGTTCAATTCTTTCTCTCTCAGCTGCTTTGTACTGGTCTTCTTGGCCATGGTTTTGTGTTTGGGCTTGGGCAAATTCACTACAACAGTTTCACCCTCATTCAACTCATCCAAATTAATTGTCAACCCTTCATCTTCAGCACCAACAGATTGCTTGCCCTTCTTAGCTTCCTCAATCGATCTGTTCAGTGATTCAGACTCACCAACCAAAGTGGCCTTTTGTTTGGTAGTCCGGACATTTTCAGCATCCGAATCCCACTGTTCTTCAGTTTCTGTCTCTTCTGAATCAACAGACTCCTCATCTACCAAACTTGTACCCTTCTTAGCAGTTGTTTTCTTCCTCACCACTTGTTGTTTTGAACTCCCCTGATCTGTCTTTCCCTTACCCTTCCCTTTGGCTCCGGGATTGACAACTTGTCTCTTCCTTTTCGTGCTTGCATCAGCATAAACTAATGGATCATCATTATCACTGTCACTATCAGGATGCCTCGCTGTATTCTTTCCAGGATCCATGTAATCCTCTCTAGCTAAGGCTCCAAACAATCTCCTGAAAGGTGGTCTCTCATTTTCAGGCACACCTTTATAACCTTTCATTCTCACTAAGGTTCTAATGTTCATGTGATCCATAACTAGTATCTGTGTTGGATCTTTCTTCAAGTGTGGATATTTGTGATCAAAAATCATCATAAGAAATCTAGGATAAAGCTTGAACTTCTTAAGCTTCAACCCTTTCAACATCTCTAGCATATGATCCAAAATCATTCCAGCAACGTTAAATGGTTTGTTGAGAGTCAACGCAACCATTAACGAGCTCAAACTCTTCCTCATCACGTCGTATCCTCCACTCACACATCCAAACACCAGTATAATGACATGAGCAAAATACTTAAACTGTACTCCTAGTTTCCCTTTATACATAGAACCATCAGTAATCGGTCCTTTGTATTTCATCCTCAGGAAACAGGCTTTTTGCTCAGTCCAGGATAATTCCCTTGGATCTTCACTAGTTTCAAACTGGATCTGGAGAGCTTCTCTAATATCAGCTTCAGTGATGAACATCTCCATTCCCTGAATCTTGCTTTTGATGATAGTCTGATTATCAAAGTAATCATACTTGGCGTTGTTATAAAAATCCTCAACTATATCCTTGTAGATAATAGTTGGTGTGGCCAAAGCATAAACCACTCTGCATCTCTTCAGAAACTTGATAATCTCAGTGAACTCCACGTTCTTCTCCACATCTCCAAGATACGCGCAACAATTATGAGTCTTCTCAAACGGCCATTTGTTACCGCTTAATAATCCTTCTTCTTGTACCGTCTCTGGAATAGGATTAGTCACTGTAGTCTCCACAGGAATATCAACATTTGCTTGTTCTTCAGCCATCTGAAATGTAAAATCAAAATAAAACGTCAAAACACAAAATCGACAAAACTTAAAAAATTTTGGACTTTTGAAATTCCACATTCGCCCAAAATGAACTGGTCGAATGTAGATTTTTGTGGCCGAAGGTGTAAGATTTTGGTCGAATGTATACTGATTTTGGATAAAAACTTCATTCGTCCGTTTTTGGCTTACCTTCGTCCGTCCAGTTCCACATTCGTCCACTTCGACGAACCGAATGTAGAACTGGTTTAAACCCAAAATTTAAAAATTTTCAAACTGTGTTTTTAACCCCTAATTTTGATCAAAATCTATCCTAACATGACCGATTAAGCATCGTCTATCATCAATTGTCCTTAACATTCATTCTATATCAGTTTTCAAAAAGAATTAGGGTTTATAGTGTTTCATTCGATCAATCAACAATTAAACCATGTTTATATACTAATTCCTAATACATTCTCCCCCTAAAACTGATGTGGGATGAATGTGTATCAAAAATAAGCATCAACAATCAGTTAAACACCATGAACTCTAAAACCCTAAGTCCGGTGATAAATCAAACGATTCCGGCTTTGTTACGTGTCCATTACCTGTAATCAATATATGAAAGTGATCAGCGAATACTAGGGATCAAAAGGCACAGGCAAGAGATTCAAAATCAACAAAGTCTTGTTACGAAGAAAATTTTGAAAAAAATATAATGACTGGTCGAACCTGTGAAGAGAATATATATAGATGTCCACATTCGCCCGGTTAGAATGGACGAGTGTAAAAAATTTCCACCTTCGCCCCAAGTGAATGGCACGAAGGTGAAACTGGTTTACCCGAAAGTGGTTTTTAGGTTAAAACCCACATTCGCCCATTTTTCACCAACCCGAATGTAGAGAAATTTCCACCTTCGACCCATTTAAGGGGCGAATGTAAAATGGAAAATTCTGAAAATTTTTCAAATCACGAATTCGAATCCCGTTCAACATGTTTCCAATCCGTTAAGCTTCCAAAACACAAATTTTCACTTTTAGAATGATACAAAGCCCAGATGGTGTTGTCAAATCTCAGAAATTGACTATCAAGCATCCCCGGTTATCAAAAATAAAGCAGAAATGCAAAAATTTTGGATTTACTAAAATTTATCAAAACACACCTAAAATCTTTTTGGATTTTGTATCTTTTTGACAATAAAAATAAATTGCAACAAAATAAAATGCATCAAAGTAAATGAAAGCAGTAAACATTTTGTGAAATCCGGTCAGAGGATCATATCAGTTTTCTGAGAAATCTGATCACAGCGTTGATCTTTTTGTTTAATATTATCATTAGAAACAGTATGTGATACGGCAATTGCTGATATTGTGGTCCACGTAAGCTCACATGCAGACAATTACGCAATGCTTTAAAATGATACGAGTTAGGTGAATTAGACTAACACGATGTGGTGCCCACACACACGACATACTCCCGTATCAAGTAATTGCACAAAGCTTCGTCGTAACGCGTGATTATGCCAGAGTTATCCGTAAAAGGTACAAAGTATATAGCACAGAGGTGTACAGGTCAGCAAATGAATGCAGCAGAGTAACATGTGCGTATACACTAGGTTGAGGCTGATATTAATCACTGATTTGCATCAGATGATCAATACGATGTAATAATGATCTATGATCAATTAAAACATAAAGTTCCTCAATTCGGTAACTTCCGGTTATGGCAATTAAGCTCTTTTAGCAAATATTCTGATAAAACTAGGTCCGTAAATCAATACGACAAAAGTATATCAGAATATCCCGGATAACCATAACATAACGACCCGAAACCTCAGATTTTGGCAATCCTATCAAACGAAATTACGGTACTAAGACCATATGCCCATGAGGTGTTCAGCCACGAACGCGTAGTTCGTTATGTTTGTATCACTAATGCACGCAATATTTAGTCTACGAAGCCTATCAGCATATCACACGTAATCAACACACGCCTCATAAACTATACAATTCTTTAGCCTGTGTCAGATTCCCACTGATGTACTATCATTTCCTCTGTTTTACCAGGAAATCATTTTTGATTTTCTAATTTTTAGGTCTTTTTGAATTTTATAATGTTTTTGGTTTTTCTGATAAAATGGCTCCCCCTAAAATAAAGAACATATTTTTGGATTTTCATTTTTCTGAAAAACAAAATAAAAACAAAATTTAAAAGAAACAATCCACTCGAAAGCATCAACTTCTTTGAGGATTAAACAATCCCCTCGAAAGCATCAACTTCTTTGAGAATTATGATAGTAAAGAGAAATTCCCAATTAGCAAAGAGAAATTCCCAAATAGCAAAATATAAAAACTAAAAACTAAAAAGCGATAAACCGAGGTGCCGATTAGTCCTGTTTTTCCTTTATATTGTTTACTTTTAAAAGATATTCAAAGCGTGAACGGTCAAAAGCTTTAGTAAACAGATCTGCACGTTGGTAGTCAGTATGTATTTTGATCATATCGATCAATTCCTTAGCGTAACAATCACGGATAAAATGATATTTGATCCGGATGTGTTTCGCTTTAGAATGATTTTCCGAATTTTTAGTTAATGCAATTGCGGCTTCGTTGTCACAGTAAATAGGGGTTTTAAGAAACTGCAAACCTTAATCCACCATTTGTTGTTGAATCCAAAGTACTTGCGAACAGCAACTTGAGGCTGCAATGTACTCGGCTTCACAGGTAGATTGTGCTACGGAAGTCTGTTTCTTGCATTGCCAGGTGATTAACCTGCTCCCGAAAAACTGGCAACCAGCTGTAGTAGATTTGCTATCTTTGTCACAGCCGCCCCAATCTGCATCACTAAAAGATATGAAATCAAAATTATCATCATTAGGGTACCAAAGTCCTTTTGAAGGACAACCCTTCAGATATCTAAGGATACGCTTGACCGCCGTCAGATGACTTTGTTTCGGCTTCGATTGATAACGGGCACAGAGACACGTTGCATACATAATATCTGGTCGAGACGCCGTCAAATACATCAGAGATCCGATGATTGCTCTGTATGTAAAAGGATCAGTCAGCTCCCCCTTAGCGTCCACTCCAATCCCGTGATTGGGTTGAATCGGGGTATCCATCGGCTTTGAGTCCTCCATCTGGAACCGGCTCAAGATGTCGGAGACATATTTCGTCTGGTGAATGAAGATCCCGTCGGGTCTTTGGTCCACCTGCAAGCCTAGGAAAAACTGCATCTCCCCCATTGCGCTCATTTCGAACTTTTCCTGCATGACAGTTTCGAACTCCCTGCATAAAAGCTCGTTAGTTGAACCAAATATTATATCATCAACGTATATCTGTACTAGAAGCAAGTCATCTTCCGTCTTTTTCGTAAAGAGGGTGCAATCGACGAGGCCGCGCTTAAATCCTTTGGTGATGAGGTATGTACTCAGCTCCTCGTACCACTGCCTCGGAGCCTGGTGCAAGCCATAAAGAGCTTTGTTCAACACGTAGACCTTATCCCGGTGGATTGGGTCCTCAAAGCCTGGTGGCTGCCCGACATACACCTCTTCCTTGACTTTACCGTACAGAAATGCGCTTTTCACGTCCATCTGATAAACTTTGAATTTCTTATAAGAAGCAAACGCGAGGAACATCCGAATAGCTTCGATTCGTGCTACCGGTGCATAGATTTCGTTATAATCAATCCCTTCGATTTGATGGAATCCCTGCACGACCAATCTGGCTTTGTTACGAACAATTACCCCACGATCATCCTTCTTACACTTAAACACCCATTTGGTGCCAATCTTCTTTCTATCCGGCGGCAAATCTGTGAGCGTCCAAACTCCCAATTTCTGGAATTGTAATAACTCCTCCTGCATAGCTTCCACCCAGGCATCATCCTTCAAAGCGTCCTTGTATGTCCTTGGCTCTACCTGCGACACATAACACGCAAACGACCAATCATTTTGACTACCAGATTGTTGAATTTTGGCATATAAAGCTAAAGCACCAAAACTCTCTGGCGAATTAACGCTTTTAAGCTGCCCTCTGGTCATAACACTACTTCCAGGATCACCGATTACTTGCTCCAGCGGGTGAATACGATGAATCTGAGATTCCGGATAATCAGGTACTTGCACTCCCGTTTGAACAGTCAAGTTCTCTACAGCATCCAGATCATGACCCGTATTTGATGATGAAGCCACCTCAGAAGTTGGAGTTGGGTTCACTGGCGGTGCCTCCTGTTCTTCAGCTTGATCAAGAATAGCTTCTTCAAATTGTTCATCTTCAGATTCTGAAGTGTCTAATGAAGTTGAAGCTTCTTGAAATATTTCTTCTTCTTGGATAGGAGCATTGGTATCATTAGAAGCTGGTAGGGGGTTCACGGTGATCGGACGCACCAACGGTGAAGTTGTTGCATTTTCACACTCGTAAAGTAATCTAATAACAGCTTCTTCAACCAAGCTATCTAGATTGAATGATTCAAAGAAATCTTTGTAATCAAACATCCAATCAGGACCCGTGCCTTGAATATTTTGAGTATATCGTTGAACTTCCACGTTAGCCCAGTCTTCCACACGACGAGTTCGCTTGTTGTATACCCGTTTAAGCGGGGTTGCATATCCAACAAAGTAACCCTCCTCGGCTTTAGGACTAAACTTTTCGCTTGGATTCAACATAGTACATGGCGCCCCAAAAGGTTCTAGATACTCTAAGTTCGGCTTTCTTCGGTGTAACAGCTCATAAGATGTTTTACCAAACTTCTTCACTGTTAGAACCCGATTTAATGTGTAATTTGCTGCATAAATCGCCTCGTTCCAGAACATTACTGGAAGATTTGAGTCAGCAAGCATTGTTCTAGCCGCTTCAATTAGAGTCCTATTCTTTCGTTCAGCAACACCGTTCTGTTGAGGGGTGTACGGAGCCGAATATTCATGATGTATCCCTTTGTTTTCACAAAGTTCATCCATCTTGGCATTTTTGAACTCCGTCCCATTGTCACTCCGAATTCTCTTTATCTTCACATTATAGAGATTCTCCAAACGAGTGAACAGAACTTTTAGATTGATAAAAGTGTCGCTTTTATTCTGCAAACACATCACCCATGAAAATCTTGAGTAATCGTCAGTGACGACTAAACAATAAAGCTCTCCAAGATGACTATGGCGCTTGACCGGTCCGAAAAGATCCATGTGCAATCGCTCTAGTGGCATCTCAACAGAGTTAACCTTTTTCACTTTGTGGGACTGTTTGTGTTGCTTCCCCTTTTTACAACTCACACACTTGTCATTCAGATGGAAATGTTTCACGTTTACTCCATCGACAAGTCCATTTCTCACAAGTTGATTCATTTTCTTCAGATGAATGTGCCCCATTCTTCGGTGCCACATTATCGATTCTTTCTCAGTCGCCTTGGACAAAAAGCATGTTATTTGCCCCTGTGATGTCATAGCCTTGGACATATCAAGAATGTAAAGATTGTTGACGCGAGGTGCCTTCAACATTATCCACTCTTTAGGAATTGTAAAGCCCGGTTTCAGAATATAGCAGGATTTGTCATCAAAATGCACAGTAAATTTCTTGTCACAAATTTGACTGACGCTCAACAGATTGTAGTCTATCTGCTTCACATACGAAATCCACTCGAAACTCACTATCCCATTGCTCACACTTCCTTCCATTGTGATATATCCACCTTTGTTTCCTGCAAACGCTACATACCCGCCATTGATGTTCTTCACATCGAACAACAACGCAAGATCCCCTGTCATGTGGCCTGAAGCTCCACTATCAACAATCCAAAGACTGCTAATAGGGCCAGCTGAAGCTCCCTGCACACAAAATGTAAATCAGTTAGTTCTTTCGGGGGACCCAAGCCTGAGTCTTGGGCCTTTCAACATCAAGTTTCACAGTAAAATTATCACAAACATTTTTAACAACTTTTTGATCAATCTTTTTCTGATTGTTCAAAACAGTTTCCTTTTTCTCATTAACTTTTGAAGTTGAGGCTCCTGGAGTACCATTGGGTGTCCAAGATTGTTCAGTCCTTTTCAGGATACGAATCTGAGACTTTGGGTTCTCAGTCGGTTTCTGAACATTGTTAGCAAAAGTAACTTTCTTGGTAACCTTATCTGATTTAACAGACTTAGGTCCAACATTTGATTTGACAATTGGTTTTGGTGGAACCTTTTGCCTATCAACTGTTGAGTTTACCACAGGCTTCCTCCACGAGTTTTCCATCGCAATCCGATTTCTTCTATCATAGTGCATTGGACGAGTGTTCCTCATTTGAAAATTGTTATGATTATAAAACGATTGTGGTTGTTGAGGAACAACTCTCCTATGTGGTGGCACATAATGATCAATCGGTTTCCTCATGGAATTCCTCACTTCCACCTCGTGCCTCTTGTGCCTTACATATGGGCACTGAGCAAGTAAATGCCCACGTTCCCCACACTTAAAGCACGCACGGTACTCTTCAAAAACATTCGGAGCATTTGGTTGAGCAAATGATCTAACAGGATATTGATCATTGTATTGTTGCTTCCTTAAACTCTCAGGGAGTGGCCCTTTTGAGTAAGTAGGCTCATTGAAACCATTGGCTCTGTTTTTGGGTTTAACAAACTCTGTGACATAAACCTTTGGTTCTTGAGGAACATCCAAATACAACTTCTTTAACAAAGCTGGTGGAATTTCATTTGTTCTCTCATGTTTTGGGAACCAAATAGTACTTTCTTGCCAAATCTTTTCAATTTTAGCATAATTGGCATTTTTAATTGGAAAGTCCTTGTCAGAGATGATCTTATCGGATCCTTCCATCCGATAAAACACCTTGACAGGTTTGTCACATTGTTCATTTTTATCATTCCTCTCAAAATCTTTCTTAACCACATTAAGATCTTTCTTCACAACATTCTTCTCAGACTTATTCACATGATGAACATTTCTCATTGGAACAATTTGAGATGATGAAACTGGTTCATTTGTAATGATGTGATTTTCTTTTGGAATTTCACATGCATTAACAGTTTGGTTACAACCAGTCTCATCACTCTCTGAGTCTGAGTCAACACTTTCAGCAGTAACACCCTCATCATTGATTCCCAAAATCGGTCTAACATCGGAATTTGGATCACCAATACTTGAAGTATTCGATTCATTTTCCGATGCTGAATCAGATTTTACCGAACTCTCCGGTGTCACTTGGTGACAATTGTGGTTTTCAAAAAGAACCGGAGATGGTACTGCCCGATAATTGGTGGTTTTATCATCAATGATGTGATCTACCACATAAGCAACATTCTTATAGCTTTCCAGCTTTTTGTTTACTTTTTCAGCAAAACATTTGATGGCGGCCATTTCCAACTTGGTGTTTTCAATTTCATTGATATAGTTGTTAATTGCCAATTGTTTTAAAGACAAAGTGTTTTTCAAGTCGGAAATATCCTTTTTGTAGCCATCTAATACTTTGTTAAAAGCATTCAACTCTTTGCGAGTAGATTGACTGTTCATGATAGCACTATCACGTTGAACACGGAGTTGTTTAACCTCCTCAGTCAATCTATCACAAGTACCACAGTATTTTTCACTAGTATTATCAGTACTACATGCAGAACTTACAGGTTTTGGCGGATCAGTCATGGCCATTAATGCAAAATGAGCTTCCTTTCCTGCAAAGAATCTGGAATAATCAATCTTTGTGAAAGCGTCATCTGCAATGCACGACTTCCTAGTCATCAGAAAATCCGCTTCTGCAAGCAACTGATCAATATCTTCATCAAGAGAATTAACACTAGCTTCTGTATCTGAGTCACTGTCTGAATCAGAATAAACCGATTCACACTCCTCAGGAATGTCAGAAACAGTATCAATCACAACTCCAGAATTTGTCTCTTCATTTTCAACCTCAACATTAACCTCAGAATTAACCTTAACAGGTTCAAAATCCCCATCCATCTCAGCCTCAGACTCATCACTTTCAACCTCAGTTTCAACCTTCTCCTCCATCGTCACAGAATCTTCAAGATCAACCTGATATGCAACACAAGCCACATTTCCCCCAGTAGTTATCTCCTCAACACCTATCTGAATACTCGACCAGTCAAACCTCTCATCTTGTTGAGTAACCAATGCTTGATTGGTATTTTGTTGTTCAGTTGGTGTAGTGATTGGTATGACTGTTCGGTTAGTATTGTTTGGTGTTTGGTTTTGTGTCTGGTTTGGTGTGTTTGGTTGTCTATTTTGGTTGTTATTAAATTTGTTTTGACGATTTTGGTAGTTATTGTTGTTGTTTTGGGAAGAAACTTGGTTTTGGTTTTGTTGTTGACGGTTCTGATAGGTAGCATTGAATGGATTTCTGTTGCCTTGTTTTGGTGGTTGGGTGCATTCTCTTTTAAAGTGACCTTTACCTCCACAGTTAAAACATGTCACTTTCTCCTTATTGAACCCGTAGGTTGTGTTAGGAGAAGTTCCCAAGTCTGTTCTACCTGTCTTCTCAATAAACTCAGTTGCTCTTCTCATTATACTCGCAAAGGCCCATTGGATGTCAATGAGTTCCATCTCCTCCTTGTCAATCTGTGCGTAGTCTTCATTGGTCAAGTTGTTATTACCAATTTGACTAGCAACTAGCCCATTGTATGAAGAAACCATTGCAGAGACTAATGCAATGTGTTGCTGAGCAACTTCAACTGTCACATTTCCAAGATTGGATGTCTCCAAAACCACCGTTTGTTGATTAGGCTGGTTAATTTGGTTCATTGGTTGTGGTTGAGATTGACTAGCAGTGTAGAAAGCTGCTTGTTGTTTTGGGGAGAATGGTGGAATGTAAGCATATTGATATGGAACTTGTGGTTGTGGTTGTGATAAAGATGAAGTTTGTTGGTAGTTAATGATAGGTGATTCCACAACATTAGATACACATGCAACATGTGGTGCAACTAGCCCTCCTGAACTTACACTAGCTGGAACTGAAGATCCTCCAAAGTATAAGTTTGGATTCTGAGGAATCTGTGCTCTCCTAGCCTTCCTCTTCTCTTCCAACTCTTTGTTTTCCAGCTTCTCAATGAACTCCTGAAGAGACCAGTATTGATAAGCATCCTTCTCCTTTAGAACATCCACATGCTGATCCCAGTTAGGTGGTAATGCATCTGCAAACTTGTCCACCTGTTTTGCCATAGGAATCTGTATACCATAACTAGACAATTCAGAAATCAAATGATTAAATCTAGGAGTTAGTTCTTTCAAAGTTTCATTTCCAACATAAGAAAAATTCTCAAACTCCTTTATTAGTTCTTCCGTCCTCAAACTTCGAGTCTTCTCATTTCCATCATGCTTCCTTTTAAGCATATCCCACAGTGCCTTAGAAGTTGTGCACGTCCCAAACTGATGCAACAGGTCATTTGTGATTGCCTGTGTCAGTTGGGAAAACGCCTTCTTTTCCACAGCAAACTTCTTTTTCTCATCCTCAGCCATGCTCTCCAATGGCACTGGTTCACCTGTGTTCTCCAGAACTGGTGGTGTGTAACCTTTAGCAATCATGTTCCATGCTTCAGCACCTTCCACTCCCATGCCTTCCAAGTGTATCTTGAACTTTTTCTGCCACTGATTGTATTCTTGAATCTCCATAAGCTTCGGTGGCCGAGTCCCGCTACCTGAAGACAAATCATTAATCAGTGTGGAAATAGCATTTGTAGTTTGAGTGTTTACCACCGCTGCTGCTACTCCCCAGTAGTCAGACTGTGGTGCTGGAGATGCACTTTGAGTCATGTAGTTAACCGGCTGTGAAGACTGTGTGCTCGTCTTCTGTGCTGCCACTGTCCATGGGTCCATCACCTGCTGTTGTGGTTGTGTAGTTGCTGGTGTAGGAGTAGTCTGATAACGCCACATTATCACGAACTTCGAGAAATTCAACACTTAGAAAAATTTTCCAAAAACTATCCTAGGTTCGCCCAAATGTGATCAGGTTCGTCCCTTTTGTTTCAGGTTCGCCCAAAACACACTAACCCGAATGTGAAAACTTCACCAGAATGTAAAAACTCACAAACACTCTCTTACGTTCGTCCACAAACACCTAGGTTCGTCCGTTTCTGTTTCACCTTCGTACCCCCGATCTCCCGAAGGTGAAAACTTTTGCCCGAATGTGAAAAATTAAAGTGAAAAACTCTAGATTCGCCCAGAAACCTCTAGGTTCGACCACAAAACCACTCACCTTCGACCTAAAACTCACACATTCGCCCACCTACGCCAGGTTCGCCCATTTCAGACTTTTGAAAAACGGTTACACTTTGAAAAACGGTTATTTTGATCAATGATTTTCAAAAGTTTGTGAATTTGATTGATCTTGATCAGGTTATGCTTCGGAGATGATTTGGAACAACTTTAATACTTGGAATTTTGAATTTTATCCACAAAATCACCTCTAATTCTTTCAAAAACACTCAAAAACCATTTTTATATGAAAACAGATGTGAATTGATGAAAATTATGTCCAAATCAGCTCTGAGTTTATCAATTTGTTGTTGTATGATCCTCTACGCTCTGATACCACTTTGTAGAGGATGTGATTTGACACTAGAACAGGATTATATGATCATACAAGTTACTAAACCAGGTGCGGAAACCCTAGCTTAGAACAAACTGATATAAACTCAATCAAAACACAATCAAAGTCATTTTAAAGGCTTTTCATAGATTAACTCTTTGATAAACTTGATTACAGATTGATAACAGTTAATCTAGACCACTTCTAAACACTCTCAACACACTCTGGAACACACACCTAAAACACACACTCTGAATGACTCGTTATACTTTACAAAAACCCAAAATCTATTTATAGCAGCTGCACATTCGCCCCTTTTCATTGGTCGAATGTGAGCTTTTCCACATTCGCCCAGTAGCACTGGTCGAATGTGTTCTTCCTTCAGTCTATGTTCCAGCTTCGTCCACTCACTAAGCTACCTTCGCCCATTTACAAGTCACCTTCGCCCATACTTTTCCTTCGCCCCTTAACACATGTTAACATCTAATCATTAGTCGCAAAACGGCATCTACACACAATATGCGCTCCAGACCGCCTAATTGACACCAACGCGTACAATCTCCTTGTGCTTCAGTACCCCATAGTAATAACAAAGAATGTGCTAAACATGAGTAGAAACTGCGGCAGTTAAGAAATTGCGGCCTTCCAAATAGGAATTGGCCAAGTCGTCCGCCCTGCACCCACCCCTCGAGTATAATAAGTCTTCAGGTAAAGATTGAAACACGAATGCACTTGTCATCGAATTCTTCTTCGCATCTACCGTTCCTCCCGTTACCGGATCAATGGCTTCCCACAAACCTTAAGATTGTAGGATCGACTCCACCATAATTGACCAACTCGTGTAATTTGCAGCCGTTAAGTGGGGACATTGCAACAGGACACTACTTCCTTGTGGGTACCATCACATCGCCTCCTCCGGTTTTCGCTCCTGACATATTTTATTTTTCTAATTCAAATCTTTTGTGTTTGACTTTTGAACGCAAAGTTAAAACGTTATCTTCTAGTTTTTTTTCTTTCACTCAACTGTTTCGTTCTTATCTTGATTCACACAGAGTCACCAAAACTCGTTTTTTTTTCTTCTCCTAGTGGTCTTTGATCACACGGATCTAGGCCGTCTCATAAAAACCCAACGCAACAAGTCACACAATTCTTGATCGATTGTCTTCTCCACACCCGCACCACACAGGTGTCTTCTCATTTTTAAATTCACACAAAATGCTTTTGTCTTCTTTTTTCACCCAGAACTTTGATAAGCACATAGCTTTCTTTGACTACAATTCCACACAGCTGCAGGTAATTTTCGATCACACAGATTTCTGATGTCTTCTACCTAACCTGATCACACAGACCTATGATGTTTTCGCTTCTTCTTCACATGAACTCGGCTCACATAGAGCACTCTTCGAATCTTACAAAACTAACACGATTCACAAAGAACCATTCACGATCCCTGGTACACGAGCCGAAGCTCTGATACCAGATGTTGGTTTCAGGCCCAAATATACACTAAAAAAATCACGAAATATATGTAAAGTTGAAGTAGGTTTGAGAATAGAAAAGGAATGAAAAGCTTATATCTTTATTTAATAACCCAATGCCTTTAAATAGGCAGCCAACCAGTACATAACGGTAACAAGACTCAATCAAAGTTAATCTCTAGACTCTCCTTAAAACTAGGACTAAACAAAAGACTCGTTAACACCCAACAACCTACTCAAAATACTGATTCAAACTCATATGCAAGACTCAAGTTGGCCTGTGACCCATTTTATTTGACCCATTAAACTAAACTCCTACTAACCCAAAGCAAGCCCAAGTCAAGATTAACCCAACATAACCAACCTATCCCTATCACGTTGAACCCCAAACGCTCAACCAACCCGACCACACCATGAAGAGCGTTCGCACCAAGATCATACTAAACGCGAGTTCAAAGGGAGGGTGGCAAACCTGGAACGTACTTCAAATCGGCGAGTCATACGCCACCGAAAACCTACACAGAACGAGACCCGTTATAGCCGGGGATGATACACAATCATGTCACAAAAAACGGAGTTCGAACAATAGCGTTACCTGGATAAAAATCGGTTGAGAGGATAATAGCTGATTATCTTCTTCTCTTGTTGCCGCAATGGAGAAAGGAAAGTAAATGAACCGGCGTGAAGGTTCTGTTGTTGTTCGAGGAGGAAGGCAATTTGTGATTTTGTTTGTATTAATAATATTCCTCCTACCTTGGACAGAAGAAAAAATAAATTGCGGCTTTGTCTTTAGTTGTCGAAGATCGAAAAAAAAAGAATCAAGAAATAATTGTAGAAAAGATTCAATCTAATAATATAAACTAAACATTCACAAATCAACCACAACAAACACAGAGCTAGAGACAAAACGGTGACCAAAATCTTATTGATTAACCAACCCAAAAACACGCAGCCAATACCCAAGAATACAGCTAAATCAGCTGTACTCAAATATAGAGATCAGTGATCTTAGACTGTTTAACTGATCTTACAAATCAGTTAATAATAGACATACAAGACCGGAATAATAAAAAGACTTACAGGAAACCCTAGAACAGAACGAGAGAGAAAAGTAAACAAAATGTAAAACAATCTGATTGATGAGAGAGAAACAGAGCCCTTTTATAGCATGCTCTAGAAGATTCGATCTGACAAACTTCTCAGGTTCAATCTCAGTCGTTGGATTAATCTTTCTCACCAACTCATCTTAACTCAACATTGGACTTTATATTGACTGGACACTTAGCCCACAAATGAGCCCAATAATACTCCTCCTGCCAATCCAATACTTAAACAAATATGAAAGCCCAATAATAAAACACAATAACAAAGTTGTTAAACCCAACTAAGATAAATGTGTGACAATTGAATTATATTATATCTATACTTCTCAACATCCCTCCTTAATTCAATTGCCAAACATATATGTTAAGTTCAATTTATTACACAACCGTTCATGTTGTGCACTATATAAACCTTTTGTGAAAATGTCAGCTATTTGTTAACCTGAACCAACCTTTATAGCTTGAACAAACCCATTATTGATCTTTTTCCTAAGGAAATGAAGATCAATTTCGAAATGCTTTGTCCTGTCATGGAAAACTGGATTTTCAGCACTAGATATTGCCAGTGGCGGATCTAGAAATTAATTTCAGTAGTGACATTTTTCATTTTAGTAGTAACATTTTCCAAATATCGTAAAAAAACAAATTTTCTACTAATTTTCCACTATGCGCGCAAAGTTGAGTAGCAACTTGAGAATTCTGACCGGGAGGTCGGAAGTCAACGGTAAACTACTAGGTCCGCCCTTGGTATTGCTGACTTACTATCACAAAACAACATCAATGGTAAACTACTATCAATCCCTAACTCTTTTAAGAGATTTGACAACCAAACAACTCACAAGTTGTAGAACACATAGCCCTATACTCGGCTTCAGCAGCGGACCTAGCCACAACACATTGATTTTTACTTTTCCATGACACAAGATTTTCTCCTAAAAAGACATAAAAGCCAGTAACAGACTTACGAGTAGTTAAACATTTTGCCCAATTAGCATCTGAATATGCTGAAAGTTCAAATATACTACTCTTTTTAAACAATATTCCTTTCTCAGGAGAAAGCCTTAGATATCGAAGCAATCTCAAGGCTGTGTGTAATATAGGCTCACTTAGTTTATGCATAAACTGATTGAGGTATTGTACTGCATAACAAATATCTGGCCTTGTTAATGATAAATATATAAGTTTCCCTATTAACCTTTGAAAACATGTAACATCTTCCAATTCTTTATTAGATTTACAGTTTTTCATTGACACAATATTGTGTTGTTCTATAGGAATACTTACTGGTTTACAACCAAGATAACCAAACTCACTCAAAAGATCAAGACAATATTTTCTTTGGTTTAAGCATATTCCAGTTTCAGAATACAAGACCTCAATTCCTAAAAAATATTTCAACATTCCTAGGTCTTTAATTTGAAAACTTTCTTTTAAAAGAGTTTTGACATTATTAATTTCTGATTCATTATTCCCAGTTATAACAATGTCATCAACATGTACTAATAAGACTATAAAGACACCATTTCCATATTTTACAAACATGGAATAATCACAAATACTTTGAACAAATCCTATATTACCTAATACATGAACAAGTTTTTCATTTCACTTTCTAGGGGCCTATTTCAGTCCATATAAGGATTTGAACAATTTACAAACCTTATTTTCATTTCTAGAATCAAACCCTTCTGGAAGTGTCATATATACATCTTCTGTAATTGACCCATACAAAAATGCATTGTTAATGTCAAGTTGAAACAAAGACCAACCATTTTGCACGGCTAAACTAATGACAAATCTAACTGTGACCATTTTTACTACTGGAGAAAAGGTTTATCCAAAATCTATACCTTCCCTTTGGTTGTATCCTTTAGCTACTAACCTAGATTTAAACCTTTCAACCTCACCACTAGACTTACATTTAACCTTATATACCCATTTACACCCAATAGCCTTCCTATTAGGTGGTAAATCAGTAATGACCCATGTATTATCTCTATACAGGGCTTCCATCTCACTATTCATAGCTTCTATCCACTTTGGAATTTTTGAAGCTTCATAGTAAGATGTAGGTTCAACTATCTTATTAACATTAGACATTACACATAAGTTTTCACAAGAAAGATTTGAGTAGTTGATAACCTTTTCTAAACCATACTTTACCTTCCCTTCTAAAACATAATCATTAAACGTTTTAGGTAACACAGACTCTCTAATAAAATGTCTAAGATCAGTCATCCTATTTCCCTCAGGAGATGTAGTCTCATCATGTAACTCTTCAACTTATAAGGGGTTAGTCCCTCTACCTACTATACTAAGAGGTGGCTGATCACAACTATGATCTACATCTCTGGCAGCCCTGGGAGAGTCATCTAACTGACCCCCAGGAGAAGAGTCATGAGAACTATCAATTCCCCCTTCATCATTGGGAAAACTTGTGCTATTATTGTTACCATTGTCACTTAATGAAATTTCAGTATCAAAATTATCAAAAAAGTTTAAGTGATTCAGATTTTTGAAAGTATTTTCTTTAAATTCAGTTTTGGGAAGACTTGTGCTATTATTGTTACCATTGTCACTTAATGAAATTTCAGTATCAAAATTATCAAAAAAGTTTAAGTGATTCAGATTTTTCAAAGTATTTTCTTTAAATTCAGTTTTGAAAGGGTAAATGTTTTCATAAAACTTTACATCTCTTGAAAACTCTACCTGTTTAGTTTCTAAACAAAAAATCTTATAACCTTTTTTAAGAAAGGAGTAACCAATTAACACACTTTTATTAGCCATACTGCACAATTTATCACTCATTTAAAATAGTTTTAAAGCACAAACAACCAAAATTTCTTAAGTGACTAAGTATGGGGAGGGGGGAACCCATGAATCATTTCATAAGGACTCTTACCAGACAAAACAGAAGAAGGTATCCTGCTAATAAGATAAGTAGCAGTAAGAATGCGATCAGACCAAAACCTAAGAGGAACACTGCTTTGGAATATTAATGCCCTAGCTGTGTTTAAAAAATGTTTGTGTTTCCTCTCCACAACTCCATTTTGTTGTGGAGTGTAAACACATGATGTTTGATGAAGTATACCTTTCTTACTACAAAACTCAGTGTTGGATCAGTGATGTAGTGTAAAATACATCTGTTTCCAGTGTATAGTTTGTATAGTTTTCGAGTCGTTTAGATAGTGTTTTTATTTGTTTTAGGCTTGTAGTTTTCTATTTTATTTATTTAGCGTCTATTAGTTTTTTATTAGTTTTGTGTCATTTTTAGTACTTATTTATTTTATATATATTTTGTAGGTGTTCTTTGACGTTGGAGCGTAAACGAGCAACTTTGATCAAGTCGAGAACACCCGAGTCGAGAGCATGGAGTTATAATAATAATAATAATAATAATAATAATAATAATAATAATAATAATAATAATAATAATAATAATAATAATAATAATAATAATAATAATAATAATAATAATAAAAGGGAATCTTGACCTTGAAAGGCACGAGCCTTGGCCCCAAATTTGTGAGGGTGTTTTGGATTTTTATTGAAAACGGCCCAAAGGCCAAACATAATTCATGAGGGCTTCATTAAGTGGAGAAAAAAAATTAGAAGGTATATGATTGACTAAAGCGGCGCATATCATTATTCTGGGGGGAAGGAGGACATCGTAAAAGGAAAGAAGCAGGAGGCGCAAGAGATATTATTAATTCGAGGGCTGCACAATATTATTCTTTGGAGAGTAGATTATCGAACAAAAGGGAGGCGCACAGAAAACTTTGGAGGGGATCACCACGGCAGCACCATTGCAGAATTATTAGAGTGGTGGTTAAGGTTGAAGCCTAGGTGCGAGCACGGGTCGGTTCTATTTCAATTATTAATATTTACTCTACTCAAACCCGTAGTGAACACCATGAATTTGTCTTGCTTTTATTGTTTTGATTTTATTATGACTTTTATTGGCTAGACTTTTAATCACTACCTAGGTTAAAGATGATTGCACTTGAATGAATTGTTTTCTTTGGTTTTGGAACTTTTGGTTGTGGATGAATTTTAAAGTAAAGAACTCTTTATTTTCTGGTTTGATGTATATGCATATTTAGTTTTGTTTAAATAATTTTTATAAACTCCACTTGCGTTTTTGTGAATGTCTTTCATGTATGAATGCGGGTTAGGTTGCGGACTGGGTGTTAGCAGCTAGTTTATGGTTAATTTCTGCAGGTTATCCATAGGAGTTGTAATTGTTAGTTAGATAATTCTAAGTGTTCTACCAATTCTCAATAGCTGTAAGGTGCGAGATTGTTGGTCTGTCTAGGGTGTTAAATTGCTAGATCTAGAGGCTTTGTGAGAAGATCTTCCTAGTTTCCCTAGCATTCCTTGTAGACCAAGTCTTATCAGAAATATTGTAGTTACCCCTTGCACTTTCGGGTGTATTGTGACTTTCGCGCTGTGAGGTAGACTGTCTAGCGGGTACTTTAAGATTCGAGTAGGTAAGCCTGTGAGGGTAACCTCTCAACCGGTGGTTTAACAGCACAACAGTATTCTAGGGTTTCCCCTTGAGAAGGGTCGAGGGTGTCTAGTTTATTCTTGATGTTTAGTATTTTAAGATCTCGGTTCCACACCAGTTCCATAGCCGTTAGAAGATTATCATTCATGTGTAGGATTCTAGCCTAGGTAGTGCCTTCCCATCATCTAATCCCAGTTGCAGTTTTCAGTTTGTGTCTTTAGTTATTTTAGTTTTATTTTATTTATTTGCAATTAGTTTGTTAGAAAACCCCCCTTTAAACAACAACACATTATTAAGTCAGTATATAGGATAAGTAATCGAGTCTAGTTTACGTTTTCCAGTAGAGTCTCGTGGGTTCGATACTCGGACTTACTTTAGCTGTACTACACTGACCGGTACACTTGCCGGTTGTGTGGTTTAGGTTTAGAGAGTCTTAGGTTATAAATTTAAAACTTAGAGTGTCTAGTTTAGGTTAATTTAGTTAGTTTTTATTAAACCACTTTGAGCACATCAATCAGTGGCCTCTTTATATCAGTTTGAGTATGTAGAACACTTATGTGTTTGCAGTTATATCAAAGTTATTTTCACAGCGGAATAGTAAATGTTTTAAGGTTAAAGTATCACTTTTAACAGGAGTTATTACTCCCCCTTTACTAAGCAGTTAATGAGAATCAATAAGCAATTGAAAGTATAAAGCAATAAGCACAAGTAATTGATTCTCAGATGTGAAATGGATAATAAGTTTAAAAGCCTTGAAGGATTTTCAATTAAAATCAAAGTAAATCACATGTCTAAAATAGATGAATAAACTCATTTATTTATAGACGAAGTTACAAGACTGTTGTACGAAGTAATCAAAGATATTTAGCTAAGATATTATACTTAAGATAATGCTTACAACAGGCTGTAGCATTGAAACTTGATCCAAGACTTTAACAAAACATTATAATACTAAACTACTGAAGTCTAAGTCGGTTCTAAAGATAAGATCAGCAAACAACTGATGAGTAGACAAACTACTGATGAGTAGTTTTGTCTTCAGTAGTTCTGAAGTGAAGTGTCTGGTTAGACCTCAGAACTATTGATCAGTTTCTTCTTCAGTACTTTGTTCTTCTCTTCTTCAGTACTTGTGTTTTCTTCTTCAGCAGTTTCTTCTATACTTAGCAGAATTATGATTTGGACTAAGGTTATCAAAAGTGGTTTCTTCAATCCTCTTTGTCCCAACAATCTCCCCCTGGATTGATGAAGCCAAAACCTTATCCAAACTTTATTTCTCTTCATTCTTTCTCTCTTCTAATATCCTCCAAACTTCTGCTGTCATCTTGGTAGTAAGAGTATCTTTTTGTTGCTTTGTTAGAGATCCTTGTTCAGGTTCAAGATGTTGAATGGTGAGAAGGTCTTTAGTTGACAGTATGCTCAACTCCTTTGAATTCTTGTAGACCTTGCTTGAACGATCTCTTCTGGTCACCAACACTAAGTTGGAATAAGTGAATGACCATTTGACAATATTTACCTTAGACCTGTCAAAGTCTGAGGCATAGGAAACCAAGCTAGTTCCCTGGGTTTGTCCTGAAGAAGATTGGGGTATGTCTTCTATTTCAGTGACCTTCAGGTGAGAATCTCTGCTAGCTTGAAGATCAACACCACCTTGGATAGCAAAGTTAGGTAGGTGATGTGTTGTAACAACCTTGGTATGAGATTTGTCTTTGATAGACTATTGTATTTGGTAACCATATGTAGCAGGATCTCTGAATTGTGTAAGCAGAGGCTTTTCTTCAATATCAAAATCACCATGTACTAACTTACTTCCTTCTAACAACACCATCTTGAAATCAGTCTTTACATTTTCCTCTTGCTTCCTCTTTCTTGTAGCAGGTCTTTGTAATGCACCAGATGATCTTCTCATGACTAAAGTTTGTTGAGCTTCAGGATTTTTAAATCTATCTGGATTTTCAGCTTTGCTGGCCTTGAACTTTTTGTAAGTGTCATATAGTGTTTCTTCTTTCCATTTTGACACTGAGACCTTTGAACCATATCCATTTGCTACATGTTCTTCCACTATCTCAGCTCTCTTTGCCTTTCTTTCCTTTTCAGTTGCTAACTTATCAGCTATAAGTTGAGCTCTTCTTGTTAGTTCTTCAGTTAAGAGTCTGTTTAGAGAGACTTGTTTTGCCTTGGAATTCTTTGTAATCATTAAAATCAGCTGTGCTCTCTTGTCTTCTTCAGCAGCAGCGTCAAGTGCTCTCTCTTCAGCTTCTAACTCATCAAGTTTTTCTTGATACTTGATAAGTTTTTCATCATAGCTCAAATCATCCCTTGCTTCCAGGCTATTCCATACTTTATCTTCCTTAGCCTTCTTTTGAGACTCTTTCAAACTCTTCTCTAGGTATTATTTGGATACTGAGATTGGAGAAGGGTTTAAAACAGTTGTTGTTGTATGCACAGGCTTTGGAATTGAAGTTGGTTCTTGTTCAGTTGCCTTGGAAGACTGTCCTTGATCAGTCTTGGAAGTTGAAACTTCTGAAAGTTTGATTGTACTGGTTCTTGTCACAACTACTGAAGGATTGTCTTCAGTAGTTTGAATAATGTCTTCAGGAGTTTCTTCAGTTTGCCTTGGTGATGGTCTGAACTGTTGAAGGATCTCTTTTCCAGGTCTTTGAGTTGTCTTTTCAGCATCAAGAGATTCTTCAGCTACTGGTTCCTTAATCTTCTCCCCCTTTTTGGCTTCATCCACTTCTGGAAGCTTCAAAGTTTGAGAAGTTGCAGCAGATAATGTTGCAAGTTGTCTTTGGTTGTCATCCATTTTCTTGTTCAGCTCTGCAAGTTTTGTGTTTATCAACTTAAATTGAGTGTTGGTCTTCAACTCCCAAGCAGTTGTGAATGTTTTGAGTTGATCAGCTATAGCATCCTTCATCATCTGGTACAGGGGACCATCTGGGCTGCATAGTTGGTTCAGGTCTATGCTTCTAAGCCCAGAGAATTGGGTAGGCTGTTTTTGTGAAGGGGGTGTTTTTGGGTGATCTTCAGAGTGTACTGAAGATGCCACATTAAGGGAATCAGGGTTTAAGTGGTCTTTAACCTGATCCTTTGTGACCAGCTCTTTGAGCTTAGAGACATTAGATTCAGGATCTTCAACATCAGCCGTTAATTCATTCTGTGGAGTTTGTGAATCATCATCCAAACTAATGGAATCATCTGAATCCCTGATAGTGTCCTCAGTGAGGGCAGCATCAGTTAAATCATGAGCTAGATCCAAACTACTCTTCTCATGAACCTCTTTTTCTTGGAACTGAGGATTTCCTACTTTAGGCAATAAGCCTTCATTAGTAGTTGCCAAATTTGAGGTCTTAGCTATGTTACTATTGTCCTCAGGTTCACCACTGGGTGATAAGTGAGTAGTAGCAGCCTCAAAAGTACCTACAGTTTCTAAGTTTGGGCTTTGTTCATCCTCATCTCCCTGGTTAGGGCTAATAAGGTCCACATCCATGTCAACTTCTAAAGGCATCTCCCCTGTTTGATGTGTTGCTTAGGGAGTGACATGTGTTGGATGGGATCCTTTTAGTCCTGAGAGAAGTTGGGCAATTTCTATGGTTGTGTGGGAGGGTTCAGGTTCAGTAGTTGGTAAGGGTTCTGGTTCTGCAGTTTGAAAGGATTGGTCAGTAGTTACAGTCTTTTTAAGTCTTTTTCTTTGAAAAATGACTGTAACTGGTTTTCTTTTGGGTGGTGGAGATGGAGTGGTTTGAGAGGATGTTTCAGCCACTACCTTTTCAAGTGCAGATTGCACATCAGTAGTTTCAGGGATCTCACTTCCTGAACTACCTTTTTCTTTGGGTTGGCTGGTTTTTGTTTTTGCTGTTTTGGCTTTTTGGGTTTCTTTGTTTTGGGTTTTGAAGATGTGGGTTCCTCAGGGATTGGTTCTTGTTCCCTTTGGTCATCTTCTGGCAAAAGTGCCGGTTTGTTATGCCTTGAGAATACTTGTGAAGTCAATGGATTTAAAGTTTTTGACTCCCCCACAAGTACTCCCTCACCAAGTTCTTTTATTATGCATTGCATAACAAATCTTGGGTACAGTAAAAACTTTTTCTTATCATTTTGGTGATGTAACACCAACTCATTGAAAAATAATGAAGATGCCTTAAAAGATGTTTCATTTATTATTGAATGAAAGATAGGTTGAAAAGTTGAAGGCATCTGATCATATGATCCAGTTTTAGGACTTAAACACATGATAATATAATGAAGTAGCAGTTTATATTGTGGATCAAAAAATTTCTTATAAACTGTTGCTTGTGCAAAAGTATCTTGATAACCACACTCAGTCATGGTTAGATGAATATCAGCAGTGGGAATATGCTCAGGAGCATCAGAATCATTAAGGCCAAGCCTTATTCCCAGTGACTCTTGTGTGATTGCCATGTGTTTCCCTTGAATTGTTGAGTTGAGGGAAATCACTTTATTATTCACTGTCACCGCATCTGCATTTGCCCAGAACTCATTAAGAGTTTCTATATGAATAGGAGGATCAATGGTGAAAGCTTGATAATACTGGGATTTAACGACCAAATCAATGATTTCATCGTATTGGGACCAGGCTTCATCTTTCTCGAAGTAGCCTCTTTGATTATGTCCCTGTTTTAGAATCAGAGCCATAGATTCTTTGATCGAACAGTAAATTTAGGTTAGAGAGGGGGTTTTGGTTTTGCTTTGAGAAAGAAAGAGGGAATTTTGCTTTTTGAATGGGTAAGTGTTTGAAAAAGGTATTTATCAGAAGTTTTTAACCGACTAGGTCAAACTTCTGATGTGTGAAATATCAGTTTTACCCTTTTTAATGAAACTACTGATGAAGCAGGTTTCTTCATCAGTGGTTTTAGTCATCTCTTCAGTAGTTTGAAACAGCTGATGAGAATGACTTTCAAAACACTTGATTAACTTCTTATTATCATCAGTAGTTACTTCTTTTCTAAAATTTCCCATTTTGATGTTTTTCAAATTATCAGTAGTTTCTCTCTCTCTTTAAATTGTTCATCAGAGGGTTTGTGACAGATAAGTATGTAAGTGAAATAAAATATGTGCAGAACTAAAAAGTGAAAACACTTACAGACTTTCTTCCAAATTAAACATCCCAAGCATGGATACTAACCTCTGAAATGTTGTTGAGTCAAGGGGTTTGGTGAATACATCAGCTATTTGATTAGTAGTTGTGACATGTTTCACCTCAATCTTGCCTTTTTCATAGCAATCTCTTATGAAATGATACCTGATTTCAATATGTTTAGTCTTTGAGAACTGAACAGGATTTTGAATGATGCTAATGGCAGATTTACTGTCTACTAAGAGTGGAGTCTTGGTCTCTTTGATTCCATAATCAAGAAGTTGATATTGGAGCCATTGTATCTGTGATGTACAGCTTGCAGCAGCAATGTATTCAGCTTCAGCTATTGAAGTTGCCACAAATGTTTGTTTCTTTGATTGCCAGGACACCAGACAGTTTCCCAAGAATTGACAACCACCAGATGTTGATTTTCTTGACATTTTGCACCCTGCATAGTCACTATCTGAAAAAGCTATTAACTTGGTATTGCTTGAAGCAGGATACCAAATTCCTAAGGTAGGAGTTCCTTTCAGATATCTGAAGATTCTTTTGACTGCAATTAGGTGTGATTCTCTTGGTGCAGATCGGTATCTAGCACAGACACAAGTTGAGAACATAATATCTTGTCTAGAAGCAGTTAAATATAAAAGAGAACCTATCACACATCTATACATGGTTTGATCAATCTGTTTTCCTTGATCATCTGGTTCAACTTGGTGTCATGGGAGTGGAACATGATTTACAGTCTTGTAAAGAAAATTTGTTTAATAATTCTTTAACATATTTTGATTGATGTATAAATGTTCCATTTGATTGTTGCTTGATTTGCAGTCCCAAAAAGTACTGCAATTCTCCCATTGTACTCATTTCAAATTTTGATTGCATGAGTTTCTTAAAATTTTCACACAGTTTTGAATTTGTTGAACCAAAAATGATATCATCAACATAAATTTGAACAAGTAAGACATGATTTCCAACATGTTTTATAAAAAGAGTTTTATCAATGGAGCCCCTTGTGAAGTGATTCTTAAGTAAAAAGTTGGAAAGTGTTTCATACCAGGCTCTTGGAGCCTGTTTTAGCCCATAAAGAGCTTTGTCAAGTCTGTATACCCAATTAGGATGAGAAGGATCCTCAAACCCTGGAGGTTGACAGACATACACTTCCTTTTTTATTTTTCCATACAAAAATGCACTTTTGACGTCCATTTGATAAACTTTTATGTTGCTGGAAATTGCATAAGCTAAAAATAACCTGATAGCTTCAAGTCTTGCAACTGGTGCAAAGGTTTCATCATAGTCAATCCCTTCCTCTTGAGAATAGCCTTGTACCACCAATCTTGCCTTGTTCTTGATGATCATACCAGCTTCATCTGATTTATTTCTGAAGACCCATCTAGTACCAATTGGTTGCTTGTTTGGAGGTAAGGGACAGATTTCCCAAACCTGTTGCTTCTTGAATTGAAGCAGTTCTTCTTGCATTGCTTGCATCCAATTGTTATCTTGGAGGGCTTCTTGATATTTCTTTGGATCCAACTGAGAAATAAATGCTGAGAAAAAGCAAAAGTTGGAGAGCTGATTTCTAGTAAGCACCCCTGATGCAATATCACCCATGATTTTTTCCAATGGATGATCCTTGTGTTCAATCAATTGTTGTAGACCTGTACTTGAGGATGGCTCTGGTATTTCTTCAAATAAACCACTGAGATTGATAATATCTGGTTCAGGAGTTTTTGGTTCAGCTGAATCAGTAGTTTTAAGTTGTTCATCAGTAGTTCTTGAAGTAGAAGCTTTTGAAACTTCTGAAGGTTTAAAAGTTGATCTACTTACTGTGTTTAGAGTCCATGGTGTAGGACTATCATCTTCAAATCCTTGAAAACCATTTTGAAGAGGTTTGGATGATTCAACAGTCTTTTCGGGTCCAAAATGAAAGTTGTCAAGGTCAAATAGTTCAGCAGGATTTGCTGGAATAAGATTGTGTTTTGATTCATTGAACTTGACATTCAGTGTTTCTTCAACTATCTTGGTTCTTGAATTAAAGACTTTGTAAGCTTTTCTCATTGGAGAGTAACCAAGAAAGTAACCTGTATCAACTTTAGCAGCAAATTTTGAGATAGAGTCTTTGATGTTAAGGATAAAACATTGACATCCAAAAGCCCTGAAGAAGGAGATAAGGGGCTTTATGCCATGAAGAATTTCATAGGCAGTCTTGGTATGTCTCTTGTTGATAAGAACTCTATTCTGAACATAACAAGTTGTGTTGACTGCTTTAGCCCAAAAATACAAAGGTAGGCCTGAATCAGCTAACATTGTTCTGGCTGCTTCTATTAAAGTTCTGTTCTTCCTTTCTACCACACCATTTTGTTCAGGAGTTCTGGGAATGCTGAATTGTCTAACAATCCCTTTAGACAAACAGAATTCATCCAGAGTTTTGTTCCTGAACTCTGTCCCATTGTCACTCCTGATGACTTTGATAGAGAGAGAATATTGCTTCTCTACTTGTTGAATGAAGAACTTGATTATTTCAGCTGCCTCATCCTTGGAATATAAGAAGAAGACCCATGTGAATCTTGAGTAGTCATCAATGATGACCAAGCAGTACTTCTTCTTACCAAGGCTCATAATTTTGACTGGTCCAAATAAGTCCATATGGAGTAGTTGAAGACATGCAGTTGTTTTTTATTCTTCAATAGACTTATAGGAGGACTTATGCTGTTTACCTTTAAGACAGGAAACACAGTGTTCTTTACACTGGTATTCCTTCAAAGGTAGACCCCTTACCAAGCCCATTTTTGTGACTTTATTGATGGTTTTAAAGTTCTCATGGCCAAGTCTCTTGTGCCAGAGATCATTTTCTGAAGTTGATGCCTTTGAGAAGAAACAGGCAGTATTATTCAATACTTTGTCTTTTTCAATGTCCACTGCATAGACATTGCCACATCTTTTGGCAATCAGCAAAGTATGATCTTTAATGATCTTCTCTATCAACTTCTGGCCTTCTGGTGATATGATCTTGCATGCTGTCTTTGTGAAAAAGGAAGAATATCCTTTATCACACATTTGTGAGACACTCAGCAAGTTGTACTCAAGTTTTTCAACCAGATTAACCTTGTCAAACTGCATTTTGCCTGAGGATACATTGCCATATCCTAGCACATATCCCTTTGCATTGTTCCCAAAGGACACAGATCCTTCTTTTTGACTGATAAAATTGTTTATCAGGTATCTGCATCCAGTCATGTGCATTGAGCCTCCACTATCAACATACCAAATGCTATTCAAACCTCTGGAGACCCTCTGCACAAAATAGCAAATTAGTTAGATTTGGCAACCCAAGCCAATTTGGTTTTGGGTTTGCTCTTGAGAACAGGTGCAGCTTGTTGAGGACCAATTTTTGAAATCCATGTCTTTTTGGCAATGGATTTGTCATTTAGAACAATGGTGGTATCTTTTTGGTGACCACCATCAACTTTGGTCATCAGAAGTTTAACCAAATTTATCAAATCTTTAACTTCAGTAGTTTGTGAAACTACTGATGAGTTAGGTGTAACTTCTGAAGATGAACTTTGAAAAAAAGACTTTTGTTGAGATAAAATCTTTTTGTGAGAAAGGTTTTTACTTGGTTGCTGTTTGTTGGGAAAGAAAGTGTTTTCAAAATCTTGTTTTACTTGTTTTCCCACAACCAGTTGTTGATTTTTCTTATTGAACTGATTTCCCTTTGTATATCTACAAAGCTCAGTTATGTGGTTAAACAGACCACATATTTCACATGCTTTTGCCTTCTCTTTCCTTTTAGATACAGCAAGAGAGTTGGAAGGCAATTTACTGACAATATCAGTATTTTGTAATAGGTCATCAGTAGTTTTCAGGGTCTCAACTCCTGATGTAGATGAAACTACTAATGGCTAATTGTCAGTGGTTTTAACTTCTGCAGTACTTTGATTTTTGAGAAAGTTCTGATGGTAGGATGTGCATTCCTCCATATCAGAAGTTTGAATCAATTTCTTCCCATCATTATCAGTTTTGTGGGTGAAATCTGTTGGTGATTCAGTGTGGGTATACCCTATGCCAAACTTAACATTTGCTGCAGTTTGTTTGTTAAGCAGCATTTGGTACCCTTTACAAGACTCAACCCATTTTTCACAATCAACCTTAGTGTCAGCAAGCTCTTTTCTGACATTACCTAGGTTGTCTATCATGCTTTTAATTTGTGCCTGGGTTTCAATGGATTTATTAGTTAATTTAGAAATTTCTTTATTTTTTCAAAGCAATTTTTCTTTCTAAATCACACTTCATTTGAGTATATTTTCTCTCCATATCATTTGAGTATATTTTCTCTCTTATTAAAGCAAAAGATTCTTTGCAAGATTTTGAGCGAAGCTTTAAAAGAGATTGTTGTGATACCTGAGTTAGTGCAGAATTCGATGAGTATCCCTCAAAAGCCATTAAGGCAAAGTTCTTTCTGCCATTGTCAGGTTCTCCCCAGTTGACATCATAGACTTTGTTGTCTGCATCCTGACTGCATTCAGATGTGTCAAACGGAAGACTGCTCCAGTCAACATACCCTGATGTAAATAAACTTTGTTGTTGAGGGGGTTGTTGAGTTTGTGCAGGTTGTTGAGTAGTTGGAAAAGGAGGCATTTGCTGCTGTTGGTGAGCAAGCATTTGAACATATTGTACTTGTAGCACATATTGGACTTGTGGAGCTTGTGCCTGTACAAAATGAGCACTCCCTTGAGTTCCATTATTCCTATTATAAGTGGGGTTAAATTGATTTCCAGACATGGGTTGGTTATAGCTAGAGCTTCTACACTCTCTAGCAAAGTGTCCCAACTTCTGACACTTATGACATCTCAGTTTAGATTTGTCAAAACCAACTTTTGTAGAGTTGTTTAATCCTGGAAATTTCCTTCCTGACCTTTTGTAAAATTTGTTAGTTTTAATGCTTAACAAGGCCAGTTGGTGTAAAATATCCATTTCTTCTAAGTCATCACTGCTAAAATATTTTAAGTCATCCATGATAAAACACATGTTATCAGCAGTTTGACTTAGGTCTTCATTGTCATAAGCTGGGAAAGATCCATCTGATGAGATCCCAGCAGTTATGTCAATGTGATCAAAAGATCCAAAATTATTAGAACAAGATGGTGAGTCATGTCCTAATAGGGTTGTGCTACCTGGAGTATAGTCATCAGCAGTTTTACCAGATTCTTGTAACTTTTTCTTTTGATTGATCTCTCTTTCAAAAGTTAGTAATTTTCCATGCAACCTTGTTAGGTTCAGGGTGTTAAAATCTGAACTTGATCTGAGGACTATTGAATAAGTTTCCCATTTTGAAGGCAAAGACCTTAAAAATCTATGTAACATTGATGCATTTGAATAGGTCTGATTGTTAATTTTTAACTCAGAGATGAGTGATGAAAATCTTTCAAATTGTTGAGTTAATGTTTCACCATCTATGTGAGTAAAAGTTTCATATTGTTGGGCTAGAATTTCTCTAGTGTTGGCTATCACCTCTTCAGTTCCTGCAAACTGTTCTTTTAGGCAATCCCACAGCTCTTTGGCATTTTCACAATGTAAAAGTCCAGCATAAATTTCATTTGGGAGAGCCATAGCCAACATAGAAAAAGCTTTTGCATCTAGCTCAATTTTTTGGAAATCTTCTTCAGTGTAGTCTTTTGGGTCTTTTGGTCTTTCTGTCTTACCTTCTGGATTAGTAACTACTGGTTTGTGAGGTCCAAACATTACAGACCTCCAACAACCAGTGTTGGTCTAAGATATTGTATGTGCCAACCTTCTTTGCCAGATGTTATATTCATTTCTGACTAGCATAGGAGGTTTATTGGCAGATCCAGTATTGTAAGGGTCCATTTTTAAGAAGTTTGGATTTGTCAATACTTCTTTAAAGTGATGGATGAAAAAGTGAACCTTTTAATCCTTTATTGGATATCAATAACAGCCTGTGTCTGATTCTCAATTTGTTAGATTGATATTTGATCAGATAAACCAGCGCTCTGATACCAATTGTTGGATCAGTGGCCTCTTTATATCAGTTTGAGTATGTAGAACACTTATGTGTTTTAAGTTATATCAAAGTTATTTGCATAGCGGAATAGTAAATGTTCTAAGGTTAAAGTATCACTTTTAACAGGAGTTATTACTCCCCCTTTACTAAGCAGTTAATGAGAATCAATAAGCAATTGAAAGTATAAAGCAATAAGCACAAGTAATTGATTCTCAGATGTGAAATGGATAATAAGTTTAAAAGCCTTGAAGGATTTTCAATTAAAATCAAAGTAAACACATGTCTAAAATAGATGAATAAACTCATCTATTTATAGACGAAGTTACAAGACTGTTGTACGATGTAATCAAAGATATTTAGCTAAGATATTATACTTAGGATAATGCTTACAACAGGCTGTAGCATTGAAACTTGATCCAAGACTTTAACAAAACATTATAATACTAAACTACTGAAGTCTAAGTCGGTTCTGAAGATAAGATCAGCAAACAACTGATGAGTAGACAAACTACTGATGAGTAGTTTTGTCTTCAGTAGTTCTAAAGTGAAGTGTCTGGTTAGACCTCAGAACTACTGATCAGTTTCTTCTTCAGTATTTTGTTCTTCTCTTCCTCAGTACTTGTGTTTTCTTCTTCAGCAGTTTCTTCTATACTTAGCAGAATTATGATTTGGACTAAGGTTATCAAAAGTGGTTTCTTCAATCCTCTTTGTCCCAACACTCAGTCATTAGTTTATTAACAAATTGCGTTTTTTTTACCATTTCATAGAAATTGACCAAATTTTCAAACACTTCACTTTTACTTTTCAACAAATAAACCCATACCGACCTTGAAAAGTCATCAACAACTGTTTTATAGCATGCTCCAGAAGATTCGATCTAACAAACTTCTCAGGTTCAGTCTCAGCCGTTGGATTAATCTTTCTCACTAACTCATCTTAACTCAACATTGAACTTTATATTGACTAGACACTTAGCCACAAATGAGCCCAATAATATTCCTGCCAATCCAATACTTAAACAAATATGAAAGTGCAGTAATAAAACAAAATAACAAAGTTATTAAACCCAACTAAAATAAATGTGTGACAATTGAATTATATTATATCTATACTTATCAACAATAATCATATGGAAACTTGATATATTAACTCGTGATGAAACGTACGTAGACAAGGGACAAGAGAATACTATTGTTTTGTTAAGATGCTTCCTCCACGAATAAGACAGAAGAAAGTGAAGGTCGTTTGTCTCCTTGCTGTCAGTGAACGAAGTAAAAAAATTAATATAGGTAGTGGGGTTCCACAGGAGGAGGAAAAATTACGAAGAGGTAGGGTTGTTGAGGTGCATTATATAAGGGTGTGGCCTTTAAAATTTTTACATAAGACCCTATTTTAGTTTCCCCCAAATGGTAATTTGTTCCTAAAGTTTCCTTGATTGAACTTTCGAGAATGATCAAATGGCCACTCACATTCATAACATGGTTTCTTATAGTGTACAAACTATACAACAAGGTACTTCGACGCACAAAAATTAGGGGCGTTACAACCCCTCCTCACACCCAGAGCAAAACGAAGTCACGGAATAACGGCACCGACATATCGTTGAATCCGGGCTCTCCCTCTTTTATCATGCTCATCTATGACTCACTTTTTGGTCTCATGCCTTTCAAACCGTAGTTTATCTCATAAATTATCTGCCCACAAAAATCCTAAATTTCTTGTCGCCTTATGAAAAATTATACAAAACCACACCCAGCTATACAAAACTCAAACCCTTTGGTTGTATGTGTTTCCCATGGCTCCGTCCCTATGCCAAATCTAAACTTCATCTTCGCGCTAAATGCATCTTTCTTGGTTACTCACCCTCAAAATCCGCCTATAAGTGCTTTGACCCATCTGCTCAATGACTATACCACTCATGCCATATGGAGTTTGTGGATCATATTTTTCAGTTCAACACTCACCTTAATAAACAAACCCCTCTACCAACTCCTACAACTTTCCTTCCTTCTGTTTTCAAAACTACACAAAATTCTTCCCACTCTACTTCTAGCACTAGTTCTCCTCCTACACAAACTTCATTTACAAATGCTAACTCAAGCAATGAACACATCACCTTTCCTCACCAACCCTCTTGGACTCTCCACTCAAACCACTCCCAAGCACCAACCTCCTCACATTCTACACCCACTCCTAGCCCATCTCCTTCTACTCAATCTCTTCCATCACCATCTAACTCACCAATCCACTCCAACGCCCAATCCGATCCTACTCCTATAGCCGAAACATAACCCTCACCCACACATGTTCATAATGTAAGTACATCCCAAAACAAACCTTCATCCACTTCTGATCCCAATATTACTTCAGCTACCTCCCAACCACTGCTCTCTTCAACCACTACTAACTCACCACATACCACTTCTTCCTCATCTACCTCTTGGCCTGACAGAAATCGCAAACCCAACCCGAAATATTACAAACCTCATACCGTCAACCACACTACTATCCAACCTCACTCGAACCTACAACTCACAACCAAGCATCTAAGAATCCCGAATGACACGCGGCCATGGACTCTGAGTTCAACACACTACTACAAAACCAAACATGGGAACTTGTTCCCCCTACACATGGCAAACCGATAGGTTGCAAATGGGTCTTTGGAATAAAACGCAATCCGGACAGCTCAATTGCAAAATACAAAGCCCGTCTTGTAGCAAAAGGGTTCCTTCAAGACCTCAACAACATGGAAAGGACTACTTTGATACCTTTAGTCCCGGCACCAAACCAATTACCATTCAGACCATTCTTTCCATTGTTCTTACCAAAAATTGGCCCTTGCGTCAATTAGATGTCAATAATGCTTTCCTTCATGGAACCCTTCATGAATATGTCTTCATGACTCAACCACAGGGCTATGTTAACCCACAATACCCCAATCATATTTGCAAGCTAAAAAAATCCTTGTATGGCTTCAAACAAGCACCAAGTGCTTGGTACATTGAACTTGCAAACTTTCTCCTTCATCATTAGCCGATTCATCTCTTTTTATCTACAAACATAAAGATACAATTTGTTACTTCATGGTGTATGTCGATGATATCGTTCTTACAGGCAACAACACACAATTCCTTAAAAACTTAATCACGGCTTTAATCCAAAAGTTCTATGTCAAGGATCTTGGTATGCTTTATCATTTTCTTGGTGTAGAAGTGAGTCCCACACCCCCAAAGGTCTATTCTTATCACAACAGTATACATCCAAGACATCTTGCATCAATTTAAATTGGATGGGGCAAAACATGTCATTGCCCCCACTTAGTTCTACAGAACCTTTATCCTCGTTTGACTCCTCCCCTTCAGTTGATGTCACCCCATATTGGAAACTTGTAGGCTCTCTTCAATATCTAGCGTTCACTCGCCCGAATCATTCTTTTGCCATTAATATACTCTCCCAATTTATTCACCACCCACGTTAAACTCATTGTCAAGCTCTCAAACGGGTATTTCGCTATCTTAAAGGCACTATTTATCATGGCCTTTTTTTGAACCGCAATTCCCTGGTCGATCTTTCGGCCTTCTCAAATTCGGATTGGGGCGGTATACATGATATTGGTCGGTCCACCACTTCCTACATGCTTTATCTCATGGAAGTCTACTCACCAAAAGTCAGTTTCTTGCTCGTCAACCACAGCCGAATATAAAGCCCTACCCAATGCTGCAACAGAAATCACATGGACTAAGCATTTACTAAATGAACTTGGCCTCACTTCATCTGCAAGCCCAACATTGTTTTGTGACAACACCGGTTATACCTATCTTTGTGCCAACCCCGTGTATCATTCCCAGATGAAACATATAGCACTTGATTATCACTTTGTTAGAGAACAAATTGTGGCTAGACAGTTACAGGTTCTTCATATTAGCTCTCAAGATCAACTAGCGGACATGCTTACCAAACCATTAACGCGAGCACCATTCATTCGTAATCGATCCAAGATTGGATTATCCGATGGATCCTCCATCTTGCGGGGGCGTATAAGGAATGTCAATCAACATTGATATGGTCAAGGAGGTTACACAATTAAAAAGACCAAATCATGCTCTTAATCAACATTAATATGGTCCAGGAGGTTACACAATCACAAAGACTAAAATCATGCTATTCAACAACTTCCATATTCTTGTGCATAAATCTCTCCATTAGAATCAATGAATAAATATTACTTGTATTATATAAATAGGTTATGTATTGGTTGTAAACATTGTATAAAAACATCAATAAGCTTTTTAAAGTTGTCCATCATTATAAGATGCGAGAAATCAAAGTGTAAGCGTCGATTACCTCTCTCTTTCTCACACGGATTGAAAAAAACCTAGTTCAACTGTTGAATTCACTCTATTTCTCTCACACAGATTGTAGAAATTCATCAATACCTTCTTTCGTGTATGGGTTGTTCAGAAAGAAGAAACAAATAGTGAGATCCTTTCTTCTTTGGGATTACACCGATTGAAGAAAAGGGATGTGTTTGGCTAAATGGAATAGATGTCTTAAAATTAAGACTCATGGTTGGAACATGAATAAACCAGTTGTACCTTATGCACAATTGTCTTGTACTTTTTAGTTTATTGATGCTATTTACAAAATTGCCACAAAGATTTACATTATATAGAGTGTACACAAAGATTTACATGATATAGAGAGAGAGAGAGTGTGTGTGTGTATATATATATATATATATTGTTTTAACGTCACTTATAGCAAATGTTTAAATGTGATTTTTTTTTACCTTTTATATTGGAAAAGGTAAAAGTATTAGATGGTACTAGGGAGAAACCCACGATACCGGCAGACCACAAATATATAGCCTTCATAACTCGGTTTTGATTAAAATTTAAATCAAGATGTAGATAAAATAAGCGCATCAAAGTGGTATACATGGAATTCATAAAACATGGCGTTTTTATAAGTGATAAAAGGAAAACATGACATCCACAAATTTAATTATAATAATAGAATAATGATATGTAAAATCTGAAACTTATTAAATGGATTGTTGTTTGGTCAAATCGTAAATAGAGCAAAAAAGCTATAAGCTAGTTTACAATATAATAAAACTAACGGTGCTTAAATTCCAAAACTTATAAAACGTGGTGGCCAAAACTAAACAATAGAAACAACTAAACATCCAAAGATATGATGCATTGCCATGGCTAAAAAGAAAATCAATAATAAAAAAATAAAAATCTATATATAAGAAAGAACAAAAGGACCTATGTTAGGCAATAACATATATAATTACTTATCTAGTAACAAATCATGGTTTAAGTCAAGCAAAAACCGTCACTTAAACTAAACCCGAACACCTTTAGTGCATAACATTCCTCATCAATACACATTTGTTATATGTATATATATTCTACCTTTCATACCCATAGTGATTTAAGAAACTGTGATTTATTGAGGTAAGTATTGGTTTAAAATTTGGGTTCTATATGTGTTTCTTAACTCATGAAATGTACACAGTTCAATTTGTTAGACCCATTCGCGGCTCACGCCATTACACCCCCAATTCTTTGTAATGTCCGGGTTTTAGCATCCTCTAGCTCGAATCACCACCTAATAACCTTTTGTTCTTTTTCGTTAAATGTACTCATCACCTTCTCTAAGTCCTTGGGCACCCCGAATCATTAAAAATGTCATAAGAAACCAATATGTCAGATTAATATAGTGTTAATTATATTTTTCAACATTTATCTATGAGGGTTTATTTGTAATAAGCACAAAATCCAAGTTAAGTTTCCAGCTATAGTCTTCTTGTCGAATTGTAAATTGGACGTTGCCGGCCCATCCACTGCTAAAGCGATCATGTCCATTGGATCAAACGGGTATGAACCACGGTCCCTGGTCTAAACCGGACACTGCCACACCTTTGACCGCCACTGCAACCTTACGTTTTGAGGTCCGTGGTGGGCGACTTGAAGAATGGTTGGAAGTTGTTATGGTGGGTTTCGTTTTGCTGGATTTCCGTGAAAAATCATAGAGAAATAGAGAGAGCCGGGAAGTATGAAGGTTCTTTGGTGGTGTAGGTTTTGGGTTTTAAACTTAGTTGTTTCCGATTGGTTACGAATTACTAAGCAAATGGGTTTAACGATGATTCATTTGTAATTGTATTGAATCTGAGTGGTTGGTTACGATGGCGGCTATTTCATCTGTCTTTTCTTTTTGTCGATAGATAGAAGGTCTTTGGAGAATTAGCCATATGATTTTCTCTTATAAATTCAATGGATGATCTCAAACGCTTCGATTGTTCTTTTAATTGAAATAAAAAAATATCGTGTTGTAGAGATGAAGTGAATTGTTGTTTTATTAATATCATCTTGGTCAAATAATTATTTTATTAATCTAATATTAATCAAGGGTTAGGAACAAATATACAGTGAAAGAAAAATAGGAAGTCATAACAAGGGTATCAAACAAGCTCCAATTGAACTCATTCAAGCGACATTGAAACCGTCTCATCGAACCCTACGATCTTAGTTTTTATGTTTTCGCTTTTTTGGATTTTTAGTTTGTAGTTTTAGAATATACGTTATATCATTGTGTGTTTTATGTAGCATTGTGTCTTTTTCTTATCATCTTTGTGTCACTTTTACAATTGTTGTGTCTTTTTTTTCAGTATTGTGTTATATTTTGTGGTTCATTGTGTCATATTTTGTGATCTATTGTGTTTTTTTTGTATCATTCTCACCCTTCTGATTTTTGTTACACTTAGGATAACTTGACCGTATTAATCAATAGAGATTTAATTGTTTTATTAAATGTGTCTTGGCAATGTAATAAAATTACAATTATGTTTATATAGATGAATGTCAAATGACTATTTTGTGCGTAACAATAGACTAAGAAATGTAATGTTTTATTTTTCAAAATAATTCACAGACGTAATAAACATGTATAACTGTGTACAGCCAACTCTTCTTACTTTTTATTTTCAAAACATTACTTTTTTTACGGTTGTCATCTATATCTATCTATATATATATATATATGTCTATATCTATCTAAAGCATGAAATCCTACATAACACTCAAAAAGGTCATCCTCCTCCCTTGAGTGAGCCACGTGACATCCTTCTTATTTCCATCCAAAAGTCTCTTTCTCTCTCATGTTTCCCCCACAATTTTAAAACGTTAATCACTTTTATATACGAGATTTAAAAAAATTACACCAAATTAACGAACGTTTTATTATCTTCCCAACGAGTACTATAGTGCTATATAAAAAACGAAAAAAAATGATTTTTTTGTCAGTTTTTGTTAATACAGGAAAAAGACACAATATGTTCAGGTAATTCGTTAATCATGTCTAGGCAAGTCACTAATCATGTTCAAAGTAGGAATTCTATTTTCATTAAAAGCAGAATAGGTTAAAACCACTCATTAATTTCCAAAGTAAAAGTCACACCTTCAAGACTACCGCCTCAATCACGCCCTACGATGGTTGTTTCTAGCTCTACTCCTCATCCAAACATACATCTTCTTTTTAATATACATTTTCATTCTTATTCACATAATTAAAAGACAAAATTACACTTTGTGTCCTTAATGTATCACTGAAATTATGAAACGTGTCCTTTGTTTTGCATTTTATGTCCAAAATCCAGTTTTTTTTTTTTTTTTTGCATTTTATGTTCTTTCTGTCAACTGGGTTAGAAATCTCAATTAACCTCAATATAACCAGGGGTATTATTGTCCATTCACGTCCCTTTGCTATAAACCCCCCCCCCCCCCCTTTAACTCCTGATAACATCATAACCCTCACACACAACTTCTTCCCCAATTCAAACCCTTATCTTCGAACGATCAAACCCTCAACAATCAGTCAAGATATTCAAACTCATCTTCCTTCAAATGCGCGAAAAACTTAACGGGCGCATCACCGCGCCCTTTAAGCTTCTCAAAGAACTCAATCTTATACGGCAAATTAGCCGAAATATGTTTCCCTCTCAAAACTGCAACATATTCCTTCAATTTTCCTTCCTTCCCATTCAAATCAAGTTCGAGCACTTTTGGAACATCATAAACCTTTAACGGAACTTTAACCCCAACCCTAACCCTAGCTCCAATCTTAGCTTGAATCTCCTCCTCTTCAGATACTGATTCAATACTCAGGTTATCAACAATTGCTGTGGAATCCAATGTAGCAGCAGCTGCTTTAATTGATCGAATACAATGATTCGATCTCTGATTGGGTGTTCGATTGATTTGGATTTTGGGTGATGGTAGCGAGAAAAAGGGGATGATGAGGGTTTGATGGAGGGAGAAGAGAGGTTAATCGGAGTAACGGCGGCGATGATCGCCGGAAATGTCATGGTTGGGTGGTGGTGGTATTGACAGTAGGATTATTATTATTTATTTGGGATTTTAGGGTTTTTGAATTGGGGAAGAAATTGTGTGTGAGGGTTATGATGTTATCAGAAGTTAAAGGGGGGTTTTATAGCAAAGGGACGTGAATGGACAATAATACCCCTGGTTGTATTGAGGTTAACTGAGATTTGTAACTCAGTTAGTCAGAAAGGACATAAAATGCAACAAAAAACTGGATTTTGGACATAAAATGCAAAAAAAAATAATAATAATAAAGGACACATTTCATAAGTTTAGTGATACATTAAGGACACAAGGTGTAATTTTGTCTCATTAAAATCGTGGTTTTTCATATTATAGTAAATTAATTTTTATGTTACATCAGAACACATATTTTATCATATCAATTTAGAATTATATATTCTGAAAAGCTTTCGGGATATAATCTAGTTATTCTAATATTTTATTGTTTATTTTTAATTTTCTATTTTTTTCTTCTGCCTTTTTATTGACAACAATTATTTGTATTATTTTAAGTTATTCAAGTTAAATGCGTATCAAAATAATCTAAATATAACAAAAGGCTAGGGTGTATACTCTTGCAAAAATATTTATTATTTGTATTATTTAGCTCCCTATTTTCTACTACACTCCACACACATATTTTTTTCATTCTTAGCTATTGTAACATTTTATTAATTTATAATTTTATACACATTTGAATTTATATATAGGGTGAGTTTAATGGAAAATTTAATAAACTGGGAAACCGGGGAACCACTAGTTTAACTTGTTAAATAAAAAATAGAAGAATTATTTTAAAATAATTCAGAAAGGGGTGGCGGCGCAGCTTGTTGCCCGTCTACCTTCTATTATGATGTAACTTTCATATTTTGGTTTAATGAAAAATGATTTACATTTGTTCAAAAATAAAATAAAGATCATCTTTAGAGAAATTTTCGGAGGTTTTGCATATAAACACATGTAGAAGTCATTTATCTATAAAAAAAAGCCTAACATTCTACCAAGAAAACATATATGAAAATAATCTTTTTCTATTTAGAAATGATTTTCAATAAATATTTAACATGTTAAATTAACAATTCTTTCGTTCCACGTGAACCTCATACTTTATGTATGATAGAGGTGAGCAGATGAGCAGAACCGACGCGACCCGTCTTATACCTGACCCGACAACCGAGATTTGTATAAAACTGGAACCAGGACTATGGACCTATAAAACAATTGGGTTGAAAACTGATGGATCAGGTGAGCGTTTTTAATGAAATAATTTTGGGCTGCATTTAAATTGAAGACATTGGACGTAAATGTGCTGGTCAATAATGGGCTACAAATGTTAATGACACAACGAATTGCTCGGATGATTAAGAGATCAATTGTGGACTGAGATTCAAGTGTGGAGCGGTGAGATATTATTATATATATAATTACCAACTTTCCTTCCCTCACAAAACTCACTATTCATGAATAGTAACTAACGGAGTTACTATTCAACTCCGTTAAGTTACTATTCAACGCCGTTAAGTTACATACTACCTTAACGAAGTTACTATTCAGCTCCCTTAAGTTACTATTTAACCCCACATTTTACAGAGTCATTATTCAACTCCGTTAACATACTATTCAGCTCCGTTAAGTTACTATTTAACCCCACATTTAACAGTGTTACATTTCAATTCCGTTAAGTTACCATTTAACCTCATATTTAACGGAGTTACTATTCAACTACGTTAAGTTACTATTCAACTCTTCTACTCAACTTCGTTAGCTTACCGCTCAGTTACTATTCAACTCCGTCACGTTACTATATAATTCAACTCCGTTAACTTAGTACTCAACTCCGTCAAGTCTGTGTATCATATTACTTAATGCTACCAAGAACTGTCATGTAGCGCGGCGTGACCAACTAGATCACAGATACTAAAACATGTCTACGTAATTAGACCGGTAAAAAAAGTGCGCCGAGAAGCGCGGTGCATATATCTAGTTAAATTTAATTGGAAAACCAAAATTTTAAGTGGACTGAAAGTACAGACTTCAAGTTTTTAAAAGGAGTTTGTACGGTTAAAAATTTTAAAAAGTCCATATAGTTTTTCTGGTTTTGGTCCGTGAATTAAAAAGGAGTTTGCACTTGAGCCACGAATATTGAATTAAAATTGGATTTCATGTGGACTAGTTCATTTTTTGTTGTAATGATGGTGGGCGACAAAGTTTGTTAAAACCAACATTTGTAGAGGTTTTTAATAACTGACTATATGGATTTTACATATTGATTGGGCTGAGACTTTTGATTAAAAGTATTGAAAGGTTTTTTTTGGGCCTAGTGAAAAAATGGTTTGGATAAAAAAATATTACAACTTCAAATTGGGTCGTTATTATTTTTATTCTAGTCTCGGCCGGGTCTAGAATTTCAAAGTGAGTTGGTGTCTTCCATCTTTTCTTCAGTATTAAATTGTGTGAGAATGATGATTATTGTGTTGTTAAGAATTGTGGATTTGGATGGACAATTGTAAAGAAATAAAATCTCACTGATGAAATATATCACCGTGCATTTGATACACTTAAATTGGTTATTTCAATGGAGATATACAAAGAGTTTCAACAATATAAAATACCTAAAGACGGGAAGTGATGATGATGGTGATGAAAAGACAAAGTAGAAATGCATTTCTAAGGAAGCAACTTGTCTGTGCAAGGAAAACAACTACAAGGTCACTGCTTCGGGCATTCCAGCTGAGGCACGTCGCACGTAAAATACTTTGGTCCCCTGAATGCATTAACAAGTCGTCCATTATCGTTATAATAACTAGTTTTATATAAATTAAAAGGTGGACATTTAGAGAATCAAGAATGAAATGAAAAAGAATGAACTTACATAAAAAGAAACTTGGATACTACTCTAGAAAAAATAAAAGTTTCTAAAAGATGTAACATATGCAGAAAATGTTTTAATAAAAGAATTAACCGAAGAACTGAGTAATGTTAAAAATGAAATTGTTAAACTTCATATCATACTTGATAAATGGAATTTAAGTTCAAAGTTCTTAATGGCATCATTGATTATCATAGAACTAGTTTCAATAAATTTGGAATTGGTGAGACTGACACTGGCATTTTTTCCACCACCACTTAAGGCTATGGGGTGTATTTTCACATCAAGGGTGTTAATAGTGATGTGGTATGGTGTCCCTTCTTACAAATGTAAGGTTGTGGGTTCAAATCCTTGCAAATGCAAGGTAAGGTGAAATTAAGGTGTGATAAAATTTGCTGTTCAAAAAAAAAATAGTGATGTGATATTTTAACTTTTATTATACACCACTTCCTTCCCATGTTAAGGGGCATTAAAGTGGCACTAAGTTAACATATTAACATGAATCAAAAGAGAGAAAGTTAAGGGGATGGGGAAGAGTTAAGGGTCGTTAAACTATTTTCTTAAAGTGAGCTAGTGTGAAAAGAGATAAAGTGGAGGATGTGACATCTAGGTGGAGTTAAAGATGGTTAGAATATACCCCATTGAAATAAACTAGTTGCTACACAAAGTCTGCAACCTAACTAGCACTCATACATGAAAGACATTCACAAAAGTGCAAGTGGAGTGAATAAGTGACAATCAGAAAATAATAGATACGCATATACACCAGATCTAGAGAAATCAAAATCTTTACTGAATCATAAATCCAAAACAATTTCCCAAAACCATAGAAAACGCAAATCAAAACATAGTTATTTGTCTTAGTCTAGGTAGCTACAAGAGTTTTAGCCACAAAATATCATCAAAAAATAAATCAAAAGGTTCATAATATCAATCAACATGAGTTTGGAATGAGAAAAACTAAGAAACGACTAAACCGAATGATGAACACCCGAGGAAGTCGATCCTCTAGCTTCAAATCCCGAACCTTGCCCTTTCCTTGCCTTAGATATACCTTGAGCAGCTCCTTTTTCGTCCAAAAGCGCAGAATGAATCATAACATGACGATTAGGGTTTTAAAATTCGACTTAGACTTGAAAAATACAATTTTTGGGCTTCCTGATGGCCTTCGCGGCACGCGGCAGGGTACTGCATAAGTGGTCGTGTGACACGACGCACGTAAAAGCTACGGGGGCATATGAGCGTAATTAACTCAACTTGGCAGTGATAGAATGAACTTTTGGTGAGTCGGGAGAGCTCCGTGGCACGCGACAGCTTTTCTTTAATCCCGTCGCGTGACGTGACAGCATGATTTTTGCAAAATTATTTATTTTTATCTTTTCTTTTCACTTGTGACTCATCCGGGATCTCGTAAGGCACCGTTTACGCATAAATTTGCCTCTTTTGCCATCTGGATTCCTATGACAGATAAAATTCTCAATAGAAACTGAAATTATATATAAACGACACACACTGACTCGATAACGACGCAAAATACGTACAAATAACCGATGTATTTTGCAATACATCATATATATAGATATATATATATATAGGGTAAGTATCCTTTAAAAACCCTCTTGAGTTGTGCAAACCCGTGAAAACCCTATGTAACAACATTGTTTTTTTCTAATTTTTTTAGAGTAGGTTGTATACTTAATTTTATGACTTTCGGCTCAAAAAAATCAAAAAAGCGCCGAATAGATTTTTTTAAAAAAATTACGTAACACAGATGTTACATATGTAACAATGCTGACGTATGATAAAATCCAGTTTTATGTAACAGGGTGTAACAAAATAATCTACTCGGCGCTTTTTTGATTTTTTTTGCCAAAACTAATAAAATTGAATATAAAACCTATTCTGAAAAAATCAGTAAAAAAAAGAATTTTTACATAGGGTTTTCAGGGTTTGCACAACTCAAGAGGGTTTTTATTTTAGCCAAACCCTATATATATATATAGGGGAAAGTGAATTTGAGAACACCTATATTTCATGCGAACCGCGAGAACGCCATCTAAAACCATTCAAATCAAAATTTTCTTTTTACACTTATCTTTATTACTAAAATACAATCCCAAAAACACAATTTACGCGTAAAAATTTAAACGTATACGGAAATAAATTGTTTTTACACAAGTGTAAATTTACTGTTTGTACATGTGTAAACTGTTTCATTTACACATGTGTAAAAAGTTAATTTAAAAGTGTTTTTGCAAGAAAAGATGAATGATTTGGAAAGAAAATTCGTTTTTTAATGTTGTATTTTGATTATAATTAGGTTTGTATTGAAAAAAATGATTTTGATTGGTTTTTCTCATTTGTTCTCACGGTTCTCGCGATATTTAGCGTTCTCAAGATAACCTTCCCCTATATATATATATAGGTGAAGTATAAAATGAAAACCCTCTTGAGTTGAGAAAACCTTGGAAACCCATGTAAAAAGTCATTTTTTTTTGAAAAAAATAACCAATGTAAAATACATGTTTTTAAGTGTTTTGGGCCAAAAAAATAAAAAAAGCGCCGAAGGGATTTTTTTTTTAAAAAATAAACAAAGCGGCAAAAACACATGTTTACAACAGCTTTGTTTATGTAAAAAGCTGAAAACATATGTAAAAAGCGCAACTTTGTTTATTTTTTTTAAAAAAAATCCCTTTGGCGCTTTTTATATTTTTTTGGCCCAAAATGCTTAAAAACATGTATTTTACACTGGTTATTTTTTTCAAAAAAAAAATGATTTTTTACATGGGTTTCCAAGGTTTTCTCAACTCAAGAGGGTTTTCAATTTATCCTTCCCCTATATATATTATTAGCCGATTATTATGCATTGTATTTATTAGTGTGTATATTCATATTATTTAGATTGATCCCCTTGTATAGCTGGGATATTGTTACCATATTATGTCTAGGGTTTTCTCTTGTACTCTCCCCTATATAATGGGGCTTTGATATTCAGTTATACACACAGAGAATTATACAAATTTCACTGTCCTTTATGGTATCAGAGCTACAGCTCTAATAACCCTAGCTCTCCTCTTCCTTTCGATCACCAGGCTTCGACCGGTTCTTTCTCCCAACCCTCACCCTATCGCTACCACTATTCCCACCATATTATTCATCCCGTAACCTGCCATCATGACCAAAACCGATCAAGGTCCCACCGAATCCTCCTCTTCCACCAAACCCCAAGCCCTCCACCCTGCGTATTCTGTAACAAACTTCCAGTCTAAGATTCGGACCCTGGATGGGTCCACGATGACCTACTCATCCTGGGTGAAGATGTTTAACCTGCACGTAACTACCTACAAGGTTGCTAATCACATCGATGGCTCTCCCCCTCCTACTATTGTTGCCCCTGAATACGAGTCCTGGAAGGAACTTGATGCACTCGTACTCCAATGGATCATCAACACTATGTCAGATAAGTATCTGGATCGTGTCCTTGATAAACCCACAACTGCTAGGAATGGTTGGGTACAGCTCGAGAAGGTTTTTCTCAACAACAAGAAAGCTCGGGATGCTACCCTTGAAACCCGATTTTGTAACCAGACTTTGGCTGCCTGCTCTTCCCTTGATGACTACTGTCGACAACTAAAAACTTTGGCAAACCAAGTAGCAGATGTCGATCATCCTGTCAGTAAATCCAGACTCGTCCTTCAACTAGTTCGTGGCCTCCCACCAAAATATAACACCACTGCATCCTTTATCAATAATCGTGATGCCGACTAGGATTTGGCCCTTACTTTGCTTCATGATGAAGAGATTCAGATTGAAGCACAAAAGGGTTCATCATCTTTGGTCCTTGTCGCTACCACCACACCCACCAATCAGCCTCCTCCGCCTTCTAATCCCCCTGACCAGCCACAAACTGAAAACAACCGGCCTTATCACACCCGCAACAGCCGTGGCAGGGGCCGCAGCAGCCAGTATCGGGGACGAGGACGCGGGAATTCCGGACGTGGTTACTACTCGGGCTCCCATAATGGTTACAGCCCAAATCAGCCCCCCACTTACCCCAACTGGGCCTGGTGGGCCCCACCTCCATGTCCATATCCAACGCAGCCCACATGGAGACCCGCAAACCATTCGGCCAAGCCCACTCAAGCATCTCAGACTCACTTCACCGGCTTCTCTGGTCCTACAGGCTACAGTTCATATGGGTCACCACAGTATGGGTATAATGCTTTAGCCCCACTGACTTGGGTGTAGCTTTTGCTAATATGCAGGTTAATCAGTGGAATGCTTCTTAGCATCAAGATATCATGGACACTAGGGCCGAATCACATGTCTCACGAGATCAAGGTAAAATCGTTATTCCTAACTCATCTCCTTTAAATAGGTCAATTCTTGTCGGTAGTGGTCATTGTGTCCCAATTCAAGGATCTGGCACAGGCTTTCACACCCTACCTAACCGTACCTACATACTACCCAATGTCCTATATAGCCCTCATGTCATTAGAAACCTTATTTCTGTAAGACGCTTTACTCGTGATAATAATGTATCTGTGAAATTTGACCCTTTTGGCTTTTCTTTGAAGGATCTCGTCACTAAGAAGACTCTTTCACGCCATAATAGCACCGGGGATCTCTACCCTTTCACACCACCTCAACTTCCACCTCAAGCCTGCTTCATCACTTCTACCTCTTTACCATGGCACAATCATCTTGGTCACCCGGGAGCTCAAGTCTTAAATATCTTAAGTCGTAATTTTCATTTTTCATGTAATAAAGACAATTTGTCTACTCTTTGCAATTCATGTCAACTTGCTAATAGTAAAAGATTGCCTTTTTATGATTCCAATTCATTCATATTTGCACCATTTGATATTATACACTGTGATCTTTGGACATCACCAATAACCAGTAAGTCCGGGTATAAATACTACGTGGTCTTAATTGATAACTTTTCAAATTTTGTTTGGGTGTACCTAATTAAATACAAATCAGAAACCTTCCCAACTTTTTCCAAGTTTCACCAATTAATACAAACTCAATTCCATAGAAAAATCAAAACCTTCCAATGTGACCTCGGAGGCGAGTTTGATAACCATGCGTTTAAAAGCTTCGCCTCTCACCATGGCCTTCTGTTTTGTTTTTCTTGTCCTCAAACTTCCCCTCAAAATGGTCGTGCCGAACGCATGATTCACCGACTCAATGATGTCATTCGAGCACTTCTTATCCATGCTCACCTTCCACCCTCCTTTTGGGTGGAGGCATTACACACGGCCGCCTACCTCCATAATATCCTACCCACCAAAAGGTTGAAATTCTACACCCTACCTTTGCCCTTTACCTACGCCACCCAGACTATGCTCATCTCCGAGTCTTCGGGTGTGCATGCTACCCAAACACCTCCGCCACCTCCCCACACAAACTTCATCCCTGGGCTAATAGGTGCATTTTCCTTGGTTATCCCCCGGATTTCCGAGGATACCGGTGCTTTGATCCTACCACCGGCATAGTCCATATTTCTCGACATGTCACGTTTGATGAGCATGTCTTCCCCTACACCATACCATAGCCGACCACCTCCTATAACTTCCTTGACGATCCGCCTCCGCTCAACTTTCCTTTCCAATTTCCCATTATCCGGGCCTCCCCCACTACACCATACCCCATCACCTACTCGATCTCGTCAGCCCAAACCTCCCATACAAACCCACCCTAACCAACCAACCCACTCGAACACTTCTCACCAGCCCTCGGCCCAACACAACAACCACCCAACGGCCCACCAACCTACTACTCCGCATCCCCCGCCTACCATTCCCAGGTCCAACAAGCCCACTACCCATCACCCGGTACCTCACACACCCATAGTTGACCCGACCCATTCGTTCCTCACACTAACCAACACCCCATGACCACCCGCTCTAAATCCTGTACAAATCAATACCCGAAAACTACTTTCACTACCACCACCATTTCACCGGTCCCAAACACATATGCCAAAGCCCTAGCCGATCCAAATTGGTCATGTGCCATGCAGGCATAATTTTCTGCTTTATTGGAGAATGAGACTTGGGAACTCGTTCCTCGCCCTACAGATCGCCCAGTTATTCATTGTATGTGGTTATTCCGCCACAAGTTTCATGCGGATGGTCGTTGGAACGATATAAAGCCAGTTTGGTGGTTAACGGTAATTCGCAGACTGTTGGTATTGATTGTGATGAGACATTTAGTCCGGTTGTAAAACCGGCCACTATTCGCACTGCTTTATCTCTTACAGTTTCCAGGTCATGGCCTATTCACCAATTAGAATGCATTTTTGCACGGGGAGTTAAAAGAGAATGTTTTCATGCATCAGCCTCCTGGTTTTGTTGATAGACGATACCCACATTTGGTGTGTCGTTTGAAGAAGTCGTTATATGGGCTTAAACAAGCCCCTAGGGCCTGGTACACCTGGTTCGTCAATTACATTATGTAACACCCCAAAATCAACTGTTTCGCTTAATTACGCCATTAGGCGTGATTAGCAAAATAATAAAACGAGACTCGAACAATAAGAACTTGGGTTATGTTCTAATATGGAACTAATCTGTTTAATGTTATCAATCTTATAAATAAGCAAATATTACAAGAAAATATAGCTTGATTAGCTAAGTTTCACTAGAAAATGACATTCGGGGATTTTGGAGGGACCATAGTTGCCAAATTGGCAAACTTGTGTGTTAATAATAATAAAAAGGGGAAGAACACACACACTTGTGTGTGTGTGTGTGTGTCGTATGTCATCAGGAGAAGAATTCTCCTTCACCTCCAAAACCTAAACAACAAATCCTTGCTCAAATCCAAGCCAAATCAAGGGGCTTTTTGATGCATTAGCAAGAAACGGGTTATCTAAGGCCTATAGAACATCAAGGTACCTTTTATTTGGTAGAAATTGATGTTACATTCGTTTTTAAATCTTATGAAAATCTAGGGTTTTGATAAAAACGTGGAATTGATAGTTAATATGGGTTACCCTAGTCTTTGGGAGCCTTAAACATGTATAATCCGGTTACAAAGCACACTTAATAGGTGTATTTGATTTTGATCATATGCTTATGTATATGTGTAGAATTTTGGGGTTTAACCTCTAGGTTAAATCAACTTATATCTAGTAATCTTTGTGACTTTTAGGAGTTGTTAATATGAGAAATTTAGGCAAAGTGGTTTAAATAATGTAATATGATGATGATTAGACAAATGGTTATGCTTTGGCTAATCTTGAGCTTTTGAAACTAAACAAATTTGGTGGGTGCACACCAAGTGTTTGATGAAATGCCTCAATGGTCTTGTTTACAAATTGAGGTGATAACTTGATTTGGGTAATCATGGAATTACCCACATATAAAACGTGAAACATATGTCAAAGGATCGATCACACCATACAAGGTAAGTTTTACTTACAACAATGTACTATAACATAGCTTAATTGTTATAAACATTAGTTTTAAATCTTGAGTGTGAGATAAAGATAAACCCCAAGGGGTAGAATCTATTAAGTGGGTCGCCTTATGTGCACTCAATACAAAATGTGGTTTATGAACTTCATCGAGATAATGAGTTATGACCAAATGGAGAAATCCATCAAACGGGTCAACTAATAAAGATATGTGAGAAATGATTTTGTAATCCAAATTAAATCAATTGAATGAAGTCGTTAAGCATGATGTTAAATGGGTCAAGTTTGTGTCACTTGAACCATAGATAAAAACTTGGGTAACATAGTATTATGAACTATGAGTCTAAACGGGTCAAATGGTGATGTCCTCACCATGTGAGTCCAACACTTGATGCTTGTATTCCAAGCATTAAGATTCATAAAGTTAAACGGGTCAAATGGCAAGTTATTGCCATTTGAGTTCCGAGAAATTAATGTTTTCTATTTAGATAGCATACAGGTAAATGCATTTGCGCGTGCATGCTCGATGCTAAGAGTCATGGAGGATAAACACAAGGTATGGATGTAACAGTACTGATTTCTGAGAAGATTAACATGGACCATTGTATGACACCCTAGGCAAATCCCACATCGGCCGTGGCCAGGAGAGATCCTTGGTTCATAAGTAATCCAAAGCCTCTTAAATCACTAACGCGTTTTGGGCTTAATGCTAGTGGATGAGAGGAGAACTCCACAGTTAAGCGTGCTCAGGTGGAAGCAGTACCAGGATGGGTGACCTCCTGGGAAGTCTCCACCGGGGCAACCAAAAACAAATCCGTGAGCTTCTGGATGGGCAACCCATCGGGGGCAAAGCGGACAATATTGGTGGTGAGAGAGGTCGGATGTTACAATGGATATGGGTCAAGGCCACCCGGTAAGTCCGTAGTCAAATAAACGCCTTTGGGCGAAGCAACATAGGTGATAAAAGTACTCACATGAAGTGTGGGTTCCAATCAAGTAAGTTATTTTCATAACTGTGTCAAATGCGCGCTAATGCGCTTAGAATTGACTAAATAAGAGAAAACTTGAGGAATGGTGAAACTCTAAGTCCGGAAGGACTTAGAGGTTTTTAAACAAGTCATTGAGTCAAAGCATTGGATTTGAAACAAGAAGTTTCGCCACAAATGGCTAAATTGAAAGATTTGACCATGAAGGGTATTTTGGGAATTTAAAAGATTTCTAAAGGTTGAATCTAAGAAACTAAATCATAATGAAACAATCGGACAAACGCTTTTGTTGATCAAGTGTCTAATGACTTGACAACTCAAACGGTATGCAATTTAAGTAGTCAAAAGTGTCTTGTTTGATTCAAGGCCTTAACGGGTCGATTTGGGTAAAAATCGACATAAACACTTAAAACCATGAACCGGGTCGTAGTATCATGAACCGACCTATAATTTCAGTCAAACATAGGTTTATTTAGTCGGAATGTCAATATATAGCCTTCAGGAATCATCAAACGCGATTGTGACATGATTCCCATGCTTTAAAATCACAAATCAGCATCTGGTCAAATTGAGCGGCCGCTCACTATGAAATGGGCAGCCTGACAGCCTGATTTTTAAAATTTCATATAAAATCGTAGAAAAATCGTTAGGAGATGTTCTTTATATGCCTACAAAGCTCTCTGAGCGTAGAACAATTTTATTTGAAAATCGAAGTTAGATTTTGGGTTTTTGAAGGGGTAAAAGCGATCCGAACAGTTGCTGCGCAAAAGTTGCAGCAGTTTGTTCTCCTAATAAAGGGCCGTTTGGCCTGGTTCGTTCCGTTTCGACGTGTAATGACTATCGTACTAGTTTAAATGTATCATTGACAACCCACTAACCATTCTTTGTGTAATGGTGCTAGGTAAACATGTGATGGAAGTCCCGGAGCAAGGATCAAGTCGCGATAAGAGCCGAACACACCCGATCACTCATCAAGCTTCCGCATTAGAATTCAAAGAACTCCCGTTAAAACGCAAAATCTTAGAGTATGTTTTAACTACTAATTTGTAAAAATTTGTGGGAATCACATATGTATTTGATCTTAATGGTTTGAGTTTATAATAAATATCAAAGTTTTAATCGGGAGTGGTTTAAGTAAGGTCAAAACTCGTAAGATTAGACGTTAATCACGTGATTACGGGTTAGGGTCTTGCGCATTACTTCCCACGGTTTTCGTGGCAGTGCCTGTGATCATTCTTTGTTTATTTATAGGCGCGACCCTGGAAATATTGCTTACCTATTGCTTTATGTTGATGATATTGTGCTAACAACTTCTAATGATGCTTTCTTACGCGAGATTATTGGTACACTCTCACGAGAGTTCTCTATGACTAATCTTGGGCGCTTACATCACTTTCTGGGTATTCAGGTCGATCACTAGAAAAATGGCATTTTTCTTTCACAAAAACAATATGCCAAGGATATAATGTCGCGTGCTAGTATGACTTCTTGCAAACCCTGCACCACCCCAGTCGATATCTTGTCGAAACTTAGTGCCACGGATGGTTCTCCTTTTTTAGATCGTACGTTATATCGTAGTTTTGCTGGTGCGTTGCAGTATTTAACCTTTACTCGGCCTGATATTACTTATGCCGTGCAGCAGGTTTGCTTGTTTATGCATGACCCTCGGGACACTCATTTTGCATTTATGAAATGGATTATCAGATACATACAAGGCACATCAGCGCACCAAGCATATTGAAATTGATATTCACTTTGTCCGAGAAAAGGTTCGTGTAGGAGACATACGCGTGCTTCACGTGCCTTCAGCCTTACAGTATGCAGATATCTTCACTAAAGGGCTCTCCAAACAACTGTTTCAGTCTTTTCGGTCCAGTTTGAGCGTTTGTCCTACACCCGTTCAAACAGTCGGGGAGTATTAGCCGATTATTATGCATTGTATTTATTAGTGTATATATTCATATTATTTAGATTGATCCCCTTGTATAACTGGGATATTGTTACCATATTATCTCTAGGGTTTTCTCTTGTACTCTCCCCTATATAATGGGGCTTTGATATTCAGTTATACACATAGAGAATTATACCAATTACACTATCCTTTATATATATATAGGTATAGGTTTCTGTACAAAGTGCATTTTTTGTACAAAGTATGAGAAGTCTATGTAGTGATTGTGTTTTAAGTTTTGGCTATGATGTTTTCGATTCCTTTTGCATTATATTATATTGAACAACACTAAACGTGACAACTTAAAGCACAATCAAATGTATTCTAGACATGAAATTTAAAACACACTGATTTCTTTCCCCGCATGGTGTTTTAGATCGCATGTCGAGAATACATTAATTAGTGTTTTAAATTATTACGTTTTGTGTTTTTTCTATATAATACTATACCAAAAGAATATAAAACATCATGCCTAAAATTTAAAACACAATGTCTATATAGATTTCCCACACTTTATACGAAAAATTCACTTTGTACAAGAACCCCATCGTGTGTGTGTGTATAATGCATTCTAAATGGGTAAAACAGTAATTTAACTTCATTCAAGGAAGACACTATTGTAATGTGTCTCAATGTTTAAGACACCTTAAAACATTATTTAATAAGCTTATATTAAATACATTATTTAAGAAACTTCTAATTATATACATTATTTATTAAACTTTCTCAACAATAAATATTAGACTCATATAAATACAAAAAGAATATATATACATATACCATAATAACATATTTTCATAATTAAAATTCATATTATCATAACTAAGAGCCTAATAATTAAAAACAACTAATTCTTCATCAATATAATATCTAGGTATGTCAAGTTGATCTCTCATTCAAAATTCAATTTATGATTAATGATATTCGTAAATGAAAAGTCAGGTTTAGTGTTATTATATCGGTCTTGCAACACGTCATCAACATACAACCATTATCTTCTTTTTCGAGCTCTGTCGCACTTCGTCGGTGTTACTAATAAACCGCCACCACCACCACTGCCAACACGTCTCTGATTTTTGGTGTGTAATGTAAGTTGTTGTCGTCGTCACCGACTGCCATCCCGACCACTCATAAAATCATTGAATAACATCTTCATCTTGGTTTTATCTACTGTAGCTTCTACATGCGACCGGTGTTTGTCTTAAGAAGGTACTTTTGCATCTTCGAGTAACTGCTGATTTAATTTTAAAGGTAATTGATTACTGCACTTCGTAGGATTAGGTTTTCGACTACCTATTGGATAACTAGGAGAAACCAAATTTGAAAGTATAGTGTTAAATCGATTTTAAATATTATATGGCTCGAGCCCATTGTTTTCTTTTCTTCTCGCCTCACTCGATATGACAAAGACATGTAACTCATTTGTTTGAATAAATGTTTGTTAAAGAAACTCATCCAGATGATTTAATGTGTTTAAAATATTAGTTTTGAGTCTTTTAGTTTAAATGAATGTGTTGTAAATAAACTCATCTAGAAGATTAAATATGGCTAAAATATATGTTTTTATTTAAGAAAGTTAGTATGATTAAATTAGTTACTTTCACAAATTGCAAACTTATGATTAATTTAGAAAAGTTTTATGTGCTTCGAAATTAAGTTACGGTGGAAAATTATTATTTTTTTATCAAATGTAAATAAAAAGGTTTAATCATGGCTGATCTAAAGAAAGTTTAGAGAAGCGAAATTTTTATTTTAGACATAGGGGTATCCTAATCTTTGTTAAGGGTATCCATATACTAAAAATGGAGAAGAAAAAAATTTTCACTAATTTTACACTATGACCATAAAGTTGAGGGATAGCACGAGCTACCCTTAACCTACCTACACATTCTTCCCTGGTGTTATTTATAAAGTTTGATGCAATTTGCAGCCAGTTTGACAACAACTTGGAATAATCTTCTATCATAACGCAAGCGTGATTGCAGTCACATATCTTATATCAGCCTATGGCACTAGAATGAGCATAAGTCTGTGGTTAGTTAGTAAATACAAAACTTCATATACGTATTCCATTTAGTTATGTTTAATGGCTCATTTGGACAATTAAAAGCAATCAAGAACAATATGAATGTGAAAGAACTAATAAAACCATAGATGATATGGTGGTTCGACTGTGAACTTGAAGCGAATTATTAAAGACGTGGTGTGCATTTATCCAATGCAATTACAACTGACTTGAGAATTTAAAGTAGCACTAAAAAACAACCAACCTCAAACTTAAATACGTTTTCAAAACTTGGATTATGGAGTTATATAAGTTAATTAATCTGCTATTTAGATTTCCAAATCAGCTTTTGTTAAACGTACATATATTTGAGTTTTACTTATAGTGATGAAGGATCGCATTTTATCTTTTTTTCATAACATGATTTGAACTCAATTATTTGAAGCATGAAAATCATGAGGATTTTGAATATAAAAAACGCGTAAACCATAACATTTCATAAAGTTTGATCTCATGTAAACATATCTTTAGATTACTACGATTCTTAGCAAGACTTTATGTGTTTCTTTAAAATTCAAATGAGTATATTTTTTGATCATATTGTTATGTCATTAGTCCGCCGCGAAGCGCGGGTTCCCCACTAGTATATAAACAAAGATACATATAAATATGTTTGGCAAAATTAGCTAGTGACTGTAAGCTATTAGCTGTAGCTTTTTAAATATATTTTGGTTTTTGGCAGAGTAGCTGAAACTTTTAATAAAATGTATAAAATGACTAAAATGGACATTAACTAAAAGCTTGTGTGCATGTTTTTTACTTTTTTTATTATAGAAAAGCTTGTAACTAGTAGGAGTTTTTTTTCTTAAACACTAGTACTAGTAGCTTTTTCTCCTAATCAAATAAGGTGTTTTATTAAGTAAGAGCTTTTTTTTAAAAGCTTAAATCTTGAAGCTCATAAAAGCTTTTAAAAACATTTTGCCAAACATATCCGAAGCCAACAAAATATACATACACACAAAAAATCATACGAGAAGATTAAGGAAAATATACAACCAATAAAATATTGTCCTCTTTCTTTTTTCCTCCATATCGTATTCATATCACGGAGACAAAGAGCACAACATATATGACATAATATTATATTTTCAAAGAGACTCACATGGGATCGTCGAAAAAATATTATTCCCCACACCCCTTTACATATATAAAAATTAAATATTAATAATATTTGCGTAAAAACTATAAAAAAATAATAATAAGTAATAATGTCAGTAAATGTTTCTTCAATTGGAAGAACTTCAATAAAATAAAAGAATAATGACGAACAAAAAAATTATCTGCAAAAGCTCCATAGATAGATGTCTCCACCATCTTCTTCATAAACATCTTGGTTGACGTTGATTGATGAAGAAGAATGATCAAACTCAAAAAAAGACCCATCATTGTAGCTAGGGGAATCGAAACTAGACCACGGTGCAACCATTGACATCAAGGTCCCATCAAAAGGATCATTTGGTATAAAGAATGACTCGTCATCTAAAGCATCACTTGGTGCAATGAATCTTTCATCATCTTCTAACGGATTGGTGGGAGGTGGTGTGGTGGTAGATGAGGATAAAGATGATGAACATGATGGTGATGGTGATGATGGAGCCATGGTGGCTGTAGCAGCAGCTGCAGCGGCTATCTTTTGAATGGATTTAGGAGACGTGATGGTGGTTGAGTTTGAGTGGTTGTGATCATATTCTGTGTGAGAGAAGTTGAGATTAGCGGTTGGACCCTTGAGGCAAAGTAGGGCTGCATCATAGGCTCTGGCTGCTGCTTCAGCAGTGGAATAAGAGCCTAACCATATGCGTGTTTTTTGATTAGGTGCTCGAATCTCTGAAACCCATGAACCCCAACTCCTCATTCGCACTCCTTTGTATTTGTTCTTGCTTATCATTGACGATGATGGTATTGTTGATAAATCTATTTGAACACTTTTCCTTTCTTTTTTCACCATTTATGAAGAAGAAGAAGAAGAAATATTAATCTGGCTTTTGAGTTTGTGAGATTTATGCAAAGAGTATTGATGAAGATGGAGAGAAAGGTAGTTGTTATTGTGTATATATAGTCTTCAAGTGGCCATGAGCTACTGAAATGGGTGACAGGTGTTTTTTTTTTTTTGTTTATTTAACGATGTTATTATTAAATTAGGGAGACTTTGAGTTCACACTCTTTCATAAACAGCCCTTTGACTATCAGTTTTTGCTAGTTTCTAAGTGTTAACAACATGCATATATTTACTATGCTACGTTGGAAATTTGGTTATTACACTAGTTGTAATTCTCGTTGGAAAAAAGGGTTGTGGCGTAGTTTGTTGCCCGCTAATCTACGCCTTACTTGTAATTCTTGTTAGTATCAATATATATATTTTTATTCACTTGAATAAAAATATACAAAATTGTTAAGAATGGAGATTTATGAACTTTAAGATATTAGATAGTATCCGAAGATAGAGATAATGGTGGAGCTACTTTTAGATTATTGCGTTTTAATATCTTAAAAATTCATTTCAAAACTCAACCCTAAACGCTAAAAACTGATTATTTGTGTTTTCAAAACGCAATAATCTAGAAGTTAATTTTAAAACGCAACACCCAGCACCCATGAGTATAAGGAAATACTTTATATAGTAACTGGTAACAAAATAATATGGTTTTTTTAGATAAGAAATACGACACTTATGGTTGAAATAAGAAGCAAAAAGAACAATTGTACGTTCAAATTGTGACACGTTGCAGAGATAATTTTTTTTGGGAAAGTGGCCAAAATAGCCTGTTGACCGTGTGTTTTGCAAGAATAACCCTCTCCCCCCCTCTTTGGAGAGATGGCATACGGCTCCCAACGAGCCTGAACCGTCTCCGAGATCCTTTGGTTTTAGATCCAATGGCCAACCAACACGTGGCGTCTCTCATCCCGAGGCTGTACCGTCTCTCTCCAGACGGGTCAGATATCAACCATCTCTCTCCCAGACGGGTCAGAACCCCCAAGTCGTCTCAAGCCGTTTCGGGCTACCGTCTGAACCATCTCACGAGTGTATATAAATACCCCAATTCACTTAACAAAATTTGCACCCACCACCCTCCCCAAACCTTTCATCTTCCAAACCAATGACGTTTTTTGCTTTCCCAACCGAAGCCTACCGGCTTACGAAAATATTGTCTGATTACTTGGATTGTTGTTTCATCTGCGTACGGCTACTTGGATTGTTGTTGCATCTGCGCGTGGGTTAACCCGTGTAATTTGCATCTACAATGTGGTAGTCTATTTTATTTGCAAGAAGAGTTCTTTGTCTATAGAGCGCACATACTCCATTCAAACAAAGTTCTTAGCAAGTAAATTTAGGAAGTTTGTTGTAATAGTATAGTTTGTTTATTGTTGTTGTAATAGTATAGTTTGTTTAATGAAATATTTACTTTTATATAAAAAAAAACATAAATAAACATTCATTGCATTAATAAAATTACTTCGATTACAAAGGTTTTATAAACTACAAGTTAAGACGATCCCTCATCATTTGCCAGGCAGACAAATGTTTAAATTCTTTGCGCTCCCTGGTTTGATACTGTCTTTTTGTGTATCTAATTGCCGCGTCTTCGGGCATGTCAGAGGGTACCACCTGAGGTGTCCGGTTGTGGTACCCGTTGAAGATTTGACACTTCGTGGTCAAATCGTTCAACTTCCGGCTAAGAGACTCGGTTGTTCGGTCTGACCCTCCAACCAGCCGATTGTACTCGTGCAATATACGGAACCATTTGTTGGTTTGGTGGGTTCTTTCTTCGACATGACGCCATGCTGCAATCAGTGCAATTTCATGTTCTTCGGTCCATCGTTGCGGTGTCATTTGGATGAATTAGACTGTGGTGGTGGACGGTGGTGGTGGTGTGGTGGTGGTGATAGTGTTAGACGGTGGTGGGGTGATAGTCTGACAGGAATGGGACGGAGTTTGTGACTTAGAACGATATTTATAGGACTGAGCTGGACAACCGAAGCGCCGGACTAATCATCGGGACTCACCGGAGACGACGATACCCGAGACGTCTCGGGAGACGGCGAGTCCTCATGGGGAAATGTGACCCGTCTTGAGAGACGGTTGAACCGAAGGCCAGCCAGCATGGGGAAATGTGCCCCGTCTGGGAGAGAGACGGTTGATATCTGACCCGTCTGGAGAGAGACGGTACAACCTCGGGATGAGAGACGCCACGTATTGGTTGGCCATTGGATCTAAAACCAAAGGATCTCGGAGACGGTTCAGGCTCGTTGGGAGCAGTGTCCCATCTCTCCAAAGAGGGAGGAGAGGGTTATTCTTGCAAAACACACAGTCAACAGGCTATTTTGGCCATTTTCCCATTTTTTTTGCAATTGATTAGGCGTAGAATGAATATAATCTTTCTTAATTACTTAAACTTCAAATTCTAATCTACTATTTGTAATTATTGTCATATACATTTTCTTCAAAAACATACTAACCCTCTTTATATTTAGAATAAGAAATGGGTCAATCGGCCAACGGTTCGGATGACATTGCGGAACCATGTATGTGATGAATATTTCCAGTATAGGAACGTTACACTTTCCCCGTGCAATGTACAACAAACGCTGTCTGTGATATCTATGATCCTTGTTTGATCATAAAGGGAGGATTTGTAAATTTAACATGCACCTTGTTGCATGTTCTTTTCTTTTTGAGTAAATTACCAAAACCGTCTATGTGGTTTGGGCTAATATGTCAGTCCAGTTCAATCTTTTAAAAATTGCATGAACACTCCTTGATCTTTTAGAAAATATGCCTAAACAGTACAATGACTTAACCCAGTTAACTTTTCTCCGTTAAGTCAAAGGCATTTTTATTTGGCCCCCTTGCAGCGGTGTTGGGGACACGATATTCGTCTAATCTGGCATGGGGAGCTAGTCCATACCAATTGGCATTGTAACATTTTATTTTGGAATACTGTGATTTTTTAAACTCTCGCGCTTGAAGTTACGCACACTTGATTGGTCAGCTTTTGAATATGCCACTACAAACATTTCATGTGTAAGATTGATATGCAATGTAGGTTGTAATACATGCTTAGTTTGTTGTAACCTTTTGTGGTTAAGAGGTTCAATTTTTATTTTATTTTTTAGCCCCTTAACTTTTTATCTTTTTTTTAACTCATGTTTTACAACTTAACTTTCACTTTTAACCCATAACATCTCATTTTTTTACTTTTAGCCCAAATATTTTTCATCTTTTGCAATTTAACCCTAACACTTTTTTACTTTCATCTTTGGTGTCACATACCTTTCATTTTTCGCAAGTTTTTCGTTTTAAGTTTCTTCTAGATTTTGCGAGTTAACATCATGCAACGTGCGTGTGTGGTTCAATGTTTTTTCATCTATTTATCGCAACCCGTCTATTTTTCCCCATTTGACAGGTTCGTCGCAATTCACGGGTCTTAGACCGACTTAGTTATTGTTTTCTGTGTTGTGCGTTCGGTTTCCACATTAACCATAGTTGTTAAAAGTCATTGATTTTATGCCTTTGGTACTAACATGCCGCGACAAACGTGCGTGGTACAACGATTTTACGCTTACTTTTCACTCGGTGATTGTATTTTCTCTTTTTTTATTTATTTTGTTTTATAAGCTTTTTGGTGTTCGAGGTCGCTGGCGGTGATGTGACATTGGTGCTTCTTGGCATGGTTTTACGCCCCCGCTGCAACGTGGGGGGACTGAGTACTAGTGTAAAACTAAGAAGAAAAGATTAAAGCTATAGTTGTTGACAAGAGACGTGAGACATGAAAACTAAGGGGAGAAATGGAAGCGGAGATAGTAGTTCGCTATTGTGTGTATGGTGTAAAACCTCCATGCGTTGTTCACAGCTAGAAGTCGCGTTTAGTACGATAAAACCTATACGTATGTGTAAATGTATTAACACATGAATGATACTCGCGTATCATTGTATACATAAAAAAGAATTATACGTTAATATAATCATCCCTATATATTAATATGAAATTGTTATTACACTTCCGTACACGTATATATCTAAAAGTTGAGGTCATAATCAAAGCTAGTCAAAGCAGTACAGTACAATGATTCTGCATGGTTAATTTATTTATTGCAAACAAACGGGGAAAGGAAAGAAAAAGGAAGAAGCTGAAGACGCGCAATGGATCGAACAGTAAACCCCTATGCCTTGTAAACCCTAAACAAACCAGCTGTTGCTCTTCTGTCACTCGTCTCCCTTGAAAACGCGTTCAAAATCATATTCACTTTTTTATTTACGACCCTTCTTCTTTTTACATACTTCCGTCTAAGTACCCTTATATGATTTCATGTTAAAGAAGATGTGAAGAACACACATATCTATGCTTCTTTAATAATTAATTAATGAAACAACAAAGAGTATCATTAATATCTGTTTGTTTAATATGTAAATAAACACAAATATCTATACTTTATTGCTATTTTTTAGACCATTTTAACACCTATAAAACATTCTTAAAAGAGTTTTTTTTAAAAGTTGCATCATTGAACATACTCTTTATGCAACCTTGTTATTTTGCTACATCCATCCAATAAGTAAACAAACACAAATATCTTAATTTATTATATTCTTTTAGACTATAAAGATTTTAACACCCAAAAACATTATAGAAAAGAAAGTAATATTTTAAATAAGGGAAATGGATTTTAATAATCCCAACTTTGGGGGTTGGAAGGAAGCAGTCCCAACTTGAAAGTTGTAATATAACGGTCTTAACTTGTCATGTATTTTATTCTAATGGTCCCAAACTAACTGACGTTAACTCAGTCTGTTAAATGCTGACGTGGACTGTCACGTGGTGTCTGACGTGGCCAATCTGTCCTACTTGGCAAAAAAAATGGGCCCTCTTTATCCACTTGGCTTTTTTAATTAAAAAAACTTTTAATAATAATAAAAAAGAATTATATATATATATATATATATATATTATACACACATATACACACTATCTTTCATCTCTCTCTTCTCTCTACCACCCACCACCACCACAACCATCACCACCAACCACCTGCCACCACAACCAACTACCCGCCGACCACCACCGTTCACCCCCACCCAAAACCCGTCACCAGCTCACCACCGTCTGCCTCACCACCCAACTCCCACCAAAACTCGTCACCAGCTCACCCGTCACCGCTCCCCCCACCAAATTAGGGCTTCTTCCCCAAAAGCAATTAGGGCTTCGATTGAAGGATTGAATGATTTTTATACATGGTAGGGCTTCGATTGTGGGTATAGATTGAAGGATTTGAGACGAAGAAGATAGTGGAGGAGGACGAGGTTGAGGAGGACGAAGAAGACAGTGGAGGTTGAGGAGGACGAAGAAGACAGTGGAGGTTGAGGAGGACGAAGAAGACAATGGAGGTTGGTGTGTGGAGTGAGAGGACTGGTTAGTGTGTGTGTGTTTGTGGGGAGAGAGAGAGGTTTTGTGTAAGTGGAGTTTTGTGGTGGTTGCAGATGGTGGCGGCGGCGGTGGTGGTGGTTGTTGGTGGTTGCTTTTGCTGGTTCAGATCTGGTGAGTTCAGGTTAGTCGGTGATGTTCAGGTGAGTTGTATAAGGTGTTGGTGGTGGTGGTTGGTGGTTACTAGGTGGGGTGGGCTGATGTGAAGAATACAGAATATATATATATATATATATATATATATATATATATATAAATTCTTTGTTATTATTATTTATAATTAATAGATTTTTTTTAATTGAAACAACAAGTGGGGCCCACGTTTTTTGCCATTTGAACACACTGTGCCACGTAGGACTGCCACGTGTGATGCCACGTGGAACTTAACAGAAAAACTTAACTGGGGTTAGTTTGGGACCATTAGAATAAAATACATGACAAGTTGAGACCGTTGTATTACAACTTTCAAGTTGGGACTGCTCCCTTCCAACCCCTCAAAGTTGGGATTATTAAATTCCATTTCCCCCTTTTAAATATAACAAGAATAAATGATGTAAAAAACTTGTCATATTATATAATGTAAATGTAATTTAGATGTAAATTATTAGAACCTTTTGTTAAGAAATATATATTAAACTTAAAAACCAACAAGAATTACAAGTGAGTGGAAGGTAAACGGACAACAAGCTGTGCCGCCATCCCATTTTGAATAGTAAACCCTACTCTATTAAAAATAAAGCTTGTGTTATTGGCCGCAGGAGAGTTACTCTATTAAAAATAAAGCTTTTGTTAAACAACAGAAAAATATTTAAAGTCTATGTAATATTTTATTTATGTTGTAAATTAAAAATATTTGTTTTCTACTTTTGTAACTTTGGAAAATGAGAATATCCAACCTAAAAATACAATTTTTGTACTCCTTTTCGACAAACAAGTGAACTTTTTCCATGTGGCTCCAAGCTTTCATATTTAGCTTGTATACACAAAATATTACTTCATAGTTCATATTCTATATGTATTGTGAGAAATACTACTTAGAATATATTTTTTTTTTTGGAAGGTGTGTTTCAGCGGAGAATCCAAACGACACACAACCCCTCTACTACTTAGAATATCGTGGTTTAATTTAAAAGAAACAATATATATATACACTATATATACAAAGAGTATATAAATCAAGGAATTTTACTTTAGAGAACTTTTTATATATAGATCAATAAAAAAAATTTAAAGTATACCCGTAATAAATTTTCCTTAAAGTTTATTTCCTTTTTTGATTAAATATTTTTTAGGATATGTTATTTTGTTTATGTGTAATATAAAATAAAGATCTAAAATGAATAGTACTAAAAAAACAAATTACTTTTTTGTACACTTTATCCTGTATGTTTATTATTATATATCATGTAAAAAGAGTATTGTCATTTTTAAATTTTTTTTTTTGAATGGCTACATCTGGTTTTTTATACCCCTTTGGATTCTAACCCATAATTTTTCTCTCAGGAGACATTTGTCTCTACCACTCCACCACAAGGGTGGGCAGTGTAATGTTTACTTGATCTTAAGTAAAATAATATTTTGGTTTGCCCGCGCAACATTATTAGGTTTAATTATCATACGAGAAAATAGAATATATACATAATTTTTACATTCAGATGACATAAAATTCAAAGCATTCAAATAATTATTAAAAACTCACCTATAAAAAGGCAAAACCACAAAATTATTTTTATTATTTTGTGTATTGGTTGTAATAATTTAACCAATTTATTCTAATGTGAAATGTGCATCTTGATTTGGAAGTGATCACGAGATACCGCCTAACCAAGATAGGGAGATGCATTTTTGGAAACTCTTAGAGCATTCACAACCAAACCACCAAATGTCATCCATCAAATTACACTAAAAATCACCACTCAACCTCTAAATCTTCTCTCTCCTAATTAAAATATTAATACTTTTTCATACTTTTATCATTATATTTTCTCTCTCCTCACTCACAACCACTTCCAAAAATATTAAAATATTTTTAGGGGTGAACAGTAACTTTTCATATTTAAAGAAAAAAGTGCTTCCACCAAATATTCTCTATATCCTCCACTCACAACCACTTACACTCACCCCATATAATTTGGTGGACACACTCACATCAATTTGGTTCCCGGGTTGTGAATGCTCTTATAATGAGATTTTTCAAGGGATTTATTTGGTGGGGTCGGTAGTTAATATAACAACTAGATGCAAGTATGTGCCCTGGAGAAGTCAACATCAAAAACCTTATCTTGAAAAGATTATGTTGTCTACTCATGTAATGTAGTACTTGATTGTACACATTACTTTCCTTGAACCTTCACTCTTGCTATGCCCATACTTCCTCAACTACTTCCATAAAATATATAAAACATTGGCATAAATATTGGATATTTATAGGCTAGAAGGTTTGGTTTGTTATTCTAAGATTGAACTCGATTTATTGTATTTATGATAATCTTGTGCTTTTAGGTCGAATCCAGAGGTAGTTAGTGTTAAAATTATAAGGAATATATAGTTTCATGATTAAATAATATTTGGGCTAGTCTTGTGGGCCAGTTTATGTGTTTTTAATGTCAGGTTGGGCCAATGAAAGTGGGCTTATGTTTGCTGATATGGGCTCATGGAGTTGAGCCCAGCTGAGAAATGTGTGTGGCTATATAAAGGGGAGAAGGTTTTGGATTAGGGTTTTCATCTCTCATTCGTAACTCACTTTCTCTCTCTAGCGCTCTAGCCTCTTTCTCAGGCGATTTGGTATTCTGGTCTTCGTCTTCAACAAGTGTTGAAGATCTTGTAGTCTGCTACTGTAATCTTGTATTTTATGGTTCATCTGATTGTTTTGTAAGATCGTTCCATATTCTTTTCTTTGTATTTTCATTATTTCATCAACTGGTTATCAAATCAGCTGATAAACTTTGTATTCTTCAAGATCTCTTTGTTTGAAGAGATCCAAGGGTTGGTTGGGAGATTTTTAGGATTGGTTAAATACTAAAAGTTTTGGTCGCCTGTTTTGTTGTTGTATCTTCTGTTCTTGTGATTGTTGTGATTGATTGTAGTATGTATTATTTAGTTGTGGTTTGTATCAAGAATTTTTACATTAGACGGAAAATCAAGTCGAACATGATAAGTGCTTACTTACATGTCGAGTGCAATCGGGTTCAGTTTCTGAGCGAATTAACGAACAGACAATAGATACATGCTCATTGGACTTTGATACACGATTTACTGTATACTAGTGGAGTGCCCGCGTGTTGCGGCGGGAGCATAACATTTACTAAAAACGAAGTAACAACAAAAATAAATATGTGATAATAAATGCAAACAAAGGTAGGGCACGTGTCATATGGTTTTGTTGCCTCTTACATGAGACAAAGAAGGACATCATAGACTCGTCATTAAGGCTTGGCACGATGACCAAGCTTCGATATGCGTTTAAGTTTTGATTAACATATAGCAGTGTAAGGCTGGAAAAAGATAAATTTGTCATCTCCTATTATTGTTTTTAAATTTTGTAGGTATAACCTTTCTAAATACTTTATAATATATATATATATATATATATAAAAGCATTTTAGGAATTCTCTATGTCTAACTCTTATACTCATATATGTACAAGTATTGTCCACGTCGGTTCAAAGAAGTATCTTCCACATCTTTAGTTACTACTAAAGATTTGTAGTCTATATTGTTTTGAATGATATAGTTTTATTGTTTAAGTTTAAAATTATTCAATTTAAACTACCGGCTCAATTATTACGAATTTATTTTTAATCTATTTTTTGCATTTTTTGTTTTAACTCTCATGTTTATAAAAAATAAACATATTTGATTCATTGTTTTACTCTAGAAATATGTAGTAAGATTCCATCATTCCATGCTATGTTTATGTCTCAATTTATAGACATTGTTTAGGTTCATATTATTCAACTTAAACTACCGGCTCGATTGTTACGAATTTGTTTTCATTCTATTGTTTACATTTTTTATTTTAACTCTCACGTTTACTAAAGATAAGCATAGTTATTCATTGTTTCACTCTACAAGTATGTGGTAAGCTTCCTTCATTCTATGCCATGTTTGTTTCTCATTTTATTATAATAAGTCAAATGGCATCGCCGTTTTAAATAATTAAAATATATGACATTGATTAATCGGTCCATATGCAAGTTGTTGTCCACAATATATATATGACATGTAATGAATGATTGTATTTTGTCAACCAACAACTTAGTTGTGAATACCACTATATAATCGTAAGATGTTATATATTGTATTCAGATCATATGGATACTTTTGTGGTTTTTAATTGCAAAAACTTTTTTTTATGGCAACCCTTAAGAGTTTTCTACACATTAACCCATGAGTAAGGCCATAATATGATCATGTTTCTCATGCATGTCAAACCTAAACATAAGAAACCATCTCTTTCCACCTTATCTATTAATTTTTGTAACCTACCTATCAATTTTATGAGTAATTACGATAGTTCCATGCATCAAGATATTATTCGATTTCTTTTCTATGAACTTCCTAAATATAAAAAAATAACCGTAGATATTAACTGTATAAAAGATTATAAAAACAACAAAGTATGGATTGGTTGAGGGTGTAAACACATGAAATTTGCAAGAATATTGTTTTAATGGTGAACAAAAGGTTACCTTAAGACCAATACCCTATATTTCACAAAATTTTGAACGACCAAATACAACATAACGGTTATCCGCAATACTCTCATACACAAAATCTTTTATGAATCTATAGAAACAAAAGAAAATGGTTCATTAATTGTTTTCATGGTAGAAGGTAGCCATAAGATATCAGTAAGAATAAGGCCTCATAAAAGTACAAATTGAAGAAAGAAGTCGGTGACAATACCTACTAACAAACCAAAGATTATAAAGATAATAGAGAATGGGAGAGTTATTTCATTGAGATGTACTAGTGGGAATGCCCACGCGTTGCAGCTGGTGCCCGACTGATATCAGATGTAGACATTAGGGTGTCAATCGTTTCGGGTTGATGGGTTGTCGGGTTTACGGGTTGCGGTTGGCGGGTTGATAGGTTGAAATGTGAAACCCAAACCCGACCCATATTATTATTCGTGTCAAATTTTTCAACCATAACCCGACCCACATAAAATCCAAAAAAAAAAAAAAAAAAAAAAGCGGGTCAACCCGAAGACCACCCGTTTAACCCATATTTTTAATTGAATCATACATGTTCATGAGTTATAAGCGGGTTATCAATATAATGTTTATTGGTGAGTATATAAGTGTGACAAATAAATAATATAGTGTGCCGAAAATAACCCAATTATAAGTAATCATGTAAATATAAATGAAAAAACAAAAAAATAATAGATTTTTTTTTCTAAATAGTACTTAAACGGGTTAACGGTCAACCCATTTTATATATGTGTCAACCCGGACCTGGCCCATTTTTAATAAGGGTCGACCCGAACCCGAACCATTTTTTAAACGGGTCTTGTTACTTGACCCAAATATGTTTTTTTTTCGTGTCAGGTTCGGGTCGGTTTTCGGATCGTGTCAATAATTGTCGCCCCTAAATGTGGTTATATAAGATGTGGTGAACACTGCTTGGTGCTTTGGCCCTTAGAGTTTACCAGGTTTTGAGATCCCAATGGTTGATAAAACCATACAAGGCGGTCTGAATTCCATATCAACTGGATATGAATCCCAGTGTTCATGAAGCCAGGATTCCGGGGTCAAAAACTTTGCAAAGCTGGAACATGAGGCAAATGTTAATCAACTAAATTGTATAGTGTTCATAATTTATTATATAATTTGAAGGTTGGAAGCAGACCTTGGAACACACCAACACGTAGCAAATATGGAAGTGTATGTGTGTGCAAGATCAAGAAGGTTGTTAAGAAGTATCCATGCTCCACTGGTAGTTCAATGAAAATCTGTGTAAGATTCATCAACTTATAATAGAGTTGGAAATGTGGCAGATTGGTAAACATTGTTGGTTCAGGCCTTGGCTAACATAAACACTCACACAAAACTCACGAAATACACGAAATACACCAATTGTGGTTTATCTCTAATATTATTGAATCAAAGGATTACAAAAGGTGATTGAAAACTAAAATATTAACTTGCTTATATAAAGAAAATAAACAAACAAAACAACTCACGTAATATGTTACATGATTTCCACCATCTCGTTATTACTCAGTCAAAACGGTTTGCCATATTAGTGTAAACGTGCAGCCCAAATCACCCATATTTTCCAAGACCAAAACAGCCTTCAATGACCATTTTACCCCTGGACAAATTTTTCTCTTGACCTGTAACGGTTGACCCGTTTGCCCCGCTGACCCGTGAACTGTGAACGAACTCAATTAACCCAAGAAACATGTCACAACAGGTTCATGTTGAAACTCAAATTTTTTAGGATGACATAAAATAGGTCAGATCAAGTTGGTCGATCCACAATTACTCTTTTGTCCGTTTTTAGTAAAATATTAATATAAATATTTCAGTAATACAGTTCAGAAAATTGTACGCAATTAAAGTGGACTTCGAGCGACTTTCAAGTTTTAACCCGTCGCTCATTTGTTCCTGCCTTTTAGCGAGTTATTATGTACAGTAACAATGATGTAAACTTGCTAAACCAGACCCGTTTTGACCCATACCCAATCCGACTCACTTTAACCATTACCTAGTTGTTTAACTTATTACCCAACCCTACCCATTTAAAACCATTAACCCACCCACTAACTTACTTATATATGAAATGAAAATATAAAAATAATTTTAGTAAAAGGCCAAGTAAAACTCAACAGTTCCATACTCTCTCCAATATTTGTGTATTCAAGAGCCTCATTGGAAAAATGAATATGCTTCGTACCGGGAAATTGATCCAAACAACGTTGTTATGGTTCTGACCACTGTTGTTGGTGAGAACCAGACTTCCGATTCTTGTTGCAAGTATACCTATATCACATAAATAATAACATTAGTCTCACATTTGCACCACATAACAAGTGATAAACATAACTATCATGAAAATTAAGTATATTTCATTATCCTCTCCTTTTCCTAACCCCCTTTTTGCCCATTTAGCGCCCCTTTCACCTAGAGGGGGTGGTGTTTGGGCTTGAATTGGGCGCAAATTTACCCCTTTCACGCCCATTTAGGTATGCCGCTACACTTGGTCTAACAAGGTTGGTTGACCAATTTGACCAAAAAAGCGGTCTTTCAACTATTTAAAGGAGAATATAACAGCCATATGGCTTTTCACATTAGTCTGCAGCCTCTAAAAGGATGCATCAGCAGTCATAAAGCAATAACGTACCAAAACATTTAGAATATCAAAGAAAATATATAAAATACCTCAACATCATGTGCATGCTTTGTTCCTTCTGATCTAGGTTCAGTGAAGAAAATCCCTGCAATCAAACACTTCTTAGCCACATCTCTGTATGTGGGAGAACAATAAGGACTACACACGTATATTAAAACAATTGCAGAGCCATCTTACCGAATTAACCAATTGAGTAGCAGCAAATGCCAAGTGAACCAATTCTTCTTTGTTCAACGCATAATTTTCCTTAACCAATGTCGATAAACTGACATCACTACTCAAGCATCAGAAAACAGATGCGACACTAAAATTCAAAATAGATGATGAATAACCTAATAGATTGTACTACACTATTCAAGAAACTTATCACAATTGTAAATTTTATAAAACTCAACAACTAAAGCGACTAATAACCAAAGAAAATCAATGACTCAACTTACTGATTGAAAGAAAGTGAGTTGTAATTTTCTAATGCGCAAGCTGAACAAAAGGCAGAAAACAAATACGAATTATGGTTTTGCTACATTGATAAAACGCATAAACAACAATTTCATAAACGATTAACAAAGACACAATCAAAGTCACTAATTAAAGCACAGAACAAATGGAAGTCATTAACTATTCTAAGAACAGAACAATGTGAAGTCAATCAAATTAAATTGCGAATTAAGAAAAAGGTATTAGGAAAAGCTTCACTTGTATTGAAATCAGGCTCATTCGCATGGCCATATACAGCCAACACACCATCAATCGATGCTTCCACACCCTTCGAAGTAAAGATTGGCGCTTCTTCTTAACCCGATTTCATCTTGTGAATATATCGCTTCAGTAAAGATTCTTAGAATTGATATAAGAACTCCTGTAATCAGTCAGCAACTTTAGTATTATTCTAAATTCAATTAAGTCAAGCAAGGTCCCCGATAATATCCTCAATACATTAATTATAAAAGAATAAATTGAAACCCTAAATAAATAAATGGCATTAAGCAGCAGTGCCGGCAACAACAGCCTGCTGCATATACCTCTCAGGCATTTTACCGGCGGCACCAATAACCCCACCCTGACCAACGCATCGGCGATATCAGAAAAGGTAACAGCGGCAACAGAAACATAAAAGCCGATGTAAACATCGACCTGGCCCTTGATGTAAGTGACATCCATGACAGGGACAACAAGCAACGAGATATTAAACAAAGCAAAACCAACGTTAATCCTGACAAAGGCATAGGGCCTTTTACATACAAAAGGTTTCAATTTTCTTTAACAAAATAATAATAATAACTTACTTGCTAGTAGCCAACACCATTACGGTACCAATTATTTTTCTTATGTGAATCACAAAATTCTTCTCTCCAAGTTTCATCTAGAGATTGAAGAAGATGAAACCCTTCGTTGAAGAACTGACGTTTCATAAACCTTGAATTGATGATTATTGAAAGTTTGAAGATGATTATTAGGGTTATATTCGATTCAGGCAGGAGCTGAAGGGATTTGAACATCGATTTTAGTTTGTTAGGCTTCCAAGGAGGGCAGGGATGGAAGAAGAGGGTAGTATTGTACAAGTATTTTGATATTGTGAAGGATGAGGTGAGTGAAATGTCTATATTACCCCTCTAAGTGTCTTAATTGTCCTAACTATCCCCATAATACCCTTTAATTTCTTACTTCAATATGTTGTACATGTTGCTTCTTAAGTTGTATGGAAGTGAAAATGACCATGTTGGCCATCACTCCTCCTTTATAATGTATTATAGATATAGATTATAGATTATAGATTATAGATATAATAACAACACAATGGCCACTATTTATAGGGTTCTAATAGAATGTATAAACATAAATGATATAAAGGAGTTAGAAACATGGATAGTCACTAATAACTTATAAAAGAGTTAGAAACATGGATAATCACTATTAACTTTATTATTTCATAATCAACTTAATTGTTAATATAAAAAGACAATTTAACCCCTTTAATACCTTCATTAAGTTATTGTCCCATATGCATTATATGTTATAAGTATTTAAATTTTGTTGGAATCCTTCCCTATGTTTTATAATATAGTATAGATTTAGACAATTTAATATAAGCAAATAAATTGATGCAGCCCAATAACTAGTAATAATTTACTATTATTATTAGGATCGGTACTTTGATAATCTATATCTATACTATATTATAAAGCATTTTCCAATGACTTCTTAAAACTTAAGATGTACAAGTTTAATTGCTTATGATACAACACACAGTGCAAAAAATAACTACTTTTTGGGGGCAAAGTTGTCTTTATAACACCATATTTAATCAAAAGGAAATCAAGAATCAAGAGAGTTTATGAGAGACCATAACATTCAATTTTATAATGACTTTGAACACATTAAATAGAAAACCAATAAAAACAATTCATAATACTATGTTTTATTATAATCTTTTATATGAAATTAGGAAATTTAGAAAGTTAAATTTTTATAAACTTGATAATACTTTATAGAAATCGAGAAATCAATAACGAAAGTTGTGTTTTTAATAATTAGGTAACGGTTTGAATTATGAAATTATTACGTTATACTCATATACAGAATCGGTCTTCGGGATTTGTGTGTCTTGTACGAGTTGAAAAAAGGCCCCTAGACCCTAACAAATCAATCATGCATGTTTTCTATTTAAAGTGTTGTGGTCCTCGCTGCAACGTGCGGGCACCCCCACTAGTTGGTTTTAAAACCATTGTGTGATTTCTTTAAGATGTTACAATTTGAATTTTTTTAACGGTTAAATGGTACTCTCCCCAAACTATTATATTTACAAATTACAAATAATATACCTTTGCTTTGGATTGAACACAAGACCTCCCACTAAGAGGCAAGAGCCTCTACCAAGTGAGCTAGCCTCACTTGGTGTTACATTTTGAAATTTGATAATTGGAGACGAAATCAATTTGTGAGAATCGAGACGTACTAATGAACTTATTATATCATTGGCAGACCTCAATCACCAAACTCATCTCAAATAAAGCTTCACCGTAAAAATCTCTCAAATTCAAAAATTCTAAAATGGAAGTCAAATAAAGACACCCACGAATTGACACTGCTCAGGTCTGATGAAAATGTTCAAAGGCTTAGCATGGATGATGCTTATGGTCTGAAGGCAAATGCACTCCAAGGCTTGCTAGACCTTGAACTTGAAAGGGATGCTGAAGACATGGTCCCCTTTAATTTTGAACTTCAATTCAAAGGTCAAATTAAGGAGAGCCTGATGAGAAATAAAAATCAACAATAAAAACTGAGTTTTGGCATCATCTCTTCTAGGGGGAGATTTTTGGACTCTGCTGGACCCAATAAGAACAGATTAACTGAAAAGCCAAAACATGCTAACATCTGATCCCAATAAAACAATACTCAAAAGAACAGATCCTCCCAAAAGGCCGTTGACACAACAACTGCTGATCAAACAACTCCTTCTGAATAACTGATATAGGTCTGCTAAGTCTAAAGTCTGCTGAGAAGATACAAGGTCCGTTGAAGCCTAGCAATACTTTGGCTTCAGCAGATGATGAAGAGAGTTGTTATAGAACAAATGATATAGAGCAGATGTTATCAATAGAATAGTGCTTTTAATGTAGCAGTTGTTTGTTAGAGTTTGTTAGTTGTCACTATCTTAGGTGATGTCAATCTACGTCATTAGATGTTTGATTTGTAGTATAAATAGAACAGTGCATGTACTGTTCTATTCATCACTCTGGATACAACATTCTCTATACGAACAAACTTTGAGTGATCAGGCTGAGGAGGAGTTGTATTCTTGTACAAAGTTGTGATGATTAATGAAAAGTACTTGATGAAAACAATGCCCTGTTTGTTATGATTTATAGTTTATTTACACTGCACTTTCCAATTATAATCTATCTTTTTTCACTGTTTCATTAGTTAAACATCATAACAATCAAAATCAGATCCTAACATGCATACATTGTGATAGCCAATTAGCAATTGGCAGAGCTCATAGCACAATGTATAACAGTAGGAACATGCATATAAGAGGTAGGCATAACACGGTACGACAACTAATCTCTACAGCAGTTATCAATGTTGACTATGTGAAGTCAAAGGATAACATCGAGGATCCACTAACAAAAGGATTAAGCAAAGAGTTAGTTCAGAAGTCGTCCATGGGAATTGGACTAAAGCCCTTGAAAATCTAAATTCATGCGAAGGAAACCTAACTCAGCTGACTGGAGATCCCAAGATCTAAGTTCAATAGGACAGCCTAATTGTATGAATAGGTAAGGTCACTGTGGGGGAGAGTTGGAAACCCCACGCTTTGAACAAGGGAGTTTGCCATAGGAATTTGGTAAGCTTCCTAGTCCATACCTACAAGTGACAAGTTTGAGGATAAGCGTAAGGATTTTAATGATTTGACTGAGGTAACCATTCCCAGTGAAACACATATGTGAGAGAGAAGTGAGGTTGCTTTGAAGGGTATTGTTAGGGCACAATACTTAATGGCTCTCACAGAACCAGGCACGTGTCCATGACCATAACGGACACAACTATGTGTACTTGAAGTTGTCGGGGAGAGTCTTGTGTGAAGCGTAATGTCGTCTACACAAACGGCAGACGGGTTCAAAGACATTGCTGTCTACTCAGAGCTAGTGGACTAACTGCGTTTCATAAGCGAAGGTGCAAAGGGTCACACCTACCTATCATATGCAAAACTCAACTGTTAAAATTTAATTGAAATGAGGTTGTTTCTGATAATAACTCCCATTCATGTGGGGGTTTATTTTTGTTTATGTGAATGTTAGTTTTTCTTGTCCCACATTGGTTGCGGAAAGAAAGTTGGATGGGTTTGTAAGTGGAAACCAAATTGGAAGGAATAAAATATTAAGTTACATTATACTTAGGCACCTACTCGCGCGCACAAGGGGGTGTAAAAATGGGTTCTTGTTCAAGAAAAATTTCTGAATCAACACGACGCCCGCACGACCTGCGGACATGAATGCCTTTCCAAAAATCCAGGTCCGCTTGCCGCTTGGTTTTGCTACTCGTTTTATCTTTTTGTGACTAGAAGAACCTTCCAAAAGACTGTTTCGAGTCTCCTAGTCTTCAGCTTCTAGAAGGCTGTTTCAAGACTCCTGGTATTCAGCTGCAGTTAATAGGCAATTAAGCGCGATTAAATGAGATTAATCACGAATTTGAATTGCAGCATCAGTTTCATTCTTTGGTTTTTAGTCTATAAAGACCAACAATATTGTGTACTGAAAACACACCAACAGAACTCGCAACACACACACAACATCGGCCAAGTTTCGATTTTCTTCCAGGCAAGTGTGCAAGTTCAGCAGTGCACCATCACTGTTAGCGAACCGGTGTACCCTGGGAACAGACGGCGAATCTATTTAAGGGAATTGTGTCAAACACAAGCCCGGTTTCTGTCGTTTATTTACTGTTTCTTCTATTGCATTTTGTAAGCTTTCTAACTTTTGTTTCACTTTAAATTCTTGCTAATACGACTATGTAACCTATATGAAAGTTTTTTTATTTTGTTGAGTTTTAAAAATTTTAACAAAGATTTGTTGACACATTTTCGAACCATTGAATATATGACATACTAATTTGTAGTATTATAGTAGAGTTAATTGAAATTTTCCTTCCTGTGGTTTGCCTAAACTAACAGGTTCAGCACGAGTATAACACTCTGAGTACCTGTGGTTTGCCTAGCTAACACTTTATGTCCCAGAAACTAACAACTGTTAGGTTTTCTGTTAGTTTGTGGGTGAATGACTAATATACCCCTCAATCTTCTATGAAATGACTATTATACCACCATCTTCTTCTTCTCTAACCAACCAACACACCCACCACCACCACCACCATCCATTAATAATATTACTCTCCTCTATATTCTCGTTTCAATCAACAACACAAGACCTAGGCTTCAAGTGCACATCCTCAACCCAACAAACAGTAATCACCAAGATTACCACTATAACTATTACCCGTAACCATCTTCACTATCGGAACAAAAGGTCAAATCACTACCACCACTGTTATTCTTCTTACCAATATAATCATCGTCACCGATTATAAACAGGAATTTGGTTTTGGGGTTTACCTCTATAGTCACCATCGGGAACATTTGTGAAACATCATCAGTCACCGTCACCATCGCCTTCCACTACAAGAACTCCATCTCCCTGAATCATTACAGTTACCGTCGTTTACCACCTGCGAAAACAACGTAAAAATCCACCTCTATGAGCTTTCATCCTCTCGCCACTATATAAGCCGGTCGGTTGAGTGTCATGGCCAGCACCCAGCTTTCTCCCTCCTCAGATCTCCCCTCTCTTTCTTTTGTTCTCTCTTTTAATATGGTTGCGAGTGTGGTTTTAAAAATATGGTGGGTGAATAGATGATGGGTAAGTCGGTTTAAAAATATGGTGGGTGGGTGAATTGAAGGTGGTGTTGGAGGTGGTGGTGGTGATTGGTGTTGCATGTGGTGGTTGGAGAAGATGGGGGTATGTTATTCATTTTACCCACAAACTAACAGAAAACCTAATGGTCATTTGTCTCAGGGACGTAAAGTGTTAGCTAGACAAACCACAAGTACTCAGAGTGTTATACTCTAGCTGAACTTGTTAGTTTATTAAATGAAATTTGTTAAGTTGATGTGAAATTCCAATGATATCCCTCTAGAATCCGTTATATAGTGTGTGTATATATATATATATTTATATATATGGTTAGAATAAAATGAGAACTAGGTTGAGTTGTGAGAACCACAAAATTCACTTTATAGCCAGACATTTATTTTATTGGGAAATGAATTTGTGGATGTAATTAAACCACAATAAAATATTAAACAAGATATTAATTAAGTTACATGGGTGTATTCATTTTGTTACACTGGTGTAAATACGTAAGTATTCTTATTTCATTTTTTTATGTCGGACTTTGCCGTTTTTACATCAGTGTGTGAAAACATTTAAAATTCATATTTTACGTCAGAGTTCTCACGGTTCACATAACTCAACCTAATTTTCAACGGATCCGAATCATACATACATACATATATATATATATATATATATATAGGGTCAAGATCCTGTACAAAGTGTGTTTTGTGTGAGAAGGGTAAGAAGGTGTTTTGGCCATTAGATCATTTTAATCTATGGTGTAGATTAATTGAGTGACAATATTGTAATTAGTGTTATAATTTTATTAATGAATTAAATCATTTAGGGGTATAATAGTAAAGATACTCACTACAATTAAATGATATTAATAACTATGATCTTCTATCTCTCATCCTAAATTATCGCACTATCCAAAACAACACTCCCCCTCCAAAACCATCTCTCACCTCTTCATTCGAAATAATGGTTGATAGCGACGTGATGATGATGATGACTAGGTTTGTGAATCTTGAAATTTAGATCTAACATGCGTTATATTAGTGTAGTTTTTATATTTGTCAGTAGCTATTAGTTAATACAAATATATTTTAACTTTTACATGGTTGATTTTCTTTTGATAAAAAGAAATATAATTAGAACTGTGGAATTGGATTTAACAACCAAACAATTTTCTATCTTTACATATATATTATTTGAAAGCCTTATTGTGTAATATAACACTTCTTAGTTTAACCACTTTGTTTGTTTGGTGTTAAAACACTATACTGGTTGTGGATGTATAGTTGTGTTTTAAAGTACATTCTGGTGTGTTTTTTTTAATGTGTTACTGATTGTGTATGATGAAGATAAAACACACTGGATTATGGAGAAGATAGTGATAAAACACACAGTTATGGTTTTATGGGTTAATGGGTTTATGTTACTCTAATGGGGTTAAAACACAACAGGTAACGTATTTGATTTGGTGTTAAAGCACACAAGGTTAATGAGGCATATGGTTTGATTGATTTATAAAACACATATTATACATAAAACACAACAGCAGGAATGCTAAAACACAACAACGAGAATTTTCGAGAATTGATGTTGAATAATATGTGAATGATGAATGCAATGCAGGAATGATTTTATAATAATTGAGCATGATTTGTTAAGAGTCATAATAATATCCCTAAAAAATCTCCAAATTAATTACAAACATTATTATCAAATTTATCTCTAAAAATAATATTATGATGCAATTTACCTTGATGCCCCTCTAGTAAATATTCTTGGTTGCCACATGTCACCACCCCATTGCTTCTCACCCTTCTCACAAAATTTTGGCTTTGTACAGGAACCTAAACCTATATATATATATATATATATATATATATATATATATATATATATGCTCTCTAATCAGATGATTATCTCCTCTGCTTGTGGAAACATATATTTGGAGCTCTCATCCTCCGATTTATCTAAAAGTAGTTATCTTCTCTTCTTATGGAAACATAGAGCTTATCTCTCACCACCTTATCTAAAAGACCATGAGGACTAAAAAGGTTAAGAAAAAGAATAAGTGTGGGGTCCACAAGCTTCGTCCTAAGTTTCCCCAAAATATGATAATCAATCATCAAATGTTTCATGAAAGAATGATACACGGATTTACAAGGACAAACATATCGGCAATCATTCTTGGGTGTAGCTATCATGAAGAAATTTGAAGTGTGCATAGGCTTTTCAAGTTGGTATGATTCTTCTAGAATGTGTGATTGTGTTTACAAGGACAAACATTGTGTATCTGGTCCTTCCTATATCTTAAGGTTGGATGATATAAGGAGAGAGGAAAATTCAAATTAATTAAAAAATTAATTACATTTTAATTGGTGTACAATTCCATATCATATCAATGGTGTCTCAAACCAATTGTGATACTCATTTCATTGCATACTCCATGTTTACACACTAGTCACTGCATATGACTACGGTTTTGTCTGTTAGAAAATGTCTAAAGAAAATTTAGAGTTGTGCTTGTGATTATAAATCAGTTGTTGTTGACTTACAGATGAAGTGTAGAATTCAAGAAACTCACCAAAGTGAGGAATTCGAGAAGGTCATCGAGCGCTTCTACACCTAATCACAACAATTGATTTTTTTGGCACGAATTTAATGACATGATTGCCAATCATCATTTATAATTGAGTTCTCCGAAGTTAGAACCAAGTTTACCAGATTTCTGGAACCTATTCCTCATATGTGTAGAAGATTGACACACTCAAGCAAAAAGGGACTTGGAAAAGTTTGTTCCCTCTTATCAAGAGACATTTGATCCATGTTTGAACAAGAGGGTCGGGATTTTGGTTGATAAGGCTGAAGGTTGATATCAAGGAAGCTACTCATGATGCAGTCTATTGCATGCAAGATTCTACAATAAAAGATCTCTTAAAAGCTTCAACAGCTTATGTCAACACAGTCACACGTTCTAGAAGAATGATAATGCAACCAAAGAAGGGGAGCTTGTAAGACAAAATTATTCATAAACCAAAGCAGCAGTATTGATCGTCAACAAAGAGAATTTGGAAATCATCTCTAGGGGTAGATTGTTAGGTCTTCAAATTAAGACTGATGATTGCCAAAATTGTAGATCTCAACATGCACATATTAACACTTCTAAAGAAGATGCAAGTGGTTGATAAAATTAAACTAAATGGGAGATTCTTGGGTCTAGAAAGTGTAGTCTAATGTTAATAAATAACATCAAAGCCAACGTCCAAGTCGAGCGAGTCCAAGTCAAGCCGAGCGAGTTGTAGCCAACGCGTAAGGCGACTAGTGAAGATAGGACGAGGAACTAGCGTGTGAAGTTTAAGTGGTATGCAATGGTCTAAAATTGTTGGAACTTTTGAGACCATATTGTATACCAAAACTTGAAAGTGCAGGGACTAAAAGCGTTGAGATCAAAAAATTGAAGAACTAAATTTATTAAGTTGTAGTGTCGCCACTTATTTGATCAATGCTTAAGTTGATTATCAAGACTTGGGTTCAGGTGACAGTAACTGGCGACACTCCAGTGAAGTGTAGGGATCGAAAATATAGAGGATTTGATCTGACAAGTCTTGAAGACCTTGGCACTCTTGATCGATCGCCGTCGGTGTCCATGATAAGTGTTGTCGACACACTTGAAATTATTCAAAGACGAAATCAAGCATGACGAAGTCGATGCGTTAGTCTACACAATGATGCACGGTCTATTCCCATGGTACACTGGTTCTTAACAGTGGTGCACTGCCGGACTTGCACACTTGCCTGAAAGATAACCGGACTTCGGTTCGCTTTTGTATTCGTTCTCTGCGTATGTGTGTGTAAAGAGTATTCCATTCTATGTAGTTACCCAACATATGAGTCTTCAAATGATTATTTGATCTTCAAGTAATCACATCTTCTCTAAAAACTCTTCAAAATATTTTATATATTTTCTTGTATGTTTTTTTTTCTCTCATAAAAGGCATAAAGCCTAAAATCTATACAAGACCCATGGGTGATGAGCCTCACTTAATTATACAGTTAATAAAAAATAATTAAGTGAAATGAGAAACCTCTACTAAAGAGTTAATCACCATACATTGAAGAGTGTTATTAATATTTTTATTATATTAATTTCCATTCACAATATAGAAATTTACAACACTAAGGTGTTGTTTGTTTTTTCTAAGGCAAAAGGTCCGCAGTCTGCAAACCACATTTGCAGACATCTGCTGGAGAAGAGGTGAACCAAAGGTCTGCAGTCTTGTAAGGACCGATTTTTTTTTATAAAATGCATTCACATATGAGTACTTGCATACCAACCGTTAACATTTACAACTAGTTCAAGGATTCAAAAACATAGTTTGTAAAAGTATTCATGGGGATCTATCCCAACATGTAACAAAACACCAACCAAAATATCTTTAAGTTATAGCACATTGTTAACAAAAATAGATCCCAAAGGCTTTAGCCATGACACCCAATCCCACCAAAATGCATGTGCATTCCCAAATTCGAGCCGCGACTTGATCTTCAAGCATGTGCCTTACCTAATACACAACACAAGCAAAAGTGAGTTAATTATGTATTCTACCAAAGGATTATTCCATCATTGACATTCACCATTATGAAACATCTTACATACTTCCTTTTGACCATTTTAAGGTCTTTCCAACCTTTTGACCCGTTAAGGTCATTCTACCATTTCTACATGGTTTCAATCATTGGGGTTATTCTACCAATTCTACATAGTTCTAACCTTTTGACCTGTTAAGGCAATTCCACCCTTTTGACCCATTATGGTCAATCCATTCATTCCACATACTTTCAACCCTTGACCCATTAAAGTCTCTTCAACCATTTTACTCATATAACTGTAGGAACCGCTCGTATATAAAATAAATATAACAAATAAAATTACGATTACAACTAAATAAGAAAACGAATGCAGAAATTAAAATACAATTACAACTTTAAAGAATCGAAATACAAGAAGAAATAGAAACTGAAAAAACAAGATGGCTGAGGATCGTGTTGAACACGGGGCCCTTAAAACAAATTCCGAGTCTATTAACAAGAACTCGTTTTGTTTCCCAGGGTACAACAGCCGGAACAGCAAGAATGCTGCCGGAGAAGACTCTGACCCGAAGTGTACCTGAAACAGCAAGAAGAACACGAAAAAGATTGCTGGAGAAGGCAAGAGAGGTGAAGAATAGAACAGTGTGTTAGAAGTGTGTCTCCAACCAAGGGTCTCCTTGGTATTTATAGGAGTTCAATCCCAATCAGTTTCGGAAGGCATTAAAAACGAAAAATAAATGTCATTGAACGTCTTCAATGGCATTTATTACGTTCTTAAAGTTTCAGACGAAACTGTTTGACTGACTGTTACATTTCTGAACTGTTGCTGCTGAGGAGCTTGGAGACTCCGCGCGCGCGCGTATACCTGCGCGCATGCGCACAACGTAAGTCCCAATCTACGTCAGTGGAAGCTAGCACGCGCTACTGCGCACAACGTCTTTTACGTTTTACGTCACTCGAGCGCCTGCGCGCAGGCGCACAACGTAAGTACGTTTTACGTCACTCTAGCGCTGACCAGGGCGCTACCTGGTTGTTTGCTCGTGCCCGCGCGCATCTACTGCCACTGGTCCTAGGCTAAGGACCACGAGCCTTTGTTCAAAAATACTAAGGCGGCTCTCAAGCGGCTCGCGGTGATGCGAGTGTGCGAAGTGCAAAGTACGCCATCAAAGCGCCACATTGCGCCCATCGCCCACGCCACGCGCGTGTGCGAGTGCGTGTGCGAGTGCGAGTGCGAGTGCGAGTTGGGGTGCTCCGCACCCTTCGCGAGTTCCACAGTGTGAGCTCCCATGAAACAATTAGGAAGGAGTGTTCCTCCTTATATACCACTCATGGTATCATCACTCCTCCTATGTGGGACAAGTTCCACTTTGTTTCATTTCAGCATCAAGTGCATCATTCACCAATCTTTGAGCATCGATATCTCATTCATCTTAGCTCCGTTTTGGACATGGTTTGGTTCGTTGCGAAGCTCTCACAACATAGAACATAAACCCACAAAGAAATATATAAATAAACATCTGTTTCAAATATATATTTTAGTCCAATGTTAGGAAAAACTCATTTTCCTATATTTTGTGAAAATAGCATTTTCACTAAATTTCCAACAATCCCCCACATGAATGGAGATCGATCCGTTCTTACAAGTTTCAACGATACAATTCGACAGTAGAATGTTGCAGGATAGGTAGGTTTTGCCTTTGAACCTTCCTTTGTGAAGCATACTTTCCTTACTAGCGATCAGTAGAACTTGATGTCTTTGAACTGATCCCCGTTTGTGTAAACGACAATACACTTCACACAACACTTACTTGGTTTAGTCAACCCCTCATTGTCGTGTCCTTTATGGTCATGGACACTCCTGGTTCTGCGAGAGCTCTAGGATTTGCGCCTACCCACAAATCCATTCGAAGCGACCCTACTTCTCTCTAACATAGGTGATTCCCGTGAATCATTAAAAGCAAAAGTTAAACTGATTTACCACAATCATTAACTTGTATATGCTTAACCTCAACACACTGTCACTGATTTGGAATGGACTAGGAAGTATAACTCCCTTTAATGTTTTGGGGTGCCCCCCACAGTGACTCCGTTTTGGCCATATGATTAAGTTTGCCTATTGAATCTAGATCTTGGGATCTCTAGTCAACTAGATTAGGTTTCCCTCATACTCCCTTTTTGCGTGGGCTTTAGTCCCATTCCTCTTGACGACTTATGTACTACCTCTTTGCTTAAGCCTTTCGTTAACGGGTCCGCAATGTTATCTTTTGACTTCACATAGTCAATCGTGATAACACCCGTTGAGAGTAGTTGTCGTATCGTGTTATGTCTACGTCTTATATGCCTCGATTTGCCATTGTACATTGAGCTTTGAGCTCTACCAATCGCCGATCGGCTGTCACAATGTATGCAAATGGCTGGTAAAGGTTTACTCCATCTTGGAATATCCTCCACAAATTGACGTAACCACTCCGCCTCTTCTCCAGATTTATCTAAAGCGATAAATTCCGATTCCATCGTGGAGCGTGCTATAACCGTTTGCTTCGAAGACTTCCAAGATATAGCAGCCCCCGCAAGTGTAAACACGTAACCACTTGTTGATTTGGAATCTTTTATATCCGAGATCCAGTTCGCATCAGTGTATCCTTCAATCACTGCTGGATCGCGGGTATAATGCAGTCCATAGTCCCGTGTGAATCTTATGTATCTAAGCACCCTTGTTATACTTTTCCAATGTTCATCACTTGGATTACTTGTATATCTACTTAGCTTACTCACCGCGTATGCTAAGTCGGGTCTAGTACATGTCATTAGATACATTAGACTACCAATGATCCTTGAATACTCTACCTGAGCAACACCCTTTCCTCTATTTTTAACTAGATGGTGGGTGGTATCAATTGGAGAACGAGCTATAGCCTTATCTCCTGAATTGAATTTTTCAAGGATTTTGTCCACATAATGAGATTGAGTTAGAACAAGACCATTTTGGGTTCTAAGGATTTTTACTCCTAGAATAACATCCGCTAGACCCATGTCTTTCATGTCAAATCTCGCTTTCAACATGTCTTTAGTGGTTTTAACCATCTTATCATTACTCCCAACGATAAGCATATCATCCACATAGAGACATAAGATCACATAACCTCCTGGCGTGTCTTTGCAATAAACACATTTGTCGCACTCATTTATTTTGAAACCATTATCAAGCATGACTTGATCAAATTTATGGTGCCATTGTTTTGGAGCTTGCTTCAAGCCATACAAAGACTTGACTAATTTACATACTTTGCCCTCTTGACCTGGGGCAGAGAAACCCTCGGGTTGCTGCATGTAAATTTCTTCTTCTAAATCGCCATTTAGAAATGCAGTCTTTACATCCATTTGGTGAACATCCAAATTTCTCAAAGCCGCAATAGCAAGAACCAATCTTATAGAGGTTATTCGAGTTACAGGCGAATAAGTATCAAAGTAATCTAGACCTTCCTTTTGTCTAAATCCTTTGATCACTAATCTTGCCTTGTATTTATCAATACTTCCATCAGTTTTCATCTTCTTCTTGAATATCCAACGATATCCAAGGGGTTTACAACCCGGTGGAAGATCTACTAACTCCCAAGTATGATTTTGCAATATAGAGTCAATTTCATTCTTAATTGCTTCTTTCCATTGAGGTCCTTCTGATGAGGAGACCGCTTCGCGGTAGGTGTTGGGCTCACCCTCAACCATGTAACTCAAGAAGTCTGGACCAAATGATTTTGCAACCCTTGGTCTTTTGCTTCTTCTAAGGTCACCCTCCTCAACCTCAGGTCGTTCATGTCTTTCTTCTTGAAATTCATCGTCAACCAATGTTGATGGACCTGCCTGGTCATCGTTAATTAGTCTTGATGAACTAACATGTGTTTGTCCTAGCATAGAGAACACATGTTCAAAATACTCGACAACATTAGGGTTTACCTCCATGAAAGTGTTGTTGTGTACATCTGGATTCTTGGAATCAAACACAAGAAAACGATGCGCCGTGCTTTGATGTGCATAACCAATAAATATGCAATCAACAGTTTTGGGGCCTATCCTAAGAGCCTTAGGAGGTGGTACAGTCACCTTGGCTAGGCACCCCCACACTTTCAAGTATTTGTATGAAGGTTTTCTACCTTTCCATAACTCATAGGGAGTCTCGTCCCTAGTCTTTAGAGGTATCCTATTTAAAAGATAATTGGCCGAAAGAATGGCATCCCCCCACATTTCACGGTTCACTCCCGAACTTATCAACATGGCATTCATCATTTCTTTCAATGTGCGGTTCTTTCGTTCCGCGGTGCCATTTGATTGTGGGGAATAAGGTGGTGTACACTCATGTATTATGCCACTTTTTGCGCATAAATCCGCAAAAGGTGCAACATATTCACCACCTCGGTCGCTTCTTACGGCCTTAATTTTCTTTTTAAGTTGATTCTCAACTTCATTTTTGTATAAGGTAAACTTATCTATTGCCTCATCCTTACTTTTGAGTAAGTATACGTAGCAATACTTGGTGCAATCATCAATAAACGTGATGAAATATTTATTCCCACCAATTGTAGGAATTGCCTTTAAGTCACAAACATCGGTGTGAATTAAATCAAGAGGTTCGGTTATTCGTTCAACCGATTTGAAAGATGATCGTGTTAGTTTGGATTCAACACATGCTTCGCATTTAGAATCGGATTCAATGTGGAATGTTGGTATGCTATCCAATTTAATCAAACGACGCATTGATTTAAAATTTACATGTCCTAGTCTACCATGCCAAACATTAGAAGACTCAAGCATATAAATAGAAGTAGTAGGAGTTTTATTCATTGAAGTGTTAACAACCATTACATTCATTTTGAACATACCATTGAGGGCATAGCCCTTTCCTACAAACATTCCACGCCTAGAAAGAACAAACTTGTCCGATTCAAACACTAGACGAAATCCAAACTTGTTGAGCATCCATCCCGAGACGAGATTCTTGCGTATGTCTGGCACATACAACACCTTGCTCAACGTGAGGTCCTTCCCCGAAGTCATCCTCAAGATCACATCGCCTTCACCCTTGATGTCGGCAGTAGCTTTATTTCCCATGTAAAGCTTGTCATCACCCGCAAGTTCCTTGAATGTAGAGAAAAGAGCCTTGTCTCCACAAACATGGCGGGTTGCCCCAGTGTCAACGAACCATCCAGGTGGGTTGTCGCCCACCACGTTGACTTCATCATCAACCATAGCACCTTGCTCAGTTATCATTGCTACGAGAGGCATGCCATCCTCATCCACCATATGCGCACGCTCACGCTTAGGCTTCTTGCATTGGTTGGCGCGGTGGCCTGTCTCTTGACAGTTGTAACAAATACCAGAAAAAGGCGCAGGCTTCTTTTTCACAGCCCCCTTTTTCGGTCCAAGATCCACCTTCGCTTTCCCTTTGTCCTTTTTCCCTTTATTCTTGTTGCCCTTGGAGGATTGCCCAACTTCCACAACATTAGCCTTGGCCAAAGCTTGAACAAGACTACCTTTTTGAGCAATTCTATTGTCCTCTTCAATACGAAGACGAACAACAAGTTCCTCCACAGTCATCTCCTTTCGTTTATGCTTAAGATAATTCTTAAAGTCAGTCCACGAAGGAGGTAACTTCTCAATCATTGCTGCCACTTGAAATGTCTCACTAAGTGTCATGCCTTCCGCATGGATGTCATGAAGTATAATTTGCAACTCTTGGACTTGGTTCATCACAGTCTTGGAATCAACCATTTTGTAGTCCAAGAAACGGGCTACAACGAATTTCTTCGTTCCAGCATCCTCCGTTTTATACTTCTTGTCTAAAGACTCCCATAATTCTTTGGCAGTCTTTATTGTATAATAAACATTATACAATCCATCCACTAAGCCGTTTAACACATAGTTACGACACAAGAAATCCGAATGCTTCCAAGCATCTAACGCGCTCTGAAATTGAACGTCGTTCTCCCCATCCTTAGGTAGGGGAGCGGTTTCAGTCAAGAACCTCGCAAGGTTCAAAGTGGTCAAGTAGAAGAACATCTTCTGTTGCCACCTTTTGAAGTTCAAACCCGAGAACTTCTCAGGTTTTTCAGCATGATTGGCCACAGTGGACGCTCCCACTGTGTTGGTAGGCAAAGGGGTACCAACAACCGCTTGGTTCACGACGTTGTTGTTGTTGTTGTCACTAGTCGACATTCTGAAAAATTTTAACCAAAAACGTTATATATTTTCAGTTTATAAAGCTTAACCCGTTTATAAAAAATGTCAACTTTTAAGACAAAATAAGAACAAACTGTGGCTTCCAAGTCCAACTTTGAAGTCCAACAGAAAGTTTTTATTTCGAGTTTTAGACAAAGGTTTTAGATGTAACCGATTCTTGTTTTCTAACAAAATAACAAACCGTAGGCTTCTAAGTCCGACTTTGAAGACAAACAGTAAGTTATAATGTTTCGAAAAACAAAAAAAATCTGTTTTTTAAAACACAAACTAAGTGAGTCAAAACTGGTTTGAATCACAATTAGAAAGGTTTTTATTATACACGAACGGTGTTATAAAAATTTGTTTTAAGATTGTAGGAACCGCTCGTATATAAAATAAATATAACAAATAAAATTACGATTACAACTAAATAAGAAAACGAATGCAGAAATTAAAATACAATTACAACTTTAAAGAATCGAAATACAAGAAGAAATAGAAACTGAAAAAACAAGATGGCTGAGGATCGTGTTGAACACGGGGCCCTTAAAACAAATTCCGAGTCTATTAACAAGAACTCGTTTTGTTTCCCAGGGTACAACAGCCGGAACAGCAAGAATGCTGCCGGAGAAGACTCTGACCCGAAGTGTACCTGAAACAGCAAGAAGAACACGAAAAAGATTGCTGGAGAAGGCAAGAGAGGTGAAGAATAGAACAGTGTGTTAGAAGTGTGTCTCCAACCAAGGGTCTCCTTGGTATTTATAGGAGTTCAATCCCAATCAGTTTCGGAAGGCATTAAAAACGAAAAATAAATGTCATTGAACGTCTTCAATGGCATTTATTACGTTCTTAAAGTTTCAGACGAAACTGTTTGACTGACTGTTACATTTCTGAACTGTTGCTGCTGAGGAGCTTGGAGACTCCGCGCGCGCGCGTATACCTGCGCGCATGCGCACAACGTAAGTCCCAATCTACGTCAGTGGAAGCTAGCACGCGCTACTGCGCACAACGTCTTTTACGTTTTACGTCACTCGAGCGCCTGCGCGCAGGCGCACAACGTAAGTACGTTTTACGTCACTCTAGCGCTGACCAGGGCGCTACCTGGTTGTTTGCTCGTGCCCGCGCGCATCTACTGCCACTGGTCCTAGGCTAAGGACCACGAGCCTTTGTTCAAAAATACTAAGGCGGCTCTCAAGCGGCTCGCGGTGATGCGAGTGTGCGAAGTGCAAAGTGCGCCATCAAAGCGCCACATTGCGCCCATCGCCCACGCCACGCGCGTGTGCGAGTGCGAGTGCGAGTTGGGGTGCTCCGCACCCTTCGCGAGTTCCACAGTGTGAGCTCCCATGAAACAATTAGGAAGGAGTGTTCCTCCTTATATACCACTCATGGTATCATCACTCCTCCTATGTGGGACAAGTTCCACTTTGTTTCATTTCAGCATCAAGTGCATCATTCACCAATCTTTGAGCATCGATATCTCATTCATCTTAGCTCCGTTTTGGACATGGTTTGGTTCGTTGCGAAGCTCTCACAACATAGAACATAAACCCACAAAGAAATATATAAATAAACATCTGTTTCAAATATATATTTTAGTCCAATGTTAGGAAAAACTCATTTTCCTATATTTTGTGAAAATAGCATTTTGCTTGGATTTGGGGCTGATTAGTGGGTCTTTGGGTTGGGGTGGTTTTTTTCTCCTCTGAAAGTTCTGTACTCCTCTTCCAGGAGTTTGTTTTGTTTGAAGCCATCCCCATTCCAACCCATAGACATAATATTATTCCATTTCAGCCCCTCCCCTTTGGTTACTAGTCATTTTAGGTTATAACTTAAGTTACTAACCAAATACCCCTTTATTTATTCAACATTAGCAACATTAGCAACTTAGTTTATTTATGTATGTACATGTTTACCCATTACCTTCTATTAGTATTATTTTCAATTTTGAGTTGTTACAAGTCCGCAAGAAGAAAACTATTTGTTTTTTTAACTACTACAACAATCTGAGCAACAATTAACAAACCCATGAACTACTACAACAATCATTAGCAACAGTTAACAACAAATCTGAACTACAACAACAATCATCAACAACAATTAATACCAAATCTGAACTACAACAACAATTAATGACAAATTTGAACATTTGAACATTATGAACAACATATTAATAAAAAAACTCACAAGACAATATGAGCAACAAAATAACATATGAACATATAAACTCGTAAGACATTAAAAAGACAAAAAAAATCCAAGAAACACTGATTAAAACAAATAAAAAATAGAAAAAAATAAAAACGTACCTGACAAAAAGGACGGGCCAGATGGAGGAGGGAGGCGGGCTGGGGAAGAGCAGGGAGGGAGAGAGGAGGGAAGGAGGCGGGTTAGGGAGTAGGGTGGGGGAACGTGACGGGGAGATTCGAGGGAGGAGGGGGCCGGAGGCGGCCAGAGAAGAGAGGAGGAGGTCGGAGAAGAGAGGAGGAGGAGGAGGAGGGAGGGAGGCGGGTTGGGGAAGAGTGGATCTGCTAGGGTTTTAAGGGGGAGGAGGAGAGGATCAAGTGTTTTGTGTAAAGGGTCATGAGAAGAGGTTTGAAGTGAATGGTTTATGTGTGCACGAGAAAGAGCTTTGGAAGATCTTTTTAAGTGCTTTGTCTTCTAAAAACAAACCATCTGCGCGTTCCTTATGTCTGCCCGCGTCTGCACGGCGCAGACATAAGTGGTTAGAAGCCCTTTTTACAAGAAAACAAACACCCCATAAATGTATCAGTTTGTAGTGTCGCCACTTATTTTATCAATGTTTAAGTCGGTTATCAAGACTTGTGTTCATGTGACAGTAACTGGCGACACTCCAGTAAAGTTTAGGGATCGCAAATATAGTGGATTTGATCTGACAAGTCTTGAAGACCTTGGCACTCTTGATAGAGCGTCGTCGGTGTCCATGATAAGTGTTGCCGACACACTTGAAATTGTTCAAAGACGAAATCAAGCATGACGAAGTCGATGCGTTAGTCCAGACAATGTATTCAATAACGGTTTGGAGCATGAGTTCAAGATAAGGAACGTGACTTTGGAATTGAAGATATGCATAGATTATACAATGAATATTTGTTAAACACTAGGGACTTGAATGTAATGAGTCAAATTAAGTTTTTGCATGTAACTTGTGAAATGAAGGTGGGAAACGAAGCATCAACCCTGAAAACTTGGAAACCAGTCATTACTTTTGCATAACCATCGGGTCTCCGTTTTTTCACATTCCCTCTCTCACTTTTCTCCAATCATTTCATTTCCCATAATATTCTTCAATCAACTTATTATTCAATTCTCTTCTTCTTCTTCTGTGTGTTTTAATTAATTTAGAATGTAATAATAATAACCTACGTACAAAGATAACATTGTGTGTTGTTGTTTTATATTATAAATTTTGATCGATCAGCATATATAATGCCGAATTCCAAAACTCACAATGCCGACTCGAAGAACAACATGGCATGTGAATTAAGGAACATTAACTCTGATTCCAGAATGAATAGAGCTGAATCCAAGAACATCATCTTTGATTGGAAACATAGCCATTCTGATCTCAAACATATTCCTGATCATTCCAAACCTAATGCTGATCATGCTTCTTCTCAGGTATCATCATGAATATAATAAATATATAACAGATTTTTTTTTCTAATATTTAGGTAATTAAGATGTTATTTATAATTTTTTTGATTGTTTCATAGGGAGACGGTGGTGGTGATGGCATGCCACCTTCTTTCGCGGCAGCTCCCTCACCAGAGAAACAGTATTCTCATAATGGCAACAAGGTACGTACTTCTTTCTCATACAAATATATATGAAAATGTTATCATGTCGAATATTCTTGTTATTCAATGACATGTTACACCAGACGGGTTTGATGGCTTCGGCTGTTTTTAATATTTTTAAAATAATAAACTTTAAAATGATAAACATCGATGCTATTTATATAATATATTGCGTATAGGTATTTCTACAATGTAAAAATAAAAATGTTAAACGACATATTTTGTTTACATGACTAGTTCCAAGTTATATATAAATCGTTGAATCGTGAAATCACCAAACACAAAATAATTTCCTAGGCTTTGTTTGTAGGTTGTTAAGTTATAAAAATCTCATTTGTATACAATTGACGGTTTGCAGGTTTACAAGAGTGGCCCCTTATTTTTGTCATCAAAAGGTGTATACTTTAGTCATTAATGTTTTGGCTATATATTTTTAATAATTCCCCAATTTACTACACTTTACTTGTGTCTGCTATTTTTTATATGTTTATTTTACTACAGTTTGATCATTCTTCATTTTACACGTTTTGTTTCTTGTGCCATTAATGCAGGGATTGGGTGGACATCTTGGAAGAAAAGGTGGTTTATTTTAACAGAAACCTCATTGGTCTTCTTCAGAAGTGATCCTGTAAGTTTATGGTTTTTACTTACTGGAAATATGTTCTTTTCAGTTTTGATGTCCTTAACATCTTTGATCAGAAGTATCAACTTGGTTAGTGTCAAAATTGGATTATGACTAAACTGGACACACTAGTGGCAGCCGTGGTGGTGTCGGCAGTTATTACTAGATGTGGCGACAAATATGGTTGTGAATGGTGTTAACTGTTAACCCATTTGGAGCCATTATTAACTATCAAGTTGTATATGGATTATCCGTATTGACCCATTGTTAACTTGAGCAGATCCGTATTGACCCATTGTATAATTTGGTTTCCATGTATACGTTGAAGTTATATATGTGCTAATTAAGATCCATTAATTATATCATTGATGTGTTGATATTCAGAATGTAGCATCTCAAAAGGGGGGTGAGGCAAATCTGACTCTTGGTGGCATAGATCTCAACAGTTCAGGCAGGTTGGCCTGCTTCTATTTGGTCTATCTTTATGATTTAACTTTTATTGAATATCTCAAGCTTTCTGTTCATAATTATTGGTAGCGGGTCAAATTGGATTTGGGTTGAAAATAGTTACTTTTTTAATTGAATACTCTTGTACATCTTTCTAATGGTTTTATTACTTTAGCAAGAACAATGAATAAAACGATATACATCACAAATAGAGCTAAGGCGAGTTTTAACTCATTTGACCCGTTTTCTTATTGTCTTGTGTATATTCTGTTTTTTAGATAAAACACGCACAGATTGATCATTGATATGTAAATGTCCAAAGTTTGGACCCCTAATATTCTTTATTTTTCAGTGTTGTTGTGAAAGCAGATAAGAAACTGTTGATAGTGTCATTCCCTGATGGACGCGACGGAAGATCCTTTACTCTCAAGGTACCTTTTTTCAGTTAAATCATACATCTATTTAATTTTAAATCATAGATAAAACCATATATACAGGAGTCCATCTTTTACCTTTTTGTTTTGTTTTCATATATCTTAGTTGATCTTGTTTTAGAGTTACTCATTTTATAACTGATTGAACTAGTAATTATGACGGTTTAAAAGGATATTTAGCATTTATGTTTTTAGGCTGAAACTTTAGAGGATTTATATGAGTGGAAGGATGCACTAGAGGCAGCTTTGTCAGATGCACCAAGTGCAGGAAACAACGTAACGAAAACTGACAAGGCTGATACTACTGATGCTTCACAGGAACAACGTAGAGCTCTTTCACACCATTCAACAACTTAAATACATACTATGTATCAATATCTATATCGACACATGTATGAACACACTTGCATTGTTTTCATTCAACAGCAAAAGCGCAAACACCAACAAAGTCAAGCGTTCTTGGTAGACCAATCTTACTTGCATTAGAAGATATAGACGGAACTCCATCTTTCTTAGAGAAAGCCCTTTGTTATGTGGAAGACTTTGGTAAGATGTTATTGATTATGTTTCTACAACTCATGTTAACAGCGCAGTAGTACGTAATATGTTCATTTGAAATGTACCATATGTCTGATATCAATGTATGGAAATTGAATGTTTCAGGTGTGAATGTGGAAGGAATATTGAGACAGGCTGCTGATGTTGATGATGTTGAGCGGCGCATTCGAGAATATGAACAAGGTGAGTGAATGCTTGTCCTCTATATTTTATTTTCCAAATTTAATTCAGTGCTTCACTTTTATGAAAAGGGAATCTTATTTGTTACAGGAAAGGTAGATTTTACTGAAGATGAGGATGGGCATGTTATAGGAGATTGTATCAAGGTATGTCTACTAACATAACCTCACTTTTTTTTAGATTGACACATAGATAGATGTGCAATGGATCTTGGGTCTGAGATTCGGTCTCTAATAAAACTGTATGCTTTCAAAAATGGTCCCTTGATTTAACTGTGTTAATTTTGCCAGTTAGTTGCTGAGCATTTTATTCAGTTTGTTAGATCAAGGGACCATTTATGGAAGCAAAGAGTGCCACTGTTTCTTTCTTTTTTTTTTTTTTTAATTCTGCTACTGTTTTCTTACCAAATTGTTTCAGTATGTTCTTCGCGAGTTACCATCACCCCCAGTCCCGGCGTCTTGTTGTGCTGCTTTGCTAGAAGCATATAGTAAGTTTTCGATACCATTTGTTCAATACAAAACCTACTTATAGAAGTTCTATTTTTCTAGTCTAGTCTTAGTAATGATTAACTCTATGATGATGGTTAGAATTTGAACGGGCCACAAGAGTGAGTGCCATGCGTGCAGCTATCTGTGACACATTTCCAGAACCAAATCGTCGTTTATTGCAAAGGATTTTGATAATGATGGAAGCTGTTGCTGAGAACAAAGCTGTGAACCGAATGAGTGTTTCAGCAGTTGCAGCATGCATGTCACCGTTACTTCTACGACCCCTTTTGGCCGGTGAGGTTGAACTTGGAAATGGATCAGAAATCGAAGGCGATTCTAATCAACTTCTACAAGCAGCTGCAGCAGCAAATCATGCTCAAGCAATTTGTATCACCCTTGTAGAGGAATATGATAAAATATTTGGGGTATATAAACACAAATTAAGTAGATAAATTCATAAGTGAACCAGTTAAAATTTGTCACGTCTATTTTTAACAATATACTATTAGCAGGAAGAAGACATGTTAAGCGATCTATACTCCGACTCGGATGAGTATGGGAGCGAGACTGAAAGTGATGAGTATTATGAAGAGGATGAATACTCTGATGATGACGACGTTGAAAATTTCACTGAGGGTTCATGCTCTTGTGATGAAGAATCATATCATGGTTCAAGTTCTAGTTATAGTGAAAGTGTGGATGATGATCACCACAGCAAGGTTTGTGTTTTCTACTGTTGATGATATTATTTTAAAAAAATGATGATTTTCTAAGTTTCTAACAAAATTCATTTGTAAATTCAGGGTTCTGTTAGCTCAATAGTCATTTCCAATGATGATCCAAGAGCCAGTAGGATTCGGCGACGAACAAGCGTAAGTGTAAATAAGTTGCATAGCCTAATGTTGATCATATTTAATGACTTTTTTTTTTTGAGTTCAGGTCAAGAAGGGATCACCTTTGGAAAGCATTGCATTCATAACCGATCAACAGTAAGAATGACGAATCTGGATTTAGGAGTTACTCGTTGATGTATGCTCTAATTATGATTTTATTTTATTTTTTGCATTTTAAAGGGCTGAAATTGTGAGGCTTGAGGCTAACAAAGCTAAACTAAAAGCGAGAATCGAATCAGAGGTGGTAAACTTATTTGATTAGTTTTAATATATATATATATATATGTTAATTTTCAAAGAGTAATGGATTGTTTTTATGCAGGCCAGACGAAACACAATATTGAAAGAGGATTTAGTGAGCAAGAAGAAAGCTTTAGAGATGCGCCGCGTTGCTCTTTTGGAAGAGGTAATATTGATTATTGGTTTTTCTATATAACAATCAAAACTTTATCTGTAATTCCTCTTTTTACCTTGTATTGTATGATCCAATGGACGTATTTATGTTCGTAGTTGTCAAGATTAGAGGAGGAGTTGCAGAAGGCTCCATTAGCAGCTTCAACTGATGAAAAGGTCTGTTATGTTGATACCTTGTTTTATTAGTTCTAATTATTATTCATTAAATTATTAACTTCTAGGTGTTTTAAAGACAAATGCAGAACCAGACAATATTGACCAATCCGAGGCCAATGATCCCGGATTACAGCATAACCAACTGTCTGAACAAAACTCTAATGATCCTGGATTACAACAGAAAGACAAGGATCTTGAGTCTGTAACTACTTGTCAAAGGAATAAGGTAACATACATACATACGTACGTACTTGCAGCATATTAATATTTCTTAATATTTGTACGTCGTTTTACAAGAAATGTTGGTTTTTTACAGGATTCACATTCTAACAAGGAACCAAGCGAAAAACGTCATTTTCATTCACATCCTAGTAAACATCATGAACGCGTTATGAGCAAGTCAGCAAGCTCAAGAAGGCTCCGTGCGGAGGTAAGTACATTCCTTGTAATCCTTTTCATGATCAACTTTGGTTAACTAACTTTATTTGCCGACGAAAAGTATAAAATATTTGATTCAAGGGTCCAGTAAATTTTTTCTGTTTAAGGCAATATTACTTGCTCTTAAACCGTTCCAAATATTTGCAGGCAGCTAATACAACTTCAGCGCTGTCGAAAATAACAAACAGACTAACTTTTTTAAAAGAAAGACGGAACCAAATAGCTGATGATCTGCAGGACAATGACAAAGATCATAAAACTCAAGCACAATAGATCAGGCAAAACAAATGGTCAAAATCTAACCAAACTTTTTCAGATAAAGAAAGTTCAGAAGATGAATTGCTATTCAGGGTCAAGGGAGAACCATCAGAAGATGATTCGTAGCAGGATTTTTTTTTTATTTTTTGTGTGATTTACTTTACTTTTTGATAATTAAGATGAATGTAAGATTTTGTTTTTGAATGACTGCTGTTTCCAAGTGTTTAAAGATGTTTTAGTGATCAAAGTTACTGTGGATCTGGACAAGTTTGATGACATATATACTTATTTCTTTAAATTAACTAGTTGTATAAAATCACGCGCGTTGCGCATTTTACAATCGAGATTTAGATGAGGTGTTGATCAATCAATGAATTATACAATCGAGATTCCATTTTGGTTGTAAACGTTAAAAAAAAAATAAACCTACACATAAGGTAACACATGAAATTTGTAACGAAATTAAGATAATATTATGTTATTTATATTAATAGTATATAATATAATAAAGTTTTTGAATAAAATAGTATAAATAAAATAATAATATAGTTAATTGAATAAAATATTATTATAATTACTATTCATTTGAGATCACTATTCATTTAACTTGATCTATTAATATATTGTAATAATTTAATTATTATTATTAATATATATCTTTTTGGTTACTTTGCTTATGATGGTTCCTACATTAAAATTAAATATTTTGTTGGGTAAATAATCTTTTTTTTAACATTCAAACGAAGCCATTTTATTCAATCATAAATGCCAAAACAAAACCACCCAGGCCATTAAGCCAGAGACTACCTGAGCCGATTACAAACACCCACATACTATAAACAGAAACAAAAAAGGAAACTACTAAGAAACAAAAACCCAAATCGCCTATGCTAAACCCGTGTCATGGTCGATCCATTAACCGTTGTCAAAGCAAGAAAAGCTCCACCATGACGCCTTATCCAGCCCAATGTTCTTCGCCCTCTTAATCATCCACCAATATGATTCGATTTTGACGTCTTCAATGATACCAGGTGTGGCTTTCTGAACATTGTCGAAGGTCATCACGTTTCTTGCTAACCACAATTTCCAAATAACCAATTGAACGATCGCGTATAAAGCCTCTCGCTTACTGGACGGTATCTGTAGGCCCCGAACTGCTGTAACAGCTGCAGAACAGATGAACAGGGCGCCGACAATTGAATCTTCACCCATTGTAGATGCACGTTTTGCGACTAGTGATTGGATGTTAACATATGTTAGAGATGCTGATGGATTGAAGGTAAAAGTGTTCTGGGCGAAGGTGAGCTAAAGTGGGCGAAGGTAGAAGCCAGTGGGCGAATGTATTATGGATCCTGACTGAAGATACACTTTCGTACCTTACACTGGGCGAATGTGGAAGAATTCCACATTCGACCACAGTAAATGGGCGAACGTGCAGTGGCTATATATAGATTTTGTGTTTTTGCAATGTATAGAGAGTTTTCAGTTGTGAGTGTGTTCAGGTTAGGTTCCAGGTTGAATTTGTGAAAGTGTGTAACTGTTCTAGATTAACCTAAGTGTCATTGTAATTGAATATTTGAAAAGGTTTATCTATGAAAAAGCATTGAAAATGATATTGATTGTGTTTTGATTTGAGTTTTATCTGTTTGTTCAAAGCTAGGGTTTCCGCACCTGGTTTTGTAACTTGTATGATCAATTAATCCTGTTTTAGTCAAAATCCTTCACTCACAAAGTGGTATCAGAGCTATACTGATCATACAACAACAAATTTGATAAACTAAGAGCTGATTTGGACCTATTTTTTATCAAAATACATCTGTTTTTGAATGAAAATGGTTTTTGAATGTTTTTGAGTGATTTGAAGTTGATTTTGTGGATAAAATTCAAAATTCCAAGAATTAAAGTTGTTCCAAATCAATTCCGAATCAAAACCTGATTAAGATCATTCAAATCCACAAACTTTTGAAAATCAGAGATCAAAATAACCGTTTTTCAAAGTGTAACCGTTTTTCAAACCTGAAATGGGCGAACCTGGAACATAAGTGGTCGAACCTGGACATTTTTGGTCGAACCTGAGTGGTTTTTGGTCGAATCTGGGTAGTTTTTGGGCGAACCTGAAATTTGTTGGTTGAAGTTTTCACTTTCGGGTCACATTTTCCACATCAGATTGATCGGGCGGGCGAACCTGGAAACAAAACGGTCGAACCTAGATTTTTACTGGGCGAAAGTGGAAGTGTGTTAGTGTGTTTTACTTTCTGGTGAAGTTTTACATTCGGGGAACACTGTTTGGGCGAATCTGAATCAGAAAGGGTCGAAAGTGAAAGAAAACGGGCGAACCTAGAAACTAGTTTTGAAAAATTTTCTAAGTGTTGAATTTTTTTCGAAGTTCGTGATTATGTGGAATTTTCCGACTACTCCGAGACCAGCAACGACACAACCACAACAGCAAGTGATGGACCCATGGACGGTGGCAGCACAAAAGACGAGCACACAGTCTTCGCAGCCGATTAACTACATGGCGATGACTAGCTCGATGCCTCAAAGTGTGGCACCTCCAGCACCACAACCTGACTACTGGGGAGTAGCAGCAGCGGTGGTAAACACTCAAACTACAAATGCTATTTCCACACTGATTAATGACTTATCTTCAGGTAGCGGGAACCGGCCACCGAAGCTAATGGAGATACAAGAATATAATCAGTGGCAGAACAAGTTCAAGATTCATTTGGAAGGCATGGGAGTGGAGGGTGCAGAGGCATGGAGTATGATTGCTAAAGGTTACACAGCACCAGTTTTGGAGAATACTGGTGAACCAGTTCCATTGGAGAGCATGTCTGAAGAGGAGAAAAAGAAGTTTGCTGTGGAGAAGAAAGCCTTTTCCCAATTGACTCAGGCAATCACAAACGATCTGTTGCATCAGTTTGGGACTTGTACAACGTCTAAGCAATTGTGGGATGTGCTTAAGAGGAGGCATGATGAAAATGAGAAGACTAGAAGTTTAAGGATGGATGAATTACGAAAGGAGTTTGAAAATTTTTCTTATATTGGCAATGAAACTTTAAAAGAATTAACTCCTAGATATAGTCATTTGCTAACTGAATTGTCAAGTTATGGTATACAGATTCCTATGAAGAATTTGGTGGATAAGTTTGCAGATGCTCTACCACCTTACTGGGATCAGCATGTGGAAGTTCTCAGGGAGAAGGATGCATACCAATACTGGACTATTCAAGAGTTCATACAGAAGCTGGAAAACAAAGAGATGGAAGAGAAGAGGAAAGCTAGAAGATCATAGGTTCCTCAGAATCCTAGCTTATACTTTGGAGGCACTTCAGTTCCTGTGAGTAACTCAAGTTCAGGAGGGATAGTTGCACCACATGTTGCTTGCATTTCCAATGTTATGGAACCACCAAAACCTACCATCAACTACATGGCACAAACCTCATCCTACTCACAACCATCATACTCACAACCACCACCACCACAACAACAATACAACAATTCCTACATTCCACCATTCTCCCCAATGCAACAAGCAGCTTTCTATACTGCTAGCCAATCTCAACAACCAATGAACCAAGTTACTCAACCTAATCAACAACCGGTGGTTTTGGAGACTTCTAACTTGGGAAATGTGACGGTTGAAGTTGCTCAGCAACATATTGCACTAGTCTCTGCAATGGTTTCATCTTACAATGGATTAGTTGCTAGTCAAATTGGGAATAATAACTTAACCAATGAAGACTACGCACAGATTGATAAAGAAGAGATGGAATTGATTGATATCCAATGGGCTTTTGCAAGCATTATGAGAAGAGCAACGGAATTTATTGAGAAGACAGGTAGAACAGATTTGGGAACTTCTCCTAACACAACCTACGGGTTCAACAAGGAGAAAGTTACTTGTTTTAACTGTGGAGGGAAAGGTCACTTTAAAAGAGAATGCACCCAGCCACCAAAACAAGGTAATAGAAACCCATTCAATGCAAGCTACCAGAACCGTCAACAACAAAACCAAAACCAAGTTTCTTACCAAAATAACAACTACCAAAACCGTCAAAACAACTCTAACAACAACCAAAACAGACAACAAAACACATCAAACCAGACTCAAAACCAATCTCCTAACAACACTAACCGAACAGTTATACCGATCACTACACCAAATGAGACACAACAGAATACCAATCAGAATCAAGCATTGGTGACTCAACAAGATGAAAGGTTTGATTGGTCGGGATTGCAAATAGGTGTTGAGGAAATTACTACTGGTGGCAATGTGGATTGTGTTGCTTGCAAGGTTGATATTGAAGAGTCAGTGATAGTTGATGAGAAGAAAGAAACTGAGTTTGAAAGTGATGAGTCTGAGGCTGAAATGGATGTGGAGACTGAACCTGTTGAGGTTAAGACTGAGGAAGCTAACTCTGGAGTGGTGATTGACACTGTTTCTGATGTTCCTGAGGAGTGTGAATCAGTTTACTCAGATTCAGACAGTGAATCAGATACAGAAGCAAGTGTTACTTCTCTAGATGATGACATTGATCAGTTGCTAGCAGAAGCTGATTTTCTGATGACGAGGAAGTCGTGCATTGCTGATGATGCTTTCACCAAGATTGACTATTCCAAGTTCTTCGCTGGAAAGGAAGCTCATTTCGCATTGATGGCCATGACTGATCCGCCAAAACCTGTAAGTTCTGAGTGTAGCACTGATGTTACAAGTAATAAGTATTGTGGTACCTGTGATAGATTGACTGAGGAGAACAAACAACTCCGTGTTCAACGTGATAGTGCTATCATGAACAGTCAATCTACTCGCAAAGAGTTGAATGCTTTCAACAAGGTACTAGATGGCTATAAAAAGGACATTTCCGACTTGAAAAACACTTTATCATTAAAACAATTGGCAATTAATAACTACATAAATGAAATTGAAAATACCAAGTTGGAAATGGCCGCCATCAAATGCTTTGCTGAGAAAGTAAACAAAAAGTTGGAAAGTTATAAGCACATCGCTTATGTGGTAGACCACATCATTGATGATCAAACCACTAATTACAAGTCTGTGCCATCTCCGGTGCTTTTTGAGAACCATAATTGTCATCAAGTGACACCGGAGAGCTCGGTAAAATCAGACTCATCATCGGAAAATGAATCTAATACCTCGAGTATTGGTGATCCACATTCCGATGTGAGACCGATTTTAGGTTTGAATGATGAGGGTGTTACTGCTGAGAGTGTGGATTCAGACTCAGAGTGTGATGATACTGGTTGTAATCAAATTGTTAATGCATGTGAAATTCCAAAAGAAAATCACATCATTACCAATGAACCAGTTTCACCATCTCAACTTGTGCATCCGATGGCAAATGTTCATCGTGAAAAAAAGTCTGAAAAGAATGTTGTTAAGAAAGATCTTGAAAAGAATGTGAAGAATGAACCATGTGACAAACCTGTCAAGGTGTTTTATCGGATGGAGGGATCCGATAAAATCATCTCTGACGAGGAATTTCCAATCAAAAATGCTAACTATGCTAAAATTGATAAAATTTGGCAAGAAAGTACCATTTGGTTCCCAAAACATGAGAGAACAAATGAGATCCCACCTGCCATTTTAAAGAAATTATATTTGGATGTTCCTCAAGAACCAAAGGTCCATGTCACAGAGTTCATTAGACCCAAAAACAGAGCTAATGGTTTTCATGAGCCTGCTTACTCAAAAGGGCCACTCCCTGAGAGTTTGAGGAATCAACAGTATAATGATCAATATCCTGTTAGATCATTTGCTCAACCAAATGCTCCAAATGTTTTTGAAGAGTACCGTGCATGTTTTAAATGCGGGGAACGAGGGCATTTACTTGCTCAGTGCCCGTACGTAAGGCATAAAAGGCACGAAGTGGATGTGAGGAATTCCATGAGAAAACCGATTGATCATTATGTTCCACCACACAGACGAGTTGTTCCTCAACAACAACAGTTTTACAATCAAAACAATTTTCACCAAATGAGGAACAATCGTCCAATTCAATATGATCGAAGAAATCGGATTGCTGTGGAACAATCATGGAGAAAACCAGTGGTGAACACAACAAATGATAGGCAAAAGGTTCCACTAAAACCGATTGTCAAATCAAATGTTGGACCTAAGTCTGTTAAATCAGATAAGGTAACCAAGAAAGTTTCCTTTGCAAACAATGTTCAGAAACCGACTGAGAATCCAAAGTCTCAGATTCGTATCTTGAAAAGAACTGAACAATCTTGGTCACCCAATGGAACTCCAGGAGCCTCTACTTCAAAGAACAATGAGAAAAAGGAAACTGTTTTGAATAATCCTAACAAGATTGATCCAAAACAAAACGTTGTTGAAAATGTGTCTGAGAATGTTTCTGTGAAAAATGATATTCCAAGACCCAAGACTCAGGCTTGGGTCCCCCGAAAGAACTAAATGATTTACTTTTTGTGTGCAGGGAGCTTCAGCTGGCCCTATTAGCAGTCTATGGATTGTTGATAGTGGAGCTTCAGGCCACATGACAGGGGATCTTGCGTTGCTGTTCGACGTGAAGAACATCAATGGAGGGTATGTCGCATTTGCGGGAAATAAAGGTGGATATATTACGATTGAGGGAAGCGTGAGTAATGGGATAGTGAGCTTCGAGAGAATATCTTATGTGAAACAGATCGATTATAATCTGTTGAGTGTCAGTCAAATTTGTGATAAACAATTCACTGTGCATTTTGATGACAAATCCTGCTATATTCTCAAACCGGGCTTCAAAATTCCAAAGGAGTGGATAATGTTGAAGGCACCTCGCGTCAACAATCTCTATATTCTTGATATGTCCAAGGCGATGACATCACAGGGGCAGATAACTTGTTTTCTATCCAAAGCAACTGAGAAAGAATCGATAATGTGGCACCGAAGAATGGGGCACATTCATTTGAGAAAAATGAACCAACTTGTGAGAAATGGGCTTGTCGATGGAGTAAACGTGAAACATTTCCATCTGAATGACAAGTGTGTTAGTTGTAAGAAGGGGAAGCAACACAAACAGTCCCACAAAGTGAAGAAAGTCAACTCTGTTGAGATGCCACTTGAACGATTGCACATGGATCTATTTGGACCGGTCAAGCGCAAAAGTCATCTTGGAGAGCTTTATTGTTTAGTCGTCACTGATGACTACTCAAGATTTTCATGAGTGATGTGTTTGCAGAATAAAAGTGACACCTTTGACAATCTGAAAGTTCTGTTCACTCGATTGGAGAATCTCTACAATGTGAAGATAAAGAGAATTCGGAGTGATAATGGGACGGAGTTCAAAAACGCTAAGATGGATGAACTTTGTGAAAGCAAAGGGATACATCATGAATATTCGGCTCCGTACACCCCACAATAGAACGGTGTTGCTGAACGAAAGAATAGGACTCTAATTGAAGCGGCTAGAACAATGCTCGCTGACTCAAATCTTCCGGTAATGTTCTGGAACGAGGCGATTTATGCAGCAAATTATACACTCAATCGGGTTCTAACAGTGAAGAAGTTTGGTAAAACATCTTATGAGCTGTTACACCGAAGAAAGCCGAACTTAGAGTATCTAGAACCTTTTGGGGCACCATGCACGATGTTGAATCCAAGCAAGAAGTTTAGTCCTAAAGCTGAGGAGGGATACTTTGTTGGATATGCAACCCCGCTCAAACGGGTATACAACAAGCGAACTCGTCGGGTGGAGGATTGGGCTAACGTGGAAGTTCAACGATATACTCAAAATTTGCAAGGCACGGGTCCTGATTGGATGTTTGATTACAAAGATTTCTTTGAATCATTCAATCTAGATAGCTTGGTTGAAGAAGCTGTTATCAGATTACTTTACGAGTGTGAAAATGCAACTACTTCACCGTTGGTGCGTCCGATCACCGTGAACCCCCTACCAGCTTCTAATGATATCAATGCTCCTATACAAGAGGAAGAAGTGTTTCAAGAGGCTTCAACTTCATTAGACTCTTCAGAATCTGAAGATGAACAATTTGAAGAAGTCATTCTTGAACATGCAGAAGAACCAGAGGCACCGCCAGTGAACCCAACTCCAACTCCAGATGTTGCTTCATCATCTAACACGGGTCATGATCTGGATGCTGTAGAGAACTTGACTGCTCAGACGGGAGTTACTGTACCTGAATATCCGGAATCTCAGATTCATCGTATTCACCCGCTGGAGCAAGTTATCGGTGATCCTGGAAGCAGTGTTATGACCAGAGGGCAGCTGAGAAGTGTTAACTCGCCAGAGAGTTTTGGTGCTTTAGCTTTATATGCCAAAATTCAACAATCTGGTAGTCAAAATGATTGGTCGTTTGCGTGTTATGTGTCGCAGGCAGAGCCAAGGACATACAAGGACGCTTTGAAGGAAGACGCCTGGGTTGAAGCTATGCAGGAGGAGTTATTACAATTCCAGAAATTGGGAGTTTGGACGCTCACGGATTTGCCGCCGGGAAGGAAGAAAATAGGCACTAAATGGGTGTTTAAGTGCAAGAAGGATGATCGTGGGGTTATTGTTCGTAACAAAGCCAGATTGGTCGTGCAGGGTTTCCATCAAATCGAAGGGATTGATTATAACGAAATCTATGCACCGGTAGCACGCATTGAAGCTATTCGGATGTTCCTTGCGTTTGCTTCATACAAGAAATTCAAAGTTTATCAAATGGACGTCAAGAGCGCATTTCTGTACGGGAAAGTCAAGGAAGAGGTTTATGTCGGGCAGCCACCAGGCTTTGAGGACCCAATCCACCGGGATAAGGTCTACGTGCTGAACAAAGCTCTATATGGCTTGCACCAGGCTCCGAGACAGTGGTACGAGGAGCTAAGTACATACCTCATCACCAAAGGATTTAAGCGCGGACTCGTTGACTGCACCCTCTTCACGAAGAAGACTGGGGATGATTTGCTTCTAGTGCAGATTTACGTTGATGATATAATATTTGGTTCAACTAACGAGCTTTTATGCAGGGAGTTCGAAACTGTCATGCAGGAAAAGTTCAAAATGAGCGCAATGGGGGAGATGCAGTTTTTCCTAGGCTTACAGGTGGACCAAAGACCCGACGGGATCTTCATTCACCAGACAAAATACGTATCCGATATCTTGAGCTGGTTCCAGATGGAGGATTCCAAGCCGATGGATACCCCGATTCAACCCAATCACGGGATTGGAGTGGACGCTAAGGGGGAGCTGACGGACCCATTTACAAACAGAGCAATCATCGGATCTCTGATGTATTTGACGGCGTCTCGACCAGATATTATGTATGCAACGTGTCTCTGTGCCCGCTATCAATCGAAGCCGAAACAAAGTCATCTGACGGCGGTCAAGCGTATCCTTAGATATCTGAAGGGTTGTCCCTCAAAAGGACTTTGGTACCCTAATGATGATGATTTTGATTTTATTGCTTTTAGTGATGCAGATTGGGGCGGCTGTGACAAAGATAGCAAATCTACTACAGCTGGTTGCCAGTTTTTAGGGAGCAGGTTAGTCACCTGGCAATGCAAGAAGCAGACCTCCGTGGCGCTGTCTACCTGTGAAGCCGAGTACATTGCAGCCTCGAGTTGCTGTTCGCAAGTGCTCTGGATCCAACAGCAGATGGTGGATTACGGTTTGCAGTTTGTTAAAACCCCTATACACTGTGACAACGAAGCCGCAATCGCATTAACTAAAAATACTGAAAATCATTCTAAGGCGAAACATATCCGGATCAAATATCATTTTATCCGAGATTGTTACGCTAAGGAATTGATAGATATGGTCAAAATCCATACTGACTATCAACGTGCAGATTTGTTTACAAAAGCTTTTGACAGATCCCGCTTTGAATATCTTTTAAAAGTAAACAATATAAAGGAAAAACAGGACTAATCGGCACCTCGGTTTATCGCTTTTTAGTTTTAGTTTTTATTATTTTGCTAATTGGGAATTTCTCTTTGCTAATTGGGAATTTCTCTTTACTATCGTAATCCTCAAAGAAGTTGATGCTTTCGAGGGGATTGTTTAATCCTCAAAGAAGTTGATGCTTTCGAGTGGATTGTTTCTTTCAAATTTTTGTTTTTATTGTTTTTCAGAAAAATTAAAAACCCAAAAATATGTTCTTTATTTTAGGGGGAGCCATTTTATCAGAAAACCCAAAAACATTGAAAAATTCAAAAAGACCTAAAAATTAGAAAATCAAAAATGATTTCCTGGATAAAAAGAGGAAATGATAGTACATCAGTGGGGATCTGACACAGGCTAAAGAATTGTATAGAATATGAGGCGTATGTTGACTACGTGTGATATGCTGATAGGCTTCGTAGACTAAATATTGCGTGCATTAGTGATACAAACATAACGAACTACGCGTTCGTGGCTGAACACCTCATGGGCATATGGTCTTAGTACCGTAATTTCGTTTGATAGGATTGCCAAAATCTAAGGTTTCGGGTCGTTATGTTATGGTTATCCGGGATATTCTGATTAAACTTTTGTCGTATTGATTTACGGACCTAGTTTTATCAGAATATTTGCTAAAAGAGCTTAATTGCCAAAACCGGAAGTTACCGAATTGAGGAACTTTATGTTTTAATTGATCAAAGATCTTTATTACATCGTATTGATTTACTGATACAAATCAGTGGTTAATATCAGCCTCAACCTAGTGTATATGCACATGTCACTCTGCTGCATTCGTTTGCTGACCTGTACACCTCTGTGCTATATACTTTGTAACTTTTACGGATAACTCTGGCATAATCACGCGTTACGACGAAGCTTTGTGCAATTACTTGATACGGGAGTATGTCGTGTGTGTGGGCATCACATCGTGTTAGTATAATACACCTAACTCGTATCATTTTAAAGCATTGCGTAATTGTCTGCATGTGAGCTTACGTGGACCACAATATCAGCAATTGCCGTGTCACATACTGTTTCTAATGATAATATTAATCAAAATAGATCAACGCTGTGAACAGATTTCTCAGAAAACTGATATGATCCTCTTACCGGATTTCACAAAATTGTTACTACTTTCATTTACTTTGATGCTTTTTACTTTTATTGTCAAAAAGATACAAAATCCAAAAAGATTTTAGGTGTGTTTTGATAAAATTTCAGAAAAACCAAAATTTTTTTTTGCATTTCTGCTTTATTTTTGATAACCGGGGATGCTTGATGGTCAATTTCTGAGATTTGATAACACCATCTGGGCTTTGTATTATTCAAAAAGTGAAAATATGAGTTTTGGAAGTTTAACAGATTGAAAAATGGTGAACGGGATTCGAATTCGTGATTTGGCAAAATTTTCAGATTTTTCCATTTCACATTCGCCCCTTAATTGGGTCGAATGTGGAAAAATCTTCACCTTCGGTTGTTCAAAATGGGCAAATGTGGGTTTGTTTATACAAACTTCACATTCGGGTAAACAACTTTTACATTCGGCCAATTAGTTTTGGGCGAATGTGGAATACTCCCACATTCGACCACCAAAACGGTCGAAGGTGACTTTTCTATATAAGCTGAATTCAGCTTCGAACCCTCATTACTGTTCTTCAAAACTTTTCCTTCGATCCTGTCACCTTGTTGCTTTGCTTAATTTTTCTTGTGCGTTTGATTCCTGGTTCATTACTGATTATTTTTATACAAAAATCACAGGTATTGGAGCACAAATGAGATCAGAATCGTCATTTTTATGAACGGACCTAGGGTTTTAGATTTAAGGGACTTAGGATGTTTGTTTTTGACTAATTTTGATCACATTTCAATCTATATCAGTTTTAGGGGGAGAAGGATCAACAAATTAGGGTTATAACATAGTTTGATTGATTAATCGATTGTTTAGTTGATAAAACCCTAATTTTCCTTTGAAAACTGATATAAATTGATTAATTGGAACAATTGATGATTCACGAGTCTTGACCGGCTATTTTAGAACACATCTTAATCAAAATCATGGGTTAAAAACAAACTTAGAAAAATTTTAAATTTTTGGGTTGAACAGGTTCTACCTTCGGTCCATAAAACGGGCGAAGGTGAAGGGTTTTTGGCGAATGTAACTTTAAAAAGGGCGAATGTATTTTTTAATGAACAGATTGTTACATTCGACCTAATTTGTTGCACATTCGTACCATAATCTCTATATTCGACCTATGAAAACGGGCGAATGTGGATCTTAGAATTCTTAAAAATTTTCAATTTTTGTCGATTTTGTATTTTGACGTATTTCTTTGATTTTGATGTGTAGATGGCTGATCAGACTGAAAACATTGAGACTCCAGTTGAGACTATTGTTACAGATCCAGTTCCAGAGAATGTTCAGGAAGGAGAATCGTCAAGTGGAAGCAATTGGCCGTTTGAGAAAACCCATAATTGTTGTGCTTATCTGGGTGATGTGGAAAAGAACACAGAGTTTGCTGATATCATTAAGTTTTTGAAAAGAAGCAGAGTTGTGTATGCTTTGGCTACTCCGACTATTATCTACAAGGATATAGTTGAAGATTTCTACAAGAACGCAAAGTATGACTTTTGGGATAATCAGACTATCATAAAGAGCAAGATACAAGATATGGAGATGTTTATAACAGAGTCTGATATCAGAGAAGCGCTCCAGATAAAGTTTGAAGTGAGCGAAGATCCCAGAGAACTTTCATGGACTGAACAGAAGGCATGTTTCCTCAGAATGAAGTATAAAGGAGCTATTACTGATGGTTCGATGCACAAAGGGAAGTTGAGCGTGCAGTTTAAATACTTTGCACACGTCATAATTCATGTGTTTGGATGTGTGAGTGGAGGTTATGACGTTATGAGGAGAAGTCTAAGCTCGTTGTTGGTTGCGTTGACTCTCAACAAACCATTCAACGTGTCTGGGATGATACTGGATCATATGCTGGAGATGTTAAAGGGCTTGAAGAAGAAGCAGTTCATGTTATATCCTAGATTTCTGATGATGATATTTGATCACAAGTATCCTGACTTGAGAAAGGATCCTACACAGATACTTGGTCAACACCACATGAACATTCGTACTTTGGTGAGAATGAAAGGTTACAAGGGTGTGCCAGACAATGAAAGGCCACCATACAGAAGATTATTTGGAGCTTTAGCCAAACAGGATTACACTGATCCTGGAAAGAATAAGGCTAGGCATCCTGAGAGCGATTCTGATAACGATGATCCCTTACTATATGCAGATGCTAATACTAAGAGGAAGAGACGGGTAGTTAATCCCGGAGCCAAAGGGAAGGGTAAGGGAAAAACTGACCAAGGAAGTTCAAAGCAACAGGTGGTGAGGAAGAAAACGACTGCGAAGAAGGGAACAAGTTTAGTTGATGAAGAATCTGTTGACTCGGAGGAAACTGAGGAAGAGGAACAATGGGATTCTGATGCTGAGAATGTTAGGGCCACCAAACGTAAGGCCACTATGGTTGGTGAGTCTGAATCACTTAACAAGTCGATTGAAGAAGCTGAGAAAAGTAAGAAGTCTTTGAATGTTGAAGATGAAGGTTTAGGCGTTGATATGGATGAGCTAAATGCTGGAGAAACTGTTGTAGTTAACTTGCCAAAGCCTAAGCACAAAACCATGGCAAAGAAGACAAGTACTAAGCAGTTGAGGGAGAAAGAGTTAGCCCAACTTTTGAAAGGTAAAAGAGTACCTGATGCTGGTACATCATCGAAGCTATCTTCACCAGTGTCTAAGAAGCAGAAAAAGACACAGGAGGCTGAGAAACTACCAGTTGATCAATTTAACATTGCACTGGATAATGTGCTTGATATGTTTAGGAAGCCTCAAAAGGAAAAGGAAACAGAAGTTGAGCCATCCAAATCTAAAAGGGTCACTGTTGCTGATGACGTGATGAAGCAGGTGAACAAGAAAATGGATGAGATGATGAAGATGATCGTTGCTCAACAAGCTGAAATAGCCAAGTTTAAGCAGAATGAAGAGAAAATGCTTCAAATTGTGGTTGCTTCTAAGTCGAATCAAGACGAGATTGATGAGAAAGTTAAGAAGCTTGAAGCGAAGAACAAGAAGCTTGAGGGTAAGTGTTTAAGGAACAAGAACAGGTTGAAAGCAATCAAAGAAGACAACAAAGAACTAAAGGCTGAGAACAAACGCCTTAGTGATTTGATTGATGATTTGTATAATGTTGCACCCAAGTTGAAGGAGGGTGAAGAAGATAAGGAGAAAGAAGAAGAGCAGGTTGACTTTGAACCGTCTGAATCGGATAAAGAAAAAGATGATGATGAGGATGATGAGGAATCAGAGAAAAGTGATGATAAGGATAGTAAGAAAGATGATGATGATGATGCAGAAGGGTCTGGGAGTCAGAAAGAAGATGATAGTAGTGATGATAGTGATAACGATGAAGGAGGAGATGATACGTCCAAGTTCACATTTGAGAAAAGAACACCGAAGAAGAAAGATACTGGAGAATCAAGTTCGAAGAAAAAGAAAGGTGAGAACACAAATTCAGATGAAAGTATCTTCTGGAACGAAAAGGTGAGATCTTTGACAGATGATGCTAAGAAAGTGTACAAAGATATGTTGGAAAGAAGAGAATGGACGATAGAGTTTACAGGACGTTTTGCTGAAATATTCCAGACAGATGATATGAGATACGAACTGGAATACAACGATCCTGATCTTGAAGAAGGTGAAGTACCTGCTTCTGTGGCAAAGGAAATTCTTGATGGACTTGCACAGAGAGTAGGGAAAACATTTGAGGAGTTCATAGTGGATGAGTCGATTCCAGATATTCCTGAAAAGGATATTGGAAATCATTCAGATGATAAGAATACTCCTGAGTTTGATGAAGTGGAAATTGAAGACATAACTCATGAGGAATATCCACAGTACTTCAGACAGACTGATGAAGATGTGATATTTCCTGATTTCACTGAAATACCAAACACTTCAGCAAAGAAAAAGGCAAAGAAAAGGAGTGCAGAGTTTGTGGAAAAAGTGTTTGGAGCTGATAAGCAAGAATCTTCAAGTCAGACTGATGAGTTGAAGAATTACTTGTAGAAGTTAAGAGAAATGGATGAAAACCGACCGAAGCCTGAAGCTCAAGGAAGTTTCTATAGATTCCACAATGCTAAGTTTAAAGGCAGAGCTCTCGGGTGGACATATTTGGGCAGATTGAAGTGTCTAGCTGCTAAATGGGAATCAGGAATTCTGTACTTCTACAGATTCATTGATCTGCTAACTCTACCGTACTGGGCGGTCAGAGATTTATGCAGATTCCCTATGTCTGGAGCTTCAGTTAACAATACACATGTCGGTTGGTGTGCAGATAAGTTGGTTTGGGAGAGTAGAACGAGATGGAATAGATTCAAGCCTCAATATCCGAGAAGGAAAGTTCATCGGGATATTGATCCCAAAACCAAGCTGAAAAGGGTTACTTTGATATACAAAGCACCTGAAGTGATGAGGAAGATACCTTTGATGCCCATGCCACAACATTTCAGTGCTGACTTTATTTTCTGGTATTATGATTGGAGGAAGGCTGAAGCGGTGATAGTGTTGAGAGACGGAAAGGACAAATACAAGCATGTTCATGTATTTGATCCGATGTGGTTGATAAACTGTACGTTTGAAGACATCATCATGCTTTTCTATAATCCGATTCATCATGAGCCGAATGACGCTGATCAAGCAAAGAAGTATACTCAAGTGGTTGGAGTTTGTTTTGCATACGATATAAACTCTGGGAGTAATTTGGATAATAAACTTGATAAAATGGTGAAGATGGCGAATGTATCGAAACCGGTGAAGAGAAAGTTGGAGCCTGAAATGACCAAAGAGCAAAAGAAACAGCTCAGAATTAAGTTGTTGAACAAAGCAATGGACGAAGACAGAAGACGATCCAATCAATAGTCGAGGGGGAGTTTGTAGATGCACGTTTTGCGACTAGTGATTGGATGTTAACATATGTTAGAGATGCTGATGGATTGAAGGTAAAAGTATTCTGGGCGAAGGTGAGCTAAAGTGGGCGAAGGTAGAAGCCAGTGGGCGAATGTATTATGGATCCTGACTGAAGATACACTTTCGTACCTTACACTGGGCGAATGTGGAAGAATTCCACATTCGACCACAGTAAATGGGCGAACGTGCAGTGGCTATATATAGATTTTGTGTTTTTGCAATGTATAGAGAGTTTTCAGTTGTGAGTGTGTTCAGGTTAGGTTCCAGGTTGAATTTGTGAAAGTGTGTAACTGTTCTAGATTAACCTAAGTGTCATTGTAATTGAATATTTGAAAAGGTTTATCTATGAAAAAGCATTGAAAATGATATTGATTGTGTTTTGATTTGAGTTTTATCTGTTTGTTCAAAGCTAGGGTTTCCACACCTGGTTTTGTAACTTGTATGATCAATTAATCCTGTTTTAGTCAAAATCCTTCGCTCACACCCATTCGCATATATTCCATCATACCGATCTCGCCCAAACACGTTCCAAAAAAATATGCGATGTGGTTTCAGGATCAGAGTTGCACCTTTTACACCGTCCGTTGCCCACATGTAGACCTCGAAGAGCTAAGTTTTCCGCAGTCGGAATCCTATCGCTTGCATCCCTCCAAACAAAGCAGTTAACCTTCGGTGTTGCGACTCTACGCCAATGGTAACCTACACCCTGACCAGGAATGGACGAATTCTGCATCAGCGCCTCGCGTACCGCCTTAACCGAGAACTCAGCCGACTTCGACGAGTGAGACCACAACCATTTATCATCCGCTTCACTTATACCCTGCGCATTTACCAATAACCACAACTCATTTGCCTCATATATCTCCTGCTGAGATGAAGGTAATCTGGACCATGGAATATCCCACCAAATAACACCATTCAATTTCTTATAACAGTCAATGACATAAGGCTCCTTTGCGACGCACAAGGGAAACAAGGCATGGAATTTTTCTTTTAGTCGATCCCCACCACACCACACATCCTCCCAAAATCATACTGAATTCCCTCTACCTGCTGCGCATACGAGTTTATGTTCAAGATTCAGCCCACGTATTGCAAGTTCAACATTAACAGAAGCAATCGTGAACCATACACCATTTCGTGACTTCTTTAGTGGCACAAAACCGACCCTATTCCTACCCCCCATGAATAGCATTCACTACTTTGCACCACAATTCCTGAGCCGAGGATTTATACATCCACCACCATTTAGCTAGTAATCCAAGATTTAGATCCTCGATACACCCCACCCCCAAACCGCCCCGATTCTTTGGTTTTATTACATTGTCCCAGACTATCCATCTAATCTTTTTACTAGTAGCCGAGCTCCCCCCCCCCCTCCCACAAAAATCTTCTTCGCAACCCTTCAAGCGTTCTAATGACCCCATTCGGTGCTCTGAATAAAGACAGAAAGTAGTTCGGGACAGCACCCAAAACGGCTTTAACGAGTACCGATCTTCCAGCGAATGATAGTGACCTTGCTTTCCAAGATGAGAGGCGAGCATGAAACTTATCGATTACTAGTTTCCAACCTTTAATCCTCTTCATATTTTCACCAACCGGTAAACCCAAATAAACTAACGGAAGAATACCACTCTTGCATCTTAAAACGTTTGCCAAACTATCCACCTCCACACTAGGCACGTTGACCCTGAAGAGGTTGCTTTTATTGAGGTTCACCAACAGCCTTGACGCCATAGAAAAATATCTAAAGATTTGATTTAAATTTATAATATTAACTTCGGACCATGAACCAAAGAAGAGCGCGTCATCAGCGTAGAAGAGATGGGAGATAACAGGATCCCCATTAGGCAGCCGAATACCATCGTACGTTCCCGACCTAACCGCTCTTTCCACCATTACGTGAAGCGCCTCCATAACAATAGTAAACAAAAAAGGCGACAATGGATCGCCCTGCCTAAGACCTCTTTTAAGCTGGAACTCTGTAGTAGGGGCACCATTAATCAAAACCGAATCCTTTCTGGTCCCCAACATACCCATATCCAGTTTTTCCATTTCGACGGGAACCCCATATGATGCATAATGTTGATAAGGAATTTCCACGACACACAATCGTAGGCCTTCGCAAAGTCCGCTTTAAACATAAGTATATTGGATTTCACCTTTTTTGCCCACGAAACAACTTCGTTAGCAATGAGAGGCCCATCGAATATGTTTCTACCTTTAATGAATGCCGACTGTTCCACCGAAATCACACTCTCCAGAACAACTTTGAGCCTCGCCACCAACACTTTAGAAATAATCTTTCCAATGACCCCAATGAGCGAAATTAGCCTGAAGTCCGAGAACGTCATCGGATAATTTCTTGAAACCCTCGCCTGACAATCTTGGCCTCCTCGAACATTTTTCAACAAATTTATCTTTAAATATTTTCACAGCCTTCTCCTTAATCAGGAACGGATCCTCAACCCAGTTACCATCAATCACAATCCCCGCCACTTTGTTCCTAACTCGCCTACTATTTATAACCACATGGAAGAAAGACGTGTTTTCATCTCCGTTTAGAATTCATTGAACCTTTGCTCGCTGATGAAGATCCTTCAATCTATCCCATTCCCACTTTTTGGTTACCATTTTAACCTCTTCCACTCTTCTCTTTCCTGATCCCCCAACGGTCAGCTTACGACAAGTTTATCGAGTTCTTCTAAACGTTGATGGGCCCCCCTGATCAAATGGTCCTCAGCATCCAACTAATCAAACCTCCACTTCTTGATAGAGTTTTTTGTTGCCTTTAATTTTTGACAAAGTATTATATCTCCCTACCAGCTGAAACAACCGTTTCCAGACCCCCCCCCCCCAAGATCGCCTCATCCAAGCCTGCCTTTCCGATCCAGGAATTGAAGAAACGAAAGGGACAGGAGCCGAAACCAGTACATGAGACAGTTAGTACGATCGGAGAATGGTCCAAGACATCCCTTTCCAAAGCTATGAGTTTAGCGTCAACCCACCTAGCCATGAACCGATTACATACCATCATTCTATCCAATTTGCTAAGCTTCATACCATCCCCAGACATATATGTATACCTTCTGCCCCCCCCCCCCCCCACCCCCACATGTTGTACTATAGCAAACCTGCCTCCGAAATAAAATTGTTGAACGCTAGAGCATTTGCCGCTACAAAAACTGAATTCATCCTATCATCAGCATACCTGACATCGTTGAAATCCCCCAAGAAAATCCACAAACCATTCAAACCCTCCTTAATATTCAATAACTCTTCCCACAAGTTCCTCCTTAATATTGGGTCATTAGGCGCGTACACATTGACCACGTACACGAGATCATTAACACCACATAAATTTCCACCTGTTAGTATGTAGTTTTGACCCAACAAAGTCACAGAGACCTTGAAGACTCGCGGGTTCTATAAAGAGATTAGACCACCTGACCTTCCAACCGCATCCACCACAACCTTTTGAACTTCAGATCTGTCCCAATACCTCTCAGCAACGAAATCAGACATCGTCGCCTTTTGGGTTTCTTGAATAGCTATGAAAGATATACTGAACTTCTGTTTAATACTTCTAACTTTAGCCGACTTATCAGCCCCACCCGTTCCTTTAATATTGAAGGATATAAAATTCATTTTTCCAACCCCTCACCCAATTCTTCATCAATTACCTTGCATAAATCCTGGTCAAATTCATCAAGGCAAAGACCGACTTGAGCACCAACCCCTTTCGTGAGACCCACTTCCTTTTGTATATCAACAACAAAGACCTCGGCCACAAAATCCGAATTCTTGATGATCCCAGCTTCCGAATCCTCATCACCCACCCAATCGGACTCAAATTCATCATCCACACCATCATGATTGGATAAATTTAGCTCCACATTTACCTCTTCCCTTACAACCCCAAGTGTTTGCCTTTTCTTTGCTTCTTTTTATCCCCCCCAGAGCAAGAGCTAGGACCTTCCCCATCTAAGGCCTTGAAATTAAGGTCAGGGATCCTTATCCTAGATTTTGCTTTATGTTTCATCAACCGGGCCTGTACACTTTTGATTTTTTTTCTTCTATTTTTGGCCCATCATTTTTAGAGTGAGAGGCCCATAAATTAGAGTTCACCTCACTGGGCATCTTGGTCCCACCATTTTCCCCATTGTCATTCATACTATCAACATTTAATACACCCCCACTAGGTAGGTTTGACATAAAGTCAGTGTTCCCATCCTCGGTATTCGCATCATGTCCACCCCATGCACATTAATGTGACTTTCAACATTCCCATGCAAATTTCCATCCATAATCCTATGCCCACCCGTCTGTTGAACTTCCACCGACCTTTCATCTAGATCAACTATAGCAGCCCCAACCACTGGAATCTGTGCGTTAACATCGGCCGGAAATGTTTCCTCTGGGACCCCTGAAGCATTATGAACAGGTCCGGCAACCTCCACCACCATTGTTTTGTCCCCTACAACAGCCGGATGCTCACTAATGTAATTTGGTAACCACCTACCAGATGCTTCCGACACCCAACACCTATATACTTTGCCTTTCCAACTGATTTTAACTTCTTCATCAATCTTGACCAGCACCTCAACATAAGAACCGGAGAGTTCCGTTTCAGCCACACCACTCTCCACTTCTCGAATAATCTCCCCGAATGCAGCGCCAATTTTTTCCACATTAACATCGGACCTGAGTAGTAATGGAAGACCAGTAATTTTTAACCACGTAAAAGGCTCAACATCCATATTCTGACCCTGCCATAGGTCCACCTCCGAGAGCCAATCACCCCAAAGACTCCCCATTGTCAAAAACTCCTTTGCTTTGATGGTTATCGTGAAGTTAATCAACATTTTTAAACCTCCCAAGTATCTAACCACCATTCTAGTGTTTTTAATCACACTCAGACCAGTCAACAAGTTGCATAATCTGTAGTAATTTTTCGCACGACATATCACCGAAGACCCATCCAAGCCGAAGAAAGAGCAGCACCAGACCGACTCATATACATTTAACCACGTGAATGTCTAATCTTGAGTTGGGGGAGATCCCCCCGGAGACATCCGGGAGTCAACAAAAATCATCGATGACGTTCTTTCTTTCAAACTTACCAGATGGGATTTCAAGCGAAGATCTCAGGGATGACTGCGGGTGCTGTGGTACGTTGGTGGATGTTTACGTGGCGAGAAAGAAAGATAAGTTCAGGAAAATCTTTGCTTTTGTTAGATTTGCAAACGTTATGGATCCAGAAAAGCTGGTGAAAGCACTAAACTGCTTGCGTCCTTTCAGAAGGAGGATATATGCGAAGGTTGCCTGTTTCAGCAAGGAGGATAGTCGGTCTCGGAAGGAGATTCGGCAAGGTAAAATGGGTGAAAACGAGAATAGGGGTGAATGTAAGAATGATATGGGTAATGGGTTTGAAGGTGTTAATTGTCTGAACCCTGGTTCTAGCCGTTTTCAATCGTTCCGGTATTACTGGAAGAAAAGATGTTGGGTAAATAATCACAGCATTATAGTAACTGATGTAGCAATGGATTCCACCCATTTATACTTTGTTTATTGAAGGTCAAAGATAGATGCATGTGTTTACACTTATTATGGTCTAGGTTTCTTAAAAAAAAGCAAGTGTTATGCTGTTAATTTTTAAGTAGCCCTTTATGTAGCTCTCCAACCCTAGGCGATGAAGGGTTCCAGCCGTCATAGGCAAGGTCAGTGGTACGATGTTCCAGGTAGAAGAGGAAAGGCGGAGAGGGATCAAAATCAGCGTAACAAGGAGGTAATATCGAAATTCTTCGTGTTGAATCTTCCTCCTAAGGCTTCGTCAGAGGACTTAAAGCACATTTTCAAGGGGTATGCCGATTAGGTTGGATCGTACATCGCAAGAAAGCTTGGCAGACTTGGTAAGAAGTTCAGTTTTATTTCTTTTCGTAATGTTAGAGATGCTAAGAGATTGGAAGGGGATTTGCGTGATGTTTGGATGGGGTCATATAAACTTTTCGTCGTTCTCTCTAGATTTGTGGATGGGGTAAGGGTTGACGATGGTGTTATGGACAATTACGAGCCTCCGAAAGAAGACGTTGTGCATGAAAACCCTCGTGTAGGTGAACATGCAACCCTAATTCTGGTAATGGAGTTCAAGGAGGTGGGGGAGTCATAGGAAGATCGTTCCATGATGCATTTCTTAATAAACAAACGGACGAATCGTTAGATGTGATTAAGATTGATGATAATGTGGAGGCTTTCCAAGCTTGGCGTGATATTGCACTGGTAGGGAGGGTTAAGAATTTTAAAATTTTGACAGGGCTTCATGATTTGTTGACGGAGTCAAAGTGTGGGTTCGGTGAGATTAAATACTTAGGTGGATTTAGTGTCCTTTTGGTGTTTCATGATATTGTCGACTGTGAATACTTTATGTTGAACAAGGATGTTTGGGATTCGTGGTTTGATTCTCTTGTTAGATGGGAAGGGCAATGGTCGTCAAATGAGAGGAGTGCGTGGATTCATGTACATGGGGTTCCTTTGCAGTTGGCTTTGGATCAATTGTATGAGTTAATTGGTAATAGATATGGTTCTGTGATTCAATCTTCTTGTGTGACGGAGAAGGAAGTGCATTTTTCCTATGCGTATGTGGGGATCCTGTGCAATAAGGATAGTAGGATTGTAGATAAATTCGATTTGTCTTGGAAAGGAAGATTATTTAGGGTGTGGGTGGATGAAGATGTTGGGGAGTGGGTTCCGGATTATGTAGTGGACATGGAAGAAATGGAACATGATGAAGGTGATCGGTTAAGTGGCCGAAATTCTGCGTCCGATTAACAGTTGGAGAAGGATGGACCTGATTTAGAGATGGGTAAAATTGGAGGGGTGGGTATGGACACTTCTTCAAAAGTTGAGGGGTCTGAACAGGCTCCTATTTTGCCGGATGATTAGTTGGTTAATAGTGATAATATTAGTGGTCTTAATGGTGTTTTGAATGGGAGGAAAAAATTTAGGAAAAAACTGCCTTTTAAAAAACAGGGTCTGCTCTCCTGAAGTCCAAGAGAGGCCCAAAAAGAGGCCGAAAGAGGAGTGTACTTCTTCTGATCCTTTTGGTCTTGATAAATTTATTGGTATTCTAAAGGCAGGCCCAAATTATAGGGATGGGTATGTAGAGGAGTCAAGTGGGTTACAGGAATTTTGTACACCTGATTTAAATGTTCGGGTAAACTCGGGAGTTGGGTATGGAGGTTCGGTAGCCGGTGTAGCTCCAAATACAGAGGGGAGGGTCGTTGATAATGAGGTGGTATTAAATGATACGATGGAGGAGGTTTTCAAGGAAGCAAGCAACACTGTTGATCTTGGGAATAGATTGGGGGCATAACATTTGGCCGAGTTTTTGCCTCATGTTTGTGATTCTATCAGGAAGGAAGGGTTTCAAGGGGTTAAATCATGAATATTATGTCAATGAATATTCGTGGACTGGGAATTCAAAGGAAAGCTCAATGGGTTAGGGATATGAGATTGCAACAAGAGGTAAGTTTTTTGATGCTTCAAGAGACCTAGAATTTTGATTATAGTTCGGTCGATTGGGGGAGAAGAATTTTTCGGGCAGAGATTGTTGAAGCGTCTGGTAGATCGGGTGGTTTAGTCTCGTTGTGGGATGTTTCTGTATTTTCGGTTTTAGATGTTAAGAAGTCTAGAAATTGTCTATTGGTAGTGGGAACGCTTAAAGGTACCCCGGTTTTTACTTATGTTCTGAATGTGTAGGCGCCTAAGACTAGTGTTGGGAAACGTGCATTATGGGCGGAGATTAGTGGTTTGATGGGTTCGGGTGAGGGTATGTGGATTTTGGCAATCGATTTTAATTCGGTGAGGAATATTGACGAACGGAGAAATTCGAAGTTTAGCGAATCGGCGGCTGAAGAGTTTAACGTGTTTCTGGAAGATGCAAATCTACACGAGTATACTTTGAAGGGGAGGCGTTTTTCTTTTGTTTCAGGTAATAAGATGAGACGTATTGATAGAGTGTTTGTAGATTGCAATTTTATGATCGAATGGCCGAATGCGGAGTATCGAGCTTTGGGTAGAGATAAATCAGATCACAGTCTGTTGATTTTGAAGGTAAAATCATTAAATTACGGACCGAAATCGTTTTTTTTTTTTCAATTCATGGCTCGATAGAGCTGATTTTGATGGAATGGTGCGAAAAACTTTGGAGGAAGGTGTTTTTAATGGGGCTCCGGATGTACGTTTGATGAGTAAATTTAGAAGGTTGAGACAGGTTATTAGCGAGTGGAAGGTTGCGGCTATGGAAAAAGAAGCAGCTGAAAAACTGGTCATTGATACAGATTTACAGCGCCTGGATGCGATTCTGGATGATAGGGATCTTGATGAGGTAGAGCAGTGGGTTTTCCAAGAATCTAAAAAGCGTCTGCGTGAGTTGGAACTTATTCAACTAGCGGATCTTCGTCAAAATGCCAGATATAGGTGGGCTGCGGAAGGAGATGATAATACAAGGTTTTTTCACGGTTTAATTAATAAAAGGCGAAGTGCAAATTTAATTCCAGGTTTGATGATTGGGGGAGAGTGGGAAACGAAACCAGACTCTGTCAAAAGAGAGGTATTGAGATTTTTTCATGAAAAATATGTAGAAGATATGAAGGATCGTCCGACTTTGGCTTGCTATGGTTTAAAAACGCTGCAGCAACAAGAGGCGGATGGTTTGATTGGGGAGTTTTAGGTGAAAGAAATTAAAGAAGCGGTTTGGGATTGTGGGGATGATAAAGCGCCAGGGCCGGACGTGTTCAATTTTAGATTCATAAAGAGATTTTGGGATTGCTTCGAAGATGATTTTGTGGGTATACTGAGGAATTTTTACAATAATGGAGCATTTAGTCGGGGTGTTGGTTCGTCTTTTATAACTTTGGTAAATAGGGGTAAATGATATGAATTCATCAGTGGGCTATCTGAACCTCTCTTATAATTTTAAAAGAATTGGAAACGATAAGCAGCCTCTACAATGATGTGTCAGTTGGCTCCAAATCATTTCTATGTTCGGCCCGGTGATATAAACTAAACTAACTGTTAATTGTGTGGATTAACGTCGCGTTGGCATATGGTCTTAGTACCGAAATCTCATTTGATAGAATGCCAAAATCTGAGGTTTCTGGTCTTTAAGGTGTTAGTACATCCGGGGTGAACTGGACGTATCTCAGAATAAAGGAGTGGCACACGTGTTGTACGTTGGGTTCGCAGCCAAACTGAGGCACCTCTATGTCAAGTCCAAGCAAAAGAAAAAGAAAAACCAAAAGAAAATAGAATAAATTCCAATAAGGAGGCGTCTGGGAATCCTAAAAGAGCAAAAATATTCGAAATGCCAAAACCCTAATTTTCATTTAGAATTTGCTCTAAGGTAACAAATCATATGCCTAAAGCATCGTACCGATAAATCATTTAAAGGTATGTGACTTGAACCCTGGTTTGGATCTCACTGGTCTCTTTGTTGCATCGTTCATGTAGACCTGATCACCACTGAGTCCATTCCTTGTAAATACGGATGACAATAGCTTATTCACCGGTTACGAGGAAGCTTTCTGCATGCCTTGATACGAGAATGTGTCGCGTGTGCAGGGAACTCCATTTAATCAGTATTAATCATTACCTTAACATATCTAAAGTGCCTAGCGATAAAACATGATTTTGAGTTTAGGTGGACAACAATATTGACAGTTGTTGTAGGATGCTTATTGGTAATTTAGATATAGACTGCATAAAAGGGAGGGTTCCAGTTTAGTCCATGCACTGATATGACTCCCTAACTGATGAAACTCACAAAAATGTGCATGTGAATAGTTATCTGTTTTCCATTAGTTTTTTTCTACAATTTATCATGAAAATCACAAAAAGATTTTATCTCTATCTTTGTTTTGATTACCGATGTTGGAATTCTAATCCATTGTAATCTTAATATTTTAGAAAACGAAGCTGGAAAGCCAACTAATTGAAACTTGAAAATTTCCTGGTCAAAATTGTAATTTATCAAGTCTCGGGGTGGAAAAGTTTGAAATTTGAGTCGAAAAAGGAAACATCTTCTTAAAACTGAGTAAAAATGCATGTTTTAACGAGTCGAGGGTTAAAATGTAATTTTGAAAAGTTCAGGGGCATTTTTAGAAATTCAGGGTGGAACACGACTATGATGCCTAATCATCCCAAAATTTGGACGACTAGCATCATAATCGTGTATAATATTCATAATCGTGTGGAGAGACACACGAGTAAGGTTTAAATCATCTAAATCTAATCGTGTGAAAAAGGGGCGAGTATGATGTGTAGTCATGTAAAAGAGACACGACTAGCCCTCTTAGTCGTATGAATGAGGGACGAGTAAGGGTTAGTATAAATACCAACAGTTTGAAATTTTCCTCATTCTTCCACAAACTCATCCCTGTTCATCTCTCTGTGCTCTCTATACGATCCTAAGACCCCCTTAACATCTTGAAACTTTGATTGTGGATTATTACTAAACACAACTTAGGTATTAACATATCTTAATGTCAGACCTTAATATCGATCAAGGATTAATGGGTTAAATCGAAGGTTTTATGAATGAACCCTAACCGACCAAAAAACCGATTAATAGACCCACTAAACAGGTTTAATCACTAACAGTCAACATTGGGGTTTGTTAATCGGTTAGTTTAGAACCTATTAATGCCAACATCATCACCCAAATTGACCCACATAGCATTTTTGAAATTCAAAAATCTGACACAGATGTTTTAGGCGACTACGATTCGTAGTCATGTGAAAACCAGCTGACTACTCCCTTAGTCGTGCCTATTTCTGGACGACTATGAGCTAATCGTGTGAAAAACAGACGACTAGCATTCATAGTCGCCTGTTGCAGAAAAATTGGCAAACATTTGCCGTTTTGTCCGATTTTACGTCGTTTTGATATTTCTAATGTTCGCTTTGAATGTATAGGCACTATGGACTACGAAAGGTCAACACTCTCCAAGTGGAAGGTGCATGGAATTTTTTCTATAACACTACATGGTCTGAAGGAACATTAATCACCACACACTTAATGCACTCCCTAAATAAAGTTTAATTCTTCTCAACAACATCAAAGCTAAACATATTTCATAACAAAATTAAAACAAGGATACGGCAATGAATCTAAATCTTGTTTCTAGGAAGACAGTAGAAATGGAAGCCTCATAAGCCCTAAATGTGAGTCTGTTGTTACCATGGCAAGAGAAATGTGTGTTGTTGAGGTATGTTCTTAATGACGTCTAGTACGTGTCTGTTATCCAGATGCATTAAATCTCCACCTCCCATCAAAATTAAATAGTTGATTGAAAAGAACAGAGAGACATGAGACGAAATGACAAGTAAAAAGCTGGTTAGGCAAGAATCTATCAAAGATATTGGATTGTTGCTCACGGCAACAACTGCATATGTAAGTCTTTTGTTCCCAAAATACCTAACATTAATAAACTTAGTTTTTTTTTTTTTGAATGATCAACAAAATATTTTATTCCACCAATGCTAGCGGGTTACTACCGATACACCATACAACCAAAATGTACATATTATAAAGGCCTATCACCAACCGACATTTGAAAGATTAAAATTACACCTAGTATTCCAATCCAAAGATTGTTTAAAACATAGAATAAAAAAAGGTACGTACAGATTAAACTTATCATATAATAAACTAATTTGATGTGAACATATTTATAGAAAATATGTTTTATGCATCAAATAGTCTGTTTGTTTGATGCACACATTAGAAGTCCTATTGGTTGACGGGTTAAATAGGCAAATCTAGACACGACACATATATAACATATTTATTTGTATCAAACATATCTAACTGTGATGTCTATGTATTATATTTTGGGTCAACTTGTTTAATGCTGATTTAGAATACGAGTAATATATAATACATATAACATGATGGCTTTCTTATATAAGCAACCAATGACTCTAGCTCTCATCAACTTCTATTTTTTAATTCGTTTTGTGTTATGTATGCACCAATAATATGGTGACTCTTCACATACATAACCTACATCTATTCATTATGTTTGTATTAATTGTATAGCCTATAAATTGTGGCTCATGTATATTGTATCATATACACTCAATGAATAAGACTTCTCTCTTCTATCCCTCTCTAAATCTTCCTCTAATATTTGTTCATAGTTCTTATATTTTGTATGCTAGTAGGCCGTTGTTTTACAACACGTTATCAGCACGAATTGCTTTTGGAGTGGATCATATTATGATAAGGTAACTCGAGTTTGTTTCAAACAAAATCCATATCGTAATTCATATAATATTGGGTTATGTTAGAGATTTTTTTTATTTGCCGAACATTAGTTCTATTGCAATACCTACAAGTTTAGATAAAAAATTATGTGGATGTGTTGTTCACTTGTTTGACAAATCTTTACTATCAAACTAAGAATTCTAAAAAAGAGATTTTCTAACACACTGAAAAGTGTATTAATAAAAGCCGAAAAATATTTATGCTCTTTTAAGTAAAATTGGTATATTATTAATTTGTATTATATATCATGGCATGTTACATAATGAAGTCTCTACATCTTTGTGACACGATAAAGAAAGAAACGAAAACGAGGTGATTAATGAAATGATAGCCTATTTTATAAATTTAATTTAATCCCTTTTAGTATTATATTAAATTTGTATCTTTAATTTTCATTCATAAAATAAATTATTTCATATGTATTAACTTATCTTTTATACATAATGTCTAATTTGCCATTTTACATTCCATTAATGTATTAATTTAATGTCAAACAATCATAAAGTATGCTTTATAGTCATTATATGCTATTAATATGTCATTATAATAACATTATTTATCTCTTAATCATGAAACACCAATGTGGGATTAAAGAGACATTAGTTGCTAATAAAGTTGATTCAATTTCTTTGGTTTAAGCTAAAACATTAACAGCTTTTGGTGATACAAGACGACAAGACTAGTAATAACGACTTTAGTTGTCTAATTTCAAGATTATGAGAATTATATAATATATGGGTAGCATAGAACTGTTTTATATGATGGTATCTAAAATGTTAGAAATTGTATAATAGTTTCAGATATTTGTGAATGTTATCAAATTCATGCTTATATTTTGATATTTGAAATGGTTGTGATGAAAAGGCTATGCATCTTGATAAACTACACATAAATTATATGTTTTTCTTATAAATGATGAAACACTTTATTTCACAAAGGTTATACCATAATTTGCTTTATTGGTAACATGTTATGACATCATATGTTGGATTATGTATACAATTGACTACCTTGTATTTTATATGCTATCATTTACTTAGCATTGAACAGAACAAATAAAACAAAGTTATGGTTTATTATCACTCTCATGAAAGATTTATATTTGACATCCAAAGTGTCATACACCTTGAATCTCATTATCATATTATAAAAGGCCGTAAGATGTTGGGCCGATAATATTATGCGACTTGGACATATAATTACTGCTCCATAGATGTTATGTGAAGAAAAGTTTATATATGACGGACATTGGATAAAACAAATTTTGTTTGATTGTCAAACCTCAAATATGCTCTTGAAGTAGCAATGTCATTAAAATTGGGTGAAAGGTTTGAAGTGACTTTATATCCGTCCAAAATGGAAAGAATATCCATGAAATGTTTTTGGATTCTATCTCATTCCCTAAAGTGAATGTGATGAAAAAATGATCGGTATAAAGGTTAAAGATCATGTATATAACTAAGGAAGTTGTAATGATTCCACCATGAAAGTTTTGTGGTTATAATCCATTCCCTGAAGTGAATGTGATGATATAATGATCAGTGTAAAGTCCATGATCATGGTAATTGAGGAACTATAATTGATTCTTAACTTTATATGGGAAAATTGGATAAAACAAATTTTACCTATCATACCTCAAATGCGCTCCTCAAGTAGCAATACCATTAAAAGGGTATGAAAAGTTTGAAATGACTTTCTATTCTTATGTCCAATAAAATAATAAAGCTTGGTTGGTTTTACTCCATTTCTTGAAGTGAATGAGATTATATAACAATAATTGAAATTGTCAAGATCATGGAGATAATTGAGAAAGTTGCCATAATGGTCATAATGTGATCAACCATCAAAGATTATAATAATAGCCAAGTTAATAATGAGATTGGTCATCAAAAATGCAATAATGATCATGTTACTAATGAGATTGACCACCAAATGTGGCAAATAAAAGGAGTGATTATAAAACATGATGGTTTGAACATTAAAGTTACAATACATTCTTTCATATCTTACGTTTGTATTACATACGTGCAAGTAATACATATATGATCATAAACCAGGAGCTTATGGATCATAATTATTTAATTAGTTGGCATGACCGGTAAGACCACACCGAGTCGATGATGATGTGAACATAATAAATAACTTAAAGATTCTTCAATCTGATACATAGCATGTAATGTTTGCTCTTAAGCAAAATTATATATTTGTCATATAAAGTGGGGTGAGTATCACTATATATTTTGGAATTGATTAAAGGATACACATATCCTAACATGATACCATTTAGTATTTAAAATCGATGCATCTTCTAAATGGTTATCAAGTTTGCAACCTGAAGTTTGCTTGATTTATGGCTTAGCTAATAAGATAGCAAGCATATTATTCTAGATTGGCATATTTAATCAATTCCCAAGATAATAATGATCATTGGAATAAGTGTTGAACTTCATATAGCTTATGTTCATACACATTAAAAACTGTTTCTAAATAAACCCTAACCTTTGTGCATGTTATATGTGTCATATTCATAAAAGATAGGATTTTTATTGATGGAAAATGATTGTTCTTGTGTTATTAATGTGTCTATAACTTGTATGAGTTAGTATGATGATATTCTAGGATTTTGGATGGTTATAGTTGTGTGTTGTTGATATTAGATGTTTAGGCCCGTTTGAAGGATTATGTGAAATCCATGATGTTGTGATGCGTTTTGTTGATTGGTTATGATTAGGATTTGCTTTAGGATGATCCTAGAACAGTAGGATATTATCGGACAACGTCATTATGAGGTGAAATCTGGATATTTGCCATTTAGGGCAAACTTGCATGTTGATGTGATATTTACATGTTAAACATACTATTTTGGGAAAACGCTCGCATTCGGGACTGTTAGAATGATGATAACTTAGAGGTTTTTGCTTGAAATATGTTTATTAATGTTTTATGATTGATATTTGGTGTTTCCACACGTTCCGGATCTGATTTTGAGGGTTAAACGCGTGAAAAATCGGAACAGGACTGCAGGGGGCGATTGGGGGCCCTAATCGCCTATGCTGAAGGTGATTAGGAGCCCAATCGCCTATGCTGAAGGCAATTAGGAGCCTAATCGCCTATAGGGAGGGCGATTGGGGGCCTAATCGCCTTCACTGAGGGTGATTACGATCCTAATCACTAGTTAAAGCCAAGATTAATGCAAATCACAAGTAATTAAAGAACGGGTCATTTATTAAGATGTCAAAATCATGTCATATTATTCATACATAAACGGAAAATTGTTTTTAATTCAAATAAGGAGGCTTCTCATATATATATCCCGATTCCTTGGGATAAAGAGATGAAGCCTCTTCATAACACCCGACGTCCCATTAAGAGATTCCCCCGACCCAGCTCGCCATGCTTTTCATCATTCATCAATTACCTGAAAGATATGTTTAAAATCGTCAATATATAAATATTGGTGAGTTCACAGGTTTTAGTTATCAAAACATAAACTTTTGGGAATTTTTCCATGTTATGACAATTTATAGGAGTTGCAAGTTCCTACAATTCTACTTGAGCCTATAATCAAACCAAGACAAACAATAATGCCCCGCTTCAAGTCGTTACTCGGTATTCTTACGACTTATTTTCAGAATACGTGCACCCCAGGCATACGCCGATGCATAATCGACGCTATCGATTAGGGGTGGGCCTTGTCAGGCACCAATAGTACTATTCAGATATTCCTTCGGTTTCACTTTCCTGAATTAATGATTATAGTAGTGAGGTCTCAACCCCGAGTGGCGATCATAACTCAAGTACCAACTCGTCATACATTTCCCTAACATATCTTTCCCCCGAAAACGTTAAAATAGTTTAAAGATGGGGCCGTGAAACTCACCTGAAACTGTGCTCGGCTCAAAGAAGTAAAATAGCAAATTTGGTGGTCTCGCACCTACAAATGTTTCTAGGCGTATAAGTCACTACACCTATAGTGCAAGTGCCTTGGCAAGTTGTACACCCAACTCCCCGACCACGTGTTATCCCAATTCCCGTTTAATTAGACGCGCATCCTAGGTCCATTGGCGATGGATTACCCTTTTCTTTATATATTAATCTTGTTAATATTATTTGTAACATGTACACTATTATTCTCGACACAATTCTACCTAACATATAATTATTTTCCCATTTAAATAATTATACTTAGGATCGCATCGTTCAATATAACGTATTCTTATCTCCCGACCCGACTCACTTTGCCACATATTTATTTTCCCATTTAAATAAATATGCTAAGTTCTTGTCGTTCGATACTATATTTTAACGCCCGACTCAACTCACCATGCCGCACATTTATTTTCCCATTTAAATAAATATACTAGGGTCTTGTTGGGACTTACACGTTCGTAGATATACTTCACCTACTTGTCTCGGTTTTCCTTCTCGCGTATCTATTTTCCCATTTAAATAGATATACTAAAATTTCGTCGAGACAAGTATGTATCTATATATCAATGTGTGCGTTCTCTTTGTTAAGTCCATACGTTGTCTAACGTTTTAATTCATTAGTCTTTCTCCCACGAATATTTGTTCCAACACTTAGGAAAGTGTTACATCAGTTTCACCCATGTTATATATATTTTACTTCCTAAAATATATATTTTCACGTTTTGCCGCTATGGCATTTTTCTCTAGTTTGTCCGTTTATACGTCGTCGTTAGTTTATGTTACTAAGTCCATTAGTTAACTTTTTCCACATTTTCTTCTAATATCCGTTCTATGGTATATTATTCATACTTCCAATCCCGAACGTATATTACTTGAAGAAAAATATACTTTTATCTTTTTAGTACAACTAGTTACTTGTATCCCAAAAATGTTTCCGATACTTTTATATTCCCATTTATATAAAAGTATCCATTTTTGCACAAGTTTTCCTCACGTTGTTACTCTTGTCCAATATTTTACGAAACCTTTATTTTTGTCAAAAACCTTATGTTAACTTAACCACTTATTTTTATAAAAACTTCTATTTTTATAAAAATACATTTTCACAACTTACATGAGTAGTTTTCTTATGTTTACTAAAATTATACTTGGAAAAACTACTATTTGTGCTTTTGACACCAAACTTTCCATAAACACATTTTTGGACCAAAGTTTCTAAAATACTTTATTTTAGTCCATTAACTTTCAAAGTCTTATCATTAGTCCTTTCATTTCTAAATGTTACTTTTTCCATCCAAACTTTCAAAGTTAGCAATTTTTCATCCAACTAGTGGACTTTGAAGATCCATATTTCACATGTTTGATTCTTTTTACATTTTTCCGCTTCCATTAATCTTTTAATCCATTAATAATGCTACTAACATGTATGTATTATGTTTTTATCCAACATTTTCCATTTTCACTTAACTAAGTAAGTAGACTTTAATTATGAATCTTCTACATGCAAGATCATCTAACCCATTTTACTATATTTTTGACATTAGTTAGTCATCTTATGATGATCAAAACCATATTTTATCACTTATCAATCTCTTTCAAAAATAATATCTTGATCATCATCCTCTTTACATGCATGTTAATATTTTCGTATTTCATTAGCCATTTTATTACCAACAATAATTTTAAGGTTCATCCATATCATCATTCATCCATTTTGTTCTTGTATGACATATAATAACTTTTATATTTCAAAACCATATTAACCCATCAATGTACAACTTGCTCTCAAGAACACAATACATGAATATTAATAACAAAACAAGGTGATTACTTACAACTAGCTCAAGGCTAGGGAAGACAAGAACCTTGGATTGGATGGGGTTTAGTGTGTTCTTCCAATGGGTTAAGCTCCAAGATCTTGAAACACACAATGGGGTTTTGAATGGATGATGATTTAGAGATGATTTGTTAATGTGAAAATTGAAAGAAAAGCTTTGATGGGGGTGGGGTAGCTCACGGCCACAAGAGGAGAAGAAGAAGGAGTTTGTGGGTTTTTGATTCAAGTGTATTATGTTGCCTTATAATAACCTCTCCATATCTTATAAAGATTTGATGATATCTTATCAAGATTACATGGGTTATTATTAATAAAAAAATAAATAAAACTTACACACTAGAGGGTGTTTTGGCCGAGATTTTTAGAGAGAGAGAAGAGGGGATTAGTCAAGTTCCACCCAATAGGATTACATGCATACTTAATCTCATGATTGCAAATATCTTTGGTATGTTAAGTAATTAAAAAGGATGAGATTAATGTGGGTGGGTTTAGGCCGGCCCCTTGTGGGTTTTAGGTGGGGTCCACTTTGCTAAATATTTCTCATTATTAATTATGTTTTAATCTCTTCTCGTTCGGGTATTTTTCGAGCTTTTATCGCGCATCCACCGGATATTAAAAATACCTTTAATAACCTTAAATTATGGTCCGGGTTAAGCGTTGATAAATTATTTAGGCTCTTGCCGGGTGAATTTATTAGTTAGGCGCGTATCGGGTGCGGTACGCGCACTTTATTCGTTACCGGGAGATTTGTATAATAAGCTTTCACGTATGGCTTTGGAGTTCCAAAACTCATCTTATTTTGTGAATTTACGTTTTATTTTATATTCCGGCTGTCCGGGATTCGTTTCGCTTATTTAATTTTTACCGGGTAATCGCCAGTGTCCATACCGGATAGATTTATTCGCACATGATTCCGTCATGTTTTGTCATTAAACATATGCATTCCTATGCATTATTTGGGAATTGCTATTATTCTAAGGCCTCAATTAAATAATCAACACATAATTATATTTAATTACGTTAATTACGTTAATTAATTAGTACGGAATTACCTTATTTTTGCCGGTTGTTACATTCCACACGTTCCGGATCTGATTTTGAGGGTTAAACGCGCGAAAAATCGGAACAGGACTGCAGGGGGCGATTGGGGGCCCTAATCGCCTATGCTGAAGGTGATTAGGAGCCCAATCGCCTATGCTGAAGGCAATTAGGAGCCTAATCGCCTATAGGGAGGGCGATTGGGGGCCTAATCGCCTTCACTGAGGGTGATTACGATCCTAATCACTAGTTAAACTCTGAATTGCATGTCTTATAGCCCTAATCGCCTATAAGACACCAGAATAGGCCTAATCGCCTGTTGTTGAGGGCGATTAGAGCCTAAATGCTTATACTATAGGCGATTAGCCTTCCTAATTACTAGTTGACTTTTCCTAATTGCTAGCTGACTTTTCCTAATTGCTAGTTGACTTTTCCTAATCGCATATGTTGCTGTTGTAAGTGTATTTTAACATTCCGAGACCCGATTCGACACCTAGGAACATGCTAGAAACCCCGTAACATGCCTAGTAACATGGTAACACGTGCTCGGACTTATTTATGCGTTATTTGAACTGTATGCTAGATTCGGTGAACTCTTACACGTGTTAAGTGTTGTTTGCGTATTATGTATGATGCCTTGTAAAAGATGAACACGTGGGATGTCGGGTCACCAATGGGATGTCGAGTCTTGTCTCACATTGTCTGGTTGTCAGTCAAACGTATAATGGTCATGGACTGGACATTAGGGACTAATGAACCCAACGGGTTATTAGTCTAACGTTACACACGCATCTTATGACAGGTCGCCACTAGTTGGGGCTATCATACACATAACGGTATACTCATAAATAGAAGACGCAACCTAAGGTGAGTTCACGGCCCCACACTTTACTGTTTTCGTTTTCGGGGGAGAAACATGCTCAAACTCTTTCATCACACATTTTCATGTTATACTATGGCTAACATCTTATTACTATACGGTTCATCTAAATTCCCTTAGAAACCACTAATATGGATATATAGTGGGGAAATGTGGATAGTACTATTGGGAACTGACAAACCCCACTCGACTGCTGGAGGCCGGGCGGGTGCATATTGTCTCTAAACACACAGGGCCTACCGGTGATGACGGTAGTCCGGAAATAAGGGTTACACAGTAACAACACAGTCAGCAATGGTTTCACCCGTAGTAGTAATATTACATAACGCCTAGCTAGCGTTCACACAAGCATAGTAGTAACATTAACGGTTTTCAAGGATTGGACTAAACGTTTAAATAAAACATGTGAACTCACCAGCATTATATGTTGACTCTTTTAGCATGTTTTCTCAGGTCGCTAAGGTAGCAGCGGCCAGCTAGGCGCACGGAGTCGCACTGGAGTCGTACTCGCGTCTAGGATCATTTATGCATGTCTTTTGTTGTTAAACTCTTAAACTCGTGTCTTTATTTACTCATGACTTTGTAAACTTTAATGCTTCCGCACTTTCAACAGATGGTTTCAAATCTTATGCATGATTTTATTTACGTATGTTTTACATTTAGACGTCGTTTATTGTGACCGTTGACTTGGATCCTGGTGTGTCACACGCCTCGCGGTAGAACTCCGCTTGTGGAAATTTGAGGGTGTGACACTTGACAATAAAAATATATTATCGAATCGACGAGATCCTAGTGTATTTACTTAATGGGAAAGTAAATATGCGGTAAGGCAAGTCGAGTCGGGAGTATTAAAATATTATATCGATCGACAAGATCTTAGTATAATTATTTAATGGGAAAATAATTATACGTCAAGTGAGTCGAGTCGAGAATAATATTAGACAAGTTAATTAATATTCATGAAAGTATAAATGTAACTTGTAACAAGGGTAATCCATCACCAACGGACCTAAGACATATGTTTAACTTAAACCGGGAATTATATGGTGGTGTTGGGAGTTGGGTGTACAACTTGCCGGAAAAACACACGCTATAGACTTTGTGACTTACACGCACTAGGACGTTCGTAGGTGCTTAACCTCGGACTTGCTATTCTCTGCTATTTGATTGCGCGCTATACTTCAGATGAGTTTCACGGCCCCTCTTTACTGTTTTACTTGGGGGAAAGATATGTTTGTCAAATGTTGTCACATGTTGAAATGTTTTCAAAGGTTAAAATGTGATGAGTGGCATGATGAGTACTTGAGTTTTGTTGTGTGTTCGCCACTCGGGGTTGAGTCCTCGCTACTGTAACCATTAATTCACGGAAATGAAACCGAAGGAATATTTGGATAGTACTATTGGTGCCTGACAAGGCCCACCCCTAATCGATAGCGTCGATTATGCATCGACGTATGCCTGGGGTGCACGTATTCTGAACTAAGTTGTTATTTGCCGAGAAACAACGGGTGATCGCGGGGCATATTTATTAGTCTTGGTTTGGTTATGGGACTCAAGGGATTGCTCATCATCGTAGTTTTGTAGGAGTTAGCTACTCCTTACAAAGGCCACAAATTGTGCTGGATCTGCACAGGGTGTAAAAATGTTGTTATTACGAAACTAAAACCTGTGAACTCACCAATATTTTATATATTGACGTCTTTTTAAACATATCTTTCAGGTAACTAAGTGCTGAATAGAAATGGTGCTAGTGCAGTGGAATCCAGGATGTCGGATACTTGTCGGGGTTTCATCTATTGTTACCCTCGGGTTGGAACCTAAACGGAAAAACCCCATTTATGAACTTCTTGTTTGTTGTTTTGTGAAATATTGTAACAAGATACTTATTTTCGACATCTTGATAAAATGATCTTTTCTAATTATGTAACAGCCCACTCCCGTACCGCGATATTGTCCGGGCATGTCCCGATTTTGCATTTGGTCGTAGGCAATTCCCACGCCAAAACGCGTCACGATAGGGAAGGTATCCCACCTCTTATAAAGAAGTGTTAGTTCTCCTTCCCAACCGATGTGGGATCGTTACAATCCACCCCCTTAAGGAGCCCAGCGTCCTCGCTGGCACAACGGCCCGGCCCTGGCTCTGATACCATTTGTAACAGCCCACTCCCGTACCGCGATATTGTCCGGGCATGTCCCGATTTTGCATTTGGTTGTAGGCAATTCCCACGCCAAAACGCGTCACGATAGGGAAGATATCCCACCTCTTATAAAGAAGTGTTAGTTTTCCTTCTCGACCCATGACCCTTTGATCCTATGTGATTGGCCTTAATAACTCAAAAGTGGTATTGAAATGTCACAAGCTTACAATATGTTGATCCTTATTTACAAAACTTACCATATGGTTAACATATATACACGGACAAATACCAACATGGCACACACATAAATGGATCGACTCTAAACATGTTTAATTCACTAGGCCAAATGAGTATGTGTGTATATGGACATGATGATTGGCAAGAAAATCGGTTTTGAAACATATTTCATTTGCTAAAAAATTTAGGTGTGGATCCAATCTAACTTAAAAAGTTAAAGCTTCGAAGGTTAGTTGATATTATATATGAATCTAATATATTAACATGTTTTGTATCAACTACAATGCATATATTATTTCTTTTACTCCTATGTAAATGTTAACATTTTTTTTGCAGATTCATTTCAGCGAAGAACATACTAATTTGAACAAACCAATAGCCATACAAATGTCTAAGGTTGTATTTTTTTTAATGTTTTTGACCTTTTTGTGTATCTTTTATAAACATGTTTGTTATGTCACGTGCTATATTGTATGTGTTTTATTGTAAGATAATGGTAATAATAGTGTTGAGATTATTTACTATGGTATAATGTTTAGTCCCTACAAGTCTGATTTTCAACGTGAATTTATTGAATAGGTAATATTAATATTTATTTTAATCTTCTTTTAACTCGCGTATTAAACTTTTGCACTTTTTTTAAGGATCGAATGATTGAACCTCAAAGAAATAGATTCAAGAGGCTTAATGAATGAAAATGGAGTCAAGCACTAAGCTGGAAACTCTAGTCAATATATCTCGAGAGTCAATTCAGAAATAAAACATATTTCATACGATTTAATATTCTATTTTCTTTAAACGTTGTGTTATTTTCAGTATCATAGTTTTATGTTGTTCATTCTAATAACTTTTTACTCTAATTTAGTCAATAATGATATGATTTTTCTTCATTTTAAATACTATTTTGACTTTGCAAATCAAAAACAAGAAAACAAAAATAGACGTGCCCGCTTAAAATAGATCTGTATTATTATTATTATTATTATTATTATTATTATTATTATTATTATTATTATTATTATTATTATTATTATTATAGACTCGTGTATTACACGGGTTTAAGGATAAAGTTTATGTAATTTTATTATATATGTTAAATATTTTTTCACTAAAAATCACGTGGTGTCATAAATATGTCATAAATTAAATATTATGTAGCATAAAATTCAAAAAAAAAAATTGTCTTCGCTTCTAAGATTCTCTTGGGACAGTATTAGGGGTTCCATATTTTGTTTTGAATTATAAATTTAGGCATTATAGTCTTACAAATTAGGTAGTTAGCAATAGAGGAAACAACATTGCAATCAAGATGGCCATTTATGTTTAGGGTAGTGGGGGTGGAATGTGCATGGTGGCTTTTTGTCTTTTGACTAGTCATCGAATGAAGAATGGAAAACATAATGAAAAGTTCAAAATAGACCATTGGCATTTGGGCTTATTGATTAAGTATATGGACTGGACTGAAAAGGTAAATAATCGAGCTATGGATATCATTAGTTATTAAATTATAATAAAATAATAATATGTGGGAATTCAAATACCAAAATCATAAACGTTAGTCGTAGAAATACATGGACAATTATTTGGATTTCAACTATTGCAATAAGTTGCGTTTACTTTTACAACAACTGAGTTATGAATGAAGCAAAAAAACCATTACACAACAATCCAATCTCTTTCTAGCAAAATCTTGTCTTTCACATTCACAATACAGTATTCAACTATCATATATTTGGTTTAGAAAAACACGCCTAAGGCGTAATGGGCTGCATTTCAAGTAGCTTATTTATAATTATACTTCAATTAGACCACGCTAAAAACCTATGAAACAAATAAAAAAAAAAGTTATATGATCACTTTGTGCCTTCCATACGAAAAGCACACCTCACTCTGTGCTCGATTTAGATCTCGACACCTAGGTGCGTTTCTCAATTTTCAAAACCAATAGTATATCATATTCATCTAAAACCCTAACTATAATTAGTTCATGTTCAAACCTAGAAAAAGTAATCAAATACTTATACTTAGTTAATAACCGGATCAACTACTAATTAAACACCTCATAAATTCAAATCCAACCTTCAACATCTATATTAAAGAGGTTAACTCGTTCAACTTATATAAGTATAAAATTTTATAGATTATCCAAAAGTCCTAAGTTAGTTGCACCTTTTTAGGTGCAGGTTATTCAAAATATTGTTCTGTATAAACTCTTATTAGCAGGGTGTTTGCGCATTGCGACGAGAACACAAACACTTCTAAGGGTATGCATGGTTCAGTTCATTTTAGTTATTAGCCTCAATCGAAACCGAAGTCATCAGTTAATTGATTTTATTAATCAAACTGTTAATTGGTTAGAAGACATACAACTAAATTGATCTCATCATGATTCAAGTACTTCAAACTTGAGCTTTTAGTTTTCAACTTTAATGTTTAAGACTTATTTTTCCTTATTCATATGTTACTTTGTTGTATCAATGGTTTCTTGAATTACTTGATAATTTAAATGCTAAATATATTAGCTGCTAGATATGCCTTTGCACCTATTCTAAATATATATTGTCTCTTTAGTATACATATTTATTCTTATTTACATAATTAAAATTGTTGCTTTATCATATTATAGTACATTAATTTTTGTGCTACATCGTAACATACATTTTATCTTAATATCAGATTTGTATATCACGGGAAGATCCGGGATATAACCTATAGTAATAAAAATAAAGAGGTTGGTTGTTATATATTGATTGGAGTAGGGATAAGCTCTCAAAACTCATTACCGATACTGAAAACTCTCAAAACTCATTACTGATACCGAAAACATACGGTACGGGTACCGGTATGGAATTAGTATTTTACCTTAAAATACCAATACCATACTGATCCCATACTGATACCATTTAATACTGAAACTAAAACCTCTAAATGTGGATACTGATACCGAACAACCTTGATACGATACGGTTTAAAATCGATATCGGTTCGATATCGGGGACAATATATACTCATCCCTAGACTAGAGCATCTTTTTAGCCTTTAGCATTAAGTAGAGTAGCATCACTCACTCTCTCTCTCTCTCTCTCACGCCTACACACAATCCCACGATCGTTTCTGGGTTTTTGGAAAAAAATATAGAATCTTTTCTAAAAAGATTTGTACTTTATTTTCCATTCCATTGAATGTATGTATTATCATCATGAGAAACCCTCTTTCTATTTCTCTTTCTGAAGGTGGGTTTTCTGGAATGGAATCTGTCTTCTCAGGTTCGTAATTTCCCTTCTTTTTTTTGTAATAAATATTTGTTCATAATGCATGATTATTACTTGTTTATTATTTGTTGTTAACTGTTAATATATGTTCTTTTCAAGATTTATGCGTTTTGATTCTTGAAAATGTGGGCTTCACCACGAACAACATTTTTAGTTATTATTATTATTTCATAATTAATGAGTATTTTTTTTGTTAGTGATGCATGCTATGTTCTTCATTCTTTGCTGCTTCCTTTACATTTTTTCTGTTTTTGCTTTATATTTCAAGTGTTTTTTCTTTAATTCTTGAAAATGTAGGTTAAAAATAGCGGTTTATTTTGAGATTTCTGGACTTTTTTATTTTTTTAATGAGGCATTTTGACCTTTTGTTTTCTAACCTAGGATTCTCCCAAAAAAAAAAAAAAAAAAACCAAAATTTCTTTGTGGATATTTTTTGTTAACTATTTTATAGTCAAAAGTGAGCTTTGATGGGTTATCAAGTTTCTTATGAATATATCAGGATTTAGAGTAATTTTGAAGTGGAAAACTCTTTGTTTGACATGAAACAATTTAAAATGCATATGTTTTATAAAAAAGATGTTGGAAAATGAGTAGAAATCATTAAATGATCCATTACTTGAAAATTGAAACACATAATTTGACTTAACTTGATGCCATAATGGTGGTTGGTTCTTATATAATAAACAAGTGTTGTGGACCCTAATAAGTAATGTGTGTCATCTATTAACAATAATGATGTGGGCAATTAGGTGATTATATAACTTAAAATATTGAATAATAAGGAAAATAAGTTATTGTAGCTTTCTTATGTTTCCATAATAACAGGTGCATGATCTAACTAATGAAGTTTGTTGTAGTTTATTTAGTCTTTTAGTTCATAAAATTTTTTATCTAACTTACAATTTATTAGTCACAGAATTGGTGTTATTATATGGTGTCAAATGAGATAAAAATGTTATAATGGATCTGGTTAAAGGTGTAGAAGACTGAACCTCTTTCATATCTATCATACTGAATTTCTCTGTTTTGCAGGATTCGTGCTTGACCCTGAAAAATGTAATCAACTGAGCTTAGAAGAAAAAAGAAAACTTGTTCACCGTATCGCTCAATGGTCAGAAGACGCTCCTAAGATTCTTAGTTCATTGACCCGTAAAGAGCTTCTTGAAATCATATGTGCAGAAATGGGAAAAGAGAGAAAATATAGTGGATTCACAAAACTAAGAATGATACAACACCTTCTTAAACTTGTCTCCAAAAACACAAAAAAACCAACAACCGGAAGCTCACTTGATTTTTCACCATCAAAGAAGCAAAAACACGATGACCCACCTGAACAACCTAGTAATAACAGTACCACATTTGAGAATACTAAAAAAGACCAAACAAAAACTCGGGTTTGTCAAAATCTAGCATGCAAAGCAAGTATGTGTCCAAAAGATGCTTTTTGCAAGAGGTGTTCATGTTGTATTTGTCATCAGTTTGACGATAATAAGGATCCTAGTTTATGGCTAACATGTGATTGGGATTCGGATTCTTGTAATGAAGGGGATGAACCGTGTGGTATGTCGTGCCATTTAACTTGTGCTCTTAATCATCAGAGGGCTGGTATATCAACAAAAGGTCACTACCCCAAACTGGATGGTGGTTTCTATTGCGTTTCCTGTGGAAAGTTAAACCGAATAATGAGGTAATCATGTTCTTCGTTGCCAGTGTGGAATTTATGGTGCAATTTACAAAGCCTTTCGCTATTAGAGGTCAAAGATCTTATTGTCTGCATAATCTTTGTTATAAGCTGCAAAGTAAATTTTCCTTGTTCTTGAAAACATTGAATTGACATCGGTCTGCAAGTTCAAAATTAATTTATTTGACCTCAAAAGTCAAAACTCTCTTACTAGGATAAGAATTACGCTACATGGAGTGTAAGCTTAAAGAATAGCAAAATAACAGGGCAAAGCAGGTAATGTATTAATGTGGGTCCGGATCGGGCTTTCCTGATCCACGAACACTTCTCTATTTTTTATCGTACTTTCTTGAATATCTGAAACCATTTTATCAGTTTCCTTTCTATTTAAATCTGGTACTTTAATTTGTTTGACCAGTTAGTGATAAAACATATTCCAAATCGGCTAATCTGTATATAAAATGCTCAAAACTGCAACCTCTGCGTGAATTTACATTTGTTGTATCTTAAAAGCTTTACACTTTATACTTTTAGCTGTTACTTTTCATGTTCATAATTGACTTGGATTATCACCCTTGTTATAATTTCAAAAGCCTCTCATTTTTCTGGAAGTACTATATAAACGACGGCAGTCTGCATGATAAAATCAGCATGTTTGACCTCAAAAGTCAACTGTTCTCAGGACCTGGAGAAAGCAGCTGGTGTTTGCTAATGAAGCCAGAAGAGTTGATGCATTGTGTCTACGCGTATCTCTTAGCCACAAGATTCTTGAAGGGACAGTGAAATATCACAAGTTGTTGAAGATCGTTGAATCTGCAGCAAAGATACTTGAAAGTGAAGTGGGACCCATTGGTTTAGCATCTGTGAAGATGGACCGTCGACTTGTTAACCGGCTTTCATGCAGCACTGAGGTTCAAAAGCTCTGCACTTCTGCAGTGGAAGCTTTTGATTCATTGTGCTCCAATTCAAGCTTAAACCATTTCCAACCAAACAGACTTCCATGTATGTATGCTTTTCCATCTTAGAACAATTATTTTATAGAAAACACGACAAAATAACTGATTATTTGAAGGTAAAATAGTAATATCTATTTACTCCTTGCTAGTTTTAACATAGCTTATGAGTAGGAATGACAAAAAAACCCCCAACCCGACCGGAATACCAAAAACTGAAACATTTAGGACGGGAAATGGGACAACTATTCCGGTATGGGACAAATAAATAAATTGCTGGTTCTGTAGGGGTATGCCCGATTACTCGAACCATATAGCCAAGTCTTTTACCTGAAAATTTTCAAACTTTATTTTTAATTTTGCATAGCCGTTGTCCGGTAATGCTTCCTTCTGTTAGCTTCTTTTTGGGGATATGTATAAGATTTTATATTTTGTATGATTTTATATCGTAAAATTTACATATTACAGATTTCTCAAACATTTTATGGTGATGATGATATGTATGTAATTTATCATATTTTAATTTGTTGTCGTTAAAAACACAACGACATACAAAAATTAGAATGGTTTAAAAAAAAAGGAATGCACTTCGAAATCCCAAGGGGTGTTTTTTAACAAACTACCGGGTCTACCTGATACACGACAAATTCCCAACTACCATTGCCATCCCCATTTGTGAGAAAATTATTCTCATTTTATATAACATCTCTTTTAGCTACAAAAATGTCATTTTGTGTTCATTTTAACTACAAATTGTTAACTAATCAGCATGTAAGAATATATATATTTTAGCTTAAAATAAGGCTGTTGTTTTGTCAGCATGTCGGATTTCATTTGAAGAAATTGCTCCAACTTCAGTAACAATCGTCCTAGATTATGAACCACATTTATTTGAAGATTTCTTCGGCTGCAGAATCTGGCACAGAATGTCAACCGTCAAACAATATCCAAAAGAAGCAACATACATCGTCTTAAACCCGGAAAAAAGATTCAAACTCACAAATCTTAATCCGTCAACCGAGTATTCTTGCATGGTTTCTTTCTTCAGCAACAAGAAAGTCCTAGGATTTTGGGAGTCAAAATGGTCAACAAGCAAGATCACAGAAGTCAATGCAAACACACAAACAGATTCCACAACTGATTTTCCTTGCACCCCATGCAAATCTGATGGCACCACTAAAGTGGGGCCCAGGGGTGGTGAACCGAAGAAGAACACGTATGAATACGCTGTGGGAGTGATAAGAAGTTTGGAGCATGATGGACACTTGAGTAAAGATTTTAGAGTCAAGTTTCTTACTTGGTTTAGCTTGAAGGCTACAATGCAGCAAAGAAGAATTGTGAATGTTTTTGTGGATACTTTGATTGATGACCCTCCAAGTTTGGCTGAGCAGCTTCTTGACACGTTTACCGATGAAATTTGTGGTCATGAGTGAAGAAGTAATGTAGTTTTTTTCAGATTGGTTTTTGGTGTTTCTGTCAAGAAAAAACTTGGTTAACTATGTTTCTTTCCTTTTTGGTAACCTTAATTCATTTGGATAGATGTATAGCTAACTATTAAGATCTATCTATCTTTGGGATTCTTACTTATTGATGATTATGGAATCAGTTGCTTTTTAAGATCTATCATCTATCTACTCACCATTCTTTTTATCTCAATCCAAGCGGTACATGTGAATAGCTAGCATGAGTTGTTTCAAAGTCGTAGGGTTGAAAGAAATCATAACTAGGTGTAACCAGGGAGTGTCCCGGGGTTGAAAAATCTAATATGACTTAATAAAAAATGATAAAAGAAGTAAACAATCTGAACCTCTTTTAATGCTAAAGAGAGTTGTTCTAATGTTTATACTACCAAAAGGGTTATCATGCTGCGTTCCCAGCAATCAAAAAATCCTAACCTCTTTTAATGCTAATCATATCATTATAGCATATGAACATGGACACTTTATGAAAATCATATAAACACAGTGACTTGGAAAAACAATCTAGCTCCTTAAGTAGCCAAAATATGGAATTAATAAAAAAATCATATTATTGTTGATTTATACTCATCTACAAATATGTGAATCAGTATGTTGCTTCTGCTTACATGCATTATACAAACAAAATCCAATCACCAGCAGTGATGATCTATGTGAGGATTAAGCAGCACCGGCTCCTGTTCCTCGACATATATCACTTGTATGACAATTGCCTTCATAATAAAAATGGTGTTGTCATCTACCTATTCAAAAAAATGCACCAAACCCCAACATTATGACCATAAACAACACTTAAATGGGAAAAGTGTGGTGATAATTTATAGGCAACCTGAATAAAACACCATAAATACATCTCAATAACACCCTATTTTGCAATAACTGCTGGAGCTCCAAACAACTAAATAACAGCACCAATATTTATCTAAATTTACAAAAAAAAAAAAAAAACTTTCTCTGAAAGCTTATGCATTGTTTGCCGCATTCATAACCTTCGTAACCTGTGTCGGTTGTTTGTAAACAGTAAGTGAAATAATAATAGTTAACAACAACAACACCATATGTTGGTTGATTCAACAATATACCTAAAAGTATTAATCAATTACATACCAGAAAGAGAGAAGTATGGAAGGAGGGGGCGATGAGGTCAGCACAGAGGAGCTCTCTTCTAACTAACAGTTTCAAGAGGTACATCAATCACCCTTCCTTAATGTGTCTTTTTAAGATCCATCCCCCTTTACTTTTTTATTATTATTATTATTATTGTTGTTGTTGTTGTATACTTAAAACCTTAGTTACACAAAATAATACTATGAATCACATATTTCATGCATACCAGTACACCACAGGATATCAACATCATCCTTACAAAATTAAGTGGAAAGCAAGCTAGAACCTAGTTTTGGTTATTAGTTATGATGTTGTAATCCAAACCCCAATGCTAATATCACAACTACTTTCGTTACGTCAGCAACCAAAACCCTTTGCAACAATAACCATCATGATCAAACTCACAATGCATTCATCCTCCAACACATACTCTAGGTGAAACTTAAGGCCATGACATGATAACTTAACCATAGCCTTACATTAACCTGTGTCATGCTTCGTTTGCCAGCTACGGAGTCTTCGCCACCGTACATCGTTATCATCTCAGCCACCTCCATACGCAACAACTAACAACATCGTTGTTAGCCACCCGTACCATCGCCACTCAACCATCACCATGATCGGACCACCACCACCACTGTACCTTACCCGACAACCACCACCGAAACCATCAGCTACCATAGCCACCTGATCCAATAACGAACACGCCACCGTAACCGTTGCCAACATCACAGTCAACACCTCGACCAACGTCATCAAAGCCATACACAATCCCCTCATCGCTACCGTACTCCTCAACCATCACCACCTTCTTCCCTACCATCACTACATTCGTTCCTCACCACCACCGCATACCACATTGGCGCCATCCGTGGGACTCGAACCCACGACCACGTTGTCTTTAGAAACAACGAGGCCAGCGGCGCGCTACCGCAAGGCAAACTTACCCCCACCTGGGAAGGCCCATACCGTATCACAGAAGTTCTCGGAAAAGGAGCTTACAAACTATCAACCCTTGAAGACAAACTTATCCTGCGCACATGGAATGCGGCGCAACTGAGAAAGTGCTACATGTAGTTGTAATGCGTGTTTGTGATGAAGGCTATTTAGCTATTTAATATGATGACTGCTGTTTCTCGTCTCAAACATCTATTCCACTAGATATACATTTATCACACACGCAAAACAACAGCGATATGAAAAAGCACGAATGTAAAAAAAAACTAAAAATTGCAATGTTAATTTTTATTCCTCTAAACAGCACGTTGTATGGCTAAGATACAGCGCGCACCCTAAACATTGTATGGTTAAGATACAATGTCAAAAAAACTAAAAATTGCAATTTTAATTTGCATTCCTCTAAACAGCGCGTTGTATGGCTAAGATACAGCGCGAACCCTAAACATTGTATGGTTAAGATACAATGTCAAAAAAAAACTAAAAATTGCAATGTTAATTTGCATTCCTCTAAACAACGCGTTGTATGGCTAAGATACAGCGCGCACCCTAAACATTGTATGGTTACGATACAATGTCAAAAAAAAAAACTAAAAATTGCAATGTTAATTTGCATTCCTCTAAACAGCGCGTCGTATGGCTAAGACACAGCGCCCACCCTAAACATTGTATGGTTAAGATACAATGTCAAAAAACTAAAAATTGCAATGTCTATTTGCAATCCTCTAAACGGCGCGTTGTATGGTTAAGATACAGCGTGCACCCTAAACATTGTATGATTAAGATACAATGTCAAAAAACTATGTTGCATAGGTCAAAACGCATACCCTAAACCACAAAATATGTAAACTGACCAAAACCGGTATGCTACAAAAACATTAATCAAATATAAAACAAGTCAAACATGTTGCAATTAAAAAGCATATCAAACAACTTGTTCTAGACAACAGTTGTACATACGACTTTAACAAACACAAATTGAAAGATGTCTTAAAACATTACAGGTAACAAAAGGAAGGTAAAAAGCTCTCTCAAGGCTCCGCATCAGCCGACGCATCACTGTACTCCTCCTCGGAGTCCGACAAGTCTAGCTTCTCGCTCGCCTCAGGCTGGTCGCCATCTACCTCCCCTTCCTTCAAAGCCTTCTTCATAGCATACTTGCGCCTTGTACGCTTGAGCCCCTATTTCTCAAATGACTGGCGCAGATTATAACATGTTGGTTGATCTCGGTGGCTAACAACAAAGTCCACCAACCCCAGCTCTAAGCGATCATACTCAGCGGCTTTCTTCTCAAGAAGCGCGTCAAGGTCCTTGCCATGTAGTGCGAACTGCTCAGGCACCTTACCATCCTTAGCATGTTGGTAGCCCTCTAAAAACTCAGCCTTGCACCTCACAAGTTTGGCAGCAGCGTTGACCGCTGCGACAGCCTGGCGCACTTCGTCACAATTCTTCACATAATGTGCAACCTCTAATAAAAAAAAGGGCATCGTTCATCAGCAACCACAAAAGATAATAAATAACGTGAAAGACAAACCTCAGGAACACAACAGGTCATCAGCCATTCACGGTCCTCATGCGCCAAGCGCGCCTCCTCGCGAGCATCCAACGCCTCACCCTCGAGATCCGCATTCTGCTGCTGCAACTCTAAATTGCGCTCAGAGTCCTTCTCCCTAAGCATCTCGCAAGCCTCAATCAAAGCGTCATTGCGCTGGTCTAGTTTTTCATTTAAGCTCACAATCTCCCTTGAAGCCTCACTATACAAGCGCTCCGCTTCCTGCTGCTTGTGCGCAGCAACCTCTAAAGTCCGGTTAGTTTTCGCACAAGCAGCAGCCCACTGTTGCTCCCGCTCGGAAATATGTTTCTCCAAAGCCTTTGTAGTTTTGGGTCTTTGAGTGTCAATAATTTGATCATTCAAAGAATCAATTTTCTCATAAACAGCTTTCTTCTCAACACTTGATTTCTCTAAAACTGTTGTTTTAGAATCCTGTTTCACTGAACCTGTAGAAGTTGAGCTTGAAGCACCTGGAGAACCTTTTGGTGATCAAGATTGTTCCGAACGTTTCAAGATAAGAATCTAAGGTTGTTTAACCTCGTCAATATTGTTAGAAACATTCTTTGGTGGAATATATTTGATTACCTTGTCTGATTTAACAGACGAAGGTCCAGCAGATGATTTAGCAATCGGTTTTGGGAAAACCTTTTGCTTATCATTCACTGTGTTCACCATTAGTTTCTTACACTTCTTCTCCATAGCAATCCAATTACGATTTTCATAAACATTGGTTAGTTTCCTCTTTGATAAAAATTTGGTTTATTATAAAATTGCTTTTAAGGATAAAATTGTCTCGAAGGATATCCAACATTCAGATTTCTGCGGTGTTTTCTAATCTCAACCTCTTCCCTTTTGCGTCTTACGTATGGATAGTGAGCAAGTAAATTTCCTCTCTCTCCACACTTAAAACAGGTACGGTACTCCTCAAATGAGTAATTGTCATGATAGTTAGCGAACGAGATAACCGGGTATTGATCATTAATACATTTTCGCCTTAACTCTCAGGAGCGGGCTCCATTGAGTAAGCCGATTCAACAAATCCATTAAATTTGTTCTTTGGTTTGACAAATTCAGTAACATGAACCTTTGATGGTTTTGAATTATCTCCATACAGTCGCTTAATCAATTCAGGTCGCATGTCATTGGTCCTTTCAGAATTTGGAAACCAAATTGTGCTTTCTTGCCAAATTTTATCTATTTTAGAATAATTTGCAAACTGTATAGGATAATCCTCATCAGAAATTAAATGATCGGATCCTTCCATCCGATAAAATACTTTCACAGCTTTGTCACTCGACTCATTTTTCTCACTTTTCTTAACTGGTTGATTCTGATTGTTTACAACTTTTGGAGGATGTTGAACCTTAGGTGTTTAATAACCCTCATTGGTTGTAATGTGATTTTCCAAAGGAATATTAACATTCTTCCTAGGTTCCTCATCCTCTGAGTCTGAATCATCAGTTACAGCAACTACTCCTTCATCATGCAATCCCAAAATCGGTCTCACATCAGAATTTTGATCACCAACACTAGAAGTGTTTGATTCACTTTCTGATGTGTAATCTGACATTACTAAACTCACTAGTGTCACATCATTAAGATTGTGATTTTCAAATAACACCGGGGATGGAACAGATTTATATGCCTTGGATTGAATGTTTTCTTTGACTGGTTCCTCAACAATGTGATCTAAAACATAGGCCACATTGATGTAACTCTCTAATTTCTTATTGAATTTTTCAGAAAAACATTTATTTTTGCCATTTCAAGTTTTGTTTCTTCTATTTCATTGATATAGTTATTAATGGCAATCTGTTTGTTTGAAAGTGTTTTTGTTAATTCTGAAACATCTTTCTTATAACTTTCTAATGTTTTATTTAAAGCTTTCTCACTTTTTCTATAAGACTCGATTGTGGTCTTAGCATTTTAAAGTTCGAACTTTAAGTGCTTAATCTCGCCTTCAAGCCTATCACATTTACCACAATATTTATCACTAGAATATGAGTTAGAACATACCGGTTTTGGTGCATCTGTCATGGCCATTAAAGCGAAATGAGCTTCCTTTCCTGCGAAGAACTTGGAGTAATCAACTTTTGTAAAAGTATCATCCCCCATGCAAGACATTTGTGTCGATCATAAAATCAGCTTCAACAAGAAGTTGCTCAACATCATTATCAAGTGAAATAACACTTGATTCTGAATCAGATTCGCTTTCTGTGTCAGAATAAAAAGACTCTTGATCTTCAGATATATCAACAACAGAATCAACAAAAATTTTTGTGTTTTTAATGAAAAATCTGACTGATTTGTATCAATTTGGAGTTGTGTGATTGAGAAATGGCTCTGATACCACTTTGTAGGATCGGTTTTTGATAAACACACACAAAGATCACACAAGTATGAGCAAATCAGGTGCGGAAACCCTAATTCGCATGCAAAATGATATCAATCAAGATCAGAACACGTTAAGATCCATTTTCAAGCCGATTTTCAATAATATAAAGTTGATAATCTTTACAAAGACCAATACTAATGAAAATACACCTTCTAAGAACCTTCTAGTCACACCTTAGAACACACACACTAACACACCTGACCAAATGACCGAAAGTTGAGTTGCAAACCCAAATTAACATATATATATATAGACTTCACATTCGACCTTTACAAGGTGCGAATGGACTAGTTCGAACCGTCGAGGGATCGAACAAAGAACTCGATAAACATAAACTATTCATTCAACCATACAAAACACATTCGACCCAATTATGTTCTTCATTCGACCTCACGTAAGGTCGAATGGACTTCCAAAATACCAAAATACTTCAAATCTTCGACAAACTTTGTACAATCCGAAAGCGATAGCCACAATATGCACTTAAAAATTATAAAACTAAAAACCCATATACTTAATATTATGCCAATTTGACTTTTAAGGTCAAGTATATAAGAAAAAAAGGGTGCTTAATTAAGTTTTCTGTAATTTTAATTTAAAACTATTATAAACATATGAACACATAATTAAAATTTACTTGAATGAAATTAAAACAAAATTAGTAAAATTTAAAGTAAAACATAATTAAAATTGTAACAACTAAATAAGTAAAGTTCAAAGTAATACAAGGAAAAAAAAATACATAGAAATAAGATTACTTAATAAAACGTGTCATTTACAACACATAAAACATTACTTAAAAACTAAAGGGGAAATCATAGGAGTAGCGGTCACTATCATAATCATTGCAGAGAAGTAGTTTCCCAAACTATTACCTCATGCGAGGGTGGTACGTATTCCTCTCCAGGGTCAGTTTCGTAGCCTTCAGTGCAATTCGGTACTTCTTGTGTCTAATAGGAGTTTTCCATATGATGAGAGTTTGAAGGTGGGGGCAGTTTGGCATTCTAGGAGGGTCTGTCACCGGACAATGATGTTCACCGTAATTATTAGTCAGCCAAACTGTGGTTAAGTAAAGGTACAATCATACACTGAGTTCAACTCTTCATCCGTCAAAGGATTTGGAACATCATCAGGAGGGTTTGTCACTCGAGTAGGGTTTAAAGTTGGTGGACGGTAAACGTGTTTGAAAAGTGTTTGTCACTTTAGAGTTTGAAGGTGGAGGGTTTGAAAGTGGAAGGTTTGAACCACAACCTATCTATATATAAATCCATAAAATAAAGATTAGCAAATAAAATAAAGTTACGTAATGTTGCCTATTTCAACAAATAGTTTCATTCAGCATGAACACTTTCATGTTCCCCTTCTTCTATGCCAAAGATTTATTCATATTGGCAATCTGAGAAAGAAAATATGACTTTTAATTGTTGTTCCAGATATATGAGCATTTTTAATAGTTGTTCCAGATACATGAGTATTTTGGGACCTGTTCATTGAGGTTTTTAACATCTGAACTATCTTTATTTACTCGTTAAACATGAAGTTCAACAGTGACATCCCGTTCGGCAAACTTAATGGTAGTAAGTGATTATCCAGCAACATCCAACTCTGGACATAAGTGTCTTTGCCTGACCACCTAACATTCTATAACATCCACAAATATTGAATTTGTATCTTATAAATCCAGCAACATCGTAAGCAGGTAAATGATCAACTACATCTGCAGAAACATATTCCGAAACCTGTGAATGTAACGGAACTTGATAGTGTAAATCACTATCACTCTTATTCTGTACCAGAACAACACCATCTGTCTACTAATTATATCGATTAGGTTTCCAATCTGGTGCTTTCAGATTCATACCAATACCTAAACACGAATCAATATCATTAAATGAAGGCTCTGATTCTGATTTAGTGTAAAAAAATTAGGTAAAACTTACAAGGCAAATAACATTGTAATTCACTTCAACAATATAAAAGTTATACTAAACGAACCAACACTTTCTATCATCTCAGATAATGGATCAGCCATGATGTTTGATACTGCAAGTTTAAATCAAAATATTCTGGGCACCTAAATCCTAAAAATTATATGATCTACAACCTTTAAATACCAAAACCATTGTCCCGATTGGTCGGATTAACATTGTATTAGTTGTATTAAACAGTTATTAATTAAAAGACAACCCACTTTGATTATTTATGGTTTCAAAGATCTACAAAGTATTCTAGTGGAGGTTTTTGTAATATCATATAAAATGTATTTGTACCCCTAACAACCAAAAGCAAAACAAATTTACATGTTGCAAGTTAGTAAAACACATACGGGTGGGGGAAATAGAAAACAATAGTTAACCTTTGGTCTGCCGACACAGCTTTCGCCCGATAAAAGTTCTTCGGTTTGTTGATAAAAAAATGAAATCAACATGAACTGAGTTCAAATGCCCATGTCGGAACCCTAATATAGCGCCGATTAATAAAAACAGTTGCCTTAGAAGCTAGCCACATGAACCGTATAAAAATCCAAATCCATTTGACCACTAATTGTGCTTCTATCTCTTTAATTGCATCAGTAAAGGAGTGAAAGAGAAGTAGGGTTTTAGATTGAGATATAACATACTTGGAGAATGAAAAGATGGGAAGGTAAAAAAAACTAGGTTGATGGGGGAAAGAATTAGGGTGGATGGAGATGTAAGACAATTAGGGTGAATGAAAAGAATTAAGGTGAGAAAAAATGACACGTGGCATAAAATAGGTGGGAAATTTACAAGGAATTGTGTTTAAGAGAGTGACACGTGAGCAAATTCATCTTGTTTTATTATATTTTATAGAATATAAAAATTAAGTACATGTAAATTATAATGACACGTGCAACTCTCCAAATAACAATTATTTTAAAGTTATTAAAACTTCCTTAAATTTAAGGAAATAAAAAATTATGTTTATATTTATAATTTAACAGTTGTGTAAAACACACTATTTGATGATATAGATATTTGTTAAAATATAATCATTTGAAAATCCATCTACAGGTAAATTTGATGGTGATTTTGAAGACTCAAAGGATGAATCATGGTTAATGAATCTTGAAAAAAATGATCAAACTTTCAATTTCTTAATAGTAATTAGCCGGTCATGTGATGAGAGTAGATTTTATGACCAAAGGTGAAAATTGATGACAAGTATGATGTATTGAAAATGAAAGTAAACAACTAAGATCATTCTCATCAGCACCACTAAATCCCCTTCATCAAATTGCACTAAAAATCAATAATATTCTACCTCAAAATTTTCTTTCTCATTCTTAAATAAATAATACCTTTTCATATTTTTATTATTACATTTTCTCTCTTCTCACTCATAACCACTTACAAAAATATTAAAATATTTATAAGGGTGCACAGTGCTTTCACCAAATATTTTCTGTCTCCTCCACTCACAACCACTTACACCCATCCCAAATAATTTGAGGGACTCACTGTAACACCCCAACCGATGGCGGAAACATCGAGGTATCATGTAGTGACGATTGTTCAATAGCTCATGGACTAAAAGTGTAAATACTGATACATTGATTAAATAGTTTGCTACAGTGAAATGAAATATAATGATTCTAAATGCCAACTAGATTAAAATACAATGAATCAAAATCTAAATATAAATCCGAAAGCTTAAAGGACGCATCTCAAAATAACCTGAAACATGTACGAATATAATTTTGTCAATACAAAATGTATTAGTGAGCATACCCGTTTGATATATATATATATAGAAGGTAAAATTTAGCAATTCATATGTAACATAGTGTTTGCAAAATGTAGTAATTGGTATCTGGGTCAAATCAACCCTGAGAAAGGAAAGAAGATATATATAGTATGCGCTAGTAGTAATGAAATACATAACAATGACAAGGACTCTCAACAGAGTCACAAGGGTATATACCATAGATCTATTCATTGAAATGCTAGGCCGCAACGGTTAATGATTTGACAAGTCATAGATACACGTAATGACACAAAACAACACACATAAGATTTGCTATTTTAGTAAAATGAAATAGAAACTTGATATTAAGTACATGAGTAGCCCCAAAAGTAAAATGAAAAAAGGGCAAATATATACTCACAGTTTTGCTAAGTGTAAATTATGAGAAAGTTCGTCGTAAAGGCTTACAAATTCCGATGAACTCAACGTATATATATAAAAATGCTAATGAAGGATATGTCTTAAAAGTCTAAGGTGTTAAGGTTCGCTAAATTATTTGGGGGAAATAATATTTTTATAAAAAATATGTATTTAGCGATAATATGTATCACGAAGGTATATTATGTTTTAAGTTTCATAACCAAATTCTAACAATTTAACTCATGACTTAATTTTTTATCATTAAGGGTCATGTGTGGGTTTTCTAATCATCATTTTACACCCAATTTTCTGCTCAAAATCCATAATTTAAAGATCAAGTTTCATGTATTGAAAACCTATTTTTAATCATTCAAGTCATACTTAGTGTCCATTTTAACAATGTTAATCAAGAAAGTCCCATTTATATACATACATACATATACACGACATACTTATATGTATGTATAATTAGTTTTTGTTTTCCATTTTTAAACCCATACATTATCATTTTAACATCTAAAAATCATATTTAGTAACTTGGATCTTGTTAATCATGGATTAGATCATACATGCAATGATAGATTTAGAGTTAAAATTGAACATAAACATATATATATATATATATATATATACATACATACGTACGTACGGCCACACCCACCCACACACACACACATCCCATTCTTTTTCATTTTTATAAAACCAATTTTATCATCTCTTTGTTGTGTAAATTATCCAAGTTTAGTAGGTGAAAAGATTAAAATAAGAACATTACTTAGGGTTTTTACCTTAAAGAAAAGTGTTAAAACTTGGATGAATCTTGCTTCAAAAATCCTAGAATGCTTGCTTAATCTTCAAATGCTTTAAGTTACATGGATAATCTTAGAAACTATGGATGATAGAGATGAGATTGTATTGGAAAAACAAGAGAGAGAGGATAGGGGGAGGGGGCGGAGGATGCAAGGAAGAAGAGGAAGAGGTTTTTGAGTGTTGAAGTGGTGAAGATGAATGGTTGAGTGTATTGGTTCTTATATAATGAGGAGCATGCATAATGAGTCACCACATAGGCTTGTGTGGCTGCTCTCTAATCTCGCCACACACACATATATAGGTTAGATTACTTGTCACACTTTATTAATATATTATTTAGTGGGTGTTAGGTGTAAATTAGCGGGTATACTACTAGTTAACGCGGTATAGGCCTTTAACTGTTTTAAATACCCGACACACCCAAAAATAATATTTTTGACTCCAGACATAATATTATACAAGCCAATATAATATTAGATGCTATCCAGTGTAAAAGTGGCGAATTTTCATAGTATAGGCGCGCAGATTGAGCGGTATCGTGCGTTGTGACTAAAATCACAATTTTTTTTTATACTCTAAATCTATTTATCCCTATTTTAGAAATATTGTTTCAAGCGTAAATTTCGAATTTCGGACTTAAGCGTCAGTATAAAACGTGATTTCATAATAATCAAGTTTCAAAGAAAAATACGAACCAACGTGCGAAAACATAATAAATTTACAAGGACTAAACTTGCCTTTCAAAGTGTAAGGGCTACGAATGTCACACTCACTCACATACATTTGATGGACCAAATGTGAACGCTCTTACGAAACCCAAATATTTGAACTTTATACTTAAATAAAAATTTACGTATAAACATGTTATGGTTGAAAAACTTAAAAGCTAAGAGACATCACAAAAAGATTGTTCCGGTTGTAACTCGCCCAAATACGATTTTTCTTTTCACAAATTATAGAAAGAGTTGTGATACTCTTTGACAACATATGATAAAAGTTCAAGATCTCATTGTCATGCAACTAATAATAACAACTAATAATGCTATAAACTCCCATCTCTTTTGTGAAAGAAAGACTTTCACCATCTTAATAGCTAATAGTCGTGTTGTCATACAAGTCATCATCTTATATTAATTATTGTTTAATCTCATTTAAGGGATATATTGTGTTGTCATGAAGTGTCTCTCCTCTAACCTAAAGGTAAAAGATTCAAAATCTACGAAAAGCAAGTATAGCTAGCGGTATAAGTGGATAATAAGAGTATTAGTAGCAAGTAGTTAAAAATTCTTCAAGTAAACGATCTTATGATCATTCATCAAGGCATGAGCTTGGGTGGTTTGAATATGTAAGTAAGAAAACATCTATCTATACATCTATACATATCAATAAGAGAAAGCAATAAAACTGACATGACGTTCAAAGAAGCTATCCTCTATATTTCCATCCAAAAGACTTTTTATCTCTTATGTTTTCCCTCACAAATTTTAAACATTAATAAATTTTATATCAGAGATTTTTTAAAGAAAAAAAATTACACCAAATTAACGAGCTTTTTATTATCTTTCTAACGAATACTATAGTGTTTTACAAAAACCGAAAAAAAGACTTTTTTATTGGGTGGATTTTTGTTCATACAGGAAAAAACACAATGTGTTTAGTTAATTCATTAATCATGCCTAGACAAGTCATTAATCATTTTCAAACCAGTAAATATGAATTCGATTTTCATCCATAGCATACTAGGTTAAAACCACTCTTATAAAAAAAGTCACACCTTCAAGACCACCCTTTCAATCAAGCCCTGCAATGGTTGCTTCTGACTCTACTCCTCATCCAAAGGTACATCTTTTTTTAATATAAATTTTTATTCTTATTAACATGATTAAAAGTGTTGTTGTCTTATATTGCAGACATTAATTTTTATGTTGCATTATAACACGTATTTAACAATTAATATTAGATTTGTCTATCCCGGAAAACATCCAGGATATAATCTAGTATATGTTTAAACTAGGGGTGTAAATGACACGTAGCGGCTCGAGAGCTACTCAGAATCAGCTTGGTAAAAAACTCGAACGAGCCGAGCCTTATCGAGCCCGTGCCCGAGTTTGAGACTGAAATATAACTCGTTTAGTTATCGAGCCCGAGCTCAAGCCTTGAATACAATGCTCATTTAGGCTCGCGAGCCTAAACGAGCCCAAACAAATGTTTTATTATTATTTTTATATATGCAATTTTGTCCTTTAAACATGTTTAATTTTAATTAATAATATCGTTGCGCGAGCTCGAGCAGAGTTTTCTGCTCGTTTAAGCTATTGAATCGAGCTCGAGCTGAGCTTTTAGGTCGTTTAAAGTTATTTTTAAATTACTTCGAGCCGAGCCGAGCTCAAGCTCTTAGGTTTTACTTTCGAGCCGAGTTCAAGCTTAGAATAGTAGGCTCGAACCAAGCCGAGCTCAAGCTCAAGCCTCATAAAAGCATGACGAGCTGAGCTCGAGCCTAGTCAGGCCCGGGCTTAGTTCGACTTGTTTACACCCCTAATTTAAACCAAAGCATTTCTTAAAAGAAATGTACACATTTCTTATTAAATGCATGTAAATCGAAAGAAGCTCCACTACAAAAATAACAAATTAAATGTTCAAATTGTCCCACGAAAGAAGCTCCACTTAACATATAATTTACAAACATGACTTGTGACAAATGATTGGGAGGCTAATTAGTCAACTTCCAAATACAAAGTTTCAAGGACTTGTATGTTGAGGTTATTATTAGTAATACAATTTAAAAATACTTCTAGATAGCACAACCCAAAACATAAATTTTCCAGAAAATGGTGGTGGCAATATTGGCGATAGGTATCTGAACCGAAAACATTTGGCGATGAAGAAATTGAGAAGCTTGATCAAGAGGGTGACGGAACCCTCTTGTAGGTATTTGACCACGGTTGATGGTAGTTGAATGATATGCACGTACCTAAAATTCACACCTATAAAGACGGTTAATAATAATGTGTAGAACCACCATGAGTCAAACGCTTTCGTTGACTTTCTGAAACGTTCCTCTTGTGTTCTTATACCCATTTTACGGTTGAGTGAAGAGCTATAATAATTGGAATTGATAAATTGAAGTATGGCTCAAACAAGTATTTATAAGGTTTGTGATTATACTACTGGCCGTGGAAGAGAAGAAAACTTGCTAAGCAAATTTCTAACGAATTGGTGTTGACTAATTCGCAGAGACTTTTTTTTTTGTCAAATTCTTTTCAATACGAGAGAATCTTTAAATTTTCATCCAATAACTAGGCCCATGTGAAAGCATAAATTTAATATGTTACTCAACAACAACAACAACAACAACAACAATAACAATAACAAGGATCTCAAATGGACCTATGTATCTGGGATTGAGCTTCCCACGTTTTCCAAACCTCGAAACTCCTTTCCATGGAGATACTTTGAGCAAAACTCTGTCACCCACCTGAAACTCTAAGGGTTTACGCCTCTGATCTACATAACTCTTCTGTCTATCTTTGGCAGCTTTCAATCTGTCCCTGATCTGGAAGACCTTGTCAATAGTCTCCTGAATGAGCTCAGGACCTGTCAGGTGCTTGTCTCCTACCTCAGCCCAACACACGGGCGATCGACACTTGCGTCCATACAACGCGTCGAAAGGAGCATCTTTGATACTAGTATGCTAACTGTTATTGTAGGAAAATTCGATCAATGATAGATGTGTATCCAAATTTTCCCCAAAATCAATTACACACGCTCTAAGCATGTCCTCTAGTGTCTGGATGGTCCTCTCGCTTTGCCCATCTGTCTGTGGATAGTAAGCGGTGCCCAAGTCTAATTTGGAACCAAGAGCTTCTTGCAACGTTTGCCAAAACCTCGAAGTGAAACGGCTATCTTGATCAGAGATTATCGAAGTAGGCACACCATGCCTTGAAACAATCTCATTGATAAATAATCTGGATAATTTCTCTGTTTTGTCTGTTTCCCAAATCCTATCATGACCACGAGATGTCCTTGGCAACTTAGTGATGAAGTCCATAGAGATTTGCTCCCATTTCCAAACAGGAATCTCTGGCTAGTGAAGCATTCCCTGTCGGCTTCTGGTACTCTGCCTTGACCTTTGAACACGTTAAGCAACGTCAGACATAGGCCGCAATACAACCCTTGATGTTAGGCCACCAATAGAACAGCTTGAGGTCCTTATATATCGAGTACTTGGACTTATGCGCTTCATCTAGGACCAAATCACGCAATCCTCCGTACAATGGAACCCATATTCTGTTCGAGAAATACATCATTCCATCAGGTTTTGTCTCTAACTGATTAACCTGATTGTACAGAGCTTCTTGCCCGATGTTACTACCCTTTGGGTGGTGCTCCCTCTTCGGCCGATTGGTACAAGGAAGGAGTGGATGGTTTCAACTGATAGTGTATCATGTAGTTTGGTGGTGTGAATCAAATGGAGCTCTTGAGCCTCCTTATAAAGGCGAGTGGTGAGGGTGGTGTTCTAGTGTCATTGGCTCACAATTGCGGAAGGTCAAAGGTGTGCTTTCATGGAGTGTTAAAGTGATATGGATTGCTTGGGTAAGGAGTTGACTTTGTGATTTTGTTTGGTTATGTAGGGGGCCTTCGACCAAGAATGGGCACGAGGAAGGGGCAAGTTATTTGTGCTAAGTTAAACAAGGTGATTATGCTCAAGTGTTCTATGTTGTATACTCTTAGTGTAATAGGTTGACCTAGGAACAAGTGTGGTTGGCCTTGGGAATGAGCTAGCCGATTTCTTGTATATATTGGTGACATTTTTGGAAGGTCAAAGATCATAAGAAGTGTAGATGTGAATGGTTCATTCCATGTTAGTGCTAAGTATAGGTGGAAGAGTTTACTAGATGAGCTTGGTGACTAGGAAATGAGTGTGCATGTATGTATGTATGTGTATACGATTGTATATGTGTGGGTGTATATAGTTTTTGTCACTTCTCCACTCTATGGTTGTGTGTGCATAGTGCCGTGTGTGTATACATATATATATATATATGTATATGTAGAGATGTGAGTGTGTCTTGTACAAGTTAGATAAGGTCCAAAACAATGCACATCCTCTTGCCTAGGGAATGTGTGAGCCGAAAATTTACATAGGGAAAGAACAAGGCATTTAAAGCAAGTCAACATGTGTAAGTCTTGGTAACTAAGGTGGACTAGACCCCTTTTAAGGTAATGGTCTTGGATTTGAAGAGATTGTGTTATGTTTGTATGTATGTATGGTCGTAGGTATGCATGTATGTGTGTTAGTGTATTTGTTTGATCCTCATGTTCATGTAAGTCTAGATAGATCAAGTTCAAGTGTACAAGTCGTCGTATTGTTCGTATATGTACTAGTTTACTAGAATACACGTTGGTAACCTCTTGTGAATGAACATTGTTTGTTTTCATTCTTGTTGGGGTAACAAGTTGGAATTCTTGTTCATTTGCATGGATTTCCTATAGTCTAGCAAGACATATTTAACTAGTTGAGGCCTTATACTAGCTAGTGTGTCTACTATTGGACTGGACGTCTCAGGATTGACTCATTGGAACCCTGTATGATCCAACTATGACATAATAGATGACATGGAATGCTATGCACAATGTATTTACGTGTAGTTAAATGTACGGATATGACCTGTGATTTCGACGGGTGTCACACACACCCTTTTTTGTAGATAATCGATGTTCATTCTGGGTTACACCAAATGGGACTCGTTACTGGGCACCAATCGTTCCTGAGAGTGATAAACCGAAGGTGATGGCTACCTTTCGGCAATGGGAAAAGGTTGTAGAGTTCTATGAGGCATACGCCAAGAAGTCTGGTTTTCGACTAGGCTAGGAACAGTGAAGAGATCCAAAGGTAGGATAACCCATAGGTACATCCTGTGTTCCAAGGCTGGCAAACCCCAAAGGAGTAAGAAATTTGACCCAATGGATGAGACATCTCTTAAGGTTAGGCAGTCAACTTACATGGCGACATAGAAATTTGACCCATTAGGGTGAACTTTTCTGATGAAACCGCTTCCTAGGTGATTTATCACTTTGAGGAACCACATGCTTGTGCCCCCTCACAATAGGGACCTTACAACACTAGGTCGGAGGTTGGATTTTGTGACAATGGAATTTATTCACAGGGTTAGCATCAACAAAGTAGGGGCAACAGTCACGCACAAAATCCAGGTTAGTTTAAAAGGGGGTATCACAGTGTGAAGGGCACTGCAGCGGACTTTAAAAACTTTGCAAAGAGTATTCGATTTTTTATGGCGAGAGAGATTCACAACTGATGATTGACAAGCTGAACGACAGAGTGAAGAATTTACCGAATATCTTTTTCAAGTACAGTCTTTTAGATGGCGAACATATGTATCTTTTCTGGGCTGATGAGATATCCAAGATCAATTACCAAGCTTTCGGCAACATGGGTGCATTTGATGCAACATACCAAACCAACAACAATGTCGCTACACGCCCTTGAATAAGATCAACAATTTTAACTTTTTTTTGCCGTTTTATTTTGTAACATGGTTTTTTTCTAGGTACAACATGGTTTTTGTCCCATTCACCGGCGTAGACAACAACAAACAGTGTGTTACCTTCGGGGCTGGGCTCTTATACAGTGAAACTGTGGAGTCGTATTGCTGGTTGTTGCATAACTTCCTCGGAGCGCATGGCAAGCAGCCTACGCTGGTGTTAACTGACCAGGACCCTGCAATGAAGCAAGCTGTAGCAGCTGTCTTTACAGAATCTCGACATCGTTTGTGCATGTGGCACATCATGAAGAAACTACCAACCAAGGTATTTTTACCCTTGTGGTCTGTGTGGGGGTTCTTTTAAATCAGTTTAAAGTGTGGCATGTTTAATGGGTTTCAACTGTCTATCAGCTTGCAGGAGCTGGTGTTGACAATTCGGAGGTTCGAGCGGCACTACATAAGCTAGTATGGAACATCTATATCAAACCTACAACCTTTGAAAGTCGATGGCCAAAGTTGCTTGACAAATATGGGCTCAACGGAGAATGAGTGGCTCAAGGACATGTTTAGCATCAAAGAGCTTTGGGTACCTGCGTACTTCCGCGACATTTAGATGTGTTGTCTGTTAAAAACAACCTCCCGGTGCGAGAGTTCAAATGCAACGTTTACAATAAATTTAAGTTGGGCCAACACTCTTGTTCAGTTTCTGCTGTGCTTTGACGCAACCATGGATGCGTAGAGGTACAACGCGCGGTTGGCGGAGTTCCAAATAGAGGACATGTCCCTCGAGTTGAAAACTGGGATGCCATTCGAAAAGCAATGTGCCATGGTGTACTCTCAAGCTATATTTAAGGAAGTTCGCAAAGAAATGTTGAAATGCTTGTTGTACTGTTTTATCTCTAAACAACATGAAAGTGACGGATTGCAGGTGTACACTATCACACACCTTGCAAGAACACTGACATGGTGAACGATTTTACGGTACATGTCACACACCTTTGAGTTTTCTTTTCATGGATAACATTTTTTTAACGTTTGGATAACCGTTTTTTTAATGGTTTTTCTGTGTCGCCAGGTTAAGGTTGATGCTGCGGAGGAAACTACCACATGCTTGTGCAATGGATGGACCCTTATTGGATATATGTGTCTCCATGTTTTTTGCGGTTTCAGGTACACCAAGGTGCAGGCAATCCCGGAGCTGTACATACTTGACCGCTGGAGGCGTGAAGCGATCCCAAAAACTGTCTTTAGTATAAACGCACGTTATGGGGTTGAAAAGAGTGAAGGGGCTGTCATGAGTAACGAGCTTTTTGAGATGTTTTCCCAATGTATTGATCGAGCAAGTTAGTCACCTGACCGTATGGCGTTGTTCACAGAGGATGTAAAGGCCATGAAGGAAGAAGTTGTGGGATCAGGAGATGATGCTGGTGGGAAAGGCAAGGGGAAGGCTGAAGTGATTAGCCATCTTTTAGGGGTCCCAAAAAATTTGGAGGTGTCATGTAGCAACCCCCAAGGAATTAGGAACAAGGGATGTGGACAAAGCATCGGCTAATTGGCCCTGGCAAAAAAGTTGCAAACAAAAAGAAGAAGCACCCTCACCAATGCAAAACGTGCTATGAATACGTAACCGGCCAAGACTCAAGGAACTGCCCGCTGAAGAACCAAGACGAAGAAAAGTAGGTGCTTGTGGAAAATTACCCCTATCCCCTGTAGCTACTTTATTTTGTCGTCCTTTTTTTTTGTTTTGTGGTGTATGGTCAAAAGGTTTTGGGTCCGCAGATATACATCATGCGTGGAACTAGCATTTGGACCAGGGTTTTTGTATGTTTTTTGGATGGTTGATATTTGTGCATGCTAGTATATTTCTAGACAAGTATGTATGGGGATGTAACGGGGGATGGGATGCTTTTTTTTATGTAAATACATCATTGTTTTTAAAGTTTATTGTGCATCATTTGTATGGTTGATCAAAAATAGTGCAGGATAATAATGCAAAACAGGGGGTGTCTTTACATCAGTGTAAAAGCATGGGGTCGGTTAATACTTTTTAAATGGGGGGTGACACCACTCACAAGTGTAATAGTAAAACATAAGTTAATTACACCAGTGAAAGACAAAAAAAAAAAAAAAAAACACCAACATTTTTTAAGCAAAAACATGAAATAGACAGGGGGGAGTGGGGGTGACCAAAACCCCAGTGTAAAAATAATAGTGAAGGACTTTTAAGTTTATGTAAACAAAATTTAAAAAAGTTGGGTGCTCTTTTCTTTTATGTAAACAAAATTAAAAATAAAAATCACGGTTTCGGTTTTAATATACTTTTTTCAATTTGGTGGTGCTACAACACACTAGTGTAATAGCAAACACAAGGCAATTAGACCAGTTTTTTTATACCCCCAGATAGACACATAAAAACACAGCACCAACATTTTTCGAAGTAATAGTGCAAAAAAAACCCTAGTGTAAAATAACATCCAAGATAATAGTGCCAAAAAACACCAACATTTTTCTTTCTTTTTTTTTTTTTGCATTTTGTTCAAAACACACACATAAGTACATGGGGCTACGTTAATGTAAAAACAGCCGAGGACAATACATGTTTTTTTAAACCAAAAAGCACAACCTCAAACTTGTTTCTTAAACCAAAGGCTACCTAGGCATATTATCCATGAACTACAAATTTGTTTTTTTTCCATAATCAAAAACTTAGCGCCCCCTCCCAAATGTGATTTTTGTAAACGTTGGTCGCCGAAAGAAAAATATTCGCCGCATACCGCTTCCGCAAAGCATCCACTTGAGCCTGTTTTCGCTTACCATTAACATTGAACCTACACCTGAAGGCGATCTGGAGGCCCATGTACATCTCCATGAGTCGCATCAAGTAGACACCGCAGTCAGTACTGTTGTTGTACGTACACCATGGCAAATCCAGTGTCTAATCACGCACCCATTCATCGCGTCAACTTTCGGGTGTTTCACCAAACTTAGGTAGTCGATGAAGATTTTTTTCTGCAATAAAGGTAATGTCAGCCACAAAAAACATGAAGTTTAATTACACCAGCGAAAGACACATAAAAAAACCCCAGTATAAAAATAACACTGAAGGTAAGAGTCCAAAGGAACACATTACAGGAATAAAATCTTTTTTTTTTGCATACCACTTTGTAAGGCGTCCTCTTAAGTGCATAAACCTCATTGTCGACAACTTTCACTGGGGACCTCCTCTCCATAATGTTATCGATGACACACACATCTTCATTCTTCATATAAAAAACCATCAGGTAATAGTGCTCATATTCGAGTACAGGCACGAAAACTATGTCTAACGACCCTAAATCAAGCTTTGTCTCAACGCCACATACAGCCCCAGACACACCACTCTTAAAGCAAGCTACACGAGTACTGTTTTTGTCTTCTTGCAACTGCATCATCCAATCTACTTGTATCATTTATGTTAACAATTCAGGGCAACTCCAAAAAATTTATTTTTAGAAAAAAGCAATTAATATTTTGAAAAACAAAACTCACCACGGTGGTGGTAGGGAGAAACAAGTGGCGTGGTATTCCGACAAATCGGTAGTTGGGGTCGTAGTTAAGCACATGCCCCCATGCATCAATAACAGAGTCATAAAACCGCTCCCCGACCGCCAATGAACGCAGATATGGCGTTTCTGCGCGCAACCCGTGGCAAGCCTCAAACATGACATAACTGTAATTTAAATGAGTGGGAGGTTTTTTGTCAGTTTTTCATCGTCTTTACACAAATGTAAAAAGCAGAAGATGGGGGGGGTACTTAATGGTCTGTTGGGTCAATGGTATGTTCCACGATGCGTGTCTCATCAGAATGCTTGAACAGGTATTCCCAAACCGGCCTTCTCCCTTTCAATGTTACGAATGTTGATTTGTTCATCGTTGTTTACCCAGGAAGGCAACCTAGCAGTTGCACTCCTCGACCTACCGGTTAGTGCGATTGGCTTACTTGCATTATAACCAGGGACGTCGGTACCTTGGTCGCTGGAAACCAAACCAGATTCACTCGATGTGGGCCACCCAGGCGCTACGGACGTCGGTACCTTGCAAAAAAAAAACCGATTCTCTCATACTTGCGTTATCACCAGCTAGATGCGCGCGAACATCGCTGTACACATCATTCACTACCCTAGAAGGTGGATCATCCCCTAACAGTAGTATGTTTGCATACTCTTCGTTCAACTGTACGACGCGAACATCGCTAGGATACTTCGTCGCCAACATACGCAAACCTTTTCACCTGTGCGCACAAACAAACCAAAAAAAATAATAACAATAAATAAATAAAATGACACAAAGAACTAACAAAATCACTCGGGGAAAAACATCCATTTTTTTACCTCGACGTCATCGGGCTGGCACCTGTCGCCACCCACGAAACCAATTGTTGGTGCCTTCTTTGGCCCCAGGCCAAACCCACAAGTGTTAATCTCATGTTCCTGCCTCCGAGACAGCAACTCCAATGACCAGTAATGCGTTGCGCGTACTCCGGCTTTGGTATTCATCCATTTTATTGCAATGGTGTCTACATATAGCAACTACCAGATTTCCAAAAAAAAAAACATTAATTCTTTTTGGTCAACAGGAAATGTTTAAAAAGGTAAACAAAAACAATCTAATTTTCATACGCATACCATGAACAAAGTCAACGGCCCCACAACTGCACGGGGGATGAACGTGTCTTTAAACTATTCCAAGTGTTCTTGTTCTGCACCTTTGTTACTTTCCTTCGCCGAGGCTCCTTCTTTATGCGAAGGTTACCTGCTACAACCTTCGAATCCACTTCATCCGACTCCAGTTTCTTACTGTCACGGACTCGTGCCTTTGAGCGAGTATTGCCTGTTGACGAAATGACATGAACACGTTGCAACTTGGCACCCGTTGTAGCCGGCGTTTGGACACCTGGGTAATGAATTTTACATGAGGGTTTCGCTCAATGCATCTAAGAACCACATCCCAAGTATACATGTAATGGCGCTAAAAAATAAAAAAAAATAATTCAAATATACTGTATGATTTTTCTCATACCAGATGTTTCGCTCAACGCATCAATAATGAATCAAACTGACATGTGCTTCCTCTTGAAACTTCTAGTACCAACAACCATATCTTAAATCACTTTTACACATGTGTTAAAAAGGATTTTGTAGATATTAACAGTAACCATAATTCCAAACCCCCACCAAAAATTTGTAACAAAAAATACAGTAAAAAAACACAAAAAAATGTAAATCAATGGCACAGTATCTGATCACCAAAAAGCATTTTTTACACAGCTATAAGGAACATGATCACCAAAATGACGAGAAGGGTGGGGAAAAATATACCAAAAAAACCCACATGCAACTCACCAAAAACTGTAATTCTAGACATTAAACCCCCAAAATCACTCAAAACGTGTAAACCCCCATATCACAACAAACATACAAACAAACTAAAAACAATTAAAAAAAGGAAAAAAAAAACAAAAAAAAAACGCATAGCAGGGGCACGAACACCAGACGAAGTAAAAACATAACAAAAAACAGGGGATGATACATAATGTTGTTGCAAAAACACCAAAGAATCAATCGACTTACATTTTTTCTTCTAGGTTTTCACAGAAGTAAGGGCTTCTTCAAAATCAAAGAATCTATCGGCTTCTTCGGTCGTTCAGTCGTCTTCGTGGATAGGCGATCAATCATCTTTCATTTTTGGGGAGGGTTTGCTTTCTTTTTGAAATCCTTTGCTCAGTAATGGTGAGAGAGATAAAGAGTAAGAGAGGGTTGATTAGAACCCTAGGTTGTCAGGCAGGAAGAGAAAAAAAGAACAGAGAAAATGGGGTGTTGTTTTACCATTATACCCTTTATAAATATTTTATTGTTATCTTTGTCCAAGGAAGCAACAAGTCGATGCATAATGACAAAAAAACTATGTGGCACAATACTAACCACTAGATCATCAAAGATCAATGGCCACAAATGGTTCCCGGTGTTCTTCCAATTCAAGTCGGTTCTCATTTTATCTTTTCCCTATATATATATATATATATATATATATATATATATCCTACACTTCCAGATAATGTTCCATGGATACAGTACAGGTTAATAGGTGAAGGACACTATATTCAAGTATATGCAAAAGACAATTGGCGTGTTCTTCTACCTTTTTCAGGCGAGGGAGAGACCTTAAAGATAAAACATTTCATAAACCTTGCAGAAGATGAGGATTTAGAAGACTGTTCAAGTCCACAATCGATAGACAGTACACACAGAGATTTCTGAAAACAAACGTAAGCAATGACGTCACACAAACATGGAGGACAGTTGTACAACGAGACATAGAGCATCTAAATAAATTAAAGTCAAGAAGAGGCCAATAGGTGTGTCAATAATGGCCAACATGAGTTGATTAGTTTTTGAATTTTGTAAAAGAAGTTTGTCGTTTATTTTCTTTAGTTGATAGCCATACATGTGTGTAATAGCTATAGTATTTGGTTTCCTTGTAAATTGCCTATATAAGGCAACTATCTCTTTCATTGTAAATACACCAAGCAATCCATTGAAAGCAATAGAATTTTAACTTTCATGGCACACTAAACTCTCTCCGACGCTCCTTAACTAAACCTCCTTATTCTTCAGTTTTTCCAAGATCTTCATATTATATTCCAACAACTAAAAAAAAAAAAAAAACTACGACTACCAATCCACCGCTACTACTACTACTACTAATCCACCGCTGTGCATATTCTCTACCATCCATCCGCTGTGCAAATCCCACTGTAAGTATTATGATTATTTTGCTTCTTTATAATATTTTAGTGTTAATTCTACTTTATATATGTATTTATTTAAAAAGAATTAAGTTTTGTTTTGTTTTAAACATAGTCATTCACCACCCTCTCTGATATATTGGTATATATATATATATATGTATATATATATATATATATATATAGGTATAGGTTCCTATACAAAGTGCATTTTTCGTACAAAGTGTGAGAAGTCTATGTAGTCATTGTGTTTTAAATTTTGGCTATGATTTTTTCGATTCCTTTTGCATTGAATTATATTAAAATACACAAAACGCAACAATTTAAAACATTATTAAATGTAATCTAGACATATATTTAAAACACAGTGATTACTATCTTCGCATGGTGTTTTAGAATGCATGTCGAGAAATACATTAATTAGTGTTTTATATTGTTACATTTTTTTTCTATATAGTACAACGCCAAAAGAATATAAAACATCAAGCCTAAAATTTAAAACACACTAGCTATATAGACATCTCACACTTTGTATGAAAATTGCACTTTGTACAGGAGCCTCACCCTATATATATACGAGAGTTACTTTGAGAACGCTAAATATCGCGAGAACCGTGAGAACAAACGAGAAAACTAATCAAAATCATTTTTTTCAATACAAACCTAATTATAATTAAAATATAACATTAAAATCGAATTTTCTTTCCAAATAATTATTTTTTTTCTTGCAAAAACACTTTAAAATTAACTTTTTACACATGTGTAAATAAAACAGTTTACACATATATAAAAAGTAAATTTCACATGTGTAAAAACAATTTATTTTCGTATAAGTTTAAATTTTTAAATGTAAATTGTGTTTTGGGATTGTATTTTAATAATAAAGACATGTGTAAAAAAGAAATTTTAAATTTAAATGGTTTTAGATAGTGTTCTCGGGGTTCGCACGAAATATATGTGTTCTCAAGTTAGCCTTCACACACATATATATATATATATATATGTGTGTGTGTGTGTGTATATTTATATACATATATATAGGATTTGGATCATTTGAGAACCAACATTTAGAAAGAGAACCAAGTGTGAACACAAAAACCCCTCCACCAAAAAATAAAAGAAATATATAACCTAAGAAAACAAAAAATGTAAAAAAGTAAAAACACCAAAATGTGTTTTTAGTATTAATCTTTCTAAAAAAAATTAAAAAAATTTAAAAAACGGGTTATATTACGTCATATTTACATCATTTCTGATGCACCTGTGCATTTTGCTGTTATATATATATATATATATATATATATATACTAAGTATCCAGAGAAAAACCTCCAAAACGAAGAAACCCGGTAAACTTTGACTTCCCGAACTTTTTATCATCTGAAAAAATTAGGGTATGTAATATACATGATTTTAAGAGTTTTGAGCCAAAAAAATCAAAAAAGCGCCGAGTGGATATTTAAAAAAAAAAAAAAAATAATTTTTTTTGTGTTACGTATGTTACACAAAAACAGACATGTAACATATGTAACACAAAAAACTTATTTATTTTTTTTTAAATATCCACTCGGCGCTTTTTTTATTTTTTTGGCTCAAAACTCTTAAAATCATGTACATTACATACCCTAATTTTTTCAGATGATAAAAAGTTTGGGAAGTCAGAGTTTACCGGGTTTCTTCGTTTTGAGTGGGTTTTTATTTAATCCTTCCCCTATATATATATATATATATATATATATATATATAGACATATACCGTATGCACATATGCATTTCACTATTAGAGCACACTTTTGAATAAATTGTCAATTACCATAATGAAATGATCATTAAATGGACATGATATGATATATAAGATGGAAAAAGATTTACTCAATCATCATTAAATGGACGCGAAGTGCATTTCACTATTATAGTTAGGTTTTTTATGGGTTTTGCTTTAGGGTTTAGTTTTTAGGTATCGTATGAGGGGGGTTAGGTTTTTGAAGGGATAGGGGTGGGGGTTTAGGTTTTTGAAGGGATGGGGGTGGGGGTTTAGGTTTTTGGGGTTGGTGGTAAATAAACTTTAAAAAACCTTTATATACACCTATAAAATAAGACAATTGTACTACATGCAGATGTGCATTTCACTAATATAGTTAGGTTTTTTAATGCGTTTAGCTTTAGGGTTTAGTGTTTAGGTATGGTGGGAAGGGGGTTAGCTTTTTGGGGGGATGGGGTGGAGCGTTAATAAAATTTTGATTAACACATGTTAAGCGCTAATAACAGGTGTTCACCATGTGTTAACTATATGTAAACAGTAAACATTTTTTATTTTTAAAAAAAAAAACCATTCGGCGCTTTTTCGATTTTTTTTTGGCTCAAAATGCTTAAAAAATGTATATTACATACCCTATTTTTTTCAAAAAAAAATGTTGGGAAGTCAGAGTTTCCACAGTTTACCAAATAAGGAGGGTTTCCTCCATATACTTTACCTATATATATATATATATATATATATATATCACGAGAACCATGAGAACAAATGAGAAAACCAATCAAAATCAAATTTTTTAATACAAACCTCATTATCAAAATACAACATTAATAAATGAATTTTATTTCCAAATAATTCATCTTTTCTTACAAAAACACTTTCAAATTAACTTTTTACACATGTGTAAATGAAACAGTTTACACATGTATAAACAGTAAATTTACACGTGTAAAAACAATTTATTTTCGTATACGTTTGAATTTTTATGGATAAATTGTGTTTTTGAGATTGTATTTTAGTAATAAAGATAAGTGTAAAAAGAAATCTTGAATTTGAATAGTTTTAGATGCCGTTCTCATGGTTCACACGAAATATATGTGTTCTCAAATTAACTTTCCTATATATATATATATATATATATATATATATATATATATAGGTAGAGGATCCTGTAGGAAAATTGGTTTGTGTTTTGTGTGAGAAGTGTAGGAAGGATTAAGAATTGACTTGTAGCCATCATGTTTTTTTATTTTAGAATGATGTTTTGGGTTGTTTTGGCTTGGAAAACACTTAACACAACAATATACAAAAATTTAAAACACAATCTAATGTATTATAGTCATTAAATTTAAATTACAGATAAAACACCCTAATAATTACTTAAACCACTATGCTTAAATGTTCTTGACATGGTGTTTTAAGTTTTAAGCCTAAAATACATTGTTTTCAGTTATTAATTGTTATGTTTGTTGTTTTTCTAAGCAAAACAATCCAAAACATCATGAATACGTCCAAAAAAATGATGCATACATATCAATTTTTAATCCTTCCTACACTTCTCACACAAACCAATTTTCCTACAGGAACCCTACCCTATATATATATATATATATATATATATATATATTAATAATAATAATAATATATAAAAGAATTGATAGTTGCTGACGTGGCGTGCAATGGTGGCCTCAACCTATCAAAGAAAGTGCCACGTGGCTTAATAATTGAAATATTTTAGTGTTTTTGAGGTTTTTCGTTTTTTTACTTAAAAAAAGGAAAAACACAAAACCCTAATCTCTGCGCCTCTCTCTCTCAATTAATATTCTCCTTTTCGTTTACAATCGCTCTCAAGTTTCTTTCAAACTAAAGCTGCTACCTAACACCAGCCGATACCTAAACCGATCGTCATCTTCTATATTTTTTCGATCGTCAATAGTTTGTTACTGCTAAATACCCTGTTAAGGATTTGGTGAAAGTCCTCAGTGTGAGGGTAAAAAACACTCCTCTTCTTGAAAGGTAATTGATTAGATAGTAATTAACCAATTGAGGTATTCAATTCAATGGTTATTAATTATATAATTGATAAATAAGGTCTTGCATATTGTTTTCTATGTGTTGCCGTGTTGGTTAGTTAAATATTGATATGTTTGATGGCTACTGAAGTGTATAGATAAGGGATTAATTGGTGGTCCTTTCTTAGTGATGATTTATGGGCGGTGGTGGGAATGGTGGCATGTGCCCATTGATTCTTAGTGATGATTCATGGATGCGAATATTATTTTGATTTTGATTTTGATTTTTATTTTTAAGAGATAATATTATTAAAGAATAAACGATAAAATTCTTAGTGATGATTCATGGATGCGAATATTATTTTTATTCTAAGTTTGTCTTTTTTGATTGTTATTGTTTTGATGGAACAACAAGGTAGACTGTAAGGTCTTTTGGCATTAGGCGTAATGAGAAGATTGCGTGTTGTGTCACTGTTAGGGGGGACAAGGCTATGCAGCTTTTGGAGAGTGGTTTGAAGGTGAAGGAATATGAGTTGTTGAGGCGCAACTTTAGTGACACAGGATGCTTTGGGTTTGGTATTCTGGAGCACATTGATCTTGGTATCAAGTAAGTCATTCTTTTAACCTGAATCCTTCATAAGTGAAAACATTTGCAACCCAACTTGACAGAATTTTGCGTATTTCGATCTTAGATACAACTAAAGTTGGATTCAACAGATGATTATACCTTTTACTATATTATGGGATGAATGTACTTAAATGTTAAATGATATGTTAACCATTTATGTCGTTGTAGGTATGACCCATCTACGGGTATCTACGGTATGGATTTCTTTGTAGTCCTAGAACGCCCTGGTTACCGTGTGGGACGTCGCCGCCGATCCAAGGCCCGTGTCGGGATTCAACACAAGGTCACCAAGGAGGATGCTATGAAGTGGTTTCAAGTGAAATATGAGGGTGTCATCCTTAACAAGTCCCAGGAAATTGGAGCTTAGACTGTTGGTTTTATAAAATTCCAAAGTCTACCTCCTCACGCTCTCATAATCAAGAAGAAACTCCTGGTGGTTAAAAAAATATGCTTATTTGAAAAGGTTAGCTTTCTACAATTGTAATTAGTCCTTTATGTGATTATTTAGTGCTTATGTTCGATGGCAGGAATCCACCTCCTCTGCCGCCATTAGCAACTCTTCCACCGCCAAACCCATTACCATCTTCAGCAATAGGTATGGTCGTTTTACCTTTCCGTATAGAGTTTTTACGGGTTTAGATATGATGGTCGCGCCTGATTGTGTTGATTTTATACACACGGGTTTCTTTGAATTTACCGACTACATTAATAGGGTTTGGGGTTTTAACGGGTTTAGATATACTGGTTAGGGCTAACTATGTTGGTTTGGTTTGTTTGATTTTACTGATGCAGGTCTGTGTTAAATATAATGCAGGCGTGGCTGAGGCTACAATCGTTGATAATCAGGTTTGAGTGTAAAGTTTTGTTTGTTTACCATGTTTTATGATGTTTTGTGTAATTTGTTGATCGTATGGTTAATATATGCTCAATGACCAACTTGCAGATACCATTGACTGGGGCTAATGCTGTGGTTAGAATAGCCTTTGTGGTTCATGATCTTGTTGACGACCTTGGAAAGGGTAATTTACATTTTTTTTGTAAATTGAAAGTTACAAATATAACTATTTGAGTATTTTGTTAACCTATTGTAGTTCTTTTTTGACCTTTGTGTTTGTTCGATTTAATCGCATTCTGTTCCTGTTTATGTAGAGGTGTGAATCCTGTACTACGATATCGTAAGCATGAAGTCGAATTAGTATTTAGTTTCTTATCTCCATTGTTTCTTGAAATTGTTTATAATATGTGTGTTTTTCGTGTGTAAATCAGCCGTGAGTGCGATCTGATATGATTCATGTGAAGTTTCTACAATTGATGTCTAGAATTGTGAAGTTAGAGAAATCTAGATAATTTGTGTGTGTGTGGTATTTTACAATATATATTAAACGCTTCAATTGGTTTTTAATATAAATCTTGGATTTTCATAAAGTTGTTTCTAGCATTTGGAGTAGAGGAGTAACAAAGTTCTTTAATTAGGTTAAATTGCTATCTCGGTGTTGTTTTTTTGAGTACTTTATGGTGGAATGAATAAATATGAAGTTTTGCTATCTATAGTTTAAGAGGGGGCGTGACAGACCGAGGAGGGACTATCCTTCGAGATCAGAAGAGAAAAATCGTCAAGGTCAGAGAAGTGCACCTCCTTCGAGACGTCTGTGAAATTTTTTTCCAGTCATATGTTGTTTGATTGTGATTCAGATAGGTATGTTTGTAATGTTCATTTGATTTCGATTTAATATACTATTTAATTGTTGTTTTTAGGAAACAAAACAGAGTGGTGGAGGTTGTCGGTTTGTTTTCATCTAAGTTAATGTCAACATACCTCTTGAAATCATATCAACAATGATATTTTGACTCTAGAAACTATATATATATATATATATATATATATATATATATAGGGTAGGGTTCAAATAGGAACCATACCTTAAAGTAGGAACCATAGGAACCAATCTTAGCCATTGATCTCTAATGGCATGATTGTAAATAAGTAAAACATTAATTATATATTTAATTAAATCAAAGGGCAATGTTGTAATTGTATATTGAGTATTAATAACACATGTTTAATTAGTTTCCTTTATAATCCCATTATTTTAGGAAAATATTTATTTTTTCCCATGGTAATCATTCTTCATTAATATGTGCAGTACATGATGTTATATAGTTTTGGATAATATATGTTGGTGTATATTATATGGAAAAGGTAATCGATCGATAACGTGGTCAAATGTATCAATATACACTGATGTATAATTATACACTGGTAAGAATGGTAGTATTAAATACATATATTATACACTGATGTATAATTATACACTGGTGTATAAATAGTAGTGATAATCAAATGTATCAATATACACTGATGTATAATTATACACTGGTAAAGAATGATAGTATTAAATACATATATTATACACTGATGTATAATTATACACTGGTGTATAACAACTAACAAACAACTTGAATCAAACCTTCTGTGAAAACAAATCTTGAATCAAATATGAAATCACTTAATCGTTTCCAAAGTTTTATCCTTTCATAAATTAAAAATGAACTAAAATATTGATACATGTAATATTCAAATGGACCAGAACCACTGATAGTATGAACTAAATTAAAATGAACTAAAATATTTATCCTTTCATAAATTAAAATGAACTAAAATATTGATACATGATAGTATGAAGACGCTTAATTAATGTTTTCCTTAGGGACGAGAGATTTGAGGAAAATAATTGAATGTATTTCGGAGGAAGCTTTTATTAACTTCCATATATAAAACTTTTATTTAAATTAAAATATAATACATAATTGTTTAATTACATAACTACCCCCTATATCAAGATCAAAGATGAAGGGCTCAGATTGGTTCCTAAGTTCCTAACTAGGCTCTTGGTTCCTATTTGATCTTTTTCCTATATATATATATATATATATATATATATATATATATGAGATTTGGATCATTTGAGAATCACCATTTAGGGAGAGAACCAAAGAACCAGTGTGAACAGGTGGCATTTTTGTAAATATGAAGGGTGCCTACAGAAACCCCTCCATCAAAAAATAAAAAAAAAATTATATAATCTAAATAAATAAAAAAAGTAAAAACACCAAAATAATTATTTTGCATTATTAATTCAAAAAAAATAAAAAAAATGGCTTGTGACGTCATATGACGTCATCCTGATGCACATGTGCATTTCGCTGTTATATATACAGAAATACACCGTATGCACGTGTGCATTTAACTATTAAATCACATTTTTGAATGAATTGTCAATTATCATACTTAAATGATTATAAAATGGACGCGATATAGATATATAAGGGGTCACAAATTCTATTCAATGATCATTAAATGGACACAAAGTGAGATATAAAATACACTCGAACTCGTCAAGTGTTTAGTCATGCATATTATAACATAAATTGAAAATAAAACACGTGTATGACAACAAACATGAATAAACTTAAAACACCTCTATATAAAACCTATAAAATAATAAACGTGTATTGCATGCACATGTGCATTTCACTAATATTGTTAGATTTTTTTAGTGGTTTTACTTTCGGGCATACATATATGCATGCATCATTCTTCAAGTGCAGGTTCGAAGACTAGGCGAAGATCGGAGACTAAAAACGAATCATCAATTCCTTTGACCATTCGTTTTGAGCCTCCAATTCTTAAATAACAAAGTTTTTATACCAATTTGTCTTTATCATACAACTACATGTAGTCTCTACCAAACGTATTAACTCAATAAAACAAACGATAACAAAAAAAATATCCATATTACAAACAAACTATGTTAACCACCTACATACAAAATTCTAATTATCTCACAACCTCACGTTCACCAACATAACAAAATATTAAACCAAACATACATTACATAAAATGTTATACAAACTTCTTTGTTTGTTTGACAATTTCCTTATACCCAACCAAAGTTGACGTGGTGTAACGCATGTTCGTATCGGGCGCCAATTTGTTTGTTTCATAACCTTCTTTCGATTTATCTTCACTGCCACCGTTTTAACACTCTTGATGTTTTTTTCTTTCTTGTACTTGCATCTACACATACATTTGTCAAAAAAATACATTATATCATGTTCATCCATAATTATGCACATGTGCATACTCAACTATATATAGTAAATATTATGCAAAACAACATACCATCATTACCCACCGTCACAATATGTTTCCGCTTATTTGACCTCATTTGAACCTCTCTTCTTAACTCTATATCTGCATATAGGATAATTTGTTTGTTTAAACAATCAACATTTAATATTCCACAAGAAAAATTGCACATATGCACATGTGCATTTCTATATAGATGTAATAAATAAATAATAAAAACCTGATTCAACCTCCTGATAAACATCCGTGACATTAAAACCTGATTCAACCTCCTGATAAACATCCGTGACATTATCAGCCTCTGCTTCTGGGAGATCAAACGCAGCTCGATCATACAATAAATAAAGAACATAACTAAGACAGCGAACAAGGGAATACCAAGTACATCCGGACTAAATAGATAATGCCAACCTGATTCAACTTTCTGATCAACAATTGTGTCATTATCTTCACTTGCATCCAGTAAACTTTCTGTTCCTTTATCCCTCAATTGTAATACAAATGTTACTTTCTTTGATTTTTTCTCAATCTCTCAGCTATAATTAATATAAACGCATAAGAAAACTGATATTTCAACCTGAATGCACATGTGCAACAACATTACTTTGTTAAATACAACAAAACAATTGCACACGTACATTATTGTTAATAGCCTAATTATAACAGTATGTGCTTTATCATTACTTTTAACATTAGAAACTACGTTTTGCACAAGTGCATTAACAATCTTAATGCACATGTGCATATCAGAAAATGGCACATGTACCAAAACACAAATTATCCTCCTAACTAATATAGGCAAACTTTTCATCAACAAAGACACTTCAAACCTAATTGACCAAACACAAAATCATTACTAAAAGCTTCACATTAATTACACGCGTTCGATAAAACACTCATACTAATTTACACATGACATCGAATATTATTTCATTTTAAAATTTAACAAAATCAACAACAACAAGTAGCAAATCCAATCAAACAGCTTATAGAACCTGAGCTTCAACAAAATTATCCTCATCTGCAACTGAATCTAACTTGTTTTCATTGATGTAATCGACTCCAACACCAAGGTAAACTCTTCCAAATAAACCTTCACCTATTTATGACTCCATACCAAAGTTACCAATAATTTCTCTCAATTCATCGAATTGAATAGTAGGGGCAGCAATAGTCTCCACCACAAAGAGGTACAATCTTGAAAAGTTACAATTATTAGACTAAAAATTCTTTGTGGACCAACAGAGTTGCATATTAGACTAAAAATTCTAATATCACCGTCATCGTTAAAAACATTCAAAATTACTAAACTAACCTTGATGATAGGACCTAGGGCATCAATCACAAAGCAAGAGATCTCTACCATCCTTACAGACTATACACATATCATCATTAAACTTCACTGGACATCCTCCATTTTCAGTTTTCTATAAAGAAACTGCATATTCATGGAGTGACACTTCGTTTGACATGTAAATATTATCATATATGTCGTAACAACCGCTGGAAAGAACACAGACAGACGTAACCTAACTCGTACGGAGGAGAGGCGACGGAGGAGGTCGTACTCGAAGAACATGTTATCCACGTCATCATCGTCGAAAACGGAGACCAGAGCGTCGAGATCTTATCCTGGAAGCTTGTATTTGAATCAAATTTCAGAATTGGATTCACAGAATATGATTCATAGGATTAATTTTCTCCATTTATTTAATTGGAATAACATGGTGAAGATGAAAAAGGTGTTAGTGAGGAAGAAGTTGTTAGGGTTTCAGAGATGTTATGGTGGAGAAAGAAGCGTATTTTTTTCATTTATTTGTTATTATATTTACATTAATACCCTCTGTTCACATTGGTTCTTTGGTTCTCACCCTAAAGTTGGTTCTCGTATGATCCCTACCCTATATATATATATATATACACACACACTTGTGTAATGTTAAATCAAGATTGATTATTTGCATCTCATTCTTACAGAACTTGATGTGTTTCTATTTATATTTCGTGTATAGGCATGTTTTGTTATTTCGCGTTTAATTTATAGTAAACTTTAATATGAGCATACTTTATATTATGATTTCTAATGTTTATTGAAATATTATTGTAGAGATTTCCTAAACTGTTAGCTGACTAGAAAACAAAAATAATTTTATTTCAACTATCTCAATAATGAACATTTTCAGGCAATAAAACTACATTAATATCAAATATGTTATAGAAAAATACAAAAATTTTTCAACCCCGGGGCGCTCCCGGGTAACCAGCTAGTATATATATATACATATATATATATATATGTACATGTAGATATGTTACATTTAAAACGCCAATCAAATGATACTAGTAAATACTTTGTATATCAATCCGTTTTCTTGCTTTTTTTTTCATTACTGTGTAAAAGACCGGTTCAACTTCTCGAGCGGGGTCAACCCATTTCTTTTTCTTATTAAACGACAAGTGGTATAACTGGTGGAGCTTCGGCTAACACCCTGGGTCAACCCATTTCTATGTGACAAATTCGCAAAGGTGAACAACTAAATAAATATGTTTGCCCCCAATCAAATTGTGCACTGACTAATTATTCTTATACCAAATGCATTGTTATGTTAATAATAATTCACACCTCTTTAAATTATACACATTATGTAGATATCCATATATTTATATTCTTATCTCTTATATGACATTTGATGCACAACACTTTAAATCATATACATCATGTATATTTATTTACATGAGATCAACTAAATTTAATAATCTTGTATATACGATGTGCATGTTATGTATATAAAGATTTGCGACACGCTGTTTCCATTAAGTATTAGACAATTCAGACCACATATAACATTAGGAAGGGAATTGGGTAATTACAGAAAATGACTCAAAAGATAACCGAAAACATTAACATCACGCATAATTTATATTGGGAGGATAATTCATCTTCATCAAGGACTTGTATGAGGAGGTATCAGTAGTACAATTCAAATACACTTCAAGATAACACAATCCAAAGCATCAATGTCCCCGAAAATGGTGGTGGCAATAATGACGATAAGAATCTGAACTGAAAACATTTGGCAATGAAGAAATTGAGAAGCTTGATCAAGAGGGTGATGCAACCTTCTTGTAGGTATGTGGTCACAATGGATGATAGCTGACTCGTATACTCATACCGAAATTGGACAACTATAATAGCGGTAAATAAGGTATAGAACCACCATGAGCCAAATGATTTCGTTGACTTTAGTGAACCCTCTTGCGATCTCATCTCCATTTTTATAAGCCAAAAGAGACCTAAATGTGAAATTTAAGTTTATGAGTAAAGAGCAAGAGTTAGAATTGATAGAATTTTGTTATTCTTACATAAGTATTTATAAGGGTTGTGATCAACCTACCAGCCGTGGCAAAGAAGAAAACTTGTAAAGCAAATTTGTAATGAAATGGTTTTGACCAATTCCATAAGACTTTTTTTGTTTATCCTTTTAAATATGTCGGAATCTAATAATTTCCATCCAACCACTTTATGTTATGTAGGCCCATGTGATGAAGCATAAATTTAATATATGTTAATGCGTAATTTAGTTTTAATTTTATATAACACCACCATGGAAAAAGCAAAAATAAAAATTCGCAATAAATTTTTGTTGTTTCTAATATTGTCGCTAATTTAAGAATTAGCCTCTTTAGGAATTACTTAGGTTCAATCCTAGGTAACGTGATAAGAAGAGAAATTAGCAGTTAAAAAAAACAATATAAATTTATTAATTCAATCCTAAGTTCAGTGTTTTGTAGCACATGTCATCGGTTGCTAAATTTAAAAACTTTTTTTTAATGGGAAATATTACATCTCCAATATTTTTAAACTAATATATCAAAATCAAATCTTTGTCAAAGATTGAACCTTGAATCTCTCCTCAAAACTTAAAGATTTAAAATAGAAAACATAACTTTGTTATTTTTGTCCAAAATTCAATCTCTGAACTTTTCGTCGCGTATGTTATCACCATTTTAAACAAACCTAGTGGAAATTAATTATTCCCGTATTACATGTGGAATCAAGCAATATCTGTTCGGTTCATTATGTATCATTATGGTACCAATACTCGGTATCGTAAGCCAAAAATAATACCTGAAATATAAAGTTGTGATTTGCTCAAAATTATATAGATACATCTTTTACTATGATAAAAAACTATGCATATGAAAACCAGTAAAATTTCCTAAATCATGACAGCATTATGTTGCTTGATCACTAGTAAAATCCATTTTATGACGGAGGTGTTCTCTTTTAAGTCCATCCTAATATTTCAATGATTGCAATCGTATCTTGTCTATTACTCTCTCTCTCTCTCTCTCTCCCCCTCTCTCTACTATATATAATGCATGAGCGAATAGTAGTTCAACTTTAAGATAACCAAAAGTTAAGAACTATTTTTTTAATTAATACATAATGCACAACCTTAAAATGGAAATAAATTAGTGATTCAAATATTTTTACAATTTAATACTTCATGTTAAGTACACTTTAATTTCCTCAACTTTTGCTTATTTAAATTATAGTCAAACTTTTTCCTCCTTATTTTTAGCAAACTACTCCATAACTTTTAGATAGTCATATTTTTTAATAAGTTAATAATTTTTTTTTAAAATAAAATACATCATAAAAATGAGTATTTATTATCTTTATTTTGAGCATAGTATTGCTATTTTTTTTAATTTAAAATTTTTTATGTGATACGTGATTAATAATTTCTAGGAGGGAAATGGAATAATTAAACCGTTAACTGAAGTTGAACAAAAAAAAACTGAATTAGCCAAAACCTGAATTAACTTAAAATCGGTTATCGTTTTTGTACCTTACCATATATAATGCATGAGTGGATTCTAGCTTAAGATAAACGAAAGTTAATAAAACGTTTTTTTTTCTTCCATTAATGTAGAATTACAACCCTAAAATGGGAGTAAATTAATCATTCAAACAATTTTACATTTTAATATTTTATCTTAGTTACACTATTCCCTAAACTTTACTCAACTTTTGCTTTTTAAATTATAGTCAAACTTTCCCCCTTATTTTAAGCAAGCTACGACCATGATTTTTAAATAGTCATGTTTTTTTCATACGTTGATACGTTAAAAAAATATACATCATAAAAATGAACATTTTCCTATCTTCAATTAGAGTTTGATTTAGCTATTTTTAAATTTAAAAAAAAAATTATGTGCTACATGATTAATAATTCCTAACAGTGAGCAATAACTAAACCGTTAACCGAAGTCAAACAAAAAACAAGCAAATCTGAATTAAGCAAAAACCGAATTAACTCAAAATTGGTTATCGTTTTTTTGTACCTTAGTTAACCAAAATCAGTCAAACTAAAAATGAACCATTCATATAATCATGTCAGCGTGCCGACGCATTGCAGAAGGGAACACACACGCTTCTAATGGTGCATGGTTGAGTTCGGTTTACTTCAGTTCGATTATTAACGTCAACCGACATAGAAATAGACATTATTGGTTAATCGATCATATTAACCAACCGGTTAGTTGATTGGCTTATTTGGTTAGATTGTTGTTTTAGTTCGGTTTAGTTAATTTTGATTAATAAGATTATCTGGTGATCTTGAAAGCCTGAACTTAAACCATAATGGGACCAATGTAGCGAATGCCACTACGAGTAACCGCGAACCAAGAGGTACGATGTATTGTGTTTGCTAAAGTAGTTTATCTGTGTTGTGTGCTTCTTACTTCAATTCCATAATTTCTATATGTGAAAGGCAGAATACTAGTGTGATTGTGTTGGGGAATGTCTAGCACGCAGGTAGTAGCATAGACAACCGATCGCACTTGATCAACGTTATTGGCGATCTATTGTTACTCCCCTGTTCTGAATGATGACTTGAAATGACCATGTCAATGTTCTGCCTTGGGTAGGTGATTAGTAGAGCTAGATGACAGTTCTATGAGGATCAGGACTCTAAGCTGATAGGCTTGTTGCCATTTTAGACAAGGCTTGTTTTCGTGTTCGACACTTTAGATGATGGAGATGTTTAGGTGCTCATTTGCTTTTAGACGGAATTTCCTTTCCTGATGTCATTATCCATTTGATGATTAAGACGTTAATGAGACTGGTTACATGCATTTTGTGATTAGTTGTTAATTTGGGACTTGGTAGTTATCAACTATTGTGTAATTACCTGGCTATGTGATGACGTGTTGTGTTGTGTTGGGAGACTTTATTTACCATAGTCCAAGGTGCAACATAAAAGCCAATAGGCGACTATAATGCATGCTAGACATATCGAGTCGATAAGAGTAAAGAGAAGTAGTGTGATGGTGTGTGAGTGCATTTAATTATGTGTGTATAGACGAGTAGGAATAGACAGTTTGTTGTTTATATCATTGTATGGATGTGTGCTTTTAGGCGTGTGTTGGTCTTATGTGAGATGTTAGGTGGTGTTACTTTGTTGAGACATATAGAGGATATGTTGTCGTGTCTAACCTAGGGATGTTGTCAGCTGTGATGTTAGGTACGACCCATGTGGGGGTACGCCCAAATGAACCCATATGGTACGATGAGTGTCTTTGACCACGAATGAGATGGACACTTCCCCATCGTTTAGGTCATGAGAATTTGATGTATGAGGTAAGTGACATCGGTCACCAGTGGATGGGTTCCTTGTGAGTCACTAGAGATTGTATGTTAGAGTTCAAATATACGGATGTGCGGGGTCTTCTTTAGTATATATGTATTGAGTATTATTGTATACCTAATTTGTGGTTACTCTAATTGGTTAGCAATAGGATGCAAGTAATTGTTTTCCCTATTGTGATAAATGTCATAGTTATGTATTGATGTGTGAAAATGTGTATTAAATAAATTTGGGTCAAGTTTTAAAAATGCATAAACCTGCTAAACCACACACTAACGGCAAGTGTACCGGTCGTAGTGTAGCAGAGCAAGTAAGTCTGAGTATCGAACCGTGGACACAATATGGCGACTCTCGGTACTAAACCTCTATCGACTCCTAGCCTAATAATTTGGTTTTTGAGAAAATTAATTTTAAACTAAATAAATAAATAAAGCAATTAAATCTATTAAGACAGAAACACAAACAGGAACAGGAAGCAGAACAGACAACTCAGAAACTAGAGAGAAACTGGGATAATAAGGAAAACAACTACCTATGTCTAGAATCCTACCCGCAACTCACAACGCTCGGAATTGGATAATGGAATGGCTACCGGGTTCCTAAAGGTACGCCTGACTCAAGAAAACCCTAAAGAATGCTAGATGACCCCTCGGTCTCACTAACACCTCTTGGAAAATCCGAAGGGACGTGTAAATCACCGGTTACTAGTTCGGATCACCTCCCGGTCTCACCTCACTAGGGAATGCTAAGGTACTCATAAGACTCGCTCACCTCCCGGTCTCGCTAATCTCAACACACCCGAAAGTATGAAGGAGTTATCTAATATTGTTGACAAAAACTCGAATTTGCTAAGGAAGCTACGGTAAATAAGTAAGGATCTCCTCCCGGTCTCACCTATACCTAAAACCTAAGAACTAGACAAACCGAAACTCTATCTCCTCCCGGTCTCAAGAGTGGCAAAACACTAATTTCAAAGGCTTACAAGGTTGCTAATAGGGTTATCTAAGACAAAAAACCTCTAGATTAAACCACTAACACGAAGTCTATGGAAAATCACGTAAAACTCTAGATCTTGAAACTAATAAAGTAACAAACTAGAGAAAAACGCAAAGCAACAGTCAAGCAAACCGATTACTAAAAGCATTCATACGCATTTTTATCAACAACAGAAAAAAATATTTTACCAAAACATTAAGCCAAAAAAAATATATTATCCAAAACCGAACGTCACAAGTCACGAAGTAATTATCAATACGACCTAGGTAGCGTAAATGTTTAGCCAATAATATTCATGACAAAACAAGAAAGCATACTCTTGGAATCAAAATAACACATAGTTAATAGATTCAAATCACGAAGTATCAAAGTAAATAACCAATGTTATGAAAACCTCGATCCCTAGCCTTAGCCTGCTCTCCTTTATTTGTCTTCCTCTGAAGCTCCTCTAAAGATGCTGTCTGACCCTTCTATTTTTCTTGGCGGCTCCTCAGATCTATGCGATGATAATATTGTTGTCTGCCTCCAAAAATATTCGTATATCTCCTCATTTATTGTTGTTGCCACCGTCCTTTTTCAATAGGCTTTGAGCCCCTTTGTTTTATTTTTTTTTCTTTGACTAAAAAGGCCCAACAATTCACGAGCCTCATAATTCCTTCATCACCTTTTTTTTAGTTGTTGTTATTATTATTATTACTACTCTCCGTGTTTCGGACTTTGGTGTTTTTTACTTGACCAAAGTTTCTCTTTTACGTCCAACATCCATGAACACCAAGTGCTCGCGTCTTGATTATTTTTCATTGTTTTAAGCCCCCTTCTCACGAGCACCTATAAAATAATGAAATAAATAAATAACTAATAAAAACAACACGAAATGAATAAAAACATGACTAAATAGTATACAAAATACATAGGAAAAGAGATGTGTTTTGCAACACATCATGTATTGTTAGAAATGAGACGTAATTTACGTTTGACAATATGCCTTTCTATGGTGTATGCGCTTACCACGTTGACTATGAGACCTATTAAGTATTAACATAACTCGAGATGTGAGTACCAATGTCAAACATATCTTTTGCCTACACGAATTTTTCGATATACAAACATGACGGAAGTGTGACAGTGTTAACGGATTGAGAGTCGAATGTCAATGTAATGCGTTTACCCATGACAGTAGGGCATTGTGTAGGTGGCTTAGTTAAAGCATGTTTCCAAAGAGTTAAGGTGTTCAGATTGCTTGCTTGTTAGGAACGAGCAAACTGATGGTTGACTTGTACGTTGAAAGCTCAACTTCAAGAGAACAATGAGAACGTTTGGTGGACATCATGTTTAGTCGCGACTATGAAGTTGATGGCAACTAGTGTGCCTATGTTGGACTTACGTCAGGTTATACACGAACTCTAGAACTTCATCAGCTGAGTTAAATGAAATGTTTATGTCCGTTAACCTAATTATAGTTTGTTCAAGCTCCCGATTTATGGAAAGATGAAAGCTTTATGTTATTAGACGTTCATCAGTGATGCGTGAATTTTCAGCAATCATCGGGCTTTGGTGATTGTAAGGTCATAGTAAATGTTGTACACTCTATTGTGGGTTATGATAAAAAGTGACTATGAATTTTGATGAAACGATTGTGTCCAAAGAGAATGCGGATGATGTCTTCAATCATAATAACTACGTGATTTGACAAGATAGACGATGTCACTAGTGGAGATTTATGATGTCACTAGCCGATGATGTCATATTCATCGGCAACGGGGACGTCGAGGAAGCAAAATATTTGAACCGGATGTTGAGATGTTTTTACCTTGCTTCAGGATTAAAAGTAAATTTGTCTAAAAGCAAAGTTTATGGGGTGGGCTTGGAAGAAAACCAATCAGTCAATTTCGCGGGTGCCCTCAAGTGTGAATTACAACCCCTCCCGTTCAAATACCTCGGCATGATGGTGGGTGCAAACATGAATCGGATCGCAAATTGGAAGCCGATGATCGATAGATTTAATTCAAGACTTTCTAGGTGGAAAGCTAAGTGTCTCTCCTTTGCCGGAAGGGTGCTACTAGCCAAGGCAGTGCTAGGTAATCTACCTACATATTTTATGTCACTTTACAAAGCTCCTTTGAAGGTGGTTAACACATTAGAAGGAATTACAAGAAAGATCATTTGGGGAGGGGGGTCAAACGGAAAGAAAATCAGATGGGTTGGATGGGAAAGAATCATAGTCTCTAAAGACGGGTGGATTGGGCTTAGGGGGGTATAAGGGAAGCAAACTTGGCATTACTCACCAAGTGGTGGTGGCGATTAAGAGAGAATGGGAATCAATTGTGGGCTAGGGTTATTCGGGCACTTCATGGTTACCGGTGGGTAAAAGGAATCATACCGATCAATAAGCAACTAACCGGGGTGTGGAAAAACATTGGGGGGTTGGGGACCGAATATCTCAAAAGAAACATGGATATTACAAAAAAATTGGTATGCAAATTGGGCAATGGGGGGAAATGCCGATTCTGGGAGGACGCATGGGTGCTTCCCCAAAGTCTCAAGGACGTTTTTCCTTTAGTTTATAACATCGCTGGAAATAAAGGGTCTCTCGTGATAGAAAACTACTCGCAAGTGGGTAAGGACACTATATGGGGTTGGGATTGGAAGAACCGTCCAAGGGACGCGGATTCTTGGGCTCAAAGCATTCAACTAATTAAATTGTTAAGAGAAACAAAGATTAACTTGGGAAACGACAATTGGGTTTGGGTTGGAGATCATGGCGAGTATTTTTCGGTGAAGCATATTACACAGGAGCTGATGGCTAATCTCGGCTCGAACCACCGTACTAACATCATGAAATGGTGCAATTGGGCTTTACCGAAGGCAAATATGTTCGTGTGGAGGGCACTATTCGGAAAAATTCCGACTCGAGTTGAGTTGTCAAAAAGAGGGATCAATGTTGGATCTGTCATATGTCCGTGTTGCGGGATCCTTGAGGAGCATGTGAACCACGTCCTTGTATCCTGCAACATGGCAAAATCCATATGGTGGTCGATTGGCATGTGGCTGAAATGTGTAAACCTGGTGGACGCTGAAAATGTATCGGAAATACTCACAACGGTGGCAAACATTACTGGCTCAAAGAAGCAAAGGAAAGCAGCAGCAGCGATTTCTATGGCAACGCTTTGGACAATTTGGCTGAAACGAAATGCAAGAATCTTCAAAGGTATACCACTGTCCTTCGCAAAAACAGTAGAGGAGATCAAAGAGAACACCTACCTTTGGATCAAATTCAGATCAAGCGTGACTATTACATCAGAAGAGTGGCTAAAGGAAGGTATTTTTAGCATCAAGTAATCATGTGTCTTTCTTTCTTGTGTGCGTGTGTATTGGTGTTTAGTAGTCTTAGTGTGTGTGGTTATTTGGTGGTATGCATCCCGGGTGGGGCGAGTTCGGATAGCATCATTGTGTGTGTTTGGTGTGAGTTTTCACTTGAGTCAAATAAGGGGTCATTCGTGCGTTCACGGAAGTTATGTCAATTGTGTCTAATTGATGCTATGATACTCGGATGCATACATTTCTCTTTCGAGCTGTTTTTCGATTCGTGGTGTGTCTTAGGTCGTCATTTCTTGGGCTTGATCAAGTATGAGGTGGGGGCCTCATAGAGTGTTACTGGTACTATCTACCTACTCTTATCAGAATGCTACATATTCTTGGTGTGGGTGTGTTTTTCGGTTATATGTATTCCAGGCAGGGTGGGGGTTCGGTATGCACCAACGCGTGAGTCTTGGCGTGTGTATGACGAATATGTGTTGGGGTCAACTGTGGTATTGGTGCTATCGGCCTGGCATTGACATATATCTTTTCGCGATTTTCATTTCGTGTTATCCATAATGTGTGGTGTGCGTATTTCGTTTCTTGGGAATGATTTATCTCTGGTTTAACGGCATTACGAATTTATACTTGGCTTTCACATGGTGTTCCGGCTTGATGAATAACATGAATTATGGGCTCGTTGTACTTGGCGTGCGTGCGTCTTGGTGTATATGTTAGCCGGATGGGGGGGGGGGGGGGGCTCTTGTGGGTAGCACCTAGTGTGCGTTTGGTGTGTGTCTTTTGAGTGTTAGTTTAGTTAACAACCGTATTCTAAATATGGGTTTGGTGCTACCTATTGTCCGGTCTTTCATAGTCATTTCGTGTATTTGTTTCGCGGTGTGAGTTTTTTATTCGTTTCATTTCGGGTATGGGGTACTCATTGTGTTGCAGCACTCATTGAGATCAAGCTTAAGAGGAAGTTTTGGCTACTTGGTTTGGCTATCATTAGGCAAAGTCTCTGAGAAGTCATAGTTGTTGCAGTGAATTATCAAATGTCCAGGTCAAGATCGAGAATGGTTCAGGCTGTCATCGCGATGAAAGTTTAATGATGGGTATAATACATTGTGAAGTTTGGCGAAAGCGAAGTTAACCCCAGGATGTCAAGAACTAACGATCATGAATATTGAAGAATTGAATATGCCAATGAGGTTCAAAAGGATTGCGAACATGAAGATGGTGAGGGGCTAGTCTACAGGCGAAGTATCAAGAATGATTAACGAATGTTTTTTAGATTGGGAGAGTTCTATAGGTTTTTCTTTTCCTTCTTAGGTACTGCTTTGTGTTTTTAATCTTGTTAAGACTGTTTCGGTTTTCCCTAACCCCTGGTTAGGAAACCTTTGTATTTGCGTCGTCTTTGGCTTGCGCTTTGTTCGTTTGGTTTAATAAAAGTATCCTCTTCCCTGTTAAAAATAAATATGATGATTAGTTGATTCCTTGAAAGTGATGAAACCTTCATGTGGAGGTCTTCGCATTGGTAATTGTGGAAGGTCACGTCATAGTGACAGACAAGTAACGACGTGCATCAAGCTAGAAGTGCTTTATCGGTAAAGTGGAGAACGATGAGCTTTATGGGATTGTAAAAGTGAGAAGTACAAGCCTCAAGATTAAAAGCAAGCGGTGGAAAAGATCTCTTGGTCATCGCGGATGAATATTTGAATAAAAGTGAAGACGGTAATGTCTGACGTGACTGGGTTTCATATAGGGACATGGACATGTAGCGATGGCGTGGTGCATTTTAGGGTTGTTAATGAGCGGGATTCGAGGACGAATCCTCTATTAAGGGGGTAGATTTGTAACATCCTTAATTTGGCTAACTTTTTGTATAAACGAATCGACTGCCCAGATTTCTTTTTTTTTTCGGGTAGACCGCTTAACGTGTTCTGACAAAAAAAATTATTTAAAAGACTTAAAGGATCCGGTGATTTGTGTTAGATGGAACATCAAGGTGAAACGCATTAGAATGAAATTACGCGAGACCCATTTATCAGTATTTGAAGTTGTCTTAGTAATTTTGGGAGCAAGCTTATTAAACGAAAGTAAAGGGGGTCTAAACGTAATTAGTGAATTTAAATCAATTATAAAGGATAAACCCTAGGTCATTCATGACCTAGGGATTTTTTGTGGCCAAGAAACCAAGCGAGCAGAAGAAGAAAATGAGCGGTAAAGACAAGAACAAGAATGGTTCTTTTTTCAAGGCGGTTCCGGTCTGTTTGATCACCGGTTCGTAAATGAGGTAATCGCCACTCTCCTTAAAGATACATGATGTACATGACCTAGTAATCATGACATTAGAATGCTAAACTAATCTGTATGAACAACAAATCATCCAACCAAGATGTCTAAACTTACAGGATAGATAAGCACTACCACTCGTCTTCCCTAGAGTGTAATTATGAATAAGAATCCCCAAGTGAGCAATCACTTAGAGTTGTACGGAAACAAGTACAATTTCAAGATAGTGTGTGGGCATATGTGTCCATTGGAGCATAAAAGGGAGACGTTCGAATCTTGAACAGATCTCTATCTTAATTCCGAAGAGTCACTCCAATGTACGCCACTGTCGTGCAAGGTCAACAAGCTAGCTCATTCGTCTTCAAAACTTGAAGAAAACTAAGAAAATATAGAAATAGAAGATAGAGGGTGTTTGGGATTGAGTTTCAAAACAACTTATTGGCTTTTCCAAGAAGCCAATAAGCTGTTTGTGTAACCTAAAAGCACTTTCTGTTTTGAGTTTTGGCTTTTAAGGGTGGAAAAGCTGTTTTTGAGAAGTTAGAGATCATGGCTTTTTAGCTTTTGAAAAAAAATTACAAATTTACCCCCCATATAACCAATATTCACAATAAGTTAAGCGAAACACTTAAAAAACAGTCTATTGACTTTTTGATGTTTCTCATCCCAAAAGCTAATCCAAACACTTTTATTTAAAACTCCTTTGCAACATGTAAATGATGATGATATCGACACCCCTGCAATATTAGTTAATTTCCAGTTAACATGACTCATAAGTGTGCGACCGTCTAGTGTGTGAGACTTGACAATAGAGCAGAATCTACATGCAGTCCTAGTTCACTTTAACCATTGGCTCTGATACCAATATGTCACACACTCAAATTCCACATGCGGTATTTTACCGAGAGGCGCGTGACAAACCAGGATCCAAGTCAACGATCACAATAAATGACAACTAAATGAGAGAAACAACGTATACACAACCATGCAAGTTAAAAGTTTAGTCGAAGAAAAATTTAGTTTACACACCCAATTCGAAATAAAATAGTTCCCAAAACAGTTAAAAGTTTCACATCAGACAGAATAAGAGAAAAACGGATGTTGTGGACTCCAGTGCATCCTAAACCAGTGCTGCTACCTTAGGGACCTGAGAAAACCTGCTAAAATGTGTCAACATAACAATGCTGGTGAGTTCACAGGTTTTCAACAAAATATCATAAGTGTGAAAGACCAAATCCATTTTACTATTTTATCGAACATTCACTAGACGTTAAGTATGTTACTACTACAGTTGAAACCATTGCTGACTGTGTTGTTACTCAGTAATGTGTGTACCCTTCGGATTACCGTCATCCCTGGTAAGCCCTGTGTGTTTGAGATAATATGCACCCGTCCAACCTCCAGTTGACCAGCTGGGGTTTGTTAAGCCCAATAGATCTATCCACATTTCCCCACTATATATCCATATTAGTGGTTTCCTTGGGATTTAGATGAGTCGCATAGTAAACAAATGATAACAATAGTAGTAAATGATCTTTAAGTAAACAAGTGTGTAGCATGTTTCTCCCCCATGAGAAAGTGTGTAAGTAGTGAAAACTTGAAACTCACCTTAGAGTGCGTCTTCTAGTATAAAAGTGAATAATTTGTGTGATGATTGTCCCAAATACCAGCAACCTATCATAAGACGTGTATAAGTGTGTTGACCGATAACCCGTTGGTTAATTAGCCCTTGGTTGTCCAGACCATAACTGTGTACGTTTGAAAACGTGTTTGGGGTATGACAAGACCACGCAAGACTTGACATCCCGTTAGTGACCCATATGTAAGTTTATTATTCATAAAAATGTTTCCATATAATCGGTCTTGAAATGCATGTGAAATGATATGATTCTGTCCTAGGCGAAGATAGACATTTAACTCAGATAGACATTTAACAAAAATGCCCAACAACGAACATAGATACAAAACGGACTTAGCAGAATTCGGTCTAAGATGCGTTTTCAAGCATGCCCGCTTATAGCAGAATTCGGTCTAAGATGCATTTTCAAGCATTACATGTCCGATTTAAAGCATACATGATACATTGTAAAATATATCTATTTTCTGTATAATTACTTTATTATTTTGCGTTATTTATATTTGTTTTTAGTACGTTTTACTTTTGTTTTTAGTATTTTGTATTTTCGCAGGAGTTTGTATAAAAAAATAAAGGAAAAGCTTGCAAAAGTTGAACAAATGAAGAAATCGAAGAAAACCGGTGAAACAAATGTGACGCGAACAAGTGAAAAATGCACAAAAACGACGTCAAAACAAGTTATTATCAAGAAGAACAACAAATTACGGTCCGTAAGACACAATTACGGTCTGGAATAAAGGGATGGCCTACTTTTATAGTGGGCGGCTGCTTTTCAAGAATTTTTTATAAATTTAAGATATTACGGTCCGTAATAATATATTACGGTCCGTAAAAAGTGTGATTTCATGTTATAAATATCACGACTGTGGCAGCTAATCAGACACACAATTTCGAGCGCAAAAGACGTCGGGAGACCGGAGAACGAAGCAATTTCGTAAGAAGTTATCAAGATCGAAGTCCCCCCATGTTCTACTTTGAAGATTCGATAGCAAGAACTCGTTAAACATCATTCGGTTTAGTTTTCTTTATCATTTGCAATGTTTTCATATTCAATAAACTCTTGTATTATAGTTATCATGTTTAATAGCTAAATAATTTGTACTACTTAGGTAATGAAGATTACTACTGTTTGATAATTATAATCTTTCGGTTTATGGAACTATGGTTACAATCTAGTGTTAAAGTAAAGAGCTTAAACATGTAAGGTTTGATATAGATGTGTGTTATGAATTGATTTAGGATTGGTTATTAGTATCACATGTAAATTGGTGAATGTCTTTCATGTAAAATTTCATGTTAGTAATTAAATTACTTTATGGTTTTAATGATCTAAAATTCCATAGATACAAATAATCAAGACTTTAAAGATTCTAAACATACTATCAATTTTAATACCTGTGAAGTGAAAAGTTGTCAAGTTATCTTATTTGCTAAACCATTAAGTGTAAAGACTTTGTGAAAAGATTTCCTTAAATGTTTTAGTAAACTTTGTTTCTTGTGTCTTACTAAACTTGTTTAAGTTACCTTCTTTATATTTCAAAAATATATTGAGTTTGTCGCGCTGTGAGGTAGACTTACTTTAAAGGTACTTTTTCATGCTTGGAGAAACTGTGAAGTAATCCAATAAATTAGTAAGCTTAATAATTTTTAGTTTTACTTTGATGATGCCTTAAGAATGATTAGGGACAATCTAGAGAAAAGCTATTAGTTCATTATTAGATCCTGATTAAATACTTAGTTCCATAACCAAAAGATAAGATTATCATTTATTAGTATGATTCTATCCTAAGTAGTCATTTTTATATAAAAAAGGAACAATCTAAATCTTAAAAGAAAAAAAAAACAAAAACATCGTTAATATCTGAAATTTACTGCTTAACTAGTTTTAAACTTTTTATTTGCATTAATAGAAATTTCAATTTCAGTACCCCCCCTCCAATTAAAATACAACAGGACAACAGGACGAAAGGACAAACACTGTTAATAAAACCAACTGAAGATTCGATTACCAAAGACTAATAGATTTCCCGTGGAACGATATTCGGACTTACAAGGACTATATTACAAATAGATCGGTATACTTGCCGGTGTATATATATATATATATATCTATTTATATATTTTCAGTTCGTCTTATTTATTTTTGATTCATTCACTATAATTGTGGGAACAACTTATGTGTAAGACTATGTGGTGAAAACTACGGTAGAAATCACATGCTTACCTGAGTTAACCTTAACCGTCCCTCATTGTAGCTGAGCTGTATTTATATTACTAATTGACTCTAACATTTACTGCTTTATTTAATTTCCGCAACTAACATTTATTTTATTGTCATTAACTTTATTAGTGGGAAAGACTTATATTCGTAACCTTGGAGTGAAAACTCTATGTACGCATAAGGGTCCCTTTTGTATATCATATTTATTGTTACTTTATTCAATTGTATATATATATAGCTAAACGCATCAATACACCCTATTTCTAATGTGTTATTATTCAAATATATCACTTTGACCTGCCAGTCGATTGATTTCATGCATAGAACAAATACCATTTCAAATTGGCATATGATGAGGATGTCACATCAATGTGCATGTAAATGTTTCCATAAATGGCAAATTTCTCAATTAGACATGTTCCCACGTTTATTATGTCACCAAATCTGTTGTGTAATCATCCTAGCATGTTTCTATTAGATTACTATCATTCAACTTGCATAAATAAACCTATATCTAATAAACTCCCTAACAGGTCAAAGTTCATACACAAACCAAATACCACCTAGACATGTTTCTAACCCATCACAAATCATCCAAACAACATCATATTATCATTCAACCAAAGAATACCACAAACCCCCAATTTCTAGGTCACCAATACCATCCCATTATCATCCAGGTTCATTACTTTGAGAAGACTCACTTTTAGTGTTTAAATCTAATTAGGAAATTATTAGAAAGGGTTTTGAATGAGGGAAAACATACTTAATTCAGATCTGGACATTTGAGTTTTATAAACAACATCATTAGAATTGATTAAAAAGTTTTTAGATGGGTTACACAACTTTGGATTTTCACTTGTAATGATTTTTGAGGTTGTTTATTCTAAAAAATGGAGTGTTTGGGTGATAAAATGTGTTTTTAGATGTCAATATTCGTATTGGTGTGTTAGGAGGTGGATTAGGGTTCCAAAAGTGGTAAAAAAGAGTTTAAGGGTGGTATTTATAGCTAAAACCCACCAGACTAGCGAACTTAGTCTGCTGGGCGAACTTAGCTAAGTTCGCTAATTCGCTGACACTAAGTTCACTAATAAGTGAACCTACCTAAGTTCACGAATAAGTGAACCTACCTAAGTTCACTAATAAGTTCACTTATACACATGTTCTTCCAATACATGTTTAACTCTTGCTCGGTTTATCTAGTGTCGGTCACAAACCCTATAACACGTATTAACACCTAAAACACCTATTATCATATCAATTCATGCAAAAATGTATTTTTAAATTATAAATAATCATAAGACATTCGATTTATAACTAGTTAACTTTATTTCATTTTTTCACCAACGCACGGGATACAAGACTCGTGCGTGCTACCTGGTGGCTCCCTGATGTGTGTGCTTTTATAAAAATAAAAGATATCATTTTCCCGGTGTCAAAAACTTTGATGTTTTAATTCAGAAACTTTGGTTTGGAAATGACTGATTTTTACTAAACCGATTTTACAAAGTTTTAAATTTATAAAGTAAAAAATATTTACTTTTTAAACTAAAACCAACACATAGGCAGAGAATCTGACGTGCATAGCATATTTCCGGGGTAAGTATTGAGTATCGTATCCCCAAGGATCACACTTTCCCCTACTCAACATTATATCAACTTACTGATCGGGTTTTAAAAAGAAAAATAAAACAGAGGGGTTCTTTAAAAATGTTTTTGAAAAAGGTTTTGGTTTTATAAAAGAAAAGATAAAAATAGTAGAGTAGTAAATTATGCATATCTCGGGGTCCATTGATTAATAGTTAAGTTTATTATTAGAATTAATAATTTAAGTTAGTTAATCTTGTGGGAAAACGAGAGGGACTTAAAGTGTTGACTCTTTGATAGAGAAGCGGAGGCGACCACTCGCGTAGAATGTTGAGCCTCCCCAGCGTGCATCCACCTGGGGTCTCTGCCAGGGCCTCGCGTATAGCAGGCTACTCAAACCGCGGTCAAGTATTTGGTCTACTATTTCATCTTCTTCTTAAAGCGGAGGTTTCACTTCCGACCTGGAACACCGTACACCTCATCTTAGCTCTCGCGTTTCGTACCGAAGGGTCTCGCCTTAGGGTCTTGCCTTAGGGTTTTCCCGAGTAGGCCAACAACGAATCCCCATTCTTTAACGAACTGGGTCGATGGATCTCTCTTACAGTTGGTATCAGGAGACCGTACCCCCATTGGTTAACGGCGTTTTACTAACGAGAACTAGATAATGAATCCGTTATTTATTTATCTTTATTGTGACCTTAATATTTAGTGATCAATTAAATATTAAGTTGGTTACATTAATGATAACTTAATTACCCAACCCTTAACCTCCTGAACTGAATGAAATCCTTAACAAAAGTGGAACATAATCCTAAAGGTGTATGATACAAATGATCACTGGTGCGCCCGTAGGGAATCCTCCCCGTGCCAAGAAGATCACTTAGTCATCTGGTATGAAGCAGAAATGTGTCACTCAGATCTGGTCCACTTTAGAAGCCATTGCTTAGAACCCGGTTCGGATATCAGAAACCCGAATGATCTATCTCACTACCGGTTTCCTTGCCTTGGATATAGTTGGGACTACCAGAAGCTGATTAAACCTCTAGTTATTGTTAAGTTAATCAATTATTATGTTTTCGGATGAGCTCACAAGTGCATGGGTTTTGACACACCACAGGTACACTCATGAGTTCTCCTAGTAAGTTAATTATTGATTTTAAGTTCAAGTTATCATCAAAGCAACCTGTCACAAAGATAAACAAATAAGGATTAGAAGAAGAGGACACCACAAATAACTAAAAATAAACTACTACTACTACTAATAATAAAAGTCTACAAATGAAGTGGGTTCATGAATAAAAGAAAGACACAACCATATGACATGATCAACACAAGAACATGGCTACTCATAGACAAGCTCTACATCTTCAAGTGATATGTAGCTCTCTTGATCCTCACGACCCTCGATATTATTACATAACTACTCTACGATTCTCTACTTGGCTAGACCGGTCAAGGTTGGACGAAGCCTAACCATTGAGGGATGTTAGGATGGTGTAACAACCCAGACCTAGGGCCCAAAATTTTTCGCGATTAAAAATAAAATGATAACGAACTTAATATTAATAATTAGAAATATATAGAAACGTGACCGAAAGTATTTTATAATTCTTTTGTCGAGGGAATAATATTTTACGAGTGTACGATACAAGACTAAACCGACAAGCGTTACGAATTTAAATACGAACCCAAAACCTGAATACTTATTTAAGAATATTATTATCTGAAAAATACCCGTTACTCGAGACCAAACCGACACCCGATGACGAACCAGAACCCGACCTGACCCGTGTCCCTCGCTTACTCAACACACGGGGACACATGGCACCATCCCAAGTTGCCATGTGCCCCAACTAACACCATGACACACCCACGCCCAACCTTACTATAAAAAACCCCCACCCCTATCTTTTCTGCTGACAAAACCCACCGAAGAAAGAGAGAGCAGCGGAGGAGGAGGAAGGAGCTCCGACCACCTATCCCGGTGGGCTCCGGCCAAGCAACACCCACAATCACCCCAACCTTCTGATCTGTTCGAAGAGAGCTAGAAGGAGAGACAGACTGATTTAAGAGAGATAGAAGTAGAAGAGAGAGAATGGGGAAGGGGAACCGGTGGTGGCTTCAGTGGAGGCGGCGGCAGTGTCGCCTCTGTGACCAAACCGTCATCAAACTCAGGTAAACCTAAACCCTTGTTTCCTGTTGATGATGATGTTGAATCTGGGAAAACATACTGTGTATGGGTGTTTAGAATAGGTGACGGTAGCGACTTGTGGCAAGGAATAACGGTGGTTGGACTGGTAGTATTCAGTGATGGTGCTAGGATGTTAATATGGTAATCGTGACTACAATGGTTTTACGAGTGGATGTAAGAGGAAGAGCTTGGGTCAAGGATTGTTGACCAGGTCAACAGATGGTCAAACATTGGACAACACAGTTAACCATTTATCAAACTCATATTAGGAGGGGCAATCAGGAGGTACAACCACGCACCCGAACTATTTAAGTGTTTAACTAATTATTTTATATTCATTATGAATAATTTTTGGATGACACGTGTGGAGTATGAACGGGCCCAAAGAACTTAAAACTGATTAGAGAATATACACCAAATAAGATGAGGCTATGTTTGATATGAAACTTGATCATAGGTAATATGGTAACGAGGATAATTATTATATGCAGTTTAATATCGACTTGAAGACATTGGATAATAGAGTGAACCACTTAAGTTTTGGAGCATAATATGTTTGTTCAGATTGGGACCATGAGTATATATGAATAACCTGAGCATTGACAAAGTAAAGCATTGATAATTAGAATTATTAATAAGTGAGACATACATGAGACTTTAAAACATTAAGCACATGACTTGGCTTTAGATAAAGTATTAAGTGAATTATCATGACAATAGACTTGAGATTGAAGACTTATATTTTACGTAGACAGAGACCCAAACTTTGATAACATTAATTAATATGAATTAGTCTTATTACAATCATCATCTTTACTTAAATATTCTATTGGTACGCATTCATAAACATTGCTCATTAATTGATATAGATGTATAAATAATGTACTAGCATATTTCATTAGGCATGAACCTAAATATGTATACATGAATACGGCATAAAAATAATTATCAACCAACAACCCAACACGTCGCAACAATAATGAATTAAGCTCGTCTCCACACGTGTAACCGTAATACTCGGTTACACTCACTGCTACTTGTTATTACAATAATACCATGCTTAGGAACCATAAGTGAGCTCAATACCTCGGAAACCATACAAGGTGTGTTCGTGTACTTCCCCTTTTTCTGTTTTAAATGTTTTGCGGTGTACATATGCTTGTGTGTATAAACTTACTTGATGTGACAAGGTGCTCCCGAAACCAGATTCACACTCATTAACCCAAGGGAGTTGGGCCACTTAATATATTATATGGGTAGTACTACTTGGGGAATCCCCCACGCACAGTGGATCCGAAAGCCCGGAAAACCCTCCACTGAGGTCTGCGGGCCGTTGTGACATGTATTTTGCCAGGTGAATCCATAATGGGAGTAGATGGATTCAGTGTTAGGATTAAGGTGTGACTTGTACATCACTACGTTTTGAACTGTTAAACTATTTTGGATTCACTTAACTACTTACACGGACTCACCGGCATATTTTGCTGACCAAACTCTTTTAAGCATGTGTTCAGGTACTCGCGTAGAATGCTGAACCTCTCCAGCCTGCGTCCACCTGGGGTCTCTGCCAGGGCCTCGCGTATAGCGGGCTCCTCAAACCGCGGTCAAGTATCTGGTCTTCTATTTCATCTTCTTCTTAAAGCCGAGGCTTCAGTTCCGACCTGGAACACCGTACACCTAGTCTTAGCTCTTGCGTTCCGTACTGAAGGGTCTCGCCTTAGGGTCTTCCCGAGTAGGCCAACAACGAATACCCATTGGTTAACGAACTAGGTCGATGGATCTCTCTTACAGTTGGTATCAGGAGACTGTACCCCCATTGGTTAACAGCGTTGTACTAACGAGAACTAGATAATGAATCTGTTATTTATTTATCTTTATTGTGACCTTAATATTTAGTGATCACTTAAATATTAAGTTGGTTGCATTAATGATAACTTAATTACCCAACCCTTAACCTCCCGAACTGAATGAAATCCCTGACAAAGGTGGAACCTAATCCCAAAAGCGTAAGATACAAATGATCATTGGTGCGCCCGTAGGGAATCCTCCCAGTGCCAAGAAGATCACTCAGTCATCTGATATGAACCAGAAATGTGTCACTCAGATCTGGTCCACTTTAGAAGCCATTTTCGATATCAGAAGCCCGAAGGATCTGTCTCACTACCGGCTTCCTTGCCTTGGATCTAGTCGGGACTACCAGAAGCTGATTAAACCTCTAGTTATTGTTAAGTTAATCAATTATTATGTTTTCGGATGAGTTCACAAGTGCGTGGGTTTTGACACACCACGGGTACACTCATGAGTTCTCCTAGTAAGTTAATTATTGATTTTAAGTTCAAGTTATCATCAAAGCAACCTGTCACAAAGATAAACAAATAAGGATTAGAAGAAGAGGACACCACAAATAACTAAAAATAAACTACTACTACTAATAATAAAAGTCTACAAATCAAGTAGGTTCATGAATAAAAGAAAGATACAACCATATGACATGATCAAAACAAGAACATGGCTGCTCATAGACAAGCTCTCCATCTTCAAGTGATATGTAGCTCTCTTGATCCTCACGACCCCCGATATTATTACATAAATACTCTACGATCCTCTACTTAGCTAGACCGATCAAGGTAGGACGAAGCCTAACCATTAAGGGATATTAGGATGGCCAGAAGGCCTCCCATAAGACCCTAAGATCTCTGGAAGAAGCTTGCAGTTCGGCCCAAGAGAGCACAAGAAGGGATGAACAAATGGTGGGGGTTGTCTTGCTATTTATAGGCCTCCCAGGGGTTGCACGCCCGTGAACAAGTGTATCCAGGTCGTGCTTGCAGTTACGCGTATGTTCTGTTGCTGCAGGTCTGAGATTGTCTGTCCTTTATGTCTGGCACGCCCGTGCCAACTTCCTGAGCATGGTCGGGCTCAGCAGAAATTTGTCAGATTTTGTCGTTTAAGCCTTGGGGAACACGTTTCAGAGAGCATGGGCGTGCCAAGTGACGTGGCATGGGCGTGCACATGCCCTCAGTACGTTTTCTTGCTCTTCGAACTTGTTGCGTTGTCTTGTAGCGTGTAGGCCCTTTGTGCAAGTGTGTGTCGGCGTGCTGGGTCACTCCCGGACTGGTTTTATCACTATTTAAGTCCCGGGATTGTCTTCAAACATACAGGGAATAGGCTCTAAGTCTCGTATCTTCAGGAATCTCCAGTTTTTGCTCGTTTTTCCCCGGAAATCCTCTGTTTCTGTCTTGGAGCTCCAATTTCCTGAGATAAACAAATAGGATCGAATTAAGCATCAAATATCAATTTCATAAGCCTAATTGTGACCTATTTTGGGACTGTTTATGCCTCTTTTATATGTTAATTCTGTGAGTCATCACTCCCCGAATCACTGAACCCATGATCGTAGTGTGTGTAATCCGACTTAACTAACCTAGTTAAGTATGTTTTATGAATGTTTTGCTAAGGTAGACTTATATGTTTGGTAAAAAGTATTAACCTGAGTTTGCCGAGTGTCAGATGTTAATTTTGGTTAACTTAGGGAGTATGAAAAAACCGATATTCGGTTAACCCAATTTTCGGTTATTTCTATTTTTAGTTGGTTTTGGTTCGGTTTCGTATGTTCTTTTTCGCTTTCGGTTGAGGGTTCAATTACTATTCACACCTAGATATTGTTAATCACGTAACACATTAATTTTTTAATTAAAAAAATAACAATTCTATACTCAAATTGTAAAGAATAAAATGTTTGTTTTAATGTGTTTTTTTATTAAAAAAAAGTATAAATGTATGAAAAAATTATGATCGTTTACAATTCATGAGGGTAGTTGGTTTAAAATAAGAGAAAAAAATGTAAGTGTTATTTATAAAAATAAAAGTTCAATAAACTTGAGGGAATTAAAGTATAATTAAGATGAGGATATTAAAGTGTAATTAGTATTTAGAAGACTAATTTACCCTCAATTTAGGGTTGTATGTTATGCATAACATTCTAAAAAAACTTTTAACTTTTGAGTATTTTAAAATGCCCCTATCAAATATATTTTATATGTGATAGACATCTAGGGGCGATCAGTAACTGAACCATTAACTAAAACTAAACTAAAATACATACGAAACTGAACCAAAATTAATCAAAAGCTGAATCAACATAAAACCGGTATCTGTTTTTTGTTCCCTTGGTTCACTGAAATTAACCAAACCGAAATCGAACCATTCATATATTTATTATAAGTTCATATCATGTAGTTCTAAGCAAAAGTTTTAACCAAAGTTTGGTTTTTATTAATAACCAAAATGAAATAAATCGAATTGGAAACTGGCAATCTAACCATATAAACAAAACCAATTAACCAATCGATCAATAAGATTAATTAACCGATGACTTTGGTTTCAGTTTTGGTTGAACTAATAACCAAATTGAACGAATCACGCTCACCTTTAGAAATGTATGTTTCCCCGCTGCATCGCGCGAGCTCCCAACTAGTGTATGTGTGTATTTACATACACTTAACGAACTTAGCCTCTCTCTCGTCTCTCCAATAGCTAGAACCACTTAGAATGTTTGTTGGATTGGAGGTACTATTTTTTTGAAATCGGTTGCAATGTTTGTTGGGATCGAAAGTCTCGAAATATAAACTATCATACCTACTGTTGCATATGGTTATATTTTTTTTTTGTGAACGGCCAACAGTACACACCCATAACGAAGCCGTGCACCCTTCAGGCCCGGTCCCCGGGCCCCCCCTAAGGTCCAGCCCCTCATTTCAGAATAACCCTACTCTGAGTGGGATTCAAACATGTGACCTCCCAGGGCAGGAACCCCACAAAGTGGGTAAACCTTCCCACCTCCATTGCACTAGGCTACAACATCATTGGCACTTGTGTGCATATGGTTATATAAATTTATGAAATCGCTTTCCACTTGTGCGCATATATCTATCTATATATATAAAAGAATTGAGCGTTGCTGACGTGGCGTGCAATGGTGGCCTCAACTTCCTCTTGAGAGTGCCACGTGGCATAATAATTGAAAGGAATAAGTGTTTTTGAATTATTTCGTTTTTATTAAAAAAAACCCTATTGTCTTCGGCTTTCTTTCATTGATAACCTAAAACCCTCTCTTTCTTTCATTTATAACATGCCGATACAATGAGCAAAGAAGAAATCCCACATCCTACAAGAAGAAGAACCAGATTATCATCATCATCATCACACACCCCAAACCCTACAAAACCTCTATTCACACAACACACACATTAAACACATACACACAACCCTCTGTTTATTCAAAAGAAGAGAGAGAACCAGAGAATAGAGAGAGAAATCGGTAGAGAGAGAAAAAGACGCTGAGAGAGAAGATCGGAGGAAGAGAGAGACGGAAAAGACAACAGAGGCGGAGCTCCTTCACAGGCGGCGGTGCACAAGGGAGCACGGCGGAGTAGCGCCTCCTCCCGGTGATGGATGGGTTTCCGATGAGGTTTAACAGTGGACTTCGATGTCGAAGATGTTGTGGGTGTTGACTATGATGAGTGACGAGGTAACCCCAACTATCCTATTTATTTTAGTAGGATATTATGATGATGATTTTGAATAACGATCGGTAGATAGTTGGGGTTATGGATGTTCGGTGATGTGTTAGGGTGATGGAGAGGTTGTGATGTTTGGATAACAACAGGTCCGATGATTAAGGTAAACCCATTAACCATAGTTCCAACTTTAATTATTTAGGATAATTACAGAGAGTATGACCATGGTTAATGATGTTGAAGGAAGGTTACGGTGGAGATGTTGGTGACACATCACGGGGAAGACGATAGGTCCAGATCCAGAATGTTGGTTTAGTCAACACAATCAAGACAGGGTCAACTCAAGGTTAAAGACGGTTTAACTCGGGACAGTCTAACGGAGAGGTATAACGCACACTTAAAAATACTTTTAGTTACATTTATATTACTAACTTTTGTGGGTGACATGTGTGGAACTAAAGAGCCGAGGCAAACTAACCCGTCAAACCTATAATTTGAACATAAGATATAATGTATTTCTTAAGCTTGGATAAGTAAATGATCGGCTATAGTTCTAACTCGGATAATAGATGAGATATATGGACCGCGAATGAGACATTATGATATAGTACATGAGACATTGGATGCAAAACGAATAATATGGACTTGGAACACTTAGAGATTCACATAAGCAATGGATCGACATAAGGCATTAGACGCCAAGGACTTGAATATATAAAACCAGTTAATTATGATGTTGACAACAGCAATAGAGATACAAAAACTTGAGAACATAAGTACAAGACATTAAGAATGACTTGATGATCATATATACATTTATACACTAATGACTCGACACTTGAAAGCTGGAGGATTATATGTGCACTGTAGTATAAACATTGCGGCAGGAACCACATGCGGGCAGTGTCTTGAGAAACTGTTTGGAGCAGAGCACTCTCATATTCTGCGAGTCCCCTTCAGACCAAAAAGGGAATTTTCCGTAAGTGGATCTCTTGCTTTGAGGTGCATCGAGACTTTCACCGAGGTAAGCTACCGGAATTCAATGTCTGTTTTTTTCTGAATTATCAATCAATTTGATAAATGGCTTCTATAGGATGTCGCCAAAGAAGTTACCCCAGAGTTGCAGGCAAAGCCAGATTTGATCATCGGTAACTACAGCGAGGGCAACCAGGTTGCCTCTTTGCTGACTCACAAGTTGGGTGTCACTCAGGTAACGGATGAACTTTATTTTGTGTTTTAGCCTGCGTAGGTTTAATCATAAGAAGTAGGTGAACTAATCTATTGTATAAGAACATAGTTTGGATAACTAGATTAGTATTAGTGCTCCTAGACGTATAAGTATTTGGTTTATATGCCTAATTTGGTGTGTTTTAACCTGCATAGTTTCAATTAGAAGTTTTTGAACGCCTGAATGCCTGAACTTATCTATCAATATCATAGAGAACATAATTCAGATCATTAAGGCTCTCCTAATATTGTTGGCGGAAGGCAGGGGGAAGTTGGTGGACGGTTATTGAGGATGAATAGAACTATAGAAATATCCCAAATAAGTTTTATGTAGTTGTATGCATTCCCATCTCTACTCTTACACAGTTTCATAGTTAGGTAAATTATTTTCAAGTGTTTAGAATTTAGGGGTGTTCATGGTAGGCTACCAAACATATAGGTTCACTATTAGCAACACAGAAAACAACCTGTTTTTATTCATTCATGTTCCAACCTCACTCAAATTCTTAAAAAAAAACTAATAAAAACAAAGCCAAAATCAAACGTCATCTAGAACACCTTTGCATTTATGTATTTTACATAATCATTTCTTTTTTATATATAACAGATAACGAAGAATGAGTTTTATTAAAATTCCTAAGATGAAGCACCAATACTTTTGAGACTATAAATATTTCTCTTTCTCTTTCTGTTGCTTCGCATTTTCTTCCTGCCTCAACAGTCGATGGCAGCCAATGGCGTTTTTTTAGTAACATATCTATACTTATATGTCCCTATTTTTTGTTTACAGACCCAAATATGCCTGAAGGGAGTTACGAGTGTGGCCAATGCAACAAACTACAGTTTAGAACCATATGCAACAAGAGATTTTGTGAGTTAAAGTTGTTAAATGTTGATCATGATTTTCATCCAAAGTTATTGAGGCGATTCATTTTCGAGCAAGGAATTGGGAAATGTACCCGATTGTGCGTAGTGGTGGTGGCATTTGGTCGAACGTTGTTACCAGGGGAAATAAAGCGACTGTTGAAGGTGTATCTTTGAACTCATTAATTCAGAGTAAAATTGGTAAAGGAAAGATGACCCGTTTTTGGCTCGACCCATGGATATGTGATGTTCCGCTAAGAATTAAATTCCCGAACTTATATAGGCTTGAAAGCGATAAACTGTGTAAAGTTGCAGATCGTGTTCTCAAGTTCGGAGGTGTCAGCGAGTTTGCGTGGTGTTGGAAGAAACCACCTTGCACGCAGTTAGAAACTTTGGATTTGACGGACCTTTTTAATCGTTCTGCAGCAGTTACCCTTGGGGTTTCGGACGACGCTTGGATATGGAACGGAAGCACAGATGCATTTTCTGTTTCAGGAGTTAAATCTCTGTGACAGATCTGTTATGCCCGACATGCAGCGAAAGTAACAAAACTGCTGCACATTTGTTCACAGCATGTTTTTTTACCTGCAGCGTTTGGCAAGCGATCACAATATAGTTTCGTCTTCCTAACTTCTTTGCGCTTGATATTATTGATTTCTTTGAAATATACAAACACTCCGGACGTGCACCTATGTATAAGGAAGCCATTCAAGGTATCATTATCAGTTAGGGTTTTCTGATTAATATTTATTAACGTTAGTTTGATTATTGTGATTTTGTTGATCTAATTGATTGCCTTTGTGTATAATCGTCCATGTTATTTTTTATTGTCTTATTTAAAATTGTATATGTTATTTATAAAAAGTTACTTATTTTTAATTATGAAGTTACTTTTAGTGCTTTTTGTGATTTTGATGGTTTGTAATTGATGTTGTGTATAATTTTTCATGTGTTTTTTTATTGTGTTATTTAGAATTGTATATGTGCTTTATTAAAAGTTGTTTATTTTTAATTGAATTTGTAATCGGATATGAACATTTGTGTTATTCTTCACATATTTTGTTAAAATATGTGTTTGCTAAACAAATCTGGAGTAAGGCTTGTAAGGAGTGACAAATTGATAGTGTTTTTTAAATGGGAATTGGAATCTCAAGTTTTTTCTATCAATAACAAAGGTGAAAAAAAGAGACCAACGCATACCAACTCCAAACATAAACTCATCTAGGACAATAATCTCTTTTATATCTTCTGAATCATAGCCTGCCTGAAACCCGGTTATGGGATTATTTAGCTTCATTAATTTGGTTTTAGGTGAGTGACTCAAATTTTACATAAACAAACTTTTAGGTTAATTTCTACATTTGTTCTTCAATTGGAATCTAATTTCTATACTGATTGATTTATTTTTATGTCTATTTGGACTCAATTGTTGAATGCATTGAGTAAATTAGTTTTTTATTTTTTTTTGGTGATGCTACCTCTGTTATTGCATTAGAGATAAGGTATTAGGTATATGTTTTGTGATGCAACCTTGGTTATAAAAAGCAAGATTGGGAGTACAGAGGTGCATTTGAGGCACCGACAAAAAACGGCTTGAGGCGCAGACATGAGGTGCGTCTCTTGCACATGGGAAGTTTTTTTTGCTTGTGCTTTGTTGCCATGTGCTTCAGATCTGGCAACCATATTGCGTTGGTGGATTTCGTGTTTTTTAGAACCACGAATCAGAGCAGTCAAAGGGGCACAATAAAGGTGCTCCAGCCAGATTTGGCTGAATTCAGGTCAGATTCTGCAAGTTTAGGTCAAAATTTTCGCCTGGACAGGTCTAAATCATTTAAAACTGGTCTGAAAGGCTGAATCATTCAGAAATGGCCGGGAAGCAACCTAACAATCTAAACTAGCCCTAAACTACCCTAAACCAGGCAACCAGCCTAAAACATGTCTCTCCCTTATCGTCTTGAGCGTGCCTAGCCGCCTAGAGCTTTCGACCACCTAGCTAAGGATGTCACTAGCCGTTTTTTAGCGATCTTGGTTAGTGTGGAATGAAAGTTATTATTTATGTGTAACGTCAAAAACCACCTTGACTTACTGTTATAGTTTATTTATTTTCATTGAAGCAAATTTTCATATTATTGTAGGTACGTGAAGAAGCTATTACAAAGTGTATTGGTTGTGGATCAGACTTTAGTTCTTTTAACATACTGATTCGTAATGTTCTTTTAAAACCCATTCACGATTTCATATTTTGTTGTTTTTATTCTTAAGTAGATATGTCTTCATAATTATTGGTAAATCAAATTTGCAGCGATTTCCAACAACATTTGCTGATGAAGTTGACTTTGCGGATGTGAAAGATGTCAAAGTTGAAGTATCAAAGTCGAATGATTTTGAAAAACAATATCCGTGTTGAACGATCTGGAAATGGGGAGAGGTACGCGATCACCTAATGGAAGACATGCATGAAGAAATTTGGTTTACGTAATGGTAGGACTTAAAGTATTAAATTTTTGAAAAAAGAAGGTATGTTAGTAATTTCAATTCCTTAGTTAGAAATGCAATGTCTACAATCTTACCGTTTCAGTCATGCATGTGAACAACTATATGTCTGTATATTTATGTTGTCTTTGTGAACCTTTATGGTCATTAACGTTTACATCCTAAGCTTTTTGTTGCTCTAATCTTGAAGGATGTACAACTTGACAAATGTAGTTTTATGTTAAAGAATGTGATTTATATTTTCGTAATTTTAGTTATTCAGTGATTCTGTTATATTTGAATTGTAATCATTAACGGAGAAGAGGCGGCGGTTTTTCTGAAGTTGAGGACATCGGACTTGAAGGTTACCAGAAACAAAAAATGTCGTCTACAAAGAAGTTTTATCACATTTATGATACAATTATACACTTTTCATACATATTTATAATACAATTTGTATTGTTCACTTTGTTTATTATATTGTACGACTTTAATCTTATCACTATTATATTACAATCCTATGTTAACAAAAAAAGAATACAACTAATGACATACACCAAAATTTAATTTAACCAACTTATACAACAACTATTGCAGCAATAAACATGTTGTAACAATTAAACGATAATTATATCAAATATTATATAACTTAATAAAAAAAATTCTCTCAACCCCAGGACACTCCCGGGTAATAAGCTAGTTGTGTCATATAAGAATTTGGTTTGGCGGATAAGATTGGATAGTTAGCCTCTAGATGTTGGAATCGGTGTGGTACTAGTTTTTTTATTACTTTGTCAATTCTCTAGAGATATATTGTATATTGCATATTGCGCTTCTATTAGTTTTTTATTTGTAGCATCAGTTCGGTCTATCCATGTCATGCACCTTACAAGGCTCGATTAAATAATAATAAACACATGAATAATACCATATCAGTCATAAACATAGAAATCTAAAAATAAAAATCCACAAACATGAATAAGAAAAAGATAAGTCATCAACATAGAAATTTACAAATAAAAATTCGTGTGTCAATTTCTTGCCTTGTGATGAGATCATTTTTTTTTTCACTACACATCTCAATTACTTTATCAATATGGTTCAACCACCATTCCTCATCGTGTCAAATACGGTGAGTTTCTTGTATTTCTTCCTGTTTGACCGATACAGCCACTAACTGGTCACTTTCTCGTATCTACTCCTCTACTACAACAGTTTCGACCCTGAAAAAACAATGCTAGTCGCATACATGTGTTTCCTCAAAACAAACAATGTTATATATATTGTATAGATGCAAAAATCAAACTACAATTTCAAATGTTAAATTGATACCTGACAGATCTTCCGATTTCTTCTTTTTTTTCATCCATAACAAATTTTTAATTCATGTAAGAAAGACATGAAAAAAGTATTTTTTGTTAGCAGTTTATAAAGAATAATACCATTCCGATTTCTTCTTGGTTCTGTGTACATAAAAAATCATAATTTATGTAAGAAAGAAAAGAACAAAGTAATTTTTGTTAACAGATTATAAAAAATAATACCATGAAAATCTATATTTTGATTATAAAACTAAAAACCCATATACTTAATATTATGCCAGTTTAACTTTTAAGGTCAAGTATATAAGAAAAGAAGGGTGCTTAATTAAGTTTTCTGTAATTTTAATTTAAAAATATATTAAACATATGAACACGGAAGTAAAATTTACTTAATTAAAATTAAAACAACATTAGTAAAAGTTAAACTAATACATAATTAAAATTGTAACAACTCCGTAAGTAATTTTCAAACTAATACAACGAAAAAAAATACATGGAAATAAGATTACTTAATAAAACGTGTCATACAACACATAAAACATTACATAAAAACTAAAGAGGGAATTATAGGAGGAGCGGTCACTATCACCATCATTGCAAAGGAGTAGGTTCCCAAACCATTACCTCATCGTAGGGTGGTACGTATTCCTCTCCAGGGTCGGTTTCATGGCCTTCAGTGTAATTCGGTACTACTTATGTCTAACGGGAGATTTCCATAGGAGGAGGGTTTGAAGGTGGGGGATAGTTCGGCATTGTAGGAGGGTCTGTCACTGGACAATGATGTTCCTCCATAATTATTAGTCCGTCAAACCGTGGTTAGGTAAAGGTACAATCATACACCCAATTCAACTGTTCATCCGTCAAAGGATTTGGAACATCATCGGGAGGGTTTGTCACTAGAGGAGGGTTTAAATTTGGTGGACGGCAAACGTGTTTGAAAAGTGTTTGTCACTTGAGAGTTTAAAGATGGAGGGTTTGAAAGTGGAAGGTTTGAACCGCAACCTATCTTTATATAAATCCATAAAATAAAGATTAGCAAATAATACATGAGAAAGACAGATGGGTAGAGATCGAGTTACCTAAATGTTGCCTATTTCAACACATAGTTTCCTTCAACCCTAAACACTTTCATGTTCCCCTTCTTCTATGTCGAAGATTCCTTCAGATTGGCAATCTAAGAAAGAAATATGATTTTTAATAGTTGTTCCAGATACATGAGCATTTTGGGACCTGTTCATTGAGGTTTTTAACATCTGAACTATCTTTATTTACTCATTCAACATGAAGTTCAATAGTGACAACCCGTTCGGCAAACTTAATGGTAGTAAATGATTATCCAACAACATCCAACTCTGGACATAAGTGTCTTTGCCTGACCACTTAACATTATATAACATCCACAAATATTGACTTTGTATCTTATAAATCCAGCAACATCATAAGCAGGTAATTCATCAACTGCATCTGCAGAAACACTATCACTCTTATTATGTACTGGAACAACACCATTTGTCTACGAATTATATCGATTAGGTTTCCGATCTGGTGCTTTTAGATCCATACCAATACCTAAACACGAATCATTATCATTAAACAAAGACTCCGATTCCGATTCAGTATCAAAAAATTAGGTAAAACTTACAAGGCAAACAACATTGTAATTCACCTCAACTACATAAAAGTTATACTGAACAAACCAACACTTTCTATCATGTCAGATAACGGATCAGCCATGATGTTTGATACTGCAAGTTTAAATCAAAATACTGTGGCCACCCAAATCACTATATCTATTAGTAACCGGAATATTGCGTAATCCTAAAAAATCATATGAACTACAACCTTCCAATATGCAAAACCATTGTCCCGATTGGTCGGATTAACATTGTATTAAACAGGTAATAATTAAAAGAAAACTTACTTTGATTATTTATGGTTTCAAAGATCTATAAATTATTCTAGTAAAAGTTTTTAATATCATATAATACATATTTGTATCCCTAAAAAAGCAAAACAAATTTATATGTTGCAAGTTAGTAAAACAATACGGGTGGGGAAAATAGAAAACAATAGTTAACCTTTGGTGCCGCCGACACAGCTTCCACCCTATAAAAGTTCTTCAGTTTGTTGATAAAAAAATGAAATCAACATGAACTGAGTTCGAATGGCCATGTCAGAACCCTAATACATCGTTGATTAATAAAAAACAGTTGCCTTAGAAGTTGGCCACATGAACCGTATAAAAATCCCAATCCATTTGACCACTAATTGTGCTTCTATCTCTTTAATTGCATCAGTAAAGGGGTGATAGAGAAGTAGGGTTTTGGATTGAGATATAACATACTTGGATGGGAAGGTGAAATGAAACTAGGTTGATGGGGAACGAATTAGGGTGGATGGGGATGTAAGAAAATTAGGGTGAATGAAAAGATTTAAGGTGAGAGAAGATAACACGTGGCACGAAAAAATAGGTAGGAAATTTACAAGAAAATGGGTTTAAAAGAGGGACACGTGAACCAATTCATCTTGTTTTACTATGTTTTATTATTTATAGATTATAAATCTTTTAAAGTTATTCAAACTTCTTAAATTTAAGGAAGTAAATAATTATATTTATATTTTAACAGTTGTGTAAAACACATTGTTTGATGATATACATATTTGTTAAAATATAATCATTTGGAAATCCATCTACAAGTAAATTTGATGGTGATTCTGAAGACTCAAAGGATGAACCATGGTTAATGAATCTTCAAAAAATATCAAACTTTCAATTTCTTAATAATAATTAGCCGGCGATGTAATGAGCGTAGATTTTATGACCAAAGGTAAAAAATTGATGACAAGTATGAAGTATTGAAGATGAAAGTAAACAATTAAGAAGACCAAATATTTGAACTTTAAACTTAAAAGACATCACAAAAAGATTGTTCTGGTTGTAACTTGCCCAAATATGATTTTTCTTTTCACAAATTATAGAAAGAGTTGTGATACTCTTTGACAATTTATGATAAAAGTTCAAGATCTCATTGTCACAAACTTGGTTGTGATTAATTAGTAAAATTTCAACAAATAATGCTATAAACTCCCATCTCTTTTATGAAAGAAAGACTTTCACCATCTTAATAGCTAATAGTCGTGTTGTCATGCAAGTCATCAACTTATATTTATTGTTTAATCTCATTTAAGGGATATATTGTGTTGTGGTGAAGTGTCTCCCCTCTAACCTAAAGGTAGGTGATTCAAAATCTACGAAGTGCAAGTATAGGCAGCCGTATAGGTGGATAATAAGAGTATTAGTAGCAAGTATTTAAAAATTCTTGAAGTAAACAATCTTATGATCATTCATCAAGGCATGAGCTAGGGCGGTTTGATATGTAAGTAAGAAAACATATATGTTTAAACCAAAGCACTTCTTAAAAGAAATGTACACAATTTTTATTAAATGCATGTAAATCGAAAGAAGCTCCACTACAAAAATAACAAATTAAGTGTTCAAATTGTCCCACGAAAGAAGCTCCACCTAACATATAATTTACAAAGATGACTTGTGACAAATGATTGGGAGGCTAATTAGTCAACTTCCAAATACAAAGTTTCAAGGACTTGTATGTTGAGGTTATTATTAGTAATAATACAATTTAAAAATACTTCGAGATAGTACAATCCAAAACATAAATTTCCCAGAAAATGGTGGTGGCAATATTGGCGATAGGTATCTGAACCGAAAACATTTGGCGATGAAGAAATTCAGAAGCTTGATCAAGAGGGTGACGCAACACTCTTGTAGGTACTTGACCATTGTGGATGGTAGTTGAATGATATCCATGTACCTAAAATACACTACTATAAAGATGGTTAATAATGCGTAGAACCACCATGAGTCAAAGGCTTTCGTTGACTTTCTTGAACTCTCTTGCGTTCTTATCTCCATTTTAAGTTTTGAGTGGAGCTATAATAATTGGAATTGGTAAATTGAAGTATGGCACAAACAAGTATTTATAAGGATTGTGATTAAACAAGTATTTATAAGGGTTGTGATTATACTAAAGGCCGTGGAAAAGAAGAAAACTTGCTAAGCAAATTTCTAACGAATTGGGGTTGACTAATTCCAAGAGACATTATTTTTGTCTATTCTTTGCATTACGAGAGAATCTTTAAATCTTCATTCAACTACTTATGCTATGTACGCCCATGTGAAGCCTAAATTTAATATGTTGCTACGCAAAAAGCAAAAATAAAATAAAATAAATTCAGAAATAAAATAAAAAAGAAATAGCAATAAATATTTTGGTGAGGATAAAAATATAAGATGTATCTCAAATGCCTAACTAAATACAAATGTTAGTGCATAAACACTCATTTATGAGCATGAACATTCATTTGTGTTCGGTTTTGTTTAAATCCTAAATTAACAAACAAACAAAAACGAATGCAAACACACATTTAGTTCTTTGTAAAACGAAAACGAACAGAAAATCTCGTTCGATAAGTTTTCATAAACAGTTCGTGAACACATTATTTCCTTAACAAAAAAATACGAACAAGGCATTATTCTTGTTCGTTCGGTTCGTTTGCAGCTCTACAAATATACATAGATTCATAAACAAATCTCCCAACTCATGTGTCAATCAAGAGCTCCAAAGACAACATTACAAAAGAGACATAAAAGCGCCAAGGTTTGTAGATGAATCGATAGTGAACCGACTACAATGTCCATGCTCTAGATCAGGAGAAGAATCTATATGAATATGAAAAAAGTGGATTACGGTCGATGTTAGGTAACATTCAAACGTGGTAGGGCCTTTGAGATTTTCAAGTTCTAGTGTTCTACAACGAATAAACAAGACTATGGATGTTCGCAGCCTAGTTTTGACATGATTTCCAAACCAAGCCAATAACTATGATTTTTTTGATATAGTACGCCCAACAACTTGGTTTAGTTGGGTTAGCCAGTCAAATTAACTAAAACGGTATTATTTAGGCGCGTTCCAATTTGTTCTTAGGTAGTTACCATTTCTTAAATTGGGAAGAGATATTGTATAAAGCCCCTTAAAATAAGAAGCATAAGAAGCAATCTGGACCATTAGATCAAACCCAGATCAGATCCTCTAACCCACCTTCTAACCCGAGCGTTTAAATGAAACCAGGGGTAGATTAGTCAAAAACTACTTTAAACAATCATAATTTGAAGCGCCAAAATGTCGACGGTTACTAAAATTAAAAAACAAATCATTACGTCTCATTTAATTAGGGTTTTTCAAAATCAAACACACACAAAAAACACACACAGACGATTGAAATCAACAAAAACAAACACACAGAGACGATCACGAACACAAAAATACAGACGATCAACATGTCTTCCAAAAGAAATCAAGGTGCGTTTCTTATATTTATACTTTGAAAATTAACTTCGACTTACAATTTACAACTTCTAAAACCAGAAAAACCTTCAAACTCATTATTACAGGTAAAACAGGGAGAAAGGGAAGCAAAATCATACATGACACATCTTCAGGTATGAACAAAAAATCATTATTCTATTTGTATCAAATCTGTTTACTATAACTAGGGTTTTATGCTTAGTATGTATGACAAAGTATAACTAGTGTAGTGTACTCATTTTGAACATGTAAAAACATTAATGCATCTAAAGTATTTCTTAAATGCGTCTGATTACTGATGTTTAAATTAAGTTGAATGAAAGCGTCTGTTTGAGGTTAATAAGTGCGTCTGTTTGTTTCCACTTTGCATTTTATAGAGTGCGTCTGTTTGACATAATGAGTGCGTCTGTTTCTTTCCACTTTTTAGTTACTGAATGCGTCTGTATATATATCTTAATGCGTCTGTTTCTTTCCACTTTTTAGTTACTGAGTGCGTCTATATATCTGTCTTAATGCGTCTGTTCATGTACAGACTCAACATGGAATGCTTCTGATTTTGAAGATGGACCAATAAAAAACCTAATTAATATTAAAAAAGGGTTGAAAAGGTCAACCCTGAAGCTGCAAAGAGGTTGGGAGAAGATGTAAAAAAAATGACACAAAAGTTGCAGCAAAAAAAACAACAAGCTGTACAAGAACTTTCGGAATCATCAGACGAAGATTTCCAAAGGCCTGTTAAGAAGCAAAAGGTGGAAAAAGCTAAGAAGGAGAAGAAGAAAATAAAGGATCGAGAGTTTGTTGAATACAGGGATATTAAGTTAAAAATCAGATGCTCTCCTGCTGAATTTGTTGACAGCATGAAAGAGTACACTGATGAACAGAAAGCTGAGGTAAGGAAGATGGGTTTTGGGTCTGTTTTAGACATTAAGATTGATCAAATATCAACATCATTGGGTTACTGGTTACTAGTAAACTATGATGAGTATAAAAATGAACTCAATGCTGGAAATTGGAAAATCAACATCACACCTGTCAAGATGGTAACAAACGCTGTTAAGTTACAACAAAAAGGTGGAAGGCTGTTCAGATTGAATTTTCTTGTGCTATGGAACACGATTTTTGGCGATATCACAAAATCAACCACAATCAATCAAAGATTTTTGCATGGTGTGGATAAAGAGGATGAGATTCCAGATATGGATTGGTGCTCGTACCTGATCGAATGCCTTAAGAGGACAAAAGCAGGATGGAAAGAAGACCAGTATAATGGTCCAATTATAATGCTTAGTGTAAGCATTCAAAACACTTTTTTTTTTATTATTAAACGCATTAATGATAATTTAAACGCATTTGTAATTCTAACAAAAAAAAATTTGATATGTTGAACACATGCAGGGTATCTACACACATGAATATAACAAGAGGCATCCATCTAAAGTAAGAATTAGCATACGAGCAATTTCTTACATTACAAGTAGTTCACTTGCGGCAATGGAAGAACATCTTTATAACCAGCAAGAAAAAGCATACCAGAAATTTTTTACATTGATCGACGTTGAAGAAGATGATGCAGATGATGAAGCTGAAGATGATAAGAATGATGAGGTCGATGCAAGTGTAAGAGATGAGGAGGTCGATGTGGTGAACATGCTGGTAACAATGCAAGAGAAACCAATTGAGGATGATTACACATTGCCATTGGGAAGAACTCCACAAAAAAGGATCACAATTGAAGAAGATGATGTTGATGAAGAAGGAGATTGGAGACAATATGAAATGAGTACCCAAACACAACAAATGTTTGAGTATACAGAAACTCAACCACAATTAAGTTTGGTTGAGAAGGGAAAAGAAGTAGAATATGAAGCTTCAATGAAGGCAAAAAAGGTACAACAAACGCATTCACATACATAAACAAACGCATTCATTGAAAAAACCTTTTTATAAACAGACGCACCCACTGCACAAACAGACGCATTAACTGAAAAAACCAAAAAAAAATGATCTTTGTAAACTCTAGTGGTTAAAACAGACGCACTCATATATAAAACAGACGCATTCAAAAAAAACTACTTGATCTTTGTAAAATCTACTGTTATAAAAACAGACGCACTCATATATAAACAGACGCATTCACAGAAAAACAACTGATCTTTTTAAAATCTACTGGTATAAAAACAGACGCATCCATAGATTGAACAGACGCACTCATTTAATATATGTACATTGATCTTTGTAAAAAACACAGGTTTGGATCAAAACAATGGAAAAGAACATAAAGAAATACGAAGCAATACAGAAAAAGATGGGGGAAATGGTAAAGGAGGCACGAACCAGATATTTATGGGTTCCAGAGTTGATGCAATTGTGCGACAAGTGGGACGCCTTGAACACTTCAGTTAAGGAAGCTGAAGTTGTCAAAGAACCAGATGTTGAATTGCCTGAATCTTCGAACCTGAATGAGGAGGGGAATGGGGTGGAAAATGTTGAAGCGGCTAAAGAGAAGGGAGTTGAGGTTGTCAAAGAACATGTTGAAGCGGCTAAAGAAAAGGAAGCTGAGGTTGTAAAAGAACAAGTTGAAGCTGAAAATCAAAATTCTGAAGTGCCTGTAGCTTCAAATGTGAATGAGGGGGGGGGGGGGAATGAGGTTGAAATGGATGCTCGGGCTGTCGAGGAAGGGTTGGGAGCTACAAATGAGGAGTTTGATATAAGTGATACAGCACTAAACATGCTGCAAACTGTCGAACAAGGTGTTTATAGGGTTGTAGATGTGAATGAGACAAAAAAAGACCAACCTGTGGAAGGAGTGGAGGCTGAAAGAACACAAATATCATTGGAAACACAAGAAATGATTGAGGCAGCAATTAAGAAACACCAAGAAGAGAAGAATCCTCAGGAAGACGAAACACCGGTGAAGGAAGCAGTGCAGGAAGAAGGGAAGGGAAAAGGGAAGGGCTTCGCTGGTTATGATAAACCAGCTAGGGACAGAAACCCTTCTTATGCATTAAGATCACCATACGCCGGGAGGCAAGTCTGTCCAGTCGAAAAACTATCTCCGGATGAAACAAAGATTACACAATATATGTTTGCCCCGATTAGAGAGTTAAGTGTTTTCTTCAAATTTGTTTCTAATAAAAACATATACAATTTTCTAATTTGTTTTCATATGCAATGTTTCAGAAAATAGTTTACTGGGATGAAGGTGGAAATGAGGTGATGAAGGTGGTTTTTGAAAGTTTATTTCCGGAGATATGGATTTGTTCGAATGTCATTGACGTATGGGCAGACATTCTGAACTATGAGGAGGCTGAGAGAAGGAAGGAGAAGAAGGATGGGCCTATAAAGAGACTGTTTCTGAGTAGCTGCATGATAGTAAGTTACAAAAACACAAAACAGACGCACTTATACATCAAACAGACGCACTCTATTACTGCAAAAAAATAAATAGAACCAAAACAGACGCACTTGTACATATAAACAGACGCACTCTATTATATAAAAAAAATAAAAAACCAAAACAGACGCACCCAGAACAAAAACAAACGCACTCATCTAACTGTCTGTATATTTTTTTTATTTTCAGCCTCCAAACTTCTATGAGGTAGGTGTTCCTTGGGAAAAAAATTGAAAAGGTCTACATGAGCAACCTTGAAGATATCTTCAGAAAAATAAATGTAAAATCAACAACTGCAACCTCTTTATACGACTTCGACCCGATTCTTCAACCGGTGTGGTTTGACAAGCATTTCTATGCATTGGCTTTTGATGTCAAGAATGGGACAACAGACTTGCTTGACAACTCTAAAGCAGGAGAGATCCCATCAGAACGATACAAAGGCGTGCCAGAAATATTGGTATGTAATTATAACTTATACCTGCACACTAATATACTAAAAAATAAACTAATGGTTTTTTGACTAAAAATATTCACAGAGAGGCACTTTGTACCGGGTGTGGCAAAAGACATGTCCGAAAACACCAGCAATTGAAGGACTTAAAACAGGTCCTATAACAAGAAGAGAGATGACATGGAGGACTGCAAAGAACCATGTAGACGGTGGTGTCTTCACCATGAGAACCCTCGAAACCTTTAAAGGTTATCAGTCATGGAACCCGGGGTTTTCAGCCGAATCAGAGTATCAAAACAAGCAGTTGATGCATTACGACTCAAGTACGTGGCAAAGATAATACTCTCCCCATTCAACCTACTCAGGGAAGAAATAAGTCAAGAAGCTGAGAAGTTTGCAAAAAGGCCATATAAACAAAGAATGAAAATGCTAGAGAATGCACTTTCAAAATTAGAGAGGAGGGTGGCTGCTTTATAAACAATTTGAATGGTTTTCTTATGTCATTATATTTTGAATTTTTTAAATGCTAACTATCTGATGTATTTTCTAACTTACTGGTTTAGACGCACTTATCAGAAAATGATTATATATTTGGACGCACTTATGCTTATATTCTATATAGCTATGAGTAAATGTTTAGACGCACTCATGTTTTTTGTCTGTTTACTTTGGACGCACTAACTGATTTTGAATTCTAACAAATGTAACTTCAACACACACTTTTATTAGAAAAAAACAGCAACTACAACACAAAGTAGTAACAAAAGACAAACAAATACATAGTGGTGTTTACATAGACTTTAAAAATTGAATCTTAAATTCAATAGAACACCTCAAAAGAGCCATGCATTTTGTAAGTTGTTCGACAATATTAACATCGCCAATGTTTGCATCAATCATGAACATAACCGACAGTTCACGAAGACTTGAGTCAGGCATACGCAAAAGAAGCTTGGAAATTTCATCTCTCTTACTCATGCCATCATTTATCCTGTTTAAATTATCAGCCAACCGACCCTGAAGAGCATAATCTTTTGCAATTTGATCTTCCATCCTTTTGATCATTTCAGATCTTGCAGATGAAGATGATGAAGCCATTAGAGAAAAAAATAAATTATAATCTGTATATGAATTTGAATGTGCAAATCAATTTCCAAAGAAAAGCCTTATATAAAAAGGATAAAAAGAAACAAACAATAACAAAATGACAAAAAGATAAAAAAATCACGAGAATTACTGTTCTTTTCTTATTCCAATAATATCTCTTCCCAAAAATCACATGTAAACAGTAATTAAACACAGATAAAAAACAGACGCATTCATGATTACAAACAGACGCATTAGTAAAAAAACAGACACAACTAAAGAGTTAAACACACGCACTCATTCGAGAAATCAGACGCATTCATTGATTCAGTATTCTGCTCATCTTCAAAACAGACGCACTCAGTTCTTCTTCAGACGCATTCATTGCTACCATCTTCAAACTCTGTTCATTGATCCAGTCTTCTGCTCATCTTCAAAATAGACGCACTCAGTTCTTCTTAAGACGCATTCATTGCTACCATCTTCAAACTCTGTTCATCTTCAACCTCTGAAAAACCATCGAAACTTGAATTTTTTATATCAAACCTGAAATCTTATAAAATTCGTTCAAAAACATTAAAAAATAATAAAACAAAACATATAATTACAAATTTAAAAAAAAACAAAATCAAATTTAAATTTAATCTTCGATAAACAGAGTACTAAAAAACAAAAATTATGCTTTGGTTTGATGAATAACAGATTGATATGATGTTGACGATGATGATTTGAAACGAATATGATTTGAATCTCATTAATTTTTGAGAATCATCAGGTTAATTAAAACGTGATTGAAGGAATTGATTGACCGTGTATATAGACGACTATACCCCTGGGATAAACCAGAATTAGGTTAATTAAACCTAACCAGAGTGGACAGGTGGCGAATTTCATTTTTTCTTATGCCACATGTTTTTGGTTGCATGTTTCTTCCTCTCCCTCGACACAATCTCCTTCTTTTCACCTCTTTCTCTCTCTAAAAATCTCTTTCTATTCTCGCATCCCTTACCCTCCAAGGCTTGCTGCGTTTGTGTTTGTAATTCAAGATTTGAAGGTTGGTTGTTGCTTGCTTCAAATTAAGGTCCGTCGAAGTTGTTTAAATAGTCGAATTGGTAGTTGTCTCCTGCATGAACAAAAAAAACCCAGTAAAAAAGTCAGATATTTTTTTTCGATTTTTGTACAACACTATGGTGCTCGTTGGAAAGATTATAAGACGTTCGTTAATTTAATGTAATTTTAAAAACAATGTCGTATATAAAATTTACTAATGTTTAAAAACTATAGGGGGGGGAGATAAGAAATAGATGAAGACAAAAATATTAATTAACATATTTAAAATTTTGGAGGTTGTCACCCCCACCCCCCTTTTCGTTTATTTTATACTAGTTTATATCACGGAAGCGTCCTAGGGTTGACAAATCTAAGTAAGGTTAATAAAATTAGAAGTATCTATACTTTAAAAAAGCATCTATGTATCACCTTACATAGTCTAAATACTTTTTTATTATAAGTCGGTTTGTTATAATGAAACTAGAAGTACATAAATCAAAGTCTATTAACAATTGAAATTAAAATTAAATGTTGTTAATGTAAAGTACGTATGTCAAGCAATTTTTTACTATATAAAAGAAGAGAGAGCCCATACCTCATCAAAATCAGGTGCCATGCCAATAGGTGTTGACAATGCTTCCTGAATTTGTTTAATGTTCTCTGTTTGCTTTAATTTCAAAACATGTAAACCAACTCATTTTAGTACCTTACTACATCTAATCCCTAACCCATACTTAAACTATCGTGTAACAATAAGTCATTTTGTAAATATTTGACTAAAGGAAGCTTAATGTTTGCCTAATTTAAAGCAGTATTGACACACCCCGCCTAGGCGGAAACACGGGATGCAACTTCGAAAGGTTTTCAAACACAAGAGTCGTGCAAACATCAAATTCATGAAATTCAAAGATATTATAAAGACGACAATGTTTAACATTCAAAGAAAATATTGTCTTAAATATAGTTCTAAAATCATTCAAACAAAAGACCGGTTCAAATATCTCGTGATGCCAGTGCTCAACTCCCCCAAGTTCCATGCTCTAAGTTTAATTGCCTGAAAATCATGCAAGTAAAAATATCTCAACAATAAAGTTGGTGAGTTCACGGGTTTTGACGAATAGATATAAACCATGGTAGACTGAACCATTGCGTAGCTAAGACAATGATTAATATGTGACTGATATGAGCCCATAACCAAACCTTGACGTGTTGTGCCTCACCAATTGTACACTAAAGACAGTGAATAAATGTGAAATACAAGCACTCTCTTGATGACTGTAATCCGAATAGAGCGACTAACCAAGAGTGGGGGTGTCAACCCAATAGATCTATTCCGGTGTTTCATGGCTAAGTCCATAGCTAATGGTTACAATGAAATGAATGACGCGAGCGCTTACGAGTATTCTGAACCATATTGTCTCATGTTCACTTAATAGTCAAAATGTAACTGAACTTGTACGCATGTTTTCCCCCAAAAGATTGATAACAGTAAAACGGGGCCATGAGAACTCACCTGATGTTTGACTGCTAATATGGGACTGAATCTGATTTGGTAATGTCCGTACGAAGGTGCCCTAGATTATTAAGGACAAATTAAGTCTGTGTACTTGATTATTTACCATGCAAGTTGTTCACCCGATTTGTATGTTTTTGGACTATGTGTACTATGTTATTGTCCATACACGTGAAGGTTATCATGTATACATTATGTATGTATACATTATTTATATACATATATGAGTGCGTATATATCAAGTTTTTGATATAAAACTTGAGGGTTATTCGTTTACAATTCATTCTACTCGTGTTTAGGTGTGTGATCGTAGGTGATGGTTCGGGTGATTCATGGTATTGATCGAAATAATGAGTTAAAAAGGTGTTATGGTTCGGTTTCACATACCTTGGCTAGAACCAAAGTAACCAAGAAGATTTAAGGTGATTCCTTAGCTAATCCTCCCACTATATGACTTGGACAACAATCATGGATGATTGATTGGTGCTATGCGATTTTTTAGAGGGTTCGGACGATGATTCAAAATCAAGGAGGTGAGAGTGTTTTGTATGTTTGTAGTGTTAGATGTTTTGTGCACTCCCAAAACCCTCGTGGCCGGTTTATATACTTGATGAGAAAGAGAGAGAAAGAGAGGGGGTGGTAGGAGGTTGGATTTTCATTGTGGCAAGTCAAACTCCATGGAACTTTGTAGTGAAAAAGGTGTTTACCATAAAGGTATAAGAAGTGGACTTAGAAACATGCATCCTTTGTCTTGGGAATTGATGGTCCGATTCTTGGGAAAGGAATTGGAGTTTTTGGATGGTTAACATGTGTAAGAATGGAATTGTAGGTTGTTTAGGGTTCTATTCTGGTATAACTCATGGAAGGTTATGTTTTATCTTGTAATGTGAATGTGTGCATGTGTGTATATATCGTGCGATGTGTGTTTGTGTGTGTTTGTAGATGGCATGAAGTGTTCAATAAAAGTATATACATGTATATGTAACCATGTATATGTATATGTATGTGTCTAGGTTTTGCCTTGTATCAATCACCTAACTTATATAAATGTAATCGCATGAATACATATATACACACACTAGTTGCGTCTAGGACCAAACATACATATATACCATTGTGCCTAGACATATATAAGTCTTGAAAGTTTGGTTTTTGTGTGTAGGGCCGATTACATGTGTGTTTATACATATATGTAATGTAATTTGAGGAACTAATATGTTTATACATGTATTTATATAATATCTGATTATCTAATTCAATTGCATGGCATAGAATAGTCGTGTATATGTATACATATGTATGTGACTAGGTTTGTGTATATGGCCATATGAAATGTGTATTTGGGAATAAACCATGCCTTCCTGTGCTTTAGAATTTGGCTAGATTGTAAGTAACACATGTTTGTTAGTAAAATATCATATGTATTTTGAAATTAAACATATGTTGTAGTTGATAATTAACCTATATTACATATGTTTTAAGGTTTGAATCAATGAATGGTGAGATTCTATGATTTTATGTGTTGAATATCCACAAAATGTCTTATTATTGTTCGGGTTTTGCATGGAATTGAAATGTTTCTTCGGTTTAAACGTTGTCACATGAAATCTTGTTTTGTTTGTACGTAATAATCGGGCATTTGGTTGCTCTCTATTAAGCATGTGATTGGCTTGATTGTCTTTGCGAATTATTTTTGAATTAATCGGGTGTTGCATGTGTAAACGGAAAATGTAATGAATTCCTGGACTCTCTTGGGCTTTTCTAGACTCGGGATGACACGGTTACTGTATAAATGTCTAATGCACGACTGAAAATGACATAATTATGAGAGTGTGTACGTATTTTGACCTGGAAATTCGACAGGTGTCATAAGCATTGCGGTTACTCCATCACAACTCGAATATTACATGGTGAATGTATTTAAACATGGACTAGATCATCTAGTCCAATGTAATGATGTAGTGTATCAGGAAGAAGAAATACCTTTATTGTTCAAAAAGAAGAAATACCAAGAATAGAGGTGTATCTGGTTAATGACAACCCGTGAACAAGATTCAAAATGATATATGCTATAAAACACGAAATTATAGTGTAACAAATAACCAGATTATGAGAATTTAAGACTATCAACAAAGAGGAGAAAAGATCGTTACCTTAATCGTGTTATGAACTAAGGTCTAAGAGTAGTGCGCTTGCCCGTCGTTAACAATAAACACAAAAACCAAAAGATCCCGATCAGAAAACAAACCATATTTTGCATATATTGAATGATTAGGAAAAAAAACCAAAAGAAGCAACCATTGAATACGAAACATAAACACATACAAAAAACTCAAGATTATAACCCAATATAAACAAAAATAAAATAAAAATAGAAACATGTTCTTACCTTAGTGAGTGAAGCTAATATTTGAATCCACATATGGATATGGACCATTTATTTCAAAAAGCATAGCAAATCAATTAGAATATGTTCATAAGACATAGAAGTAACCCTTTGAAGAGCAAATGAGGAAAAACACATAGCCTAGATAAATAAATTTAGATGACCAATTCTTTTTAGCTATAACCTTCTGCTTTTTCTGGTGAAAAAGTTGGTACTCTGTCTTGAAGCATAGGTTTATCATTAGGAACAAAAAAATAATATTAGAATCTACACTTAATCTCACATCTTGTTATAGAATCACTAAACTATATGTGGATAAGTCTGTAATACCTGTAATTTGGCGAGTTCATCAAAAATGTTTTGTTAATGTCTAATTGTATCTCAACTCAGTTGTATGCACAACCCTCAAAACCTAGCTTCTAACCTGTTAGGTAGAAACACGGGAGTGCAACTTCGAAAGGTTTTCCAACACAAGGTTTGAGCAATAGACAAGAAACAGGTAAAATTAATACCAAAACTTCAAATTGTTTTACAAAACATGAATTAAATTGTCTCGATGGGTAAGCCATCATAAAAACACATAAATTGTTCAGTTGTTTTAAGACATGACCCACAAAATTTGGTACCACACGATGTAAGCTCAAACCGGTTTCTCAAGTCCCGAGTGTCCATGAAATCAATTAGCTGAAAAACAGGCATAAAAGATTTGTCAACATAAAGTTAGTGAGTTCATAGGTTTAAATGTACGTAAAGTAAAGTTAGTGAAATTCGTGTGTGACCAATCAAAGCTAGCTAAGCCAATGATTACTTTGCCAGCCATGAGTCCCATAACCATGGCTGTTGTGCCTCGCGCATTATACAATAAAAATAATGTATGAATCATAGAAAACTAGCACTCTATTGTATGTGACATGTTAGAGTGACTAACCAAGAGTGGGGGTGTCAACCCAATAGATCTATTTTAGTGTTTCGTGGCTAACCGTTTAGCTAATGGTTACAGTGTAATGTAAGTATGTGAACTGTTAAGCTCATGAACTGTTTGTCTCATGTTTCACATGGTAGTCATGGTAGAATTCACTCTAAACGAAATGCAACTTGAATATGTAGCATGTTTTACCCCCTAAAGTATGAAAATAGTAAAAACAGACTGTGAAACTCACTTGGTGTCTGTGCGAGTGGTCTAGCAAATGCAAAAGCCTAATTGACTAGAGTCCAAATGAAAGTGTCCTAGAATGTTAAGGACACTTAAGTCTTTTGTAATTGGTTATTTACCATGCATGTTGTTCACCTAATTTGTAATTCTTTGGACCATGTGTACGTGGTGTTATAGTCCATACACGTGATGATTATTACGTATCATTGTTTGTGCTTTTGAAAAGATGTACCGTTGATGTACCTTTTAACTTGTAGATCTTGGGAACTCTTGTTAGATCCATTCATTTATAATCGTAAAAATAACTAATCTCGTCAAAACCAGGTTCGCAAGTAACCATATGATACCTCGTGTTAACACATGTTAGATATTCTTATGTATAATAGAGGTTTAACATATGTTTTAGAACTATCGTGCTAAAAACATAGTTAACACTTTTATATATCATGTTTGACATTACACACACACGCATACACTCATGTATCTTGATGTAGTGACTGTTGTGGTGGTTGTGGCTGAGAAAGGGTTTGGGTGGGGGTTTGGGATCGAGCCGAGGACAAGGGAAAGAGATGGGAGTATGGTTTGCATGTTAGGGGGTTTTGTGGACTTGGAATGAAAGAACAACAAAGGCCATCGGCCTATATATACCGAGAGAGAGAAAGAGAGAGAGAGAGAGAGAGAGAGAGAGAGAGAGATGGTGAGAAGGTAGTGTAGGTGGTTGGAATTTCATTTGGGAAAGTCAACTTTTATGGGATTCGATGGTGCAAAAAGGAAGTTTCTATGTTTGTGCAATGTGTGGACGCTTGAAGAAGCATGCCTACCTTGGTAATTGTGGGCCGATTCTAGGGACATGGTTCATCATTTTTGGAAGTCAACAAACATGAGGATCAATGTAGTAAGGTGGCTAAAAGATCCACGTCCTTTTAATCTTGGATAATGGTGTTTTTGCCACTTCAGTCCAAAACCCAAACCTTTTACATCTGGGTCCTTCAGTTTTATTTTTCTTGCCAAATTCGACCCTGACAACGTTTAAGTTGTGGACTGAAGTGGCAAAAGTGACCAAACCTCAGGTACGAATTTAGCAAAACCCAAACCTTTTTTGGGACGAATTTGGCAAAAAAAAAAAAAAAAACTGAGGACCCAGATGTAAAAGGTTTGGGTTTTGGACTGAAGTGGCAAAAGTGACCAAACCTCAGGGACGATTTTGGCTATTAACTCTACATAAAATGTAATGTGTAAGTCCATGCTTAACATATCTTCATTGGAGAATAGCTGATGTTACATGTGTTTTGGATTTTGATTAATCAATGGTAAAACTCAATGTATCGACATGTTGAATATTCATAAAAGTGTCTAATAAATGCTCGGGTTTATAAGGAAATTGTATAGTATCTGTTAGTGCATATTGTGCGACGAATGCTTTGGATTGCGAATACTTTCATATTGATGATCGTGAGGGCGAACGTGGTTTTTAGTAAGGTCGAATGTGGATATATTGGGGCGAACGTGGACTAGAGAGGAAGAATGAAGACTGAAGACAGAAGTGTGCTTGTTTCGTACTGATTAAAGGGGCGTAGAGAAGTATGAACATTCGACCTAGCGATAGGGGCGAATGTGCAGCACTATATAAGCTTGATTTTTATTTTACTTTGTAACTTTTGCCATTTTGAGTCTTGTGTTCAGTCTAGGTTTTCTCTCTAGGTTGTGATCAGTGTTAAAGTGTTTTATTAACTTCTAAACTCAATTGTAAAGATCTTATCAAAGTTAATTAATGAAAACTGAGATTGAAAAGGTGAATTTGATTGTTTGATTCGTTGACTATCATTTTGTAACTGATCTAGGGTTTCCGCACCTAGATTGGTAGACTTGTATGATCATCTAATCTATTTTTGACAAAACGATCCTCTACAAAGTGGAATCAGAGCTTATACAGATCATACAACTACAATTTGATAGTTTTTGAACTGATTTGGACCCAAATTTGATCAAAATTTTTCTGGTTTGAATGAACAATGGTTTTTGATGAAATTTGAATGATTTGGATTAGATTTCATGAAAAATCAAGTTTTCCATTCATTAAAGTTGTTCCAAATCAATTTCGAAGCAAAACCTGATAAACATCATCAAATTTCATCAACTTTTGAAAAATTGGGATCAAACTAACTGATTTTCAAAGAATAACCGTTTTCAATGGGTCAGGTCGAATCTAGAGAGAAAGGTTCGAACGTGTAATTTTTGGGTCGAACCTAGCATTTTCTGGTCGAAAGTGAGTTGTTTTAGATTGAACCTAGAAGTTTAGTGTGTTGTGTTTTCACCTTCGAGCTAGTTTGGTACATTCGACCTTACGGGAGGTCGAACGTGGAGTTTATTGGTCGAAAGTGAGTCAGGGTTATACATTTTCTACATTTGAGTCAGATTTTTGGGTCGAACCTGGAGTAATTCCACTTTCGAACTCCCGTTAGCTCAGAAAAGGTCGAACGTAGAATCTGTTTGATATCTTTCTAAGTGTTTTCGTATTTCCATCTTTCAAGACGATATGTGGGGATTTCCGACAACACCTAGGCCTGGTTCAACACAACAACAACAAGTTACCATGGACCCTTGGAGTGTAGCTGCTCAAAAGTCAAACACTCAACCATCACAGCCGATCAATTATCTAGCTATGAGTAGTTCGGTTCCACAGAATGTTGCTCAACCACCACAACAACCAGTGTTTGGTTATTGGGGTGTAGCAGCAGCTGCGGTACACACTCAAACTACAAATGCTATATCTACTCTAATAAATGATTTGTCCCCAGATAGTGGGAACAGACCACCGAAGCTGATGGAGATGCAAGAGTATAATCAATGGCAAAAAAAGTTCAAGATTCATTTGGAAGGAATAGGACTAGAAGGTACAGAGGCGTGGCAGATGATTGCTAAGGGATATGTTGCACCAGTGTTGGAGAATACAGGTGAACCGATTCCACTCGAAAGCTTAGTTGAGGATGAAATGAAGAAGTTTGCGGTGGAGAAAATGGCGTATTCTCAACTAACCCAAGCTATCACTAATGATCTTCTACACCAGTTTGGATCTTGTACTACTTCCAAACAACTATGGGATATGTTGAAGAATCGTCACGATGGAAGTGAGAAAACCAGAAGGTTGAGGATAGAAGAGTTGAAGAAGGAATTTGAGAACTTCAGTTATGTTGGAAATGAGACTCTGAAGGAGCTGACTCTGAGATATTGTCATTTGTTAACTGAATTGTCACTTGTTTCGAACTCCTGTTATTGATTCAGTTACCGATATTCCTGAAGAGAATGATTCTGTGTATTCAGACTTGGAGAGTGAAATAGATTCGTAGGCAAGTGTGAACTCATTAGACAATGAGATTGACCAACTCTTGGCCGAAGCTGATTTTCTTATGACTCGAAAGTCATGTATTGTTGATGATGCCTTCACCAGAATTGACTACTCAAAGTTCTTTGCTGGAAAGGAAGCTCATTTTGCACTCATGGCTATGACTGATCCTCCGAAGTAGGTAAGTTCTGAATCCACAACTGACATGAATAGTGATAAGTATTGTGGTACTTGTGATAGACTGACAGATGAAAACAAGCAACTCAAGGTTCAACTTGAGAGTGCGATAATCAACTGTCAATCGTATCGCAAGGAAGCCAAAGAGTTTAACAAAGTGCTTGATGGTTATAAAAAGGACATTTCTGATCTAAAGAAAACTCTTTCTTTAAAACAACTTGCAATAAACAGTTATATAAATGAACTTGAGGAAACTAAATTAGAAATTGCCACCATCAAGTGCTTTGCAGAAAAGGTCAACAAAAAGCTTGAAAGTTATAAACACATTGCATATGTGGTTGACCATATCATTGAAGAGCCATCACAACCTGGTAATGCAAATTACAAGGCTGTTCCATCTCCAGTGCTATTTGAGATTCACAATTGCCACTCAGTAACACCGGAGAGTTCAGTCAAATCTGATTCTGCATCGAATGATAAATCTAACACTTCTAGTTTTGGAGATCCAAACTCCGATGTAAGACCGATTTTGGGGTTGAATGATAAGGGAGTAACTGCTGTGACTGATGATTCTGACACAGAAAATGAGGAATCTGAGAAAGTGAGTATTATTCCTAAGGAAAATCACATTATCATCAATGAACCAGTATCACCTTCTCAGATTTCACATCCGATGGCTAATGCATCGTGTCAATCAATCAGTGAAGAAAGAAGTTAAAAATGAATCAGTTGACAAACCCGTCAAGGTATTTTATCGGATGGAAGGTTCCGATAAAATTATCTCTGATGAGGAGTATCCAATAAAATTTGCAAATTATTCTAAAATTGAAAAGATCTGGCAAGAAAGTACAATCTGGTTTCCTAAACACGCAAGGACCAATGATGTACCACCAGAAATTTTAAAGAAACTCTATCTGGATACTCCAAAAGAAACTAAGGTTCACGTCACTGAATTCATCAAGCCAAAAGAGAAGGCAAATGGTTTTCTTGAGCCGGCATACTCAAAGGACTCAGCTCTTGAGAGTTTAAGACGCAGTTGCGTGGATGATCAATATCCGATCAATTCATTTGCTAAGCCACATTCTTAGAATGTTTTTGAGGAATATCGTGCGTGTTTCAAGTGCGGGGAGAGAGGGCATTTACTTGCTCACTGCCCGTACATGAGACACAAGAGGCACGAAGTGAAGATGAGCCAAAACTATAGAAATACGGTTGATAATCATAGTTATCCTCAAAGACGATTTGTCCCTCAACCAGCACCGTTTTATAATCAAAGCAATTTTTATCAAAAAAAGGGGTAATTTTCAATTTAACTATGATCGTCGAAACCAAATTGCTATGGAAAAACCTTTTAAGAAACCTATGGTGAACACAACGGTTGATAAACAAAAGGTTCCTCCAAAACCTGCTGTTAAATCGATAGTTGGACCTGTCTCTGTTAAATCAGAGAAGGTAACTAAGAAAGTTTCATTTAAGAATGATACTAAGAAACCGGCTGAGACTTCAAAATCTCAGATCAGGATTCTAAAACGTTTGGAACAATCTTGGTCACCTAAGGGTTCTCCGGGTGCTTCAACTTCAAAGACAAGTGAGAAAGGTTTGAACGATCAGAAAAAGGTCTATTCAAAACCTAACGTTTGTGTGAATGAATCTTTGACAACTAATGTTCAAAGACCCAGGACCAAGCAGGCTTGGGTCCCCCGAAAGAACTAATGATTTTTCTTGATATGTGCAAGGAGCTCCAGCTGGCCCTGTTAGCAGTCTCTGGATTTTTGACAGTGGAGCTTCAGGCCATATGACTGGTGATCTGACGCTGCTTTTCGATATAAAGAATATCAATGGAGGCTATGTAGCGTTTGCTAGAAATAAAGGAGGTTACATCAGTATGGAGGGAAGTGTGAGTAACGGGATTGTGAGTTTTGAGAGGATTTCCTATGTGAAGCAAATTGAGTACAATCTGTTAAGTGTGAGCCAAATCTGCGACAAACAGTTTTTTGTGCACTTCAACGACAAATCTTGCTATATCCTCAAACCCGGCTTTGTTATTCCAAAGGAGTGGATCATGCGGAAGGCACCTAGAGTGAATAATCTTTACATTCTTGATATGTCTAAAGCGATGACAACGCAGGGCCAAGTTACGTGTTTCCAATCAAAGGATACAGAGAAAGAATCTATAATGTGGCACAGGAGGATGGGACACATTCGCCTTAGGAAAATGAATCATTTGGTGAAAAATGGGCTTGTCGAAGGCGTTAATGTGAAACATTCCCATCTTAATGACAAGTGTGTGAGTTGCAAGAAGGTAAACAGCACAAACAGTCCCATAAACCGAAGAAAGTGAACTCTGATGAAATACCACTTGAGCTTTTGCACATGGACCTATTCGGACCTGTCAAGCGTAAGAGTCATGTCGAAGAGCTTTACTTTCTTGTAGTTACCAACGATTTTTCAAGATTCTCGTGGATGATGTGCTTACAACATAAAAGTGATACTTTTACCAATTTAAAAATTCTGTTCACTCGACTGGAGAATATCTACGGTTTAAAGATTAAAAGAATTCGGAGTGACAATGGGACGGAGTTCAAAAATGCACAGATGGATACTCTTTATGAAGATAAAGGAATTCATCATGAATATTCTGTTCCGTATACCCCACAACAGAACGGTGTCGCTGAAAGGAAAACAGGACTCTAATAGAAACGGCAAGAACAATGCTCGCGGATTCCAAACTTCTAGTAATGTTCTGGAATGAAGCTATCTACGCAGCTTGTTATACACTGAATCGTGTGTTAACAGTGAAGAAGTTTGGCAAAACTTCTTATGAACTGTTAAACAGACGTAAGCCGAACTTGGAGTATCTAGAACCATTTAGGGCTCCGTGTACGATATTGAATCCAGGTGAAAAGTTTAGTCCGAAAGCTGAAGAGGGATACTTTGTTGGATATGCAACCCCGCTCAAACGGGTATTCAACAAACGAACTCGTCAGGTGGAGGAGTGGGCAAATGTTGAGGTTCAACGGTATACTCATAACGTACAAGGAAACGGTCCTGACTGGATGTTTGATTACAAAGACTTCTTTGAATTATTCAATCTAGATAACTTAGTTGAAGAGGCTGTTCTAAGATTACTTTACGAGTGTGAAAATGCGGCGACTTCACCGTTGGTGCGTTCGATCACCGTAACTCCTCCCGCAGCTTCTAATGATACCAATGTTCCTTCAGCAGAAGAAGAAGTTTTCCAGGAAGCTTCAACTACACTCGATACTTCAGAATCGGAAGATGGTGAAGAAAGCTTTAGTGAAGCTATGCTAGATCATGCAACAGAGGCACCACCAGTGAACCCAAATCCAGATGTTGCTTCATCGTCTAACACGGGTAATGATCTGGATTCGGCAGAGAATTTGACTACTCAGATGGGACTGACAGTACCTGATCATCCGGAATCTCGGATTCATCGTATTCACCAGCTCGAGCAAGTTATTGGTGACCCTGGAAGTAGTGTCAATACTAGAGGACAACATTGTAGTGCAAACTCACCTGAAAATATTGGAGCTTTAGCTTTATATGCAAAACTTCAAAAATCTGGTTGTTAGAATGATTGGTCCTTTGCTTGTTATGTTTCGCAGGTTGAGCCGCGGACTTACAAGGAAGCTCTTTTGGATGATGCTTGGGTAGAGGCGATGCAAGAAGAGTTGTTGCAGTTCCAGAAACTGGGCGTCTGGACACTTATAGATTTACCTCAAGGAAGGAAAAAGATTGGAACTCAATGGGTTTTCAAATGCAAGAAAGATGATAGAGGCGTAATAGTGAGAAACAAAGCTCGGTTGGTAGTTCAAGGTTTTCATCAAGTTGAAGGAATTAACTACAATGAGATCTATGCACATGTGGCACGTATAGAAGCTATACGCATGTTTCTAGCGTTTGCCTCCTATAAGAAATTCAAGGTGTACCAAATGGATGTCAAAAGCGTGTTTCTCTACGGTGTGGTCAAGGAAGAGGTCTACGTCGGTCAATCTCCAGGCTTTGGAGATCCTATCCACCGGGATAAGGTTTACATTCTCAACAAAGCACTTTACGGGTTGCACCAGGCACCACGCCAATGGTATGAGGAGCTAAGCACGTACCTGCTATCCAAAGGATTCAAACGCGGCTTGGTAGATTGCACATTGTTCACCAAAAGAACAGGGGATGACTTGCTTCTCGTCTAGATATATGTAGACGATATTATTTTTGGTTCTACTAACGAACTTTTATGCAGAGATTTTGAAAAAAGTGATGCAGGAAATGTTCGAGATGAGTGCGATGGGAGAAATGCAGTTTTTTCTCGGCTTGTAGGTGGATCAAAGACCAACGGGGATCTTTATTCATCAAACCAAATACGTATCTGAAGTCTTGAGCCGGTTCCAGATGGAAGATTCAAAGCCGATGGATACCCCGATTCTACCTAACCACGGGATTGGAGTTGACGCTAAGGGGGAGGTGACAAATCCATTTACCAACAGAGCAATTGTCGGATCTCCGATGTATCTCATTGCATCAAGGCTAGATATAATGTTCGCTACATGTCTCTTCGCACGTTTCCGATCGAAGTCGAAACAAAGTCATCTAACAGCATTCAAGCGTATCCTTAGATATCTGAAGGGTTGTCCGTCGAGAGGACTTTAGTACCCTAATGATGATAATTTTGACTTCATTGCTTTTAGTGATGCAGATTGGGGCAGTTGTGACAAGGACAGCAAATCCACAACGGCTGGATGTCAATTTTTGGGGAGCAGGCTCGTGACCTGGCAGTGTAAGAAGCAGACTTCAGTTGCACTATCTACCTGCGAAGGAGAATATGTAGCAGCATCAAGTTGTTGCTCACAGGTTCTATGGATTCAGCAGCAGATGGTTGATTACGGTTTGCAATTTCTAAAAAACCCTATTCACTGTGACAACGAAGCCGCAATTGCATTAACTAAAGACACAGTCAATCACTCAAAAGCTAAACATATCCGGATTAAGTATCACTTTATCCGTGATTTCTATGCAAGAGAATTGATTGACATGGTCAAAATCCACACTGATTATCAGAGGGCGGATCTTTTTACCAAAGCTTTTGATAAATCCCGATTTGATTATCTTTTAAAAGCTAACGGTATAAAAGAGAAACAAGACTAATCATCACCTCGGTTTATCACTTTTTATTTTCAAGTTTTTAAGTTTTTACTGTTTTCAGAAAAGTCCAAAAACCCAAAAATATGTTTTACATTTTAGGGGGAGTCGTTATTCAGAAAAACCAAAAACATTGAAAAAAATTCAAAGAGACAAAAAAATAGAAAAATCCAAAATGATTTCCAGGAGTAAAAGAGGAAATGATAGTACATCAGTGGGGATCTGACACATGCTAAAGAAATGTAATGCAATATGAGGCATGTGTTGATTTTGTGTAATGTGCTGATAAGCTTCGTAGACCTATTACTGCGTGCCTTAGTGATACAAACATAACGAACTACGTGCTAGTGGCTGAACACCTCATGGGCATATGGTCTTAGTACCGTAATTTCGTTTGATAAGGTTGCCAAAATCTAAGGTTTCGGGTCGTTATGTTAATTGTTATCTGGGGTATTCTGATTGATCTTTTATCGTATTAATTTACGGACCTAGATTCAATCAGAATATTTGCTTAAAGAGCTTTAATGCCAAAACCTAAAAGTTACCGAATTGAGGAACTTCATGTTTATTATTGATCAAAGATCATTAATTGCATCGTATCAATTCACTGATGAAAATCTGTGATTGATATCAGTCTAAACCTGGTATATATGCACATGTTACTTTGCTGCATTAATTTGCTGACCTGTTAACCTCTGTGCTGTATATCTTGTACCATTACGGATAACATTTGGCATAATCAAGCGTTACGATGAAGCTTTGTGCAAATTCCTTGATACGGGAGTATGTCGTGTGTGTGGGAACCTTAAGTGTGTTAGTATAACACATCTAATAACGTATCATTTTAAAGCATTGCATAACGGTCTGCATGTGAGTTTATGTGGACAACAATATCAGCAGTTGCCGGATTACACATTGTCTTTAATGATAATGTACTAAAAGATCAACGGTGTGATCGGATTTCTCAAATAACTGATATGATCCTCTTACCGGAAATCACAAAACATTTAATGCTTTATGGTTACATTTCTGCATTTTTAATTTATTTTGCAATTTATACAAAAACTCAAAAAGATTTTAGGTGTGTTTTACCATAAATTTCAGAAAAACCAAAATTTTTACATTTCTGAGTTAGTTTTGATAACCGATGGTGTTTGACGGTCATTTTCTGAAACTTGATGAACCAATCTGAGTTTTGTATAAATTAAATGTGTAATTATGAATGTTTGAAGCTTAAAATGATTGAAAATGATTGAACGGGATTCGATTTTGAGATTTGGTAAATTTTCAAAAATTCCAATTTTCATTCGCCCCTTCGTTGGGTCGAATGTGGAATTTTTGGTACCTTCGAACCTTAAAAATTGGACGAATGTGAGAGTTCCAGTGCTTGTTTATATATTCGAACTCTAGGTCTACATTCAAGCCTTTAAATAGGTTCGAATGTAGAGCTAGTTTCACATTCGCCCCGTGTCTTTGGTCGAAGGTGGCCGCCTATAAAACCATTTATCTCCATTCCAACCATCACTTCAAAAATTTTCAAATTAACCAGACCTTGTTGCCCTTGCTTTTCTGAACACTGATTATCGTTCCTTATTTGATTCTCATCCTTTTCATACAATATTTGCAGGTAATGGCCTGATAATAAGGACTGAGTTAGGGTTTATACGTTCGAACCCTAGTCAATGATTATTGGACTCGGTCGTTTTTATTCAAAATTGATTGTTAGGATTTAGTTATAGATAGTTTTAGGGGGAGAAGGAAACATAATCTAGGTTTATAACACACTAATTGATGGATTTTGATCAATCAAATAGTGTTAAACCTAGATTGATAATAAAAACTATCTAAAACTAAATAATTGTAACAATTGATTGATGAAAAGGCTTAGTCGGTCATATTAGTGGGTAAATGAATGAAAATTAGATGTTAAAACAAGCTGGATTGCATTTTTGATGTTTGGACCTAAGAACAGGTTCATTCGACCAAAAGGAAAGGGTCGAATGTGGCCATTTTCGGTCGAATGTAGCCTGACCATAGGGACGAATGTGAGAAATTAGGCGAATGTGGAATTTTGACTATGATTTTTCACATTCGAACCATTTTTGCACTTTCGAACTTCAAAATTCCTTCATCCGTACCCCCGTGAGGTCGAATGTGGAAATTTGAAAACCACATTTCAAATATTGTCGATTTTGTTTGTTTTTAACGAATTTCAATGTGTCGTTTTTGCAGATATACAAATGGCTAAACTAAAAGTTGAACAACAAAATGTTGAAGTTCCAGTGCTAGAAGAGTTGCCATTTGAGAGTTCCCATAATTGTTGTTCATATTTGGGTGAAGTGAAGAAACTTCAAGAGTTTTCTGGAATAGTTGATTTTCTCAGAAGAAGCAGAGTTGTAGATGCTTTAGCAACCCCTGCTATCATTTATAAAGATCATCAAGAGGACTTCTGGAGAAATGCACGTTATGATTTCTAGGAAGATAAGACTGCAATAGCTAGTAACATTCAGGGGGAGCTGGTGATTGTTACTGAGAGTGACATTAGAGAAGCACTGAAGCTGAAAGATGAACTGACTGATCCAAGAAGTTTGTCTTGGATAGAGCAGAGATTGTGCTTTCTACGGATGAAATACAACAGACCAATAACTGACGGTGCTTTGAATAAAGGAAAGTTGTGTACGCAGTTCAAGTATTTAGCTCATGTAATTATACATGTGTTTGGTTCTGTGAGTGGTGGTTATGACGTAATGAGGAAAAGTCTAAGCTCGTTAATGGTTGCTTTAGTGTTGAACAAACCATTTAATGTGTCGGGGATGATACTTGACCATATGCTTGAACCACTGAAGGGATTGAAGATGAAGAAGTTCTTGATGTATCCCAGGTTTCTGCAGATGATCTTTGACCATAAGTATCCAACATTGAAGAAAGATCCCACAAAGATTCTAGTTCAGGATCATATGAACTTGAAAACTTTGATGAGAATGAAGGGTTATAAAGGAATTCCTGATAATGAGAAACCACCTCACAAGAACTTGTTTGGTCATTTGATTAATCCAGGATATAAGGACCTAGGTGAGAACAAGGCAAGGAATGCGAACAGTGAACCTGATACAGATGATCCATTATTCCAGGATAGAAGCTTGTGGAGACATAGGATTAAGGTTAAAGACTGTTAGGATAGGGTCATTTGAGTTTTTTATGTAACACCCCGACCGATGGCGGAAACATCGGGATGTCACGTAGTGACGATTGTTCAATAGCTCGTGGACTAAAAGCGATAATATAATTTAAAGCTTCATGTTCATTACATTGTAAATTGAAATACGAATTGTCTTAAATTGAAAATACAACACATGAAATGATTTATTGATTTAGGCTCTAAGTCCATGCCTAAATGTGATGATTCAAACTTCACCTGAAACATGTACGAAAATAGAATCTGTCAACACATATAATGTATTGGTGAGCATACCTTGTTTGAAAACATATAGAAAAGTGATTCGCAATATATATGTGCTATGATAATGTAATATGTAAAAGGGTCAAAATCAAGCCTCACATCGTTCATTAATCGTTCACACATCATTCAAGAAAAACCATAACAATGATCAATGGACATAACTCGTTCACGTAAGTAACCAAGGGAAATAATTCGTAGTACTACTCATCGTTAGGTGCGGCCCAAAGGTTAATGACTTTTGACAATTCGTTCATACAGTTCACACAAAACATATCAAGAGCACATTGCTTGTAATTCATACGTAAGTTTAATAATAATTGTACATGAGTCACCCCAAAAGAGTAAAATAGTAAAAAGGGGAAAGATATACTCACTTTCGCTAGTGGGTATGTCGGTACTTGTAGCGAGTGAGAGTGAGGCGAATCCCGAAGACTCAACCTAAGTAGTAATCGACCTAGTATAAGTGTTTGAGTTCAATTAAGTCTAGGATTCCTAATCTAAGGTATTTAGGATGTTGACTCTATATTTGGGGTTTTAGAGTTTTATAATTAAAGATGTTGTGATATGGTATTTATACAAATTTGTTTTGTCTAAAAATTATTAAACAACCTTGAAACTTGGAAAACATTTATATGAACATTTTATGAAGATATATATTTTTTATAAAATGTTACGAAAATGTATTTTTATAGAAATAGTCTAAATATTGTAATCGTGTGTAATATTATAATTAACATAAAATGATAAATAAATTTAAAACACTTCTAAAATTCATTGTTTCTGAGAATTTTTAATCTACTGATTGAAAAGTCCCAAAAATAACTTTTATAGAATTTTTGTGCTTAAAATCTATTTTATTATAATTTCTTGTTCGATTAAATATATATTTAAGCGATAAAAATTGTTTAATATACATACATGTTCTAAATCAGTAGACAAATGATATGGTAATTATCCTAATATGTTAAAAGATATTTCTACCAATTTTTATGTCAAAATTCATTATCTACAATTTTATAGAATTTATATACTGTTTAATTTATATAAATTCTTAAATAATTCTAAAATACCCTTTAAAAATAAATTTGTTCATGGAACGTGATCTACTGACCTAGATGATGTCCAAATAATCTTCTTATAAATTTTGAGGCAATATTTATATTATTGTGAATATTATTGGCTTAAAATATAATTAATCAACAAAAATGAAATAACATATGAAACTGTGTTAAAACAGAGGGAAAATGGTATGATAATTATCCTACTGTAATGGGAAGTATCTCTACCAATTTTCATGGTTTAATACGTTTCCTATGATTTTATATGATTTAATCATGTTTAAAGTATTATTATTTAATTAAAAATAATAAACAGTGTCTAAAATCCCGAAATAATTTCTAAAACTTCTAATCAGTTATATGAACTAACATGTCAAATTTCATAATTTTTGGAGTAATAGATAATGAGATATAGAATTTCAAAGTTTGTAAACTTTTAATTATTAATTCCCAAATATTCAAGAACATCCTAAACCCTAGGTTTTCAATTGGAATCCTTAGAGACTATAATTGATACAACAAATAGAGGGCTTTTGATCTACTGATAATATTGAAGTAATTTGCATAAGGAATTGGAAAAACTTACGGTTTTGCTAGCTTAAAAAGAAGAAAGAAAACCGAATAATAATCCGAAAAATATGCTTCCAATTCGTCCAAGATACGTGATGAAAACCCAAACTTCTTTATGTGTGCGAGTTTAATTGCAACAAAAACGAGTATTGAAGGTGTGAGATTAGATTGAAGTTTCAAGTGGGTTTTAAAGGAAAACTTGAATGATTGGTCAACAATCATGCTTCATGAACGACAAGTGAGTAGTGGAATGGGTAGGGTAGTGTTTGGTCGTCCATTGAGCGCAATTATGGCCGAAAGCATCAATCAATCATGGTAGAAATCGCGTTTTTAATCAAAGTGGGTTTTGCTGTACAGAGGGGCCATCGCGGACCGCGGGAGAATAAAGAATTCCTCCGCGGTCCGCGGGGATAAATAAAAAAAATTCTGATTTTAAATACCTGCCGCGGAGCGCGGAAGGATTATAAATTCCTCCGCGGTCCGCGGCACTTAAAAGAATTCAAAATTTTCATTTAAGCCCCCGGACTTGATTTCTTTGTTTACCGGGCTGTTTTTCGGACCGAAACTCGAGATTTTTCAATAAAATCACCGTCCATTAACTTGATACTTGTTCAAGGGTTTGATATCTCTCGATTCTTACTTTAATAAGGAGTGGAAAGCTAGCGCGTGGATCCTACGCGCCCCTTTTGCTAAAGAGCGGTTTCCAATAATATATTAAACCATATGAAAATACTCGATTTTATTAACGAATAAATCTTTTAAATTGATTACAAGGGTTTGAACATGATACATGATAAAGTACAAGGATCGGAATATAAATAACTAAAAGTGTGAGGGGCATGGATATTACATTTTAAATGTGTCATAGGAAATAAGATTTTCACACACACTTTTTTATTGGTCTTTACATGTGATTATCTCCTTGTGCTTTATAGGTTCTGTATAGTTGTATTTCCTTTCCATTTTTACCATGTATTCTTTCCACCATCTCTGATATTGTTAGTTTAAATTATTATTATTATTACTTTTTTTTTAGCCGAGGGTCTCTTTGAAAGCAGCCTCTTTATTCTCAGGAATAGAGGTAAGGTCTGTCTACATCCCACCCTCCCCAGACCCTACCAATAGTTTACTATTTGTGGGATTTTTACTGGGTATGGTTGTTGTTGGTTGTTGTAATCCAACAATGAAAAGAAAAAGACAAGTTATGAATGCTGGAGCAAAAGGGAAGGGCAAAGCAAAGATGGAGGAGGTTGAACAGGCTAAGAAGCAAACTAAAAGAAAGAAAAGTGTTGCAAAGAAAGGAACTAGGCTTGTTGATGAAGATTCTATTGATTCTGAAGAAACAGAAGAAGATGAGAGATTGGATTCTGCTGATGAGACTGTAAAGACTTCAAAGCCCAAGGCCACTGTGGCTGGAGAGTCTGAAAGTCTAAATAAGACTATTGAAGAACAAGGTCCTATTGATTTAGAAGGTGGAGAAGGAGATCTTGGTTTAGGTGCTGAAGATTTTAGTGGTTCTCCTGTAGTTGCTGAAAAGCAGAAGAAACCAAAATACAAGACGATGTCTAAGAGGGTTGAGAAAGAAAATCCTAAGAAAAGACGAGAGAAAGAAGTTGAGATGTTATTGAAAGGAAAGAAGGTTCCTCATATTGGCACTTTATCGAAAGTTACTTCTCCGGTAGCAAAGAAGCAGAAGAAGACTGATAAAGCAACTGAAGCTGAAGTACTTCCTGATTTGGATACTACTCTGCAGAATGTGTTGAATATGTTCCAGAAGAAACAGAAAACTCCTGAAGCTGAATCTTCCATTCCTAAAGTTTTTGTTTCAGATGATGTCATGGAAGTGGTGAATAAGAGATTTGATGAGATGATGAAGATTATTACTACACAACAAGCTGAAATTGAGAAGTTCAAAAAGAATGAAGAAAAAATGTTGCAGATTGTTGTAGCATCAAAGGCTAATCAAGATGAGTTAGAGAAAAAGTTAAAGGAGTTAGAAGAAGAAAAAGATGAAATTGATGCACGCAGTAAAAGAAATAGGAGATTGATTGTAGGAATGAGGGATGAAAACAAAATGATGCTTAAAGAAAACAAGAGGATGAGCAAATTGTTAGACAAACTGTATAGTGAAGCTCCTCAACTTAAAAAAGAAGAAGAGGAAGAGGAGAAAGAGGAAGAACAAGTTGACTATGAAGATTCACCAGATGAGGGAGATGAAGATGAATCAGACGATGGTTCTGATGATGATGATGCAGACGGTAAATCTGGTGAAAAGAAGAATGATGACGAGGAAAGTAGTAGTGATGACGATGATGATGATGCTAGAAAATTTAGTTTTGAAGAGATAGAGAATAAAAAAGGAGATAAAGGTCAATCCAGTTCTAAAAAGAAGTCTGGCGGAAATGTAGACGATTATGATGATATCTTTTGGACCGAAAAGATAAAATCTCTATCTGATGATGACAAGAACTTGTACAGAGAGATGTTGAACAAGAAAGTCTGGACGATCGAGCTTACCGGAAAGTTTCCTGAGATCTTTGAAGCTGATGATATGAGATTCGAATTAGAATATAATGATCCAGATCTTGAAGAGGGAGAAGTGTCTGTTGCTGTGTCGAAAGAGATTCTTGAAGGAATTGCGCAGCAAGTGGGTAAGACACTTGAAGAGATTATGGCAGAACAGGTGATACCTAATATTCTTGAAAAGGATGCAGGAAATCATTCTGATGAACAATCATTCGAGAAGGAAGAGATTGAAATAGAGGATTCACACACGAAGTATATCCTGAGTATTTCAGAGATAAGAGGGATGAAGTTTTCCCAGACTTGACAGAAGTGAACTTGAAAGAAGCTGAATATTGAGCAAAGAAGAAAAGTGATGCTTTTGTGAAGAACGTGTTTGGAGAAGGTAATCAGAAACCAACAACTGAGCAGAGTGATGGTTTAAAGACTCTGTTAAAGAATTTGAAAGAGTTGGATGATAAAAGACCAAAACCTAAAGCACAATGTGGATTCTACAGGTTTCACAACCAACTGTTCAAAGGCAGAGCCTTAGGTTGGAAATACCTGAGACAACTGAGATGTAATGCAGTGAAATGGGAAAAAGGAATTCTGTACTTCTACAGATTCCATGACATTCAGACCCTACCATACTGGGCGGTGAGAGATGTATGCAGATTCACTATGTCTGGTGCTTCAGCGAATAATGACATAGTTGGTTGGTTTGCTGATAAACTAACTTGGGAGAGCAGGACGAGGTGGAGTATGTTTAAACCACAGTATCCCAAGAGGAAAGTGCATAAAGAGATTGATCCAAAGACAGTTTTAAAGAAAGTGACTTAGAAGTATAAATCTCCGATTGTGATGAAGAAGATTCCGTTGATGCCGATTCAGCAGCATTTCAGCTCTCAATTTGTTATGTGGTACTATGATTGGAGAACGGCAGAAGGGGTGATAGTGTTGAAGGATGGAAAGGATGTGTATAAGAAGATTTATGTTTTTGATCCGATGTGGATCATTAACTGCACATTTCAAGACATCATCATGCTCTACTACAATCCAATCTATTGTGAACCAAAGAATGCAGATCAAGCTAGAAAGTATCAACAGGTTGGGGGAGTTTGTTTTGCATATGACATCAATTCGGGAAGTAATCTGGAGAAGAAACTCGGTGAGAGAGTGAAAATGAACCAAGTGCCGAAACATTCGACAAAGCGAAAACTTGAGCCCGAGATGACGAAAGATCAGAAGAAACAACTAAGATTGAAGCTGATGAACAAACAGATGGACGAAGCACGAAGGCAATCCAAGCAATAGTCGAGGGGGAGTTTGTTAGTGCATATTGTGCAACTAATGCTTTGGATTGCGAATACTAAGTTTCATATTGATGATCGTGAGGGAGAACGTGGTTTTTAGTAAGGTCGAATGTGGATATATTGGGGCGAACGTGGACTAGTGAAGACGAATGAAGACTGAAGACAGAAATGTGCTTGTTTCGTACTGATTAATGGGGCGAACGTAGAGAAGTGTGCACATTCGACCTAGCGATAGGGGATAATGTGCAGCACTATATAAGCTTGATTTTTATTTTACTTTGTAACTTTAGCCATTTTGAGTCTTGTCTTCAGTCTAGGTTTTCTCTTTAGGTTCTGATCAGCGTTAAAGTGTTTTATTAACTTCTAAACTCAATTGTAAAGATCTTATCAAAGTTAATTAATGAAAATGGAGATTGAAAAGGTGAATTTGATTGTTTGATTCGTTGACTATCATTTTGTAACTGATCTAAGGTTTCCGCACCTAGATTGGTAGACTTGTATGATCATCTAATCTGTTTTTGACAAAACGATCCTCTACAGTATCCAATTCTGATATTGACACGTGCAATCTTGTTTTGTTTGTACGTAATAGTTGGACATTTGGTTGCTCTCTATTGAGCATGTGATTGGCTTGATTGTTAATTGCCAATTATTTCGGATTAACCAGGTGCTGCATGCGTAAATGAATATTGTTGGTAAATGAAAATGAATTCCTGAAATTATTTGGGATTTTCCAGACTCGGGACAACATAGTTAATGTAAAAATGTCTAATGCACACATAAAATGACATAGTTTTAAGGACATGTACGGATCTTGACTTGGAAATTCGACGGGTGTCACATAACCCTGACCCTAACCATCTGTAACACAGAAGATAAAGCCTCGTTAATCATTTGTAACACAGATCCTACTATCAATCAAACATCATCATATAAAACAACAACACATATTTATCAAACTTAATAACATATTCAACAACTTATATTAGGTTTGTTTCATCATAATATTAATGTACAATTAACGAATTAGAAGGAAGACAAACTTGATGATGGATCTTATGTTCTAATCAAAGAGAAGTTGGAGTTCACTCCAATCAACAAGCCATAAGTAGTTCACCTTACAACTAAACGCATAGAAGTTAACCTCACGGGAATATAGATGCAATTGGAAGAGAAACAAACGATGGAGGAGATCGTGTGTTTATTCCTTCTCGGACCAACTGAGATTTGATTGGAAACGGCTTTGATAGATGATCTGATGTAAATCGCTCCTAAATCATCTTATAATCTCGAGTAGGTCAATGATCTGATATAAATTGTATAGATAAAACTTCTTGAAAGAGATATCGAGTGTGTGAGGTAGATAAGAGAGAGAGAGAGAGAGAGAGAAGGAGAGGCTAGGGTTTGGGTTTGTGAAAAAAAGTGAAGGAGAAGGAGTTATTATTAGAAATTTACTTTTTTTCTAAATCACACATGAAGTCACGTGGCACACTCAATGGAGGAACATGACCTCAATGAATGCCATGTCAAACCACACATTTTCCTTTATATATAGTTATAGATATAGATAATAGATTCATCTTATATAAAACCTTATTTATATAAAATCTTTTTATAAGTAAATCCATTTTAATAATTAAACCCAACATATCTAAAACCAATAGATATAGGCCTCAAACACAAATGCTCAGGCTCAAAAGAAAAACCCAGCCCAAACACCCTTTTAAAATCACCATATGACCCGTATAGACCCTTCATCATGGTGGAGTGGTAAGAGAAATGAAGATAAGAACTAGATCATTGTGGTTGCGAGTTCAAATCCGTGACAACACGAGTTTTATCCTCCAGTGTTATCTCAGAGAACATAGTTAATGTAGGGGCACAACGGCTGTCATCCCATCTAGTATGGTAGAACAAACGTAGTAAGGTTCTCGTGAAACACCAAGCCCCACACCGATGCCAGCGTGGACTTGATTAAGACAACATAGTTTGGCCGGATGTGGGGTGACGGGCCTGCCAAGAGACGGGACTGACCTAATTATCCCCATAAAAGATTAAGGAAAGTCACGATTCAAACCATATGACCCATCTAGCCTAACCAGGTTGACTCACAACCCAACCGACACAAACCACCAATTAAACATGATTACACCCTGTCTTCCCAAATTAAAACCACCATACCATGCGAAACATTACCCCATAATTCCTCTCTGTTAATTGCATGTTTAATCGCGAGATTCATGGGTAATTGATTGATTTTACTCGTTTTCCAAACCTTCCTAAACCCAAAATTGGAATCGTTAATTATACGTGTTATTTTCTGAATTAAACTTGCACCCATACACTATACTCATGATTTTCACTTTCCCAAAGTCAATTTTCATTTACAAAAGTCGTAGCTATCAGTTTTAAGGTGTTCTTGCTCGTTTCTTCTCGTATTCGTTCACCCCCTTTGGTCCAAGTATTTTTTTCAGTTAAATCCATGTATATGATCCGTATACCATGTAGAACAAAAACCCTAAGGTTGTAGGTTTGGTTTGGTCTGTATCGTTTGGTAGTTCAATATTGTTATTTTCAAACAAGTAACTAAAGTTTTTAAGAGTAGTTAGTGGAAAGAAACATAATTCTTGCAAAAAAAATTAAAGTAAGTTGTTGCAAAAAATTAAAATAAGAGATATTAAACATGACTTTCAAGATAAAAAAAAAAAAAAAACAAAGGTACAATTTTATATAAACATAAATTAAGTTTTCTGTAATTTTGTCAATCAAAACATGAAGGTATCAAGCAAGAGGTTACAAAGTAAATACACAACAAACGAAGTACAAGTATATATTACTATGTTAAATGTTGCTACAACAAATAATGGTCCGGAGAAGGTCTGAATATTTCAAGGTTGTCAGGTTTCTGACCTCGTCTGTTTGAAGGGTTGAACCTGCAGCAAGAAAGAACTCATTAGAAGGGGTACAGAAACTGGGGTCTCTTGACCACCCTCTGATGCTCAACATTAGTAGATTATCCAACATAAACGTGTACATAAGTAAATGAATAATAAATACGTAGATACGTATATGTATGAGTATGAGATGTAGAGGGAGTATAATGTATGGAGGAAGTGATGGTCAAAACCCAACGGTTAGTTATGAGCTAATGCGATATCATACTTCCTAACTCGGTGGCTTGACGCGGCTGTGGGAATAGCTGTGGTTGTAAGAGCCAACATGATGGTGAGCTACTAGTAAGGTACTTGTGACATCCGTCACCCTCATCCTTTAGCAAGTTGTCAATTATAGCCCTTCGTGTATTCAAATGTTTCTATTTTAGTCATTGTAAGTTTTGTCGTTTTCAAATTTAATAAATAAGCGAACTCAAAATTGATCATTTGCATTTATTCTGGATCGTATCTACGTTCTAGTAAAATGCGTATATTGAAAACGTTATTCGGATTCGATTTTATAAAAAAAATAAATAAGTTATTTTTCTTTTCTTCTATTATATATGTCACGTTAATAAATTTATAAATGATATAGCCATATAATTAGTTTTATAAAAAGTGTATGAATTTATATAAAGTAAAAAAACATGCCACTAGTTTTGCTTTTTCCCCATAATGCATTTCCGTTTTTTTTCTTCCCACTCCGCACGAAACGGTTTTAATTAAGTAATAATTAAATGTAGTTATTGTAACGTAATCAATTAGTATTTATCTTTGATTATAGCATTACATTATTGGTACTCAATATGAAATCCTTGGCACCAAAGGCATTATAGTCTAGTGGTATTTTGGTGGTGAGATAAGACTTAGGGGCCATAAGGTCCTGGGTTCGAATCTCACAAGGGGGGTTTTCTCATAATTATGAGTTTCCTCCTGAATTGGTGACTTGGTGGTGGAATATGATCGCGTGGCAACGCTGGTGGCACGATGATACTCCAGTGTTCCGTGAGTGATTCCAATTTGTTGACCGTTCAAAAAAAAATATGAAATCCTTGGCCATCCCCTGTTCCTCTAGTTTTCTTTTGTTTTCCGGTAATATCGTCCGAATCAGCACCGGCGAATCCAGGATTATAATACCAAATGGTTTTAAGCGATAAATATCAGGCTTATTTCAATCCCCAAGTTTTCGGTTACATGGTTAAAATTCAAATCAAACCGTTTCGATCCCGTGTTACATAAAATGAACACAGTCAAGGTCTTAACCTCAAGAAAATTACCACGTCCGCCTTCCTCTCTATACAGTCTGAGCTCAACCGGCGAACCCCATCTCTAGCCATCCCTCGTTTCCTTATTTCGGCATTCAACCGGTAAATCGTTTTTAATGTTGGAATACTTACAGTAAAATGGAGACCGATCAGATTCTGCAAAAGAAACAAACAGAAAGAAATAAACGGATTAACAGAACCGGGCTTGTGTTTGACACAATTCCCTTAAACAGATTCGTCGTCTGTTCCCAGGGTACACCGGTTCAACAGTGATGGTGCACTGCGGACTATCCCATGGTCTGTCCCATTACATTATGCAAAAAATTAAAACATATATCAAAAACCAGTGACGCGCGGACCCGGGTTTTTCGAGCTGCATTCGTGTCCGCAGATGCGGGCGTCGCGTTGGTTCAAGAAATTTTTCAGCCCGAACCCATTTTTTGCATCCCCCCCTGCGCGCGGGTAGGAGCTAGAGGATAATGTAACTTTAACAATTTAAATCTCCCTCTCAAGCTTCTCCTTATAAAGCCTTCCAATTTCCATCTCCCCACCAATGTGGGACACAACTAACTCACATTCACCACTTCTTTATAAAATCCAACATTTAATCATGTAATCGAAGTTTTTTTTTCTAAAGTAAACCATCATGTCATCTTCTCAAATATCTACTACATTAGTCCATAAACTATTATTTGATTTATGTATTTACTTACTTATCTATCTATTATTATTTATATTTGAATACGTAAATATTCCATGACTAAAGTCAAAACTATTGTGGTTCATACACAAAATTTGTTTTCAAACATAGTTGACGTATACACCAGTAATTGTTTTCTTTTCTTCATTTTAAAATAAGGGTATGGGGTTTGTAAAGTTGATATGGCAACTTAATAATTCAATTGTTAGGATTTTTTTTTCAGATTTTAACCCCTTAACATTTATAACGCGCATGGCTCTTGTCTATCAACAAATCTTGAAAATAAATGACAACACTAATCTCAAATCAACTTACTTGGGTTCGAGCATAATTCATTGACTCTTAGACTCTTGATGATTTGTTGCAAGTTTATCATTACAATCAATGTGAGTATATTTTCCCCCTTTTTTCCTGTTTTACACTTTTGGGGTGACTCATGTACGCTTATTACTTCACTCACTTAATCATGTTTTATTCTATATTCACAATCGCAATTCTTGTATGTGTTTTACTTGTTGATCGCTGATAGTGTGTACTTATAACCTTAATCATTAACCCGGTGTGGGCCTAGCATAACAATAAATAGTACTTAATTATTGTTATGTGTGAACGATTATTCTCGTCGCCTACTATGAGCGAATACTATATATATGTGACTCTTGATTTTATGAACGAAGGTTTGATTTTGGGTAGCATTTGTACACAGCTTGAACACTAAATTGTAGACAGTATAACACGTGAATTGTGAAACTCTTTTTCTACTATATGTATTCAAACAGGGTATGCTCACAAATACATTTTGTATTGACATATACTATTTTCGTACATGTTTTCAGGTTATTTATGAGATGACTTTTAAGACTTGGAATTTTACTTAGATTGTGGATTCATTATATTTCAGTTAGTTGGCATTTAGAATTGTTGTATTTCATTTCAATGTAATAAACTATTTAATCAATGTATCAATATTACACTTTTAGTCCATGAGCTATTGAATAATCGTCACTACGTGACACCTCGATGTTTCCGCCCTCGGTTGGGGTGTTACAGTACTGCAGCAGCTCGTATGCTCAGAGGCTTCGAGGTTTTAGCACAGCTGAGAGTGTTAATAGAAAGAGAGAATAACTCTAGAGAGAGTTTAGAGAAAGAGAGGGGGGGGGGGGGGGTTCTGATGGTGAGACCAATCTTAGTTGGATGTGAGGTTTGCCCCTAAATTTATAGAGGGATTGGGTTAAAACCCTAGTGGGCTTGTTTGTTAGGCTTGGGCTTGGCCCAATATGTTGCTTAATGATTTTGGCTATTAGGGCTATTGGACTTGGCCAAATGGTCACCCTACATCATCAACCCCCCAGTCTAGTTTTATGTATATATGCATGTACGTTAAACTTGACTTTAATTATTCACTATCTTTACACTTTCTTTCAACTTATGCGATTTTGGTGAGTTTTCATTTGCAAATACTTTAGTCTAAGTAGGATAAATATGGACAAATGAACCTTAGCATGTTGAGTTTTGCAATGTGTTAGGGTTTAAACCGATAAAATTTGAAGTTTGTTTAAGCTGATGATCTTGGAAGCTTGTTAGGGTTTGAGCTGATGAGCTTGAAAGCTCATTGGGATTTTAGCTGATAAGTTTTGCAGCTTTTTAAGCCCTTATTTTGGTGGAAGCTATGGAGCTGGATAATTCTTCATTACTTGCTTCTTTCCTTGTTAGGTTCTATTAGTTTCGGCATATCGGGTATTGACGTATTATGTTTTTGTCTTTTGAGCTTAATTTTCATAGATCTTTGTTGTATTGGCGAAGTCATATCGAGTCGTGTGACTAAGACCATCTATATTCGACATGTATGCTTTTTGTGGAGATATTCCAATCATTTTGTAAAATATATTATCTTGGGCATAAGTCTTGAGAAGGTGGTTCATTTACCAAATGACTATGGCGGCCTAAATGCTTGTACGCATTCAAGAAAGTAGCTAAGTATCACCAAATGATTGTAGCTAGGTGCATTTACAAAGGTTTTAGCAAGTCACGTTTTTGAACAAACGTTGTGAAGTTGATCCGAGATATGGTGGATTTATATTGACCAAATGGTCAACACTAGGCACGGTAGCAAGTGAGCTTCGTGTGGCAGAAGGAAGGTTCCTTGTCTATGAAGGAAGGCTTGAAGCATATTCCCTTTAAGGTTGACTTGTTATGACCTGACTTGATAAAAGGCTTGTATGTGTTCTAAGCTTTGAAGACATTAACGTTGTTAAGCAAAGCTTTGTTTTTGTTGTGGGAAGCTAAAAGGAATGTTTGATATTATTATTACGGAAGGTTCGAATGTTCATGCATAAATGGGAAACGTTGTGTCAATGAATTTACCATTTACAAGAGGTTGCTTATTCAACTTTAGGTTTAGCAAGTCACTACGTACGTTTTTATATTGCTAAGTTTAATAGCCTTCTTTACGAGGCTCTCGGTAAGCTATATTGACACACGCGTCTCACATTGGTTTATTCGCATGACCGTTGTGACCTATGGAGCATTGTTTTAGTTGTTAGCCTTTTGTTGAATAAAGCTGAAGGATTTCATCCTTTAAGCAAAGTGGCTTGGCTTGATAGCTGAAAAGCTTATGGATTTCATCCTTTAAGCTTATGGATGAAATCCATGGCTAGTACAATTCTTTGTGCCATCGAAGTGTGATATATTGCAAAATACATCTATTTACAGTGTAAAGTTTGTATAGTTTTCGAGTCGTTTAGATAACACTTTTATTAGTTTTAGGCTTGAACTTGTCTATTTTATTTATTTTAGGTTTTTATAGATTTTTATTAGCTTTGTGTCATTATTAGTACTTATTTATTTATTTTATATTTTGTAGGTGTTCATGGACGTTGGAACGTAAATGAGCAACTTTGGTCAAGTCAAGAACACCTGAGCCGAGAGGACGGAGTTATAATACTATATATAAATAATAGTTATTAGAAATGATAATAATAATGATAATAATAATAATAATAATAATAATAATAATAATAATAATAATAATAATAATAATAATAATAATAATAATAATAATAATAATAATAAAAGATAGAATTTGTCTGCACGGCTCATGGCCCATTTCTTGGAGAAAAAGAAACAATCTCTAAAAGGGTTAATATCTATTTGCGAGATGGTGGGCAGCGAATTGGAGAGAGGCACTCAGGAGCAGAACAGCAAATATCATTAAGGAGGTAGCCGCAAGTTTAATAAGCAGAGGAGGACAGCAGCAACTTTGAAGGAGGTGGAGCATCGATGGTTCTTCGGGTTTTATCAACACGGTTCCTCATTCCTTCATTTATTTATTATTTAGAACTATGTTTGATGAATTATTATTGGATTTTGTTTATTTTTCCATGATAATTATTGGCTAGATCATAGAACTACCTAGGCAATGATGAATACGCTTGTTTGATTTATTTTCTTTTGGTTTTGAAACTTTTGTTTGTGGATGAATTTTAAAGTAAAGAACTCTTTATTTTCTGGTTTGAGGTATATGCATATTTAGTTTTGTTTAATTAATTTTTATAAACTCCACTTGCGTTTTTGTGAATGTCTTTCATGTATGAATGCGGGTTAGGTTGCGGACTGAGTGTTAGCAACTAGTTTATGGTTAATTTCTGCAGGTTATCCATAGGAGTTGTAATTGTTAGTTAGAATATTCTAAGTGTTCTACCAATTCTCAATAGCTGTAAGATGCGAGATTGTTGGTCTGTCTAGGGTGTTAAATTGCTAGATCTAGAGGCTTTGTGAGAAGATCTTCCTAGTTTCCCTAGCATTCCTTGTATGCCAAGTCTTATCAGAAATATTGTAGTTACTCCTTGCACTTTCGGGTGATTGTGACTTTCACGCTGTGAGGTAGACTGTCTAGCGGGTACTTTAAGATTCGAGTAGGTAAGCCTGTGAGGGTAACCTCTCAAACGGTGGTTTAACAGCACAACAGTATTCTAGGGTTTCCCCTTAAGAAGGATCGAGGGTGTCTAGTTTATTCTTAATGTTTAGTATTTAAAGATCCCGTTTCCACACCAGATCCATAGCCGTTAGAAACTTATCATTCATGTGTAGGATTTTAGCCTAGGTAGTGCTTTCCCATCATCTAATCTCAGTTGCAGTTTCTAGTTTGTGTCTTTAGTTATTTTAGTTTTATTTTATTTATTTGCATTAGTTTGTTAGAAACCCCCTTTTAAGCAACAAAACATTTTAAGTCAGTATTTAGGATAAGTAGTCGAGTCTAGTTTACGTTTTCCAGTAGAGTCTCGTGAGTTTGATACTCGGACTTACTTTAACTATACTGCACTGACCGGTACACTTGCCGGTTGTGTGGTTTAGGTTTAGAGAGTCTTAGGTTATAAATTTAAAACTTAGAGTGTCTAGTTTAGGTTAATTTAGTTAGTTTTTACTAAGCCACTTTGAGCACATCAAAGTGTTGTGATAAATTTTTCTTATGATATAAGTGATTGAATCATGTGGACAGAAGCAAACAAGGTTAAATAGCGAGTTTCTTGTTCACGAAGGTTTGCTTTTGATTCGTGTTCGCAAGCTTCATTCATAAGAAATTGTGTGTATGACACATGCTAGCAAGATTTTTCGATCCGAAGCTTGAACATATGATTTATACTGGTAAGATTCCTTCATTCGAATATTGATATATAGTTCACGTTGATGAGCTTCCTTCGTTCAAAGCTTGATATATAAAGCATGTCTATAAGCTTCTTTTGTACGAATTTGAGCTTCTTTTGATGATATAGCTAAGAGTCCAAATCTGTTGATTTGTTTCTTTTTGCATTAATTGCATAATATTTCTTTGTGATGATAGAGGATGTTCGACACGAGAATGTCTAGCACTATTTTGGTAAAATATCGTTCGTTGTGTTTTTGGGGAAACCTTGTAGGGTTCCATTTTGTGTTAGCCTTGTATGGCTAGAACATTAACATGTGGCTGTGGTATTATGAACCTTTCAAGCTGTTTAAGCTTGACATGTTATGAATGATGGCTAACTATTGCCTTTTGTGCTAACTTTTGTGTATTTTGTTTTGTGTAATGGCTTTGCGAGATTGTTTCACCTTTTTCGTGTGATGTTTGTTGTTTATTATTGCGATTGGACTGTGCCTTTTTTTCTGTTTGTGTTTGTGTATTTTTGTTATTTCCTTTGTATTAGGTTATGCATTTTTTTTGCCAATTACACCTTGAAAGGTTCAGTGATGCAGTCACCTACCCTTAAGGTTTTTCTAGACAAAAAGATACATTGCCTATCCTATATATGACACTATTTAGTGTATTTTTATTTCGTAAGCTATTGGTGAAGCTTAAGGAATAGTTTGTATAGGCTGTTCAAACCCGTCTATGAGATATGTTAAAAAAATTTGTTTAAGTCTCATGGTGTTGTATTGATTTAGGAACTCACCCCTTATATAGGTCTATTCAACCTTTGAACCTATTGAGCGATGTGGCCTGGGAGCTCATCCCCTTACATGGCCCTTACCATGGAGTTTATTGCTAGGTTCTCAACCTGCTTATAGGATAGAAAGACAAATTTTGATAGAGAATGCTATGATTCATTTATTTCATGATAAATAAATGTTTACACAAGATAGTGGTATAAATCTCTTGGCCATTTGTGGTTACATTGAACCTTTTAAGGTGATCTCATCCCAATGTCTAGAGACTTTCCTTCCTTCTTGGTCAATTAAGCTCGTAGGAACCACCCTTGTGAGCTTCGAGCACAATGTGTCTTCCTTCCTATTTTAGGCCAAGCTTTCCAAGGCTTTTGACACACCCTCAAATTCCACGTGCGGGGTATTACTGCGAAGAACGTGACATACTAGGATCCAAGTCAACGGTCACAATTAACAACAACTAAAAGTAAAGATACGTAAACGAAAACGTTAAGTTTCATAATATAAACCAATAGCGAAAGCAAAATCTTGTTTACAATAAAAAGACATAACAAAGTCTAAAAACTTTTATTTAAACATGCACTAGAATCCTAGACGTCGTGCAAGACCTTGTGCGCCTAATCCACTGACTGCTACCTTAACGACCTCAGAAAACATGCCAAAAATGTCAACATATAATGCTGGTGAGTTCACAGGTTTTATAAAAGAGTTTCCATAAGTCTGAAAAGATCATTCCCGTTACTACTATGTTATAAGAATGTTAGCTAGACGTTAAGTATCGTTACTACTACGAGTTGGAAACCATTACTGACATGCATCCCTGAAAAGTATGCCCAGAATGTATGAGCCACCGTCATCATCGGTGACTCCCAAAGTAGAGCCAATATGCACCCGCCCGGCTCCCAGACGCCGGGTGGGGTTGGTTAGGCCCAATAGATCTATCCACATTTCCCCCGTTATGTATACCCACATATTCATGGTTTCCCCCCGGGACTTCCTGATGAAACGCCCGTATAGTAACCAACAATAACCATAGTATAACATGATCTTTAAGAAATTGTAAGTATAAAGCATGTTTCTCCCCCGAAAGCAAAACAATAAAAGTGGGGCTGTGACACTCACCTTAGGTTGCGTTACTTGAAAATAGTTAAATCAATAAGCTATGATAGTCCCGTATAGTGGTGACCTATCATAAGACGTACGTAAGTACCCAGACTAATAACCCGTAGGTTAACTAGTCCCCGAACGTCTAGATCATAACCAATTACGTTTGAAAACATGTTTGACTGTTAATCTGACCACACAAGACAAGACTCGATATCCCATTGGTGACCCGACATCCTACGTGTTATTCAAGAATGATAAATCATATGCAAACATGTACCTAACACGCGTAAAAGTTCACTAAGTCTACCATACAATTCATACATAGCATAAATGAGTCCGAACACGTGTTATCAGGTTATTAGACATGCCACGGATTCCTAAAATATTCTTAGGCGTCAAACCATGTTTCAAAATGTCAAAATACACTTACAACAGCAAAACCCACGATTAGGAAATCAAACAGCCAATTATGAAATTCAACAGGCAATTAGCAGCGCTAATTGCCCCTATAGCAGGCGAGTAGGGGGCTAATCGCACCCTTATCAGGCGAGTAGGCTTCCTACTCGCCCCTGCAGTCTGAGGGCCACTTTTCGTGCGTTTAACCCTCCAAATCAGATCCAAAACATGTAAAAACACCCAACATCAAACTCAAATCATTAAACAACCCATTCTAAGTAACCCCCCCCCCCCCCCCCCCCAATTTATCATCTTTCTAACAACCCTAATTGCAAGCATTTCCCAAAATAGCATAATATTATGAAAACATCACATCCAACATGCAAAACTTACCCTAAATGGCAAATATCCAAATTTCATCACATAACAACGTTGCACAACAACATCCTACTGTTACTAAATCATCCTAGAGCAAACCCTATCATCATACAATCAACAAAACAAAATATAACACCCTAATTCCTTCTAAATCATGCAAACGGATCAAAACCCATATTATCATCAAAACACAACAAACAACCTTCAAACTCCTAGGTAAACATCCTAACATCATATCCATATCAGTGGAACATCAAACATATAAGAATCCTCATGTTTTAACCATAAAAATCATTTCTTGCTTGATAATACCACATAGAACAAGTATGAAGGTTTAGATTTGTTTTAGAACTGTTTTAAAAGGGTTTTCAAAGACACAAACGTGATAAAACCAGGTCTGGACCTTTGGGAATAAAAATAACAACATTACAAAGATTTAGGATGGATAACACACCTTAGCTTTTGCTAAAGAGAGTGTGTAGAGCTTGAAAATGGTGGGTTTCAGAGCAAAAACGAGTTACAGAGGTTGGTTATAGTGTGGGATAGCTTTGGGGCGAGTTAGGGTTTCACAAATGATGTTTTGCAACACAAGAATGGTATTTATAGGCGTTTCCACTCGTCACTGCTGCAACAGGTGATTAGGCTGTTAATCACATCTTGTTGCAGGCGAGTAGGAATACTCACCCCTTCTTCCATGCGACTATGCGAGTAGACCTCTAATAGCCCCGGCAGAGGGTGATTAGCCATGCTAATCGCCTCCTGCAGGCTGTATGGGATTTTTGGTGCGTTAAACACTATTTTAACACATATAAGCACGTATTCACATACCCACAAGTCATATAACGATTATAAACACATAATGCATGATAACTAACATGTTCACATTCGTTCACCAATTCACGGGACTCAAGATTTGCGTGTGTGCATCAAACCCGGCGATTATACCAATAACCAATCCTTTTACACATGGTTATGGACCGACTCCCAATGATCCCTTGGATCATTGTAACGACTCCCGATGATTCCCAGAACCATCAAAACGACTCAACTGACCTGGTTAAGTATATGATATGCATGACTCGCTAAGGTAGATTTACTAGTTTGACCAATGTTACTAACCTGAGTTTGCCGGGTGTCACAGTTTTGGTTTTGTGACATACAAGTTGTCTTTTAGGAAATACTTATGTGTTGTAGCAAACTGTTTCTGGTTTCATGCTTCTATGGGGCTTGATCATTCCTTAATCTTTTTTTTCGTATAGCATGATGCTTCAATGCTTCTACGTTTCTGGTTTTATGCTTCTATGGGGCTTGATCCTTTTTACTAAGGTTATTTTGTAACCTTAGGTGTACACAATAAACTAGTGATTACGATTCTTGGTGTTACCAAGTTAGATCGGTGTTAGTAATTTGTTTTTGTGTATCCACATGTTGTTTTGCACTTTGCACGATTTTCTGAGTTGCTTAAATGTTGACATGCTTCTAGGGCTGGCTTGGCTAGCTTGTTGTGACCTTGTAGGCTTTGTAGTTGCTAAATCTCCAAATGAGCTTGTAGGCGTAGAAGCTTCAAACTTCATATTCATGTTTGGCTTAGGTAGCATTCTTTCAGTAAATATTTTTGGAAAGGTGTTTGCTCTAAGTGTTAGTGAGAAGCATTGATGTTTTAGCATGTTGCTTCGGTGATTGAGCAAGTTGCTATGGATCATCTTGTTGTTGTAGATTTTGTTCATGCTCTTTATAAACGACAAGAATTATCATATGATTGACATAGATGGATCACCTAGATGGGAGCTATCGGAATGAAGCTTCATTAGTTACAAGGATGCTTTATAGCTAGTTTAATAACCTATTCATTTATTTGACAATTTCTTATTTTGGTTTTTAAATTGCAAGAAGTAGTGTTCATACATGAGAGAAGCGTATGCCTTGTTCCCATCGTAAATCTTGTTTTGGGCTTGATATGTTGTTACATATTATCAAGATGTTTGTAATCATTTCAGCTTTGGAGCATAAGCCATGACATGTATAGCTTCTTTGTTTATTGGCTTCTCAGCCTTCTATGCTTGTTGTATAGGCTTGTTACCTTCAGTTGTAGTATCTGAAACTTCTAAATTTCTAACCTTCAGTTGTTGTATTTGAAACTTATAAGCTTCTTTTACTGTTTTTGAAGCGTCTAAGCTTATAAGCTTCTTTTGTTGTTTTTGAAGCTTCTAAGCCGTAAAGCTTGTTATAATTGAAGCATTTAAGCTTTTGGGGCTTCTTTCATTGTTTTTGAAGCTTCTAATAACATGTTCAGATGAGTTTATGTAAGCTATTGTATTGGAATCATGTCATGTCTAAGAGTGTTTTCATGGACGAGAGATGATCTTTCAACTTTTATCATCTTTGTGGGATCGAAATTGCATTGGTAATAAGCTGACTTGCTTTCGAGCTTTGGAGGTCACAATAGGTGAGACGAGGTGAAGCTTATAATCTTCCTAGCTTTCGATGCGAGAACCTTTGAAGCATGGAACCTTCTAAGCATTGGAGGTCACAACTTGTGAGGACCCGTGAGGCTTTAGCCTTATAAGCATTCGAAGGCTTAGTTTGTAAGGTCCTGCGAAGCTTAAAATCTTTTATGTTTCCAAGGTTATAGTTTGTGAGGACTTTTGAAGTTTAGAACCTTCTAGATGTATGATTCTAAATTCGTCCACAAGGTAAAGAAAGTGGCTACGCATATTAGTACCTTGGAGCTGAAGTGGTGATGAAGGATGTTGCATGGGAAATGTTGATTCGTGTACAAAACGATCTTGGCTTCATCCCTTTGAAGTATTTTTCATGCATATACGTATTTTCTAATCTTATTGGCACGAGGAAACGTCTCCTTCAATAAGTTGTTTATCTTTTCGAGGGGGAGTAAAGCATATGCCTTAGGTTACATGCGTGTCCCTTTGAAACGTTAGTTTGTTTGGACACAAGGTTAGTCTTGTGAGGATGGTTTGACAGGAAATATGTCCATCCTTGAAAAATGTTAACCCAAGCTAGTGAGCTTTCAAGCTTCTCAACTTCTTTGAAATAAAGTAACATTCATTTTTCGAAGATTTGTTGCTATACAGATTGTTGTTAGGGGAAGCTTTTTGCCTTGTTACCATTTAACCACTAGAGTCATTAAGAGATGACTTTGGTTATATTGTTTTTCAACCATTTGAGTTTTTTACCTAGATACGTTCTGCCCTTTTATCCTTTAACCCTTTGGGCTGATATGTTTTTTTGCTTTGGGGGTTATTTGTTTTATTTAAACATGTCAACTTACCCATATCAGCCCTTGGTTAAAGGTGTTCATGTCTAGAGGCGCGTTTTACTAGTTTATTTGATTTTTTTGCTTGCAAGATGTGTATAACTTCTTGATTGAAGTTGTTTTTATTTCGGATCTATTAGGTTGTTCATGAAATAAATTCTAGTTTAAGAACTCTTGACGTTGGCAATTTAAAGATCCATAGGTTGATGTGTTGAACCATATGTTTATTTTAATCTTTCCTTATGTTTGCCTTAAAACAATGTTACAATGTTTGCATCATAACTGTATTTATGGCTATTGGTTAGGAATGGTGTTTTGCTTTGTTAACTTAGTCGTTAGTATAGATGGTTCATGTGTAGCTTTTGAAGCTATTAAAAGTTGAAGCTGATCTAAGTAATCGGCAAAGATTCATGAATAATCAATTTGAATGCTATGAAGCTTTAATGCACAATGGTCTGAAAAGCTATAAAGCTTTAATGGCCCCACAGCCTAAAAGACTGCAAAGCTTTCATGAACAGCAGCCTAAAAGGCTGCAAAGCTTTGATAAGCAGCGACTTTTTAAGGCTGTAAAGTTTCAAGAAACAGTGGTCAGAACTAATATAAAACTTCCTTGAAAAGTAGTGTAAATGGTTAAACGCTTCATTGGATACTGGGAGAAAAGGCTGTGAAGCTCTGATGAAGGGTTGCTTAAAGGCCTTGGAGCTTTCGTTGGAATTGTCTAAAAGTCTAGGCTTTAGGGCTACTCGCCTCTTCTTCCATGCGAGTAGACCTCTAATCGCCCCTGTACGGGGTGATTAGCCGTGCTAATCGCCTCCTACAGGCTGTATGGGATTTTTGGCATGTTAAACACTATTTTAACACATACAAGCACGTATTCACATACCGACAAGTCATATGATGATTATAAACACATAATGCATGATAACTAACACGTTCACATTCATTCACCAATTCCTGGGACTCAAGACTTGCGTGTGTGCATCAAACCCGGCGATTATGCGAATCACCAATCCTTTTACACATGGTTTTGGACCGACTCCCAATGATCCCTTGGATCATTGTAACGACTCCCGATGATTCCCAGAACCATCAAAACGACTCAACTTACCCTGTTAAGTATATGATATGCATGACTCGCTAAGGTAGACTTACTAGTTTGACCAATGTTACTAACCTGAGTTTGCCGGGTGTCACATCAACCCCCTGTTGAAAGAATTTTCGTCCCGAAAATTAAAGGAAGAGACAAAAGATAAGAAAAATTTTCCGGTTGCCACATCATCCCCCTGTTGAAAGGAATCTCGCCCCCGAGATTCACTCCGCTTTAGCAGTAACATGATTTGATTCAAAAGCACGCTTAGGAAATAAATGGGGATACTTAGCCTTCATCTGATACTCTCGTTCCCATGTGAACTCCGGTCCACGATTTGAATTACAGCGAGCCATAACAATGCGGATCTTACTCCGACGGAGGCTACGAATCTTAAAATCAAGCATTTCAACTGGTTCCTCCATGATGCGTAGACGATCATTGACCTTGATCTCTTCGAGAGGAACAATGAGAGATTCATCAGCCAAACACTTCTTTAGATTTGAGACATAGAAGACGTTATGAACACTACTGAGTTCCGCTGGCAGGTCAAGCCTGTATGCCACCGGTCTAATCCGTTCCAGGATTGCGAACGGTCCGACATACTAAGGATTCAACTTGCCACGCTTCCCAAAGCGTATGACGCCCTTCCATGGAGATACCTTAAATAAAACCATGTCACCAACCTGGAATTCAAAAGGTTTGCGACGACGATCGGCATAGCTCTTTTAGTGATCCCGAGCTGCTGCCATATGATTACGAATTTGCACGATCTTCTCGGAAGTCTCATACACATGTTCCGGACTGGTGAGTTGGCTCTCACCCACCTCAACCCAACAAAGAGGGGACCGGCATTTCCGTCCATAAAGAGCCTCGAACGGAGCTGCGTTGATGCTAAAATGGTAGCTATTGTTGTAGGAGAATTCCACCAATGGTAGATGACTCTCATAACCTTTGCCAAAATCGATCACACATGCTCGAAGCATGTCCTCTAGCGTTTGAATCGTCTGCTCACTTTGACCATCAGTTTGTGGATGATAAGCCGTACTCGTGTCCAACTGAGTACCCAAGGCCTTATGCAAGGATTTCCAAAAACGTGACGCTAAATGGGAATCACGGTCAGAGATACTAGAAACAGGCACCCCGTGATGAGAAACCACTTCCTTAAGATAGATACAGGCCAAGCGTTCAAGGCTATCGGTCTCCTTGATCGCGAGGAAGTGCACAGACTTTGTCAACCGGTCGACGATCACCCAAATCATGTCACAACCACTGGGTGACCTTGGAAGTTTGGTCACAAAGTCCATTGTGATCCATTCCCACTTCCACTCCGGAATTTCGGGTTGCTGCAGAAGGCCAGACGGCTTCTGGTATTCAACCATGACCTTAGCACTGGTCAAGCATTTGCTTACATACAAAGTTATTTTTTCCTTCATATTCGGCCACTAATAAAGTATCTTTAGATCCTGTACATCTTATCGGAGCCGGGATGAATAGAATACCGAGATTTGTGAGCTTCATCAAGAACAAGTTCCCACAAACCCCCGAACAAAGGAACCCAAACATGTTCTGCAAAGTAATGTAGGACATCAGACCTGTGCTCAAGGTGCTTATCAGCACTGTGCATGGTTTCTGTTGATGCATGTTTTGCGACTAACGCTCTGGATTGTACATTAAAGTTGGTTTTGATGAAATCGTAGGGTCGAAGAAGGGTTTCTGGAAGGTCGAATGTAGATAACAAAGGTCGAAGGAAACTAATGTTGGTCGAAGGTAGATATAGAAGAACAGAAGTGTTGATTCGAACCATGGAAAGGGTCGAAGGTACACGTTCGACCACTACGTGGGGTCGAACGTGCAGGCTATATAAGTGAAAAGTTTTGTTTTGTAATTAACTTTTGCCATTTTGCATGTGTGTGTTGACTAGGTGTTCTCTCTGTGTTCTAGTTGAGTCTGTAACTTGTTTATTTCATCTTAAACACAAATTGTAAGGTTTTATATCAATGTTTATGAATGAAAACATGATTGAAAAGGTGAATTACATTGTTTGATTCGATCTCTATCATTTTGTAATTGATCTAGGGTTTTCGCACCTAGATTGATAAACTTGTATGATCAAATAAGTGTTTTAGTTGAAAACGATCTTTTACAGTTTCAGCCTTAAGGTTTTCCTTTTTCAAAGCTTCCTGTTGTGCAGAACGTATTCGGTCAGGCAAGGAAGAATGGATGGTGAGCTGCAAGGCTCGAACACGACGAGGCTTAGCGCATTCCTTCCTGCTCAAGGCGTCTGCCAAAACATTCGCCTTGCCAGGATGGTACCTTACAGCACAGTCATAATCAATAAGAAGCTCGACCCAGCAACGCTGTCGCATGTTCAACTCCTTCTGATCAAATATATGCCGGAGACTCTTGTGGTCGGTATAAATGGTGAACTTGGTACCGTACAAGTAATGCCTCCAGATCTTTAAGGCAAAAATAACTACACCCAATTCCAGATCATGGGTGGTGTAGTTCTTCTCATGAACCTTAAGCTAACGAGAAGCATAAGCGATAACCTTCCAGCGTTGCATCAACACACAACCAAGACCCCGGATTGAAGCATCACAATAAACAACAAAATCATTCGTGCCCTCAGGTAAGGATAGGATGGGAGCAGAACAAAGCTTGGCCTTCAGTGCCTGAAATGCTAATTCTTGTGACTCACCCCAGTCAAACTTCTTGTCTTTCTGGGTAAGAGAGGTGAGGGGTTGAGCAATCTTTGAAAATCCCTCAATAAAGAGACGATAGAAGCCCGCAAGACCTAGGAATTGCCGCACCTCAATTGGTGTCTTTGGCGCTTCCCAGTTTTTGATAGCCTCTATCTTAGTTGGATCGACGTGAATCCCCTTCTCGTTAACCACATGACCAAGGAATTGGACATCACGAAACCAGAAATCACATTTTGAGAACTTAGCATACGGTTGTTCCCGTCACAAGAGTTCCAAGACCAGACGCAGGTGTTCCCGATGGTCCTACCTCGTTCTTGGAATAGACCAGAATATCTTCAATGAAAAACAATCACGAACTTGTCAAGATAAGGCTTACAAACACGATTCATCAGATCAATAAATACTGCGGGCGCATTGGTGAGACCAAAAGGCATGACCAAGAATTCAAAATGGCCATAACGAGTTCGAAAAGCGTTCTTCGGAATGTCAGCTTCCTAGAATCTCAACTGATGGTACCCCGACTTTAAATCAATCTTCGAATAAAAACTAGAACCCTGGAGTTGGTCAAACAAATCATCAATACGAGGAAGAGGGTAGCGATTCTTGATGGTTACCTTATTCAGCTCACGGAAGTCAATACACATGCGTAGGCTTCCGTCTTTCTTCTTAACAAAAAAGATAGGGGCTCCCCACGGGGATGAACTAGGTCAAATGAAACCCTTTTATAATAACTCCTGCAACTGGTAGATAATTCCTGCATCTCGGGAGGTGCAAGATGATATGGGGCTCAGGCGATAGGGGTTGCACCAAGCGCAAGATCAATACCAAACTCGACTTGACGATGAGGCAGGAGGCCAGGTAAATCTTTGGGAATCACATCAGGGAAATCACAAACAACTCGAATATCTTCGATCATCTTCTCTTCCTCTGACGAAACCAAAACGAGAGCCAAAATGGCAGAATACCCTTTTCGAAGATACTTGTAGGCCTTCATACACGAGATGATACTTAAAGGGACACCACTCTTCTCACCATGCACCAAAAGAATTTCTCCATCTAGGAGAGGAAGTCGAGTAACTTTATCAAAACAGACAATCTCAGCACGATACGAGGATAACCAGTCCATACCCACAATGACATCGAAACAACCCAAGGATACCGGTATAAGGTCAATAAGGAAAAACAAACCCAACAAATCAAGGCGACACTCCCTAAGGAAATGCGTCACTTCGAATTTCTTACCATTAGCCAACTCTATTAAATACTTGGCCTCTAAAGGCGTGGGCACTCTATCCAACAACTGACTAAACTCAACGGATATAAAACTCGTACCGGCACCAGAATCAAATAAAACCAAAGCATAGCAATCATTAAGAAGAAACGTACCGGTAACAGTGTCAGGATCCTACCTCGCCCGAACCAATCACGAAGGCACGGGCATTCCTGCAGCCACCCCCGTTGTTCCCATTACCAGCCCCGTTCTTCCCACTCTCACCCTTCTTCAACTTCAGACAGACACGCTTGAAATGCCATATTCACCACAATTAAAACACCCCTACTTTCCCTGATTCCCCTGAGGAGCGAGAACAGGTGCCCCTTCATTTGATACCCAAACTTATGGCACCAATGACAAGGATTCTTCTCACAAGTACCCACATGATGAAACCCACATCGATTACACTTTGGCAGTTTCCCAAAACAACCCCCCGGTTTCTGCTCAGACGACGACCCTCCTGCATCAGACTTATTCACTGGATGAGACTGGGCTGAACTCGAACCTCTCCCCACGCCTTCCCACTTTCTCTTGTTGCTTTCTGGAACCTTCAGAGTAGTGCATCGGGGAGGCAAGACTCCTTCTGCCACCTTCATATTTATCAACTTGTGAGCTGACCGAACAACCTCAGAGAACACAGTAAGATTCCCAGCAACCACCAACCCTGCAATCTCCGGCACCAACCCAGAAATGTAGTGCTCGATCCTCCTATACTCCTATGTGTGCAAATACAGACATAACACAGCCAACTAATTGTGCCTAATAGTATACTCCTCGATTTCTGATCCCACCATCTTATTGTTCCAAACCTCATGCTCTAGCTTCTGAATCTCGTCCCTCGGACAGTACTCACTCTTCAGACGTTTCACAAACTCTACCCAAGGCATCTGTTGAGCTTCCCCCAAACCCAAAGTCTGTGTATTGGAGTTCCACCAGGTCAAAGCAGGACCCTCAAATGTTGCTGAAGCATACTTCACCCGATCACCCGCTGGGCAGTTACACATGTCAAACACCAATTCAACCTTCTCTAACCACCTGAGCAGTCCCACTGCTCCCTTGGTTCTAGCAAAGTTATGAGGCTTAGAGTCACGAAACATCTTCTAAGAACACTGAGGTAGAGGTGGATTGACAGCAGCACCTAAAGCAACGACACAAAGGTAAACAACAGAAAGAGAAGACAACACCCAGAGCTTAGTTAATTATGGTAGAATCAAATTACCACCAAGAGCATTATGTGCAGCCTGGAACGCAACCAGTGCAACATTCACTTGCTGCTGCAGTAGGTTATTCAGCTCTTCTTGGGTCATGTTAACGTTTCCACCGCCGCCACGGCCACCACCGCCACAACCACCAGCACGTCCACCTCTACGACCTCCACGAATGCCAGACATCTTCTAACAAAGCAAGAACAAGAGATTCAGATTTGCTACTAGTGTAAACCAATAGAAGTCACAAAAATTCTAGTCTAGGTCCAATCCAGGACCATCCGTTCAAACACAAAGTCTGCCAGGATTTTCATGCATTTCAGTTTATGATTTCCTGTGCACCCGACATGGTAAATTGCTCTACATGGTCCTCCAGGTGTATTCCTTTCTTGAAGTTCAAGTCACCGAACACTAGTACCTAGAAGTGTACAATTTCTAGCACAAGTGCAAGATAGTGTGTGAGAGGACGAATGTGTCCATTGGGACATAGAAGGGAGATGTCCGAATCCTGGACAGATCTCAAAGGTATGCCAAGGCAACCCCAATGTACATAATTGCCGTGCAAGGATCAACAAGTTTTGAATCACGAAGAGGATAAGAAAAAGAATAGGACGATCCACAATTAAACAGATGATGCAGCATGAAAGATGATGACACCGACACCCCAACAATTTAGTATGTTACCCACATATAAGACTCAAACATATGTGACCGTCTAGTGTGTGTGTGACTCGGCTATAGACTAGACTCTACATGCAGTCCTAGTTCACTATAACCATTGGCTCTGATACCAATCTGTCACACCCTCAAATTCCACATGTGGGGTTTTACCGCGAGGCGCGTGACATACCAGGATCCAAGTCAACAGTCACAATAAACGACAACTAAATGTAAAGATACGTAAACCAAAACGTTAAGTTTCATAATATAAACCAACAGCGGAAGCAAAATATTGTTTACAATCAAAAGACATAAAAAAGTTGGAAACTTTTATTTAAACATGCACTAGAATCCTAGATGTCGTGCAAGGCCCCGTGCGCCTAATCCATTGGTTGCTACCTTAGCGACCTGAGAAAACATGCCAAAAATGTCAACATATAATGCTGGTGAGTTCACAGGTTTTAGAAAAGAGTTTCTGTAAGTCTGAAAAGATCATTCCCGGTACTACTATGTTATAAGAACGTTAGCTAGACATTAAGTATCGTTACTACTATGAGTTGGAAACCATTACTGAAATGCATCCCTGGTAAGTATGCCCAGAATGTATGAACCACTGTCATCATCGGTGACTCCCAAAGTAGAGACAATATGCACCCGCCTGGCTCCCAGGCGTCTGGTGGGGTTAGTCAGGCCCAATAGATCTATCCACATTTCCCACGTTATGTATACCCACATATTCATGGTTTCCCCCTGGGACTTCCTGATGAAACGCCCGTATAGTAACCAACAATAACCATAGTATAACATGATCTTTAAGAAATTGTAAGTATAAAGCATGTTTCTCAGCCGAAATCAAAACAGTAAAAGTGGGGATGTGGCACTCACCTTAGGTTGTGTTACTTGAAATAGTTAAATCAATAAGCTATGATAGTCCCGTATAGCGGCGACCTATCATAAGACGTATATAAGTACCCAGACTAATAACCCATATGTTGGGTCTGCTGACCTGGAGAAGAACAGATGATTGAAAGCCAAAATATACTAAGTGTTTGATCAAGAATAAAGAACAGTTGTTACAATAAAACTTCCTCCAAAGAACTGTTGATTCCCAAACTGCTGCTGCTTAACAACTGTTAGAAGACAACTGTTGCTGATGAAAAGTCTGATGGATAAAGTCTGAAGGTTAAAAGTCTGATGGAGAACAAGTGCTGATCAAAGATCTGAAGAACAAAGGTCTGTTGAACCAACAGCACTTTGGTTCAACAGATGTTAAGAAGACATCAGAGCTTTAGATTAACAGAGTTTATTATCAGTTGTTTCAATGTAACAGTAGTTTATTGTTTAACAGATGTTATAGTTTGTTAGTCAGTTAGGGGTCGCTTTCTAGGTGACGTCAGCAACTGATCATCAGAGGTTTGTACTTGTCTATAAATAGAACAGTACTTGTACTGTTCTATTGATCACTCGTCATTCTCTTTTAGACAAACATTCTCCGAGTGATCAGGCTGAGGGGGAGTCAATTGTACGATTGTAATCTTTCCTTTTTATGAAAGCATTCGATTAAAAACAATTATACTCTATGTTTTGATTCATTCTTATTCCGCTGCACTTTCCATTTATACTTCATTCATATTTCATACTTAATCAAAACAATCCAATACTCAGATCCTAACAATTGGTATCAGAGCTCGGTCAATTAAATCTGATTTAATCAATCAATTTAATACACAGATCAGCTCATAATCATTGATATCGTTTGTTTGTCGGGTTAAAACAGAGTAATAGTTTATTTTCATTTCAACAGTTAGTAAACAGACTTTGTTTTTGAAAAACCAAGAGAATGACTTCACTCAATCAAGATCCACACAACACTGGCACACACAACAAGCCTCCGATGCTTGTCAGGTAAGAATACAACATCTGGCAGCGTCAGGTGGCTCATGTGTTAGCACAACAGAACACAGGGTGCTGGAAATCGGTAGTATTTGGACCACATGTTCCAATGGTACCGAGTGCCGAGGATCCAAAGATCCAAGTACCAAAGAGTGTTGAGAACTACTTAGAGCAAGATTTTCAAAAAATCGAGCTAGATGCCAAGGCTTTCAGCATAGTAGCCATGGCACTACCGAATGATATCTATGCCGGTCTCTTGCACTGCAATAGTGCTAAAGAACTGTGGGATGCTCTCAAAGAGCAATTCGGGGGAACTGATGATGTGATTGAAAACAACCGTGAAATACTTAACCAACAATATGAAACGTTTAGTCACATAAAAGGGGAGTCATTAACACAGCAGTTTGAAAGGTTTAACTGTCTAATTAGTGAACTTAAACTGGTTGGTCTAACTTTTCCTAATTCAACACTGAATCATAGGTTTCTTAGATCACTTCAGGACAAATGGGACACTATAGCCATAGTTATGAGAAACTCTATCGGATTCAAAGACCTAACCCTGACCCAGCTTCATGGTAAGCTCCTGACTTATGAAAGGGAGCTTAACCAGAAAAAGAAGCTCCAGGACTCTGGCAAAGTGTCAGATGACTATGTATTTGGTAATACTGCACTGTTGGGTCAGGATGATGGTTCTGGAAGTAGTAAGGATCAGAGTTATGATCATTACATTGACATAACAACTGGTTTCAATAATGATCCTTACTCATCACCAAACAACTGTGCTTTCACAGCCAGTGGTGATATCCAGGCTTCTGATAATTCATCTTTTGTGTACAGTGACTTGCAATATATTGACCCTTTGGACCTAGAAGAAATGGACATCTTACATCAGGTTGCCCTGCTCAGTATTAGAACCAATAACTTCTATAAGAAAACTGGCAGGAGGTACCCAGGTTTACATGGTGGGTCAAAGGTTGGGTTGGATAAATCAAAGATAAAGTGTTACAAGTGTCATAGAATGGGTCATTTTGCTAGGGAGTGTAGGAGTCAAAATGGAGTTCCTATGATTACTTATCCAAATCAAAGACCACAGGCCAACACTTATCAAACCATCCCTAATGTACCTAATGTGCAAAACACTGCTCACTTTGCACAGACCCAAACCACTGTTCCTGTGCATTATGTCCAAACCACTGTTCCTCAGTATCACTATGTCCAAACACCTGTTGCTCAGGCACCTGTGCCAATGACTGTTACTCCACCCTCTGCTCCTGCAGAGACCAGTCAACCAGGTCAACAGAGTTTCTTTACTCAGGGCTTTGTTGATTGGAGCAGTCTACCAGATGAGATAACTGATGACAACATTGCTCTAGTTGCCAACACTGAAAAGGATTTTTGTTTTATGGCACTAGAAACAATTGTTGAAGAGACTGATTCTGAGGAGGTGGTATCTATGTATGAAAATGTGACTGATAGTGTTGTTGGTGAGTTTGTTTCAGCTGAAGAATCTGAAGTGGAGGTTGTGAATCTCTCAGACCCCTGGGGTAGTGATGACTGTGACTGCCAGTGTAACTGTGCCTTGATGGCTGCTGCTAAGGTATCACCTTAAATCTTAAATGACTTGTGCTCAGACAAATGTATTGTGGCATTTGCTAAGATAAAAGAGGTGAATGAAAACTTTAGAAAGAAAATTTTGGATTCTGAAATTCAGTTTGAAAAACTTACAAAAGAGTTAAAATCAAAAATATCTGAAAAAGAGTCTGAAATCAGCAGTTTAAAACATGAAGCAAGCATAACCAAAGACCAGCTTCAGACTATGATAACAAAATATCATAGCTGTAAGAAGGAGCTTGAGTCCACCCAAGTTGAATGTAAGAAATGGGTGGAATCATCAAAGGGTTTTGAGATGATTGTCAACCAACAATCTAAAAGTCATGTGAAATTTGGGTTTGGTTTTAAAACCACTGACCAAGTTTCACAAACCACTGACAAAAAGGAACCACAGTTGGTTGAGGTCATCCCTACAAACTCAAAAGGTCAAGAAATCAAGGTTACTGAACCCAATGGCAAGAAAATCATTCTTGAAAAGTTGGAAGGTACACCCTCATTTGATGAAATTGAGAAATATCAATTCAAACCAACATGGTCAGATGAGTGTGAAGTCCTTGAAAATTTCAAACCAATGACCTTCAAAACCTCTGATGGTAAAATGGCACCACAGGCCAAAGTAATCCCTCTAGTAAATCTTCCAACAGATGATGAAACATCTGTTGAAAAGAAGAAAGAAAAAGGGAAAGCCAAGAACAACTTGTTTTGTGATTTTTGTGAAAAGAAGAACCATGTCACCAAAAACTGTTTTCTTCTAAAAGCATATGACATCAACAAAACAACAAGTTTAAATGATTCTAAATCTAAAGAATGTTCAATCTGCAAGAAAAAGAATCACAAAACAAAAGAGTGCCTATATCTCAAAAATTTTGATGAAAAGATAAAAGAGTATAAGGTTAAAACTCTGGAAAGTCAAGTGGTAAGTACTTCAAAAGGAAAACCCAAATAGACTTTTGAATCAGTTCAAACATCTGTTATCAAAAGTCTGAACAAAAACTCTGCTCCCAGAGAAGTTCATGTAACAGATGCTCCACCTGCTAACAGATTACCAAGAGGATATGGACAACCCACTTGTCATCGTCTGCCACATGTTTATGAAGAGCCCAAGAGGCCTTCAAAACCAAAAGTGAACAGACACCCTCATGGTTTTCAACAACTGATAGGAAATGATCAAACATCTGCTGGACCAAGTGTTGACATACAAGCACTGGCAAATGGTCAATTGCAGCTGTTGAACCTAGTTCAAAAGCTAGTCCAAACTACTGATCATTCTCCTCAACTTAAGGCTGAGACAGCTAAGGACCCATCCAAAGCCAATTTGGCTTTGGACACTCACCAAAACTAAAATCTTTACTGATGTGCAGGGAGCTTCTGCTTGTTTAGACAGTTTATGGTATGTAGATAGTGGAGGCTCCAGGCACATGACTGGATGTAGAGCCCTTCTTCTGGACTTTCTTGCTCATGGAGGGGGTGATATATCCTTTGGTAATGATTCTAAAGGTAAAGTGTTGGGTTCTGGTACTGTCAAAGCAGGGTGGCTTAAGTTTGAAAATGTTAATCTAATAGACAATCTAAAATTTAATCTTCTTAGTGTATCACAAATGAGTGACAAAGGCTTTGGGTCATTCTTCACTAAGCAAACTTGTAAGATTGTTGGCCCAGAGGCCGTAGAAAAGATTAACACCATCATTGCTGAGAGCAAAGCACAACTTGTTGCTCACAGAAGTGGCAATGTGTATGTAGTTGATATGTTGAAGGATAATCCTACTGCAAATGTCTGTCTGTTCTCAGCTGCCTCTACCAAAGAGACAGAATTGTGGCATAGGAGACTTGGTCACACCATGTTGGGATCTTAGGTGAGCTCGGAGGGACAATTATCATGTTTTATGAGTATGCAGCGGAAATAAGTTTGACAATTGACACCTTGTGACTAACCTTTTGTTGACTCAGACTCCCCCTCGGATTAAGCTATCACAACATGAATTATAACAACAAAACAAACATAAGTGAGATGATAGAATTTAACTTAAATATTTGTATGTTATTAGGCAAATGTTAAAATGTATGAATACATGTGGCCAAGTGCAAGTCTAAAGGCTGGTGGTAGTCAGGTATTTATAGAATACATGCCTGACTGTTTCCACCCACTCTTAGATGTACTAAATACATTAACAAATACCTAGTGGAAAACAAAATACTAATATACTAGCTACTGCTGCTTTATACAGACAACAACTGTTAAAGCTAACTTCTGAGAATCTGAAACTTCTGATGGCTTGGTAAAACTTCTGATGAGTAAATCGTCAGAAGTTGTTCTTCAGTACTTTGCAACTTCTGATGACCATTGCTAACTTCTGATGAGTAATTTCATCAGTAGTTAGTTCTTCAGTACTTCTGAACTTGTTCTTCGGAAGTTGTCTGGTTTGTCCTTGAACTAGTTCATCAGTAGTTGGTCTTCAGTAGTTTCTTCATCAGTACTTTCCTTCCTTCTTAAGTAGTTGTCTTTTGTACTTCAGGACTTTGTCCATCAGTGGTTCTCTTCTTGTCTTCGGAAGTTGCCTGTTTTATTCATCAGTAGTTATTATAATTAATTATTATTATTATGTGAATGATCAACTAAGGTTTTGTGGTTCATTAATCCTCTCTGACCCAACAATCTCCCCCTGGATTGATGAAGCCAAAACCTTAGCTGATAGCTTAGAAGCTTTATTGATTCACTTATTCAAGATCCAGCCTGTTCTTGATGTTATGTCTGATTTGTCTGAATTTGTCCTGGGCTTGGATCTTGTTAGGGCAACTTGACACATCCAAATTGATCGTGTAGAGATCATGAAGATCTCTATTTGACATATTCAGTACGTCCATTGCCCTTTGAAACACCTGCCTTGCACCATCCTCTCTCTCAATAACCATTTGTAAGCTTGGAGTGCAGTACCATCTTTTTATTTTGGCATTAGAGGTTGACACAGATGGGGTGACAAGGGTTGTAGGTGCTGGGTTCTCATATACCACTACAGCAGTGGATGTTGAGACCCTGGGAAGTGGCTGTGAAGGCTCTTGACCTTCAGCAGTAGACTTTGTAGCTTCATCAGCAGTTGCAGCCTTTGATTGATCATGCTGGGTAGTTTCAACTGTTTGATGAGCTTTGGCTTTGGAGTCTCTTCCCTGTGGCTTTCCTTCCATACACATGTCAGCCTTGGCTTTGGAAGCCTTGGCTTTGGAGGGTGAAGCCTTTGTAGACACTTGTTCTGAAGCTGGAGTTTTGGATTTTGTAACTTCTGATGTGACCTACTGCATGTGTCTTCTTTTGCTCAATGTGTTTGTTGTAGGCATTCAGTAGTTCAGCTTCACTCCACTTCAACAGCTGCACTTTGCTCCCAACCTTTGCAGCTACAAGTTGATTGACAAGCTGACCTTTCTTCTCAGCATCCTTCTTAGCTTTCAGCATTGATTCCAGCTTGTCAACCCTTAACTGTAAGTCTTTCAAGGGCAGGTTCTTGAGATTGGCCTTCTTGGTCTTTGAATGTTTTGTCAAGTAGATTATGGCCTGTTGTCGTTCAAATTCAACCTGTTCTTCTGCAGCCTCTGCCAACTCCTGCAGATACCCTTGAAAGGCTTTAACTCTCTCATCTTCACCTGTGATCCCTTCTTCATTTACCCTTTCCCAAGCCATCTGTTCATGAAGTGCATTCATCTCCACAGGAATCTCCTTCTCCTTTTCTTCATGTGAGGCTTGTTCATCCTTTTCCTTCTGTTCTGGTGTATCCCTTTGCTTGATGAGCTGAGAGATAGGCATTTGATTCAGATCTGAAGGATCAGGAATGGGTTTGGAAAAGGCAGGGGTTGTCTTCTGAATTTTGGTAACTACTGATGATTGAGCATCAGCAGTTTTGGCTTCAGTAGTTGGGTCTTCAGAAGTTTTGTCAGTTGTTCCCCTTGTCTTCCTTTTCCTGTATTGAAGTTTGACCTCCCTTGTTGATGTTTCTGTTTCAGTAATGGGAAGGTCAGTGGGCAGGTTTGATGTTTGTACAGCACCCTTCTCACCAGCTTTGTTCTTCTCATGAGTTCTCTTTAGTTCAGCTTCCCTTGCCTTCTTGGAAGCTTCTAAGTCAATCTTTTCAGACGCTTTCTCCCCCTTTTTGGCTTCATCAGCCTCTTGAAACCAGGGAGCAGGAGGGGCTACACCTGTAAGGTGTTGGATTTGTCTTCTTAGGTCCTCCTGGCGTCTTGAGATCTCTGAGACTTTGTCAGTTAAGGCATTGTTCAGCATGGTAAGTTGGGTATTGTATTTTTGTTCCAACTGGACTGTGAAGTCTTTGAGATGTGCATTGATGAGTTGATGGAACATTTGGTAGAGAGGGCCCTGGGGGTTGCATAAGTGGTCAATGTTTATGCTCCCAGGTCCTGAATTGGTGGCTTGTGTAGAAGGTGATGTGTATGGGTGATCTCCTGCTGTGTTCGCGGGAGATGCCACTCTTGGGGTTGTTTGGGTTGAGTGGTCTTTATCCTGAGCCTTATTGGTGAGCAACTCCTTGAGTTTGCAGACCTCAGACTCAAGACCTTCTATTTTGTCCGTCAATTCTGTAATTTTTGACTCATCAACCAACTTAATGGCATCATCTGAATCCCTGTCTTCTGTTGAGACAGTTTTACCATGACCTGGTTCCAGTTCCAGATTGTCATGGGCCCCTTTTTCTTGGTTCTGGGGACTTCCTGCTGTTATGTCCATAGGTTCAGAACCCATGGCAGCAGTTGCCATAAGTGAAGTCTGAGCAATGATACTACTGTCCTCCAATCCACCACTGGGTGGTAAAGGAGTAGTAGCAGCTTCACTTATACCTTGAACCTCTGATACTGGACTCAGGGGTCTAGGTTCATCCTCATCTCTTTGGTTAGAGAAGGGCATGTCCACATCCATGTCAAGTAAGTCATTAAAGCTTGGGTCATGTGAAGAAACCTCAATGATAATCTGAGGCATGACACTTGTGGATGGAACATCTGAGCCCAACTCATTGAGAGCTATGGCATTGGTTATTGTGGAGACAGTGGTATTAATATTATCAGTAATTTGGCATTCAAGCTATGTACTCCTAGGCATTGGAGTAGTAGTAATGATATCAAGTGAAGTCACAACTACTGATGATGGTTCCCTTAAAATATGCTCTGTAACTTGTTGAGAAGTTACAGGCAGTTGAGGCTGGGAATGAGATGTAGCAGCCAACTGTGAGGATGTCCCAGTTGTTGCTTTAACAAGTTCAGATTGAACATTGACATCCACAGGCATCTCATCTTCCTGTGGTGTCTTATTAGGTTTTGTTGAGGGTTTGGGTTTGACTGAAGACTTCTTTTTGGATTTTTCTTTGGGAGAAGTCTTTTTGGGTTTTGATGATGTGGGTTCCTTGAGGACTGGGTTTGTTTCCTCTTGGTCATCATCTGCTAGATGTGCTGGCGTGTTATGTCTTGAAAATGTTTGAACCTCTATCTTTTTAGATACAGAGGCTACCCCAAGTAATGCATCATCACCAATGGTTGTAATGAGGCATTGCATAACAAACCTGGGGTATATTAAAAACTTAAACTTTTCTTTATTGTGGTTTATTACAAGTTCATTGAAAAGATAAGTTGATGCCCTGAAAGGTTGGTTTGCAACTATAGAATGAAAAATTTGTTGCAAGTCAGAGGGCATCTGATCCCATCCAGCAGTCTTAGGACTCAAGCACATTAACAAGTAATGAAACAGGAGCTTGTACTGGGGATCAAAATATTTCTTGTAAATGGTAGCATGAGAAAGATTACCTTGATACTCACATGCTGTAAGTGTGGCATGGACAACACCAGTTGATATGGAAGTTGGAGCATCGTTGTCTTCTAGTTCAAGAGCCTGAGACAACACCTCTGGTGTTATTGCCAACACTTTACCATTTACCTTTGATTTAAGGGCAACTACTTCGCCATTGACCATTGAAGCTTTAGCATTTGCCCAAAACTGCCTGAGGGCGTCCACATGGATAGGTGGATCGATGATGAAGGCAGTGTGATACCTAGACTTAACTATGGTATCGATGATATCATGGTATTTCTCCCAGTTCTTATCCTTTTCAAGATAAGCGATTTGATTGTGGGAGGGTTTCAATTGAAGAGCCATTTTAGTCGATTACATTTGAAGACTGGTTGTTAATCGCCGTTGAAGGTTTGAAAGAGGGAAGTGTGATTTGAATTGTAATGAATGTGAAGAATCAGGGTTTCAGAAGTTATAACTTCTGATGAAAGGACTGTTTTACCCTTTTTCTTAACTACTGATGAATACTTTTTGTTCGTCAGTAGTTATCCCTGTTCTTCTTCAGTAGTTTTAAACTACTGATTTACAATCACCTCACACTTCCTACTACTTAATTACTGATTCACCACGTCAGCAACTATGTCCTCAGATGTTATATAAGCGTTCAGAAGTTTCTAAGTTAGTGTGTTTTTACTTATTTTCTTACTCCATTTTCCTTGTATTTCCTCTACCCCAACTACAAAGGTGGATGGCGAAGTATGAAAATCTTCTATTGTAATAACATCTGAAGTTCAACAACCAAGGTCTTTTGATCCAAGGAAGATCTCTAGCAATAAACAACCTTTTTGAAAATGGTTCTTTAATTGAAAATACCAAGATATAAACTACTGAGATTCTTTAAAATAGATATTTCATTTAAATCAGTAGTTTTAGTTAATTTACAAGCTTTAGGAATTATATATTCAACATTGAATCATAGATAAGCTCTTAGATCTAGATTTTAATGTATTTAGCCTGCTTGAATTAACTTATATTAACTTAGCTGTTTATATAATACTTATTTAATTAAGTACATATATGGTCAGCAAAGTTACCCACATTTTGCAACATCTTTTATGAAAAATCTACTTAGGAGATAGTTCTCTTAAAATGTATGTGGTCTTCAGGCCTAACTTTGTTTGAAACAAATTTATGAAAATAGGTTTCCAACAAAGTTATACTACCTGGTATGTTGCGGCCATCATATCTTTGTTGTTTTGATATAGTTGATTGATTTGCAACTTATCATAATAACTAAGATGATATCACTGAGTTTAAGTCACAATAGAGTCACAGTCAATCGAGTATCAATAATAATGAGCTGGTCTGTTATGTCAAATTGATTGTTAGATCATATTTGACTGGCCAAGCTCTGATACCAATTGTTGGGATCTTAGGTGAGCTCGGAGGGACAATTATCATGTTTTATGAGTATGCAGCGGAAATAAGTTTGACAATTGACACCTTGTGACTAACCTTTTGTTGACTCAGACTCCCCCTCAGATTAAGCTATCACAACATGAATTATAACAACAAAACAAACATAAGTGAGATGATAGAATTTAACTTAAATATTTGTATGTTATTAGGCAAATGTTCAAATGTATGAATACATGTGGCCAAGTGCAAGTCTAAAGGCTGGTGGTAGTCAGGTATTTATAGAATACATGCCTGACTGTTTCCACCCATTCTTAGATGTACTAAATACATTAACAAATACCTAGTGGAAACAAAATACTAATATACTAACTACTGCTGCTTTATACAGACAACAACTGTTAAAGCTAACTTCTGAGAATCTGAAACTTCTGATGGCTTGGTAAAACTTCTGATGAGTAAATCGTCAGAAGTTGTTCTTCAGTACTTTGCAACTTCTGATGACCATTGCTAACTTCTGATGAGTAATTTCATCAGTAGTTAGTTCTTCAGTACTTCTGAACTTGTTCTTCGGAAGTTGTCTGGTTTGTCCTTGAACTAGTTCATCAGTAGTTGGTCTTCAGTAGTTTCTTCATCAGTAGTTTCCTTCCTTCTTCAGTAGTTGTCTTTTGTACTTCAGGACTTTGTCCATCAGTGGTTCTCTTCTTGTCTTCGGAAGTTGCCTGTTTTATTCATCAGTAGTTATTATAATTAATTATTATTATTATGTGAATGATCAACTAAGGTTTTGTGGTTCATTAATCCTCTCTGACCCAACACACCAACCTTCAAACTATCAATTCACTCTCCAAACAAAACCTTGTCAGAGGTTTACCATCAAAAGAATTCAAATGTGATGAGCATTGTGTTTCCTGTTTAAAAGGTAAACAACATAAAAGCTCTTACAAATCCATTGATGAGTCCAAAACTAGTCAGTGTTTACAAATGTTACACATGGACTTGTTTGGCCCTGTAAAAATCATGAGTCTAAGAAGAAAAAGATTTTGTCTTGTCATAGTTGATGATTTTTCTAGGTTTACATGGACTTACTTTTTACACTCTAAGGATGAGACTGCAGGTATTTTGAAGGACTTTGTCACCAAAGTTGAAAAACAATATGACTTGCCAGTAAAAGTCTTTAGGAGTGACAATGGAACACAGTTTAAGGATAAGGAGTTGGATGACTTCTGTGTGTCAAAAGGGATTGTAAGGCAGTACAGTATCCCAAGGACACCAGAGCAAAATGGGGTGGTTGAAAGGAAGAACAGGACTCTCATTGAGGCTGCAAGAACAATGCTAGCAGATTCTGGTTTACCTCTGTCCTTTTAGGCAGAAGCTGTAAACACTGCTTGCTATGTTCAAAACAGAGTTTTAATCAACCCTAGACATCAAAAGACTGCTTATGAAATTCTGTTTAAAATCAAACCACTGATATCATTTTTCAAAGTCTTTGGCTGCCCATGTTTCATTTTAAATCTTAAAGATTCAATTTCAAAATTTGCAGCCAAAGTGGATTGTGGATATTTTCTGGGGTATTCTTCTATTGCAAAGGCCTATGAAGTGTTTAACACAAGGACTAAAACAATAGAAGAAACTCTGAATGTGAAGTTCAATGAACTTTCATCTTTGAAAATCCCAGCAAACCCTGCTGAGTTGTTTGATTTAGATAAATTCAAATTTGAAGATATTGCTGTCAAAACTAACCCTGCAGGTACTCCACAATCTTCACAACAAGACTACAGAATAGATGTTGTGGTTCCAGACCACTACAAAGTCTATCCTGCATCAGAGGAAGCAGTGGTTCAAAACAACTGTCAAAACTCTGTCATAGCTGAGTCAGCCACTGTTGGCCAGTCTTACCTTCAAACCACTGATTCACCCAGCCAATCCACTGTTCAATCATCTGTTGACAAAAGTCAGTCCAATTTTACACCACTTGGACCCATTCCTCCACCTCCATTCCAAACATCTGTTGACTCTTCAAAAGTGCCAATAGATGTTATGTCAACAGAGTCTCCAAACCTCTGTCCTTCACCACAAAATGCCATCATACCATATCAGGGAGATCTAATCTACCTAAGAGCTCATCCACCAGACCAAATCATTGGCAACATCAGAGAAGGTGTGCTCACAAGGAGCCAATCTTCAAACATCTGTCTTTTTGCAGGCTTTCTATCACTTACACAACCTGTCAAATACCAAGAGGCACTGAAAGACAACAGTTGGGTAGAAGCCATGCAAGAAGAACTCCTTCAGTTCAAAAGACAACAAGTATGGGAACTTGTACCACTGCCTAAGGATGTCTGTCCAATTGGCACAAAGTGGGTCTTCAAAAACAAAACTGATGAAAGGGGTATAGTTGTCAAGAACAAAGCCAGGTTAGTGGTTCAAGGCTTCAGACAAGAAGAGGGAATTGACTATGATGAAACCTTTGCCCCTGTAGCAAGGTTAGAAGCTATCAGACTTTTCTTAGCCTTTGCTGTCAACCACAACATCAAGGTGTATCAGATGGACATCAAGTGTGCCTTCCTATATGGCAAAATTCAGGAGGAGGTCTATGTATGTCAACCACCTGGTTTTGAAGACACATTCCATCCTGATCATGTCTACAAGCTTAACAAAGCATTGTATGGACTCAAACAAGCACCAAGAGCCTGGTATGAAACTCTCTCTACTTTTCTCTTATCCATTGGTTTCACAAGAGGTAAAATTGATAAAACCTTGTTTTTAAAATGGAAAGGAAAAGATTTAATGATTGTTCAAATATATGTGGATGACATCATTTTTGGATCCACATGTAATAAAATGTGTGAGGAAAAACTTGGTCTTCAAGTAAAGCAACTGCAAAATGGCACTTTCATTCATCAAAACAAGTATGTGAAAAACTTGTTAACAAAATTTGAGATGAATGATTGTAAGCCATGTAGTACACCCATGAGCACTGTCAAGCCACTCACTGATGATGAAAAGGATGAACGGGTTGATCAGACACACTATAGATGCATGATTGGGTCTTTATTGTACTTAACAGCATCCAGGCCAGACATTATGTTTGCAACCTGTGTGTGTGCTAGATCTCAGGCTTCTCCTAGAAAGTCTAACCTTATTGCTGTAAAAAGGATTTTCAGATACCTAAAAGGTGCTCCCACACTTGGTATCTGATATCCTGCTAATGGAAACATTGAGCTTTCAGGTTATTCAGATAGTGATTTTGCTGGCTGCCATACCACAAGGAAGTCCACCTCAGAAGGGTGCCAGTTTCTAGGGAATGCCTTAGTTTCTTGGCAAAGCAAAAAGCAAGCAGCTGTTTCAACATCCACTGCTGAAGCTGAATACATTGCTGCTGCAAGCTGTACAGCCCAACTTATGTGGCTTCAAAATCAACTACTGGATTTTGGGATAACTGCACTAAGGACTCCACTCATGTTGGATAGCCAAGCTGCTGAAAATATCATCAAGAATCCAGTCTCCCATTCAACCACCAAGCACATAGATATCAGACATCATTTTGTCAGGGATAGCTATGAAAAAGGTTTGATTTCTCTGCACCATGTTCCAACAGAGGATCAGTTGGCAGATGTGCTGACAAAAGCTTTAGACACATCTACCTTCACAAATCTGATTTCTCGAATTGGAATGTTAAACATGGATTAAAACAACAAAAATGTTATCAATAAAAACATTAAAATGTTTTCAGAAAATCAAATTTTGCTAAAATGACACTTTGGTTGAAAAATCTGTTTTAAAACCACTGATTCAGATAAAACAACCACTGTTTCATTAAAACCACTGATAGTTGAAAAATCTGTTTTAAACATCTGATCAGATAAAACAACCACTGTTGGTTGAAAAATCTGTTTCAAACATCTGATCAGATAAAACAACTGTTTTCATCAGTCTTTTGGTTAAACAACAGAGGTTGGCAACAGAGGTTTAATAAAACAGTTGTATGCCACCAGATGTTTCAACTATCAGATGTTTGCCACGTCTGCTCTCAAAAGCAGAGTTTTGCCACATCAGCGGTTTCACCAGAGCCTATAAAACCCTGTTCTTTCCCCCAACAGCAGTTTTACTGTCTCATTGTATTCAAAATACTGAAAACCGCTCTCGTCTCCCTCATAACCTTCAATCAAAGTTCATCACTTTCACAATCCAAATCCATTAAAATGGATTTCTAAGGTGGGGCATTTGGCGAAGGTTGGTTTCTAAGGTGGCAATGAAGAAGGTTGGGAAAGACATTGCCCAGTACCTAGGGGACTTTCAATTTGGAGTAGGGGTACCAAATGGGGCAGAGGCGGTGCTTCACAGTGCCAACAGGTTCCTCAACTCCTTTCATGGGGATGGGTCTCTGGCTCTGCTTACAGTAGACTTCTCCAATGCCTTCAACATGGTCGACCGCACAGTTTTTCTCCAAGAGGTTCACCAGCGGTGCCCGTCTATATATCCGTGGGTCCAGTTCCTTTATGCCCAGCCTGCTAGGCTGTATGTGGGCAATGATTGTATTGGGGCTACCACCGGAGTGCAGCAAGGAGATCCTTTGGGGCCCCTTCTCTTTGCCCTTGCCTTACATCCCCTTATCATGCGGATTCAGGAACACTGTAACCTACCGTTTCATGCCTGGTATTTGGATGATGGGATGATTATAGGCAACGCAGTGGAGGTTGCTAAGGCTTTAGACATTATCAACGTGCATGGGCCATCTCTGGGGCTTCATCTCAATATTAAGAAAACAGAGGTCTTTTGGCCGACGTGCGACGGGTTGAAAAGTCAGGACGGGCTTTTCCCGAGAGGGATTGGTAGACCAAAGAAGGGGGTTAAGCTCCTTGGTGGGGCTGTTAGCCGAGATCCTACCTTTATTGGGGAGCTGGCAGGGCGGCGGGCTACGAGTGCGGTTGCCCTTATGAAACTACTTCCGCGCCTTAGAGATCCCCAAAGTGAACTCCTGTTGCTCAGGTCATGCATGGGGGTCGCTAAGTTACTTTTTGGGTTGCGAACTTGTCAACCCCACTTAATGGTGGATGCGGTATCCCTTTTCGATGATGGTCTCCGCGAGGCTATCGAGGATATAGTTGTGTGTGGTGGCCCCTTCTTCGGGGACCTCCAGTGGCGCTTGGCATCCTTGCCGATGCGTTTAGGTGGTTTGGGCCTCCTTTCAGCTCGAGATGTTGGGGTCTATGCCTTTGTGGCGTCTAGAGCTCAATCTTGGGAACTTCAGGATCATATCCTCCGAAACAGTGGGGTCATTGGACTAGACCCAGACTATCAACAGGCGCTCGAACGCTTAAATGTCTATCTCTCGGACTTTGATATTGGCGGTTTTTCTAATAAGGACACCGCCCCCTAAAAGCCACAAAAAACTTTGGCGAATGCTCTTTTTAGCAAAACTGCTCAGAGCCTGGGAGAAGTTTTTGAGTTGTCCTCTCGCCAGAAGGCGGTGATTGAATGCCTAAAGGGCCCCCATGCTCAGGATTTTTTGACCATTATCCCGATTGAGGGTTTGGGTCAATGCATGTCTGCAGTAGAGTACAGGGCTATACTCAAGTACCGATTGATGATCCCTATGTATCCGGAAGATGAAACATGCCCCATCTGCCGTAAAGCTTGCATGGATAAATACGGGGAGCATGCAATTCATTGCAAGGAGCTCCCTGGCTTCAAATATCGGCATGACTGGGTGAGGGACGTTTTGTGGGATATCCTGAGAAGAGCTGGGATTTCTGTCAAAAAGGAGGCCCCTGTAAACTTCCTCACAGACCCCACGGAAGGGAGATCCACCCTGCGTCCTGCAGATCTGCTTGTCTTTGGTTGGGAGAGGGGGAAACATGCGTGCGTGGACCTCACCGGGGTATCTCCGCTGGTTGGGCTAAGGGAAACAGGGTTCGTGGCTGGGCAAGCATCAAGAAAGGCAGAATCAAAGAAAGTAGATAAGCACGCTAAAGCTTGTGCAGATAACCAACATGTCTTTATCCCTCTAGCCTTTGACACCTTTGGCTCCCTGGCTCCAGAAGCTATTCGTTTCTTGACCAGGGTCCAACGGGTCGTCCACAGCAATAGTTCATCCCCAGGGGGGCAAGGATTTATCTTTAGTAGACTAGGGTTTGCAATTCAGAAAGGAGTGGCGGCGCAGCTTGTTGCCCGTCTACCTTCTATTATTATGTAACTTTCGTATTTTGGTTTAATGGTAAATTTGATATTTTAAATTAAAAAAAAATTTATAAAGTATGAATTTTGTAAAAAAAAAAAAAAAAAAAATATTAAAATGGAACTCCAAACAAAAGCCACTCATAAATTTCCTTCCCTATTTGGTAAAAACCGAAGACAACACACCATTCCATTCCACCATTGACATCATCAATAACTCAAAGTATAAAAATGTTCTTATTGCTGATGCCCCCATATACCTGGAAACACTCCAAGAATTCTGGGCGAATGCTGAAGTCTTATATCAAGACAAAAAGCCAACTTCCATAATTTTCAAAATTGGAGACACCAGTATTGCCATAACCCCTGAAATCATATCCACTACCTTCTCACTAAACGACTTGTCAGGTATGGACACTTTTCCAAAAACAGAGCTTCACACTGAGTTTCAAGAGAGAGGGTATGATGCACAAATGACTGGTTCCACATTATACAAAAAGTTTTTCCCACCAGTCATGAAGTTTTTCTTTCATACCTTACTCCTCTGTGCCTCTGCCAAGACTACATCCTTCAATGAAATCCCATTGAGGATACAATACTTGGGATATGCTATGTTGTCAGATTCTGACTTCAATCTATCTCAGGGATTGTTCTTAGACTTGGTATCAAATGTGAAAGCCATAAAATCTGGCTCAAATAATGCTTTTCTACTCTACCCTAGAATTCTAAGTGTAATTCTACAAAAGATTTTACCTGAAAAGGATTTTCAAAAGGGAGAGTCTTTCAAAATGAAAAGTTTAACTGATGAAACTTTTACAAGAATGCTGGGTTCTTCAACCCAAGAAAAAGTATTAAAAGTTCAAAAGGTTTCAAAAACACAACCAAAGAGGACAAAGACAACAACTGTTGTTGAAACCTCTGTTGGTGAGCCCACTGCTTCTGGTGATCATGGCACTTCATCCAGTGCTGTGAAACCCACACCAGCCACCTAAAGAAAACGTCCATCCTCCAAAACAACCACCAAAACCAAAAAGGGACTTCTGGAAGATGAGATACTAGAAGCTAACCCTGTTGCATCACCAAAGCAACATGAAACCACTGTTGTTGCTTCCTCACAACAGTTGGAGATATCTCAACCCAAGCAAACTCCTCAAGAATCCTCACAAAAGGATCTTGTTGTAAGCCAAAGGGAACCTCATACTGAGGCATATGAGTCACTTGATCATATGTTTACAAGTCCATCTCCCAGGGCTAATCAGCTTCTTACTCCACCTACATCACCACCACATGTCCCACAAACAATGCAACCCCTGTTTGAAGCTATTGACAAAACTCAGGACAACCCCAGTTCCTCTCCTTCACCTATCACTGAGAGTATCCCACCACCAGTGACTGGGGCTGAGGAAAGTCAATCAGCTATCCCACAAACAGAAGAGGAGGTTATACTCCCAGAAGTCAATGTCACTTCTGATGAGGTTTTAAGAGAAGCAGCTACTACTGCTGTAGAGACCATTGTCTCACAGCAGGACAGTGGTTCCATTGATAAGACTTCCTTGAAGGCAACAACTGATGAGGCCACAATTGTGTCCCCTAAAACAGTTGGAAGTCCCCAGTACCAAGACAAAGGGGCAGCAGGTTCTCATTCTATGGACTCACCTCCTAGAACTGAACCAGCTAAAACTACCTCTGGTAGGGATTCAGATGATCCTATTAACTTAGGTGATGAGTCAAAAATTCAAGAATTGACGGTTAAAGTTCAAAACCTTGAATCCTCTGTTGCTGACATCAAATCTGATGTTAAGTCAATATTGAAAACATTGAACAACTTTACAAAAAGTCAACCCTCAACCTCTGATATTGCCAGTGAGCTATGGAAATCAGTGTCACCCATCATCATAGCTCACAGAAAACTGGCAGATCAAACCCAAGAAACCTACATGTCCTTGATCAGAAATATGGTGGATGCAAGATTCAATGACACCAAAGCTGACATCAAAGTGATCAAGGAACATCTGCTGAAGACTACTGGCTCTGCCCCTACCACCATCCTCAGAGATGAGAATGATAATGAGTTCACAGCTGATGATGCCAAAAAGGGGGAGAGTGGCAGAGATAGGCTACCAAAGCTAGATCCTTTTGGTGCACCACCCTCACAAAAAGGGAAGAAGCCAACTGCTGACAAACCAGGGTCACCCAAATCAGCTCCACAAACTCAACAACCAAATGTTCAGATCCCTGTCTCTGAACCAGCTCAAGCATCAAAGGCAAAAGAAGTTGACACTTCAGCTAATGAAAAAGCTGAAAAAGCTGCTCAGGACAAAAGAAAAAGGGCTGATACTTTGGAAGTAAAGGCAGAGATGTTGGTGCAGCTGAAAAAGGAACAACAGCAGGAAGTGGAAGATGTGAACACTTCAAAGAGAAAGAAAATGCCTGCCAAACACACTAGAAAACCACCTTCCAAAATAGCTGCTGAAACCTCTGCTGTACAAACACCTGTTTCCATAACCACTGCCACCACAACCTCTGCTACCCAAACCACTGAACCTAAAACCACTGTTGCTAAAACATCTGCTCAACCCAAACCAGTAACCAAACCAATCACCACACCATCAACCACTAAACCAGCAACAACTCAACCAACTCCCAAACCTACCTCAACACAACCTAAAACCCAAACAACTGCTGGTTCCACAAAAGGACCAACAGATGTTTCCCAAACCACTGCCTCATCCTCACCCTCACCCAAAATCTTGTATAGCAGAAAAAGGAAATCCACCTTTGTTATACAAGATGAAAACATCCACACACCCCAATCTCACAACCCACACCAGTCAATGCCATTCCACTCTCATCTTTCTCACCACACACTGCCCAATTCAGATCCCATAGACCACCACCAACCATTACCCCATTGGCTGAGAAGTATCCCCTTGAGTTGGATCTAATCAAGGGGGAACTTCAATCCTTCTATAATACTGATCAGCCATCAGAAAGATCCTTCCCATCTCTCAAAGGCTTCCCTGTTCCACTCAACATTGACACATATCTTAAATACAAGGGTGAACAGGCTGATGCCATCATCAAAGAGAAATGCAAAGGGAAGGATGACAGGACTGCTCAGGGCATCCATTCAGCAGAGCAATTCCATGTCAACCATGCCTCTCAGCAGACACTTGGAAATGGAAGTAAGGGATTCATTACTAGAACAGATCTTGGCAACCAAGCCTTACAAAGCAACAAAGAACCAATTCACAGGCTGGACCACACATGCTCTCAGGGAAGAACTGATCAGAATTGAGAACATGGCCAAGAATCCTCCTGCTAAGGCCTCTGCCCCTGATTTCAGTAAAGGGAGAGATCAAGCTAGAGCCTTGAAGTTCAAGAGAATGAGACAAGAGCTTGTAGCAGTCAAGTATGGAGAGATGAGATCTGTTGCTAGATGGTCAGAGGTCAGGTTAATTGAAACATACAAGAAACTTGAACAAGAAAGAAAGACCAATCCTGATCTTCCAAGAAAACCAGTGTATGATGATGCTCCCAAGAAACCCTCACAGGCCTTTACATTAGATAGCTTACTTGAAACCTCTGATCTTTCTATTGCTGCTCAAAGACAATACAAGAAGCAGAAGGAAATGTCTGAAGAGGATACAAGGAAGTTCAATGAAACTTATGTAAAAGAGGGTCTCTTGAACCAACTCAGATTCTTCTCTGACCCTGTCACAGAGAAGTTCAGAGAACTCATTAGCAGGCCTCCATCTCCCAACTCATCCAAAATAAAGATGCATCCCAGTCACTCCTCTGACTCTAAAATTCTAAAATGGAAGTCTGACAAAGAGACCCATGAATTGACACTGATCAGGTCATATGGTAGTATTCAGAAGTTGAGTATGGATGATGCACCTGGCCTAAGTGCAGAAGATCTCCAGACACTTCTGAATTTGACACTGTATAGAGATGCTGAAGACCTCTTCTCTCTAAGCTTTGAATTACAATTGAAAGGGCAAATTAGAGAAAGTCTGATGAGAAATAAAGATCAAGAATAAAGCAGAGTTTTGGCATCATCTGTTCTAGGGGGAGATTGTTGGGTCTGCTGACCTGGAGAAGAACAGATGATTGAAAGCCAAAATATACTAAGTGTTTGATCAAGAATAAAGAACAGTTGTTACAATAAAACTTCCTCCAAAGAACTGTTGATTCCCAAATTGCTGCTGCTTAACAACTGTTAGAAGACAACTGCTGCTGATGAAAAGTCTGATGGATAAAGTCTGAAGGTTAAAAGTCTGATGGAGAACAAGTGCTGATCAAAGATCTGAAGAACAAAGGTCTGTTGAACCAACAGCACTTTGGTTCAACAGATGTTAAGAAGACATCAGAGCTTTAGATTAACAGAGTTTATTATCAGTTGTTTCAATGTAACAGTAGTTTATTGTTTAACAGATGTTATAGTTTGTTAGTCAGTTAGGGGTCGCTTTCTAGGTGACGTCAGCAACTGATCATCAGAGGTTTGTACTTGTCTATAAATAGAACAGTACTTGTACTGTTCTATTGATCACTCGTCATTCTCTTTTAGACAAACATTCTCTGAGTGATCAGGCTGAGGGGGAGTCAATTGTACGATTGTAATCTTTCCTTTTTATGAAAGCATTCGATTAAAAACAATTATACTCTATGTTTTGATTCATTCTTATTCCGCTGCACTTTCCATTTATACTTCATTCATATTTCATACTTAATCAAAACAATCCAATACTCAGATCCTAACACCATAGGTTAACTAGTCCCCGAACATCCAGACCATAACCAAATACGTTTGAAAACATGTTTGACTATTAATCTACCACACAAGACAAGATAAGACAAGACTCGACATCCCATTGGTGACCCGACATCCTACTTGTTATTCAAGAATGAGAAATCATGCAATCATATGCAAACATGTACCTAACACGCATACAAGTTCACTAAGTCTAACATAAAATTCAGACATAGCATAAACGAGTCCGAACACGTGTTATCAGGTTCTTAGACATGCCACGGGGTTCCTAACATGTTCCTAGGCGTCAAACCATGTTTCGGGATGTCAAAATACACTTACAACAGCAAAACACACGATTAGGAAATCAAACAGGCAATTAGGAAATTCAACAGGCAATTAGCAGGGCTAATTGCCCTTATAGCAGGCGACTAGGGGGCTAATCGCCCCCTAAGGCATGCAATTAGGGTCTAATGGCCCCCTTATCAGGCGAGTAGGCTTCCTACTCGCCCCCTGCAGTCTGATGGCCACTTTTCGCGCGTTTAACCCTCCAAATCAGATCCGAAACATGTAAAAACACCCAACATCAAACTCAAATCATTAAACAACCCATTCTAAGTAAAAACCCCCAATTTATCATCATTCTAACAACCCTAATTGCAAGCATTTCCCAAAATAGCATAATATTATGAAAACATCACATCAAGCATGCAAAACTTACCCTAAATGGCAAATATCCAGATTTCATCACATAACAACGTTGCACAACAACATCCTACTGTTACTACATCATCCTATAGCAAACCCTATCATCATACAATCAACAAAACATACTATAACACCCAAATTCCTTCTAAATCATTCAAACGGGTCAAAACGCATATTATCATCAAAACACAACAAACAACCTGCAAACTCCTAGGTAAACATCATAACATCATATCCATATTAGTGGAACATCAAGCATATAAGAATCCTCATGTTTTAACCATAAAAATTGTTTCTTGCATGATAATACCACATAGAACAAGTATGAAGGTTTAGATTTGTCTTAGAACTGTTTTAAAAGGGTTTTCAAAGACACAAACGTGATAAAACCAGGTCTAGACCTTTGGGAATCAAAATAACAACATTAGATTTAGGATGGATAACACACCTTAGCTTTTGCTAAAGAGAGTGTGTAGAGCTTGAAAATGGTGGGTTTCAGAGCAAAAACGAGTTACAGAGGTTGATTATAGTGTGGGATAGCTTTGGGGCGAGTTAGGGTTTCACAAATGATGTTTTGCAACACAAGGATGGTATTTATAGGCGTTTCCACTCGTCACTGCTGAAATAGGCGATTAGGCTACTAATCACATCTTGTTGCAGGCGAGTAGGGATACTCGACCCTTCTTCCATGCGAGTAGACCTCTAATCGACCCTGCAGGGGTGATTAGGCATCCTAATCGCCTCCTGCAGGCTGTATGGGATTTTTGGCGCGTTAAACACTATTTTAACACATATAAGCACGTATTCACATACCGACAAGTCATATAATGATTATAAACACATAATGCATGATAACTAACACGTTCACGCGTTCACCAATTTTCGGGACTCGAGACTTGCGTGTGTGCATCAAACCCGGCAATTATACCAATCACCAATCCTTTTACACATGGTTATGGACCGACTCCTAATGATCCCTTGGATCATTGTAACGACTCCCGATGATTCCCAGAACCATAAAAACAACTCAACTGACTCGGTTAAGTATATGATATGCATGACTCGCTAAGGTAGACTTACTAGTTTGACCAATGTTACTAACCTGAGTTTGCCGGGTGTCACAGTTTTGTTTTTGTGACATACAAGTTGTCTTTTAGGAAATACTTATGTGTTGTAGCAAAGTGTTTTGGTAAGGTATTGGTGTTCTAACAATCTACTTTGGTGGCGAAGTAGCTTGCTTTGTCATTTAACCAACATGTTTCAACACTTTAGAATTGTGGTTTGATTCTTTCTTAATCTTTTTTTTTCGTATAGCATGATGCTTCAATGCTTCTACGTTTCTGGTTTTATGCTTCTATGGGGCTTGATCCTTTTTACTAAGGTTATTTTGTAACCTTAGGTGTACACAATAAACTAGTGATTACGATTCTTGGTGTTACCAAGTTAGATCAGTGACTAGTAATTTGTTTTTGTGTATCCACATGTTGTTTCGCACTTTGCACGATTTTCTGAGTTGCTTAAATGTTGACATGCTTCTAGGGCTGGCTTGGCTAGCTTGTTGTGACCTTGTAGGCTTTGTAATTGCTAAATCTCCAAATGAGCTTGTAGGCGTAGAAGCTTCAAACTTCATATTCATGTTTGGCTTAGGTAGCATTCTTTCGGTAAATATTTTTGGAAAGGTGTTTGCTCTAAGTGTTAGTGAGAAGCATTGATGTTTTAGCATGTTGCTTCGGTGATTGAGCAAGTTGCTATGGATCATCTTGTTGTTGTAGATTTTGTTCATGCTCTTTATAAACGACAAGAATTATCATATGATTGACATAGATGGATCACCTAGATGGGAGCTATCGTAATGAAGCTTCATTAGTTACAAGGATGCTTTATAGCTAGTTTAATAACCTATTCATTTATTTGACAATTTCTTATTTTGGTTTTTAAATTGCAAGAAGTAGTGTTCATACATGAGAGAAGCGTATGCCTTGTTCCCATCGTAATTCTTGTTTTGGGCTTGATATGTTGTTACATATTATCAAGATGTTTGTAATCATTTCAGCTTTGGAGCATAAGCCATGACATGTATAGCTTCTTTGTTTATTGGCTTCTCAGCCTTCTATGCTTGTTGTATAGGCTTGTTACCTTCAGTTGTAGTATCTGAAACTTCTAAATTTCTAAGCTTCAGTTGTTGTATTTGAAGCTTCTAAGCTTTTAAGCTTGTCGTAGTTGAAGCGTTTAAGCTTTTAAGCTTATAAGCTTCGTTTACTGTTTTTGAAGCGTCTAAGCTTATAAGCTTCTTTTGTTGTTTTTGAAGCTTCTAAGCCGTAAAGCTTGTTATAATTGAAGCATTTAAGCTTTTGGGGCTTCTTTCATTGTTTTTGAAGCTTCTAATAACATGTTCAGAGGAGTTTATGCAAGCTATTGTATTGGAATCATGTCATGTCTAAGAGTGTTTTCATGGACGAGAGATGATCTTTCAACTTTTATCATCTTTGTGGGATCGAAATTGCATTGGTAATAAGCTGACTTGCTTTCGAGCTTTGGAGGTCACAATAGGTGAGACGAGGTGAAGCTTATAATCTTCCTAGCTTCCGATGCGAGAACCTTTGAAGCATGGAATCTTCTAAGCATTGGAGGTCACAACTTGTGAGGACCCGTGAGGCTTTAGCCTTATAAGCATTCGAAGGCTTAGTTTGTAAGAACCTGCGAAGCTTAAAACCTTTTGTGTTTCCATGGTTATAGTTTGTGAGGACTTTTGAAGTTTATAACCTTCTAGATGTATGATTCTAAATTCGTCCACAAGGTAAAGAAAGTGACTACGCATATTAGTACCTTGGAGCTGAAGTGGTGATAAAGGATGTTGCATGGGAGATGTTGATTCGTGTACAAATGATCTTGGCTTCATCCCTTTGAAGTATTTTTCATGCATATACGTATTTTATAATCTTATTGGCATGAGGAAACGTCTCCTTCTTTAAGTTGTTTATCTTTTCGAGGGGGTAAAGCATATGCCTTAGGTTACATGCCTGTCCCTTTGAAATGATAGGTTGTTCGGACACAAGGTTAGTCTTGTGAGGATGGTTTCACAGGAAGTATGTCCATCCTTGAAAAATGTTAACCCAAGCTAGTGAGCTTTCAAGCTTCTCAACTTCTTTGAAATAAAGTAACATTCCTTTTTCGAAGATTTGTTGCTATACAGATTGCTGTTAGGGGAAGCCTTTTGCCTTGTTACCTTTTAACCACTAGAGACATTAATAGATGACTTTGGTTATATTGTTTTTCAACCATTTGAGTTTTTTACCCAGATACGTTCTGCCCTTTTATCCTTTAACCCTTTGGGCTGATATGTTTTTTTTGCTTTGGGGGTTATTTCCTTTATTTAAGCATGTCAACTTACTCATATCAGCCCTTGGTTAAAGGTGTTCATATCTAGAGGCGCGTTTTACTAGTTTATTTGTTTTTTTTGCTTGCAAGATGTGTATAACTTCTTGATTGAAGTTGTTTTTATTTCGGATCTATTAGGTTGTTCCCGAAATAAATTCTAGTTGGAGAACTCTTGACATTGGCAATTTAAAGATCCATAGGTTGATGTGTTGGACCATATGTTTATTTTAATCTTTCCTTATGTCTGCCTTAAAACAATGTTACAGTGTTTGCATCATAACTGTATTTATGGCTATTGGTTGGGAATGGTGTTTTTCTTTGTTGACTTGGTTGTTAGTATAGATGGCTCATGTGTAGCTTTTGAAGCTGTTAAAAGTTGAAGCTGATCTAAGTAATCACAAAGCTTCATGAATAATCAATTTGAACGTTGTGAAGCTTTAATGCACAATGGTCTGAAAAGCTATAAAGCTTTAATGGCCCCACAGCCTAAAAACTGCAAAGCTTTCATGAGCAGCAGCCTAAAAGGTTGTAAAGCGTTGATGAGCAGCGACTTTTTAAGGTTGTAAAGTTTCAAGAAATAGTGGTCAGAACTTATAGAAAACTTCCTTGAAAGTAGCCTAAATGGTTACACGCTTCATTGGATACTGGGCCAAAAGGTTGTGAAGTTCTGATGAATGGTAGCTTAAAGGCCTTGGAGCTTTCGTTAGAATAGTCTAAAAATCTGTAAGGCTTTAGGAACCTGAAAGATGTAACACCCCAAAAATATATAAGCAATGGTGGTGTGGTAAATATATGTATATATATGTGATAGTACGAGTATGTATGTATGTGTGAATATATATGTATATGTTGTACCCCTAGTTGTAAGTAGTGCATTGGTAGTTGTACATTTAACAAAACATAAAAATTACTAATGCTAGTTACTTGGGTAAAATTTGTGGAAGTTTAGTTGGAAGAATGGAAGGGTTAAACATGGACCATCATCTATCTTGAGGGGTGGTTTATGGAAAAGCTAGAATTACAATAGGTTAAAGGGGAAAATTGAAAATGGTGGTCTTGTGGAAAAGAAAAGAAAATCGCAGAGAGAGAGAAAGAGGCGACAAGGAGGAGCTTTCACCTCCTCCATCCAAACCTGAAAATTAGAGCAAGAAACCATCCCCAAATCCTTGCATGTCTATGAATTCATAACCATCTAGTGGCCTTAATACTATTGGTAAGTTGTAGAATCAATTTTAGTAGGGTTGAAGGTGGTATGATGGATTTCATGGTTATATTGTGCTAATTACTTCTTGTGGTTAGGAAAGCATGCTTGCTATGTGTAGTAGTATGAAATTGGAAGGATTGTGTGTTAATTTCTTGTTTTAGGGCTGAATTGAAAGTGTGTTAAAGTTGGTGTTGGAATGAAGGTTTCTGTTGACTTTTAAAAGTCAGCAGGACCTCAACACCAAGAAGACTCTTGTGATTATGTATGATTACTATCTAGAAAGGTAGATTGTAAATGTAAGTGTAGAATTGGAGAGAACGCATCATGGAATGAAATGATAACTTGAATGTATGATGATGCACACCAATTGTTCGATGAAATGTCTAGACTAGTATGATGTGTAAATTTGTATGCAAGTCATGACAAATGCGAAGTAAGGTGATAGTAGATATACTTGATAGTAGGTTAACATGAAGATTGTGTCTTAGAAAGTATTCATGTGAGAATCTAGTTGATTGTATGATTTCATAAGAAGTGTGCATTAGTAGTGTGTACACTATGCTTAATTGGTATGATGAATGATCTTGTATGTTAGTGAGATATGAATATGATGCTTATGGTGAAATTCACATGACCTAGTATGTTGATATACACACATATGTTTGTAAAAAGGAAGTTGTATTGTTGAAAGTTGACTTTCTGGAAAGTCAACTGATGTGGGAATAATGTGGTATGTTTTCTAGCATGATTGTGAGATTTAGGATTTCGCGGGAGACATGTTAGCTTGGTTATGTGACACATACGTGGTTGAATCTAATTGCTTGAAATGACGAATCAAAACGAGTGGGAAGCTATGTTGTATGCATGTTAGAAATTGACCTATGCAAGTCAATGTGGTATATGAGTTGGATATGAGTAGTTTATGAATGAACATGTATGCTAACAATGATGTGAACTTGATGATATGGAAGGATAGGAAAGATGGACTCAAGCATGGGAAGCTAATGGGTCGAGAAGAGGCAAGTAAACAAGCATGAACTCGGAGGATTTGAGGTAAGTGATTCTTATTCTATTTAGGATAATGAATCTAACATGTATGTATGTGTGTAAGTAGAATGGGAGTCATTGAGATGATGGAACATTAATAATGATGCTAAGGTATGTTTGGGAACTTATAATGGGTAAAACGCGGCTTCGGATGAACCGGCATGAAGGGGTCAAGAAAGGATGGAAAGAAGAAGCAAAAGAGGAAAATTTGCAGGGCCTACCGTAAGGTACGGTGGCACCGTAGCTTACGGTAGCCCCTGCACCATAATTCTCCACCGTAAGGCAGTGGAGACCCACCGTTGGGTTTTGGGGGTCCACCGTAACTTACGGTGGCCACCGTAAGTTACGGTGGGACCTGGAACATTTCATTTTTGTTTTGTTCATTCTATCGTATGTTGATGTTTCGCTCATGTGCGCGACCCGTATTTGCGTTTAACGCATCAATTAACATTGTTGGACCTTGTGTAAGGCTATGTAGGGGTGTAGCATGTAATAGTAATGTCGGTCCTGTAAAATGATCATAGTACGGAATGATAAAAGTGCGTGTAGTTTAATTGATACATTGTTCGATGGTATCAAATACGGTAAGTAGATTGTCATGATTATGTAGATTGAAGATGTGATGTACATATGGGTACTCATGCTCGGGTTAGAGAGAGAGTTTCATGTATGTAAGGGTTGGAAAGTATGCGTAGATTGAGTATAGGAATGGAACGTTATATACGTCTTAGAGATCGGAGAAGAAAGAGTAGCATGACGGGTCAAAGTAAGTTATATAAGTGAATTGTATGCTTGTATGTATTGTGGTATTATAGGAGGGAATTGTATGCTTGTATGTATTGTGGAATTATATGAAGGAATTGTATGCTTGTATGTATTGTGGTATTATAGGAGGGAATTGTATGCTTGTATGTATTGTGGTATTATAGGAGGGAATTGTATGCTTGTATGTATTGTGGAATTATATGAAGGAATTGTATGCTTGTATGTATTGTGGTATTATAGGGGGGAATTGTATGCTTGTATGTATGGTGGTATTATAGGAAGGAATTGTATGCTTGTATGTATTGTGGAATTATACGAAGGAATTGTATGCTTGTATGTATTGTGGTATTATAGGAGGGAATTGTATGCTTGCATGTATGGTGGTATTATATGAGGGAATTGTATGCTTGTATGTATTGTGGAATTTTACAAAGGAAGTGTATGCTTGTATGTATTGTGGGATTATATGGAGGAAATTGTATGTTTGGACATATTGTGGGGTTATTAACCTTTGTTATGAGAATGATAGGAAATGTAGGTATGTAAGTATGATTGCAGGAGATGTGGAGGTTCGGATTGGGGTAACCCACCCGAACTTGAATGAAGGCTATTGGACAGGATCACAGAGTATTGTTGGATGTTACTTCCGCATCACGAGTAGATTACTCGAGGTCACCTATTGAACTAACGAAATGGTTATGTGGTGAATGCAGGTTGTCTTGTCTACCTAATGAAGCAAGGAAAGGATGGAGATCGAGCGAGGAGGCGGATTGTACGTGGTCACGGTCACATAATTAGACAGAGATCAGTCACGTTGAATGTATTAAGAAGTATTTTTAAGATGTAACACCAAAAATACTTAGAAGATTCGGTTTCTAAACATTTAAGTTTGTTTTTAAGAAATGAATTTTTTGGTTGGCTTTTTCCGCTGCGAGTTTTCTGTAAAATAGTTTAGGGTGTTACAAAAGACTTTTAAAGGCAGTGAAGATTTGATAAATAGTAACCCACAAGGCTTAAACCTTCAACGAGCAGTAACCCAAAATATTGTGAACTCATTAGCTTAAACGGTTGCAAAGCTGCAGTGAACAGAAATCCTATTCTAATGTAAAACTTCCATGAGACACAGCCTTAAAAGCTTTAACACTTCCTCGAATACTATCCTAAAAGGTTGTGAACTATTTATGGTTACTAGCATGAAAGGCTTTGATATTTTTAATTATAAGTCGCTTAATTGGCTCAAAAAGTTTTAATGTACAAAATTTCTCGAAAGCTTTGATGTACAACATTTTGAGAAGTTGTAGATCTTTAATGTGCAATAGCTTAAATGGCTTTAAAGCTTCAATGAGAATAACCTAAAAGGTTACAAGGCTTTAGATATTAGCAACTTGGAAGGCTTTAAAGCTTCACTAGATAGTAGCCAAAATGGTTTTAAAGTTTGAGTGAGCAATAGCCTAAAAGGCTGTAAGGCTTTAGAGAATAGCAGCCTGAAAGATTTAAGGCATTGATGAGTAATAGTAAGGTACTGCAGCAGCTCATATGCTCAGAGGCTTTAAGGCTTCAGCATGATGGTGAGCTACTAGTAAGGTACTACATCAGCTCGTATGCTCAAAGGCTTCAAGGCTTCAGCACAGTTGAGAGTTTTAATAGAAAGGTAGAATAACACTAGAGAGTTTAGAGAGAGAGAGAGAGAGAGGTCTGATGGTGAGACCAATCTGAGTTGGATGTGGGGTTTGTCCCTCTATTTATAGAGGGGTTGGGTTAAAACCCTATTGAGCTTGTTTTTTGGGCTTGGACTTGTCCCAATATATTACTTAATGATTTTGGCTATTTGGGCCATTAGACTTGGTCCAATGGTCACCTATGAAGCACCGAAACGTCCAACAACTTGTCGTTCCCGTTTCGAAACGGCTAGGGAATCCGCCAAGGAAACGCCTCCGAAACGTTTCCAAACCGTTTCCGTAATTGCAGTAGCAAGGTGGAAACGTGACACTGTATCAAACCAAATAGCTAGCGGGTGGAAGGTTTCTAAAAAAAACACGTGGCCAGCAATGACAAACAAAATTACCAAAACATCCCACTTCATAGGATAAATAACCAAAACGTGTCGTCTATTGGATCAATATTTTTTAAACATATTATTCTTTAATATATTTTTATATTTTTTTTATTGTCGTATCTTTGCCGTTCCCGTATCTTGAATTTTTGAATTTTGACGTTCCCGTTCCCCGTTCCCGTACCAACTTGCCATACCGTTTTGGTGCTACCTAGATGGTCAACCTACATCATCATTCAAACATGTTAAACCACAAAACTATGCGTGTTCACAACGTAGGTTTGATTAGATTTCTAGATCCAATGGTTGGGTTGGTTGGCTCAATCGATTGGACCGGCCCAAACGGTTTAAGCAATTTGTTCTCAGGCATTTACCATTTTCGAAAATAGTCACATGTTTTGACTTTTGACTAGAGAATACAAATAAGCCAATTGTCGAGTAATAAACATGAACATGTACAAGGATTAATGCAAGAGGTACAACAACTAAATACACAACAAATGAAGTACAGGTATCTATGCAAGAAGTACAACCACGGACATTTCTTGACGAATGAATGTTCAACCCAATAACCCTCGATCAAATCGATAACTTTTGTCACCCTATCAAAATCTTAAAAAAACCAAGATCACAATGACGATGAGCGATGTAGCGATGCAAGCAGGTTTAATCTTAATAACAATATTGATATTCCTATATATGCAAAAAATCCCTCAAACCCTCCTCACCAAACTCCGTTACAAAAACCAACCATCCTACAACGCCAAGCGCCACTTCATAACCGGCGCCCAACTCTTAGCCAAATCTCGATCCACTAAAGACCACGCCTCCTCCATCAAACTTGCCAAATTAGCCACCGAAGAAGCCATCAAATCAATCACACTCGACCCAAACGACGCCGCATCACACATCCTCAAAGCCCTAGCTCTTGACGCCCAGGGTTTAGTAACTGCGGCTGTGGAGGCGTTGGATGTGGCGCTGTCGCCTTCGACTGCGAAGTCGTTGAGTTATGGGGAGAGAGCGGATGCGTTGTTGAAGAGGGCGGAGATCAAGGTGAAGGGAAGTAAGAGAGGCCGAGTTGACTCGGCGATTGATGACCTGGTGGACTCGGTTAAACTGAAAGGGGATAATGCTAGGGCGTATTGGTTGCTTGGAGACTGTTATGAGAAGAAAGGGATGAAGGATGAGGCGGTTGAGGCGTATGAGCGTGCGGTTAGGATTGATGGCGAGTGTGCTCCGGCTCGAGATGCGTTGAACCGGTTGAGTTCGGGTTCGAGTCAGTGAGATGTATAAAGTTCAAGATGGGTTAAACCGGTCGGGTTTAGTTTGTAGGAAAGGAGGTTGCGTTTGTGGGTATTTGTCATGAGTTAGTTATGTAACTTAAACCTTTGAAATTGTTGTGTTTTAAGTTGATTTTTGTTTTGATTGCTTATATTATAAAACTTATACTTTTGTTATTGAACGACCAGAAACGCCTTCCTAAAATGTACCCTTTAATTCTTAAAATGAGTTAATGGCTAACATTGTATTTGAGGTTGGACTAGTTTTAATACTTGAGTCCAAAATTAAAACGTTTTATATTTGAGTCCTTTTATTTTACATTTTGTTACCTTCTTCGTCCCTAACACTAATTCAGTTGACTCGAATAAGAAGCTAAAGGGAGCAAAACCACTTTGTTGCCGCATGCTATCTTCATCCTGGAGCAAAAGGTATACATTATTCAAAAATCAAAAGTGGTGAAAATATATTCATTTCGGTACGATCCAGTACGGTTTTTCGTATAGTCCGGTTCGATATACCCGATATAAATTTTAATGATATTCACCACTAAGGGATGTTGCTGTAATTTTGTTTATATATAATTTTGTTTCTTGAACAAAGTCAAAAATTAGGCAATAATGATGTTGTTTCTTTTAGAGTCTAAAAAATGCGTGACCACTCTTCTTCGGTGAGTGTCAAACACTCAAAGTTACAAAAACAGAATGCATGACCTGTATTTTTCTAACAATCTAGCCACTTGCAGTAGTACGTAAGTAATAGTGGCAATCTGCAGCCAATTTTACCAAAACATAAAATCAGATTCCTTCAATCGCATTTTTAGGTCTAAGAAAATCGATTTCTCTATCATATGGAACGCGAATTAATCTCTTCTGGATCCACGTTCCCTTAAAAGGTTGGATCGTGAATTGCAGTTGTTTGGTTCGCCATACCATACTCGATCGGAACGGTGGCAAATTCCGATCCGGTACGAAATGATCCAATACGAAAATCGTGGGTATTTGAGCTGAAGGGATATGGTACCAAACGCTAAGTAAATATCATACACTAGTAATACCTTATCACAAAATCAACTACTACAAGGCTGCGTCCGTTCTAACATGACGCTGGTTCAGCGCCCGTTTTACGTCAGCGGAACACCACGCGTCCATACACCACTGGACGCATGGTGGGCCGCCCGTTTTACGTCAGCGGATCACCACACACCCCAGGGCAGTGTTGCCCTGGGTAGCGGTTCCTGACGCAGCAGGCGGCCCGTCAGAGTTCTCAACCATTCAAAGGCTGCGCTCAGCCTGACACTCAGAAAGGACGATGACGTGGCAGCTCCCCAGCTAAGATATCTCTCTGACAGAAGACTTTTGTAACCCCCACTTGTCTCAGGTTCTAGATAAAGGGATGATTACCCACCGCCCAAGAGTAGCCAATAGGCGGATGCCACGTGTCCGCCGGCCATCAGCGTCCACTCAACGGACGCCACGTGTATCTTCTAAAGGACGGTAACATCCCCCCTTTTCTCCTCTTTTTTATCAAAGCCACTTGCACCAATTGGGCTTTAGGATTTGGGCCGGAAACCAAGAGACACCTCTACCTGGGCCGGGCCCCATCAAGGGTGGAGGATGGGTTTAGGAAGTCGAACGTCGAGGTACTATAAAAGGAGGAGTCCCTTCTCCTTTTATTAGCATCCGATATTCACTAACACTTTTGCTGAAAAGACTACGAGCACATCGTACTTTTCCAACCCTTGTTTATTTGCTAAGGTTTAGAGGCTCGGCTCTTCTAATCTGTTGTCTCTTAACATCTTTGGTCTTATCCCAAGACCCTACACATTTTATAAACACACCTTTTTATAAACACTCCGTAGAATCACTACCAAGATCAGCGCTAACCCGGTGATTTAGGATTCGTGTTTCTTCATTGGCGCCATCTGTGGCCTTACCACAATTCTCTCTCACAAACAGCTCTGATCTGCCATTTTTTCCATAAAAAATGACAAACTCACCACCAAAGGTCTATACTCCATCAGGGGTCGTCGAAGACGTCGCCCCAGGACCAAACACATCTGGGAGTCACGATAATGACAACCAAGACAACGTCATCCTCAGCCCTCGGGCCATAGACTTTGACACAACCAACGTACCACCTCCCACCCAAGAGGAAATCGGCGCATTAAACAACGATTGGTACGAACGCCAAAAATAGTTGTTAGACGCTCAACTCGAACGTCGACGAATAACTGGCAAAGCCATCATGGCTTCAACATCCAAAACCACTACCAGAACACCGGTTGCTACCCGTCATGGGGGAGGTCTGGGGAAACCCATCATAAACCAGGGCCATGCAGAGCACAATCGGTTCGACGACGACTACAACGAAAGCTCCTGGGAGGACGACGCATCAAGAGACTATCGTCATAGTCCATACTACCAAAGAGAGTGTCTCAACCGTTACAACAACGACGCCACCACCAACCTGTCACTCCCATACAGGTCAACGGCTTTCAACGATAAGTCCAAGTTCACCAGACGCATCTTACAAGCACCAATACCACCCAGACAGCTACTCCCAGCAAACGTCAAGTTATACGACAGCCTCACAGACCTAGATGACCACCTTGGTATATTCAACCAAGCCGGGGCCGTCCTCGGGTGGACCCTACCCGTCTGGTGCCACATGTTCGCCCAAACACTAACGGGCGCGGCACGGGTATGGTTCGACAACTTACCCACAGGCAGCATCGACAGCTATGAACAGCTGATCGACAAATTATCGCTGCACTTCAGCCAACAGCGTCGCCACAAGCGCGACAAAATGCAAATCCATCTCTGCAAACGCAGAGACACAGAACTGTTGGAAGATTTCATCGTACGGTTCAACAAAGAAGCATTCCAACTAGGAACGGGAGACGAGGCAACTCAAACCTCCTTCCTAGAAAATGTCAACGACGACAACCTACAGAACACCCTCCAGGGTAAAGATGGTATCCCAGAATCTTGGGAGGAGGTCGTCAGAATTTCCAAACTGTACGCTAGAAACCAAAAAACAATCTGCCAAAATCAGCGCGGAAGCACCAGCAACAATCGAAAGCGCAATAACAATCGCTCGTCTGTCTAGAGCCGCATCTCATGCTCCACCGACGAAGACAGATACTCTACTTCTGGCGACGCCAGAAACCTAATCGGTAGCAAATAGACTTGCGATCAGCGCAGTAGCAGCCGACGAAATCAAGACTGAACTCCCCTCACTAAAACACCATCCTAGGTACTATCTCAAATCCTTACAACCGGAGAGGTAACGTTTAAACTCCCAAAACCCATGGGAAATAAACGTAAAAATGTCGATACAACCAGATTTAGTGATTTTCACAAAGATTTTGGCCACGAAACCGACAATTGCTACAACTTCAAAATGGATGTAGAGGCTGCCCTCCGCTCAGGCAAGCTCACCAACCTCATCAAGAACGTGCGCGCAGGCGCACGCAGAACTGAAGAACCACCAAAACCAATCAAGGACATTAAAACACATCATGTCCGAGGCGCCTTCAACAGGCAGTGTCATATGGTGGGCAGCAACAAGCGCAAAGTCAACCCAGACAGCGTCGCCACAACGTCTAACCAACCGGAAGTTGCAACTAGCGCACACTGGAAAGAACCCAAGTCATCCTCCCAACGATACCAAGGGGAACAAATTCAACAACCCCACTCATCATCACATCACTGTTCAGTCACTATCGCACATACAAAATGATGTGCGACAGCGGAAGCAGCTTCGACATCATGTACCAACAATGCTTCGACCAGCTTAATGATGAGGACAAAGAGTGTCTCCAACCCGACGCACCCATTTCAGGCTTCTTCAACGAAGTTATTCACCCCCTCAGAAAGTTTGACTTTACTATCACACCCACACTCGCTCGGAGACTTGTACATTTCATGTCATCCCAGCCAACTCCTCATATGACATTTTGCTCGGAAGGCAAGGGTTAGCAAACTTCAACAGCACATCATCAACCCCCCCCCCCCCCACCAAACTATAGGTTTCCCAACCACCACGGGGGTCGCATACATCAGAGGCAACTGATGGTGCGCGAAGTGTATATATATATATATTTTTTTTTTGAAGATATTTGTTCACACAATCTCTAGTTTTAAAATAGTTTTTACCCTAAATTAAACTACACACACGAAAGGCAAGTGTACCTATCGAAAAGTAATATAATTTAAATGGTAAGAACCGGATATTAATCCATGGACGCGGTTTCTCAATACTAAACTTTTGCTACTTTAAAGCCTTTTCAAAGAGTTGGTTTTTGACTTTTCTAAGTTAAATTGTAAAATATTAACAACTAATCTAACTAACACAAATGCAATCAATCAAGGAGGAATATCACTTTAATCTCGAATCCATTTAGTTAACAAATGACAATAATCATGGATACATGGAAAGATCACAAACCACATAAATGACTAAAATCTCGCTAAAGAAATCTAGCCTTATGATTTGTTGTAAAGTTAGGATGAAAAAAACAAACTAACCACCTAAAATCATACAAGTAAAAACAAGTGATATAATCATGTTAGTGTTTGTAAATGTAGACTAATTTCCCGTCAAGGATAACTAATCCAACAACCATTTGGAAAGATCATATGAAAAACACGAAACCCACATAAGGTTGATTAATCTAAGTAATATTCATGTATTTCTTCAATTAATGATTTTCATGTCAAGATTACATAAACTAGAAATTCGTGTCAACAAATCCTAGATGAACATAAGACCTAACATGACAAGATCATTACAAACACTTTGTCTTTCCAAACATAAGCATAAGGATGCACATTCAAGAGTTTATCATGAATAATCAAGACTTCATTCACCATTCCTAGTTAAAAGACATGAACTAGCATAAACCTATACAAATCCATGAATGAAAGTTTAAATTATGAGTTTTCCAACATTACATAATTAAACAATCATAAGTCTTGAACATCAATTAGAACCTTCAAATACACAATACCATTGAAGAATAACCAAGAAATTACTATAACATTAACATAATCATTCCCAATAATCCATAAGTTCAAAGGTTAACTAAACTTCATCTAAATTAAAGTGATACAAAGAGTTTAGCTCATCATGAGCTCAAAAACAACATACAAGCTTAAATAGTTACAAGTTTCATGGTGAAATTAACAAGAATCAAACAAAGAATCCAAGCTTAGATGTTGTAGATGATGTGTGATGATCTTCTTGATGTTAAAATCTCTCCTAGATGCTTGCAAGTGGGTTGAATTTACTGAATTTTGGAGTTGGAAACCTTGGGTAGAACTCTTTGCTTTTCTAAATGAGCATGTTGTTGTTTTTAAAGAGAAGAAAGGGAGCACAATTGTGCTCATGGGTGAGCATGGTTGTGCTCGTGAGGATCTACACGCCCATTGGTCCTTCGATGCCCAAGAAACACTTTTCCTAGGACTAGAATAGGCTTTGATCTCGAGATAGATGAGCATGGTCATGCTTAGTTGTGGCCATGATCGTGATTGCAAAAAGGGAGATCTAGGTTTGGTGTCTCTGAAGAAAAGCAAGCATGATCATGCTATCCACAAGCATGGTTGTGCTTAGGATTGAGCATGGTTGTGTTTGGTTGTAGCATGGTTGTGCTTGTGCTTGTGCCTTTAACAACGTCAGAACAGCAACTTTCAACCTTCATCTAGTTCCATTTTATCTTGATTTCTCTTAAATCCTCATAAATCACCACCAAACCTAAGAATCAACAAATATTAATTGATTAGTGTTTAACCTCTTGAAATTTTCAATGAACATACACAAAATATGGGTAAATTTGTGTGATAAATATGTGTAATTTTTAAGCACATCAGCAACAAAAAATGCCTCATGACAACTGAACCAGCGGCTGCTACTCCACCGTCCAAGCCAGCCGCCGTAGAAAATGAAAAATGGGTACTCAATCCCGTCTTCCCAGAACAAACTATTACTCTGGGATCAACTCTGTCCCACCAGGTACGCGTCCACCTGAAACACTTATTAATCAAAAACAAGGACATCTTTGCCTGGCAATCATCCGACATGATCGGCGTCCCAAGGGATATAGCAGAACATCGCTTGAACACCTATAAGGACACACGACCAGTCGCCTAGAAAAAGCGCCCATTGGGCCCCGAGACAGAGTTAAAGCCATGAATGAACAGGTCGATGACCTGCTTGAAGCCGGCATCATCAGACGATGCAATCATCAAACATGGGTAGCAAACCCAGTAATGGTCCTCAAAAAGAACGGATCCTGGCGCATGTGCGTCGACTACAAGGATCTCAACAAAGCTTGCCCAAAGGATCACTACCCACTGCCAAAGATCGACCTAAAGGTAGACTCCTTAGCGCCATTCAAATTTAAGTGTTTCCTCAATGCCTATAGAGGATATCACCAAATACAAATGGCCTATGAAGATGAAGATAGAACTGCCTTCAGAACGGACAGAGGGTTTTATTGCTACACCAAAATGCCCTTCGGTCTTAAAAACGCAGGCGCAACTTATCAACGCCTCATGGACCAGACTTTTATAAACCAGATCGGCGTCAACTTGGAAGTATACGTCGACGATCTCGTCATCAAAAGCCACGAGGAGGACACTATGCTACTGGATATCCAGCGCACTTTTGATCAACTGCGCGAGATCAAGATGAAACTTAATCCAGGCAAGTGTTCCTTCGGAACTGAAGAAGGGAAATTTCTGGGCGTTATCGTCACCAACGGGGGTTCAAACCAAATCCAGAAAAAAATCAGGCCATCCAACGCATGTCTTCCCCCAACTCAATCAAAGATGTTCAGGAGCTCATGGGCCGCCTAGTTGCGCTCAACCGCTTCTTGTCAAACTACGCGTCTAAGTCTTTTCCTTTCGTTCATACACTACGTAATGTACTAAAAAAGACACAGTTCCGCTGGCCTCAGGAAGAGGAACTGGCCTTTCGTGAAATGAAACAATGTTTGACTTCCTTACCGACTCTTACAGCGCCTCTACCAGAAGAACCTTTGACGTTATACCTATCCGCGTCGGATACAGCGATTGGCGCAGTTCTTCTGGTAGATCGCAACAAAGTCCAAATCCTAATTTACTACATTAGTCGCACACTCGCCGACATAGAAACAAGATACTTCACTGTGGAAAAACTTGTTCTAGCGCTAGTTCAAACATCTAGGCGTCTGCGACGATACTTTCAGGGACATCCAATTCACGTCCTTATAGACTATAGAATCAACATTGTCTTATCAAAACCAGAATTATCTGGCCTCCTGGCCAAGTGGGTAACCAAGCTAGGCGCCCACACCATCATTTACAAGCCAAGACCAGCAATCAAGGGACAAGTTCTTGCAGGCTTCGTTGCCAAAATTCCATCAGAGAAAATACAAGAATGCGAAAACGAGCAAGACCCAAAGCCCATCCCTGATTCCAAAGTAACATGGTCGCTCTTCACTGACGGAGCATCCAATGAATAGGGCGCTAGCGCAGGCTTGCTCCTCGTGAGCCCTGACAACACCGAATTCACGTACACAGTACGTCTTGAATTTCCTAGTGCAAATAACGAAGCCGAATACGAAGCATTCCTCGCAGGCTTGCGTCTAGCGGACAAGATGGGCGCTAGACACCTTAACGCCCACGTAGACTCAATGCTGATAGCAGGCCACATCAACGGCATCTACGATGCCAAGAATCCAGTTATTGCCCAATACGTTGAGCAAGCCAATCTTCTTCTCAAATGATTCACAACTTGCACGGTTGTTCGCATCAACCAAAGCGGAAAAAAAGAAGCAGACGCTCTCAGCAAAATGGCTTTAACAGCTTGGCCACACATGGCCAAAGAGGTACGCATCGAAACTCTCGCCCAACCACTGGTGCCCATCAGGTAAGTCAACGTAACACAAACAGGCGTTGGATCATGGATGACCCCTATCCAGGCATACCTAGCAACAGGCACCTTACCAACCCAAAAGGCGGAAGCCAGAAAAATCTAGTATAAATCAGAACACTATCAACTCATGAACGGTATCCTGTACCGACGCTCCTACCTGGGCCCTCTCTTAAGGTGTGTAGACTCCGCAAACGCCTCCTTTTTTATCAAAGAAATCCACGAAGGAATATGCAGCATACACGCAGGCGAAGAATGGTTGTGGCAAAAATTATGAACGCCGGATATTACTGGCCAGGAATGCATCAGGACGCTGTCAAAATCCTGCGCAGATGCTTCAACTGCCAACAACATGCGCCCAATACTCTGCGTCCAAAAAACGACCTCGGGCCAAAAAAACATCCTTCATGTGAGGGGGATGGAGGAGAGCGGTTAGAGAGAAAGTGTGTGATTGCGTAAGTGGGGGCAGGAAAGTAGCCGGTGCATTAGTGAGTCCAAAGGGCAAAACCATGAACTCATAATGACCTTGATGTGTTCTAAAAGTTGTCTTGAACACATCATCAGGGTGCATTCGGATCTGGTGATACCCAGATTTAAGGTCCAGCTTTGAAAAGACTGAACTGCCCCCTAGTTCATCTAGTAACTCATCAATTAGTGGAATAGGAAAACTATTTTTCACAGTTGCCTCATTCAATCTTCTATAATCCACACACATCCTATAGGTACCATCTTTCTTCTTTACTAACACAACAGGAGCTGCAAAAGAGCTAACACTTTCTCTAATGACACCAGAATCTAACAGTTCCTGAGTCATTTCTTCTATAACATTTTTTTGTGCAGCAGGATACCTATAAGGTTTCAAAGTAATAGGCTGTGTACTTTCTTTGAGGACAATCTTATGATCACAGTTCCTTTGAGGAGTGAGCTTGGTAGGCACAGCAAAGACATCCTTGTATTTCAGCAGCAAATCCTCCACCATAGTACTTCTGTCTTGTATTAGCACCTGAGGATTGTGTTGAGCCATATCTTCCTTGCCCATTTGCAGACTGAACAAGTGACTTGAGCCAACTGATCCCTTGTTGACAATAATTCTTGCATTTTTTCTGTGGAACATAGAGTAACCCCCTTAGCTTTCTCTCCTTTCAGAATAACGTCTCTCCCATTCAATTGGAATTTCATGGTCAGCTCTTTGAAATTCCAAGTTATATCATCAAGGTTGTGCAACCACTGAATCCCTAACACCATGTCATAATTGGACAGTGGTATAAGGAAAACATCAGCAGTGAACCATGTTCCTTGCATGGACCATTGTAATCCTTCAATCATCATATTACACTTCATCTGGTCACCATCAGCAACCATAATGTCCATGGCTTTAATTGTCTTAACAGGAAGTCCCAATTTTAGTGCCAATTTAATATCCAAGAATTATGGGTTGAACCAGAATCTGTAAGTATTTGCATAATTCTATTGCCAAACACCCTTTTTATTCTCATGGTAGAATAAGGTGGAAGGCCCATGATGGCATTTAATGAAATCTGAGGTTCTTGGAATATAACTTCTTCATTTTCAACATTTTCCAATTCAAGAATTTCATCATTTTCATCATCAACTATTTCTATGGAAAATAATTGTTTATTCTTACATTGACGGGTAGGGGTGAACTTTTCTTTACATCCAAAACACTCCTCTTTTACTCTTTTCTCAGCAATTTCCTTGGGACTTAACCACCTAGTGGAGTTAACTGGTTTTGGTTTGTCATGAGGTGCAGGTAATAAGGGTAAGTTTGAAGAATTAGGCTGTGTCACTGGTTTAGTTATGAATGGGTTGGTTCTTGAAAAAGAAGTGGTGTTGGTTCTAGTGTATTTGGAACTGGAAGCAGCCTGAATGGCTTTGTTGGAATCATCTTGTATTCTTGCAAGCATGTAAGCCTTTGGAATGGTTCTTGGTCTTAATACCCTTACAGGGTAACCAATATCAGGATTCATAACCCTCAAGAACAAGCTGACTGCATACTCATCAGGAATGTTAACCTTGGTAAGTCCCAAGTCAAATTCCTTACACACATCTTCAAGTGACCCAGTTTGTCTTATTGCAGCCAAGGCACCCATTGCATCTTGTACCAACACATCAGCAAATCTTGTTGGAATAAAATTCTTGTATTCAGCCCAAGGCATGCCAATAACTGACCCATTTCTAGGTTTGAAAAAAGATTGGTGCCAAAGAAGGGCTGCTCCTTCAAGGTGAACCACAACATACCTGACCTTTAGTCTATCAGGTGTTTCATCAATGGCAAAATAGTGCTTTACCCTGCACAACCATCCTTCAACATTTGTTCCATCGAATTTTGGAAAATCCAACTTGGTCAAACGTTGACTGTTCTTATAGGATGATTGTTCCTCATCAACCCCACTACTTGTACTGGTTGTTTAAGGGACCATCTCCATTATTAGGGCTCAAGATCTTGAGGATTTCAGACAATTGAGATTTGATATCACTCACAGCCTCAGTATTTTGGGTAGTAGCAATTCTCATGGCTGCTAGTTCATTCATGTTCTGACCTGTGACCTTCTCAAGGCGAGCCAAGGCCGAATCATGTTCTTGTAGGCAAAACAGAGTAATCGAAATAAGAAAGAAATGGAATGGCTCAAATGGGGAATTGAAACAAAAGGAAGGTTTATAAGGCTCAGGATTGTTTATGAAACGAAGGATTATGTTTTTCAGGCTCAAAAACATGTTAAAATGGAGGATTGTGGTGGAAAGTGGTGGTGGTGGTGGTTGGTTACAGTGGATTATGGTGGTTTGTTACAATGGTGAATGGTGTTTGAGGTGGTTAAAACGGTTATTATCAAGAGTTGTACAAGAATTGAACAGCTCGGATACCACTTGATAGAATGAAGAAGAACTTAAGAGAGGAATTCAATCACATCAAGCTGATTATTATTAATTATGAGTGGGTTATTTATACAAATTTGATTAACAGTCTTTCCCGCTCAATTCTATCAGCTATCAACTGCCTTTAACCAACTTTCAAACTATCCAACTATTACATTTCTAGTCCCTCTATTATTACAAATTAACTAATTCATTTCTAATTGTAACAAATCATTAGTCTCGCTATCTTTAATCGGATGTTAGATTATTGTTTCTTAATGACCCAAATCCGTCCATACCCGGCATGCCACCCAACCTAGCCCATCCCATTTAAGACCGTTTCAATTCAAGTTTCAAGTTCTATTTTAACCTGGTTTAGCACGTGATCAGAAACGGGATTTCTGAAAGAATACAAAAATAAACGAAAGACCGGTTCTGACTGATATTATTCAAATATACACTCTTAAACGACATTTTTTTCCCAAAGTGTACTTATAACAATAATCTCTATGTATGTACAAACTACCACATAGCAAATATTTGACATCAAGATTTAATGCTACAGGCCCGAGTAAACAAGAGTGCCGATCCATTGACACTTCGAAGAACCATCATCCTAGAATCTATGTAGGTCCCACAAACAATCTTCGACAAATCAAACATTTCTGGTGGAATTTGCGTCCGAACTTCATTAACAACAAACTGTGCAGCCTCAATATCTTTGCTCAAAGGTTCATTTAAAATCAGGGCCACATCAATGTCACTGGACACAAGTTTGACCACCGGAAGACTTGAGGGTAGTTCTTTATGGCGTAACGCTTTCCTCCACCTCTTCCCAGAAAGTTTCTTGATCGCTGATTCTTGGGCGTTGGTTCCAATTGCAGGCAGATTTTCATCTTCGCCTTTCATGTAAAGTCGTTTTCCAGATGTTAATCTGAATGTGGAATTTACTACAAGTTTTCCATCAATGCCGATTTTGTCATGTGGCCAATCTTTGCCAACTAGGACACTAAATTTGACATCAGAGGTGAATGAGAACGGCTGTTTTCGTTTTGGTGGTTGGGTTACTGTAAGGTGCACGTCTCCAATGAGCACGCGGGAAGGTGGTTGCCTTGTGGTTAGTCCTATGTGGCGCCCGGTGCAGTAAGCCAATCTCCATCTTCCAGGTAGCAACCCTAGCCAGTTCTGCACATTGAAAAAGGTGGTTATTGTTGCACATATTAGGATATAGCAAAGATCTAAAATATCATAATCTTCTTTTAAAACCCTAATTAATCATTTCAGTAAATCAAAGTGTAACCCGGCCTGACCCATATCTACTGGTACTAAAAGTTACCCTTTTGGGCCGAACCCATATTAAGATGGTGTAAAGAGAGTATCATTTCACTGACCTTTGACTTTGAATAAGGATTCAACATCTCCATTAACTCAAGGAAGTGAGCAAGCCTAATGCGCTGAAGGATACACAGAAAAATAATAAAGGGTAAATAAAGTTGAAGCTCCCAATTACGTCTTCTAAGTTAGGAAAGTACTTGCAACATCTGAAACAGATAAAACTCTAGAATAACGAGTCCAACAGGTCACACAGGCAAAGTAAAAAAGAAAATAAAACTTGAATGGAAACGGGTCGAAAATCAGCCAAAGTGCATTTTTAGAGCATAATATCTATCCACACAAATACATTATTACTTAACATAATATAATCCTTGTAATCATAATTGGCACACCACCCGACGTATATCAACTACTTAAGAACCAACTTTGAGAAACAAGATGTGCGACCAGCCCACTTTGTGATCTTTACAGAAAACCAATGAGATGTATACAAAACATTCTCATCTAATAATTACAAAATTACAAGATGGAGCAAGCTTTATTTTAAAAAGGAAACCTGTTGGTGGCCATATATGTACTCCTCAGTAATTCTAACTGCAGTTGATCCCAGACTCCATCTGATGACATCCATTGATGGGTTAACTCGCCATCTCGGTCCACACAAAAATGGGTGTCTCAGAGCCTCTAAACATCTGCAAGATAGTACGGATGTATTAGCTGATGCAAGATATAACTAATCTAAATTACAATTTGAACATTTTCATCATTGTAACCTATCGCTGTAATGAATTACAAGTACAACATAGGTATCTCTTCCCACATTATTGCCATGTTGAATGTGCAGAAAGTTGTTTTGAATATATACTTCATACAGATTCATAATTGTGTACACAAGGCACGTTTAACCTAGAGGTGGCAGTTTCAACCTATTTGCTTACAATTGTGTCGATCACTCAATCTGGATCGTGTTTAATCTCTTAACAGACCAAATGGGTACAACTAAAAAATAGGTTAAAAAGAAACGGGTCAAACAGGCCAAAAAGGTCGAAAGTCTGAAAGTATAATTTCAATGCATATAACCTCCTAAATCACTTTTTTTCTAAATAAAAAAAAAAGTAGAATAATGTTGTATATATTTAACACAACTATCTATAAAAGATTCAGAAAATTACCCTTTATGTACCCAGCCTACCTAAGCTTCACATTTTGCAACCTCTAGTTTAAGCTCATCAATAAATTCACCCAGGCCAAGCTAGTGGACAACATTTCCACAGATGAATTTCAGTTACCATACCTCAATCAATCTAAACTTTACATTTTTTAACATTGATCAACTTGAGTTCATTTTGAAGGAAAGAAATCATGATTCTAACTGAATGGTTGCCGGTAATGCAAGAATCTAATCGTCATACAAAGTGCAGTGTTTAAGTTGGTAGAGTTTTAACACAGTGGTTGACTATTTCTCGAATATCTAAGATACCCTTCAATGAAGATACAAAAAAGGAATAATTAACATCAATTACTAGTAATGAGGATATTGGATGTAAAGGAAACTGCATCAATTTTCAGGTATTTACCACTATGTGTTGGTTTTACCTTATTCTATCTAGTGGTCTTGGTGCAAGAAGTAATGATAGCAGATGCCAGCCTGCACCCCAGTTCCTATCAAGCATCTGTAATGAATATAACATACAGGAGCTCCTATAATATACAAATAAAAGCAATGTTGCAAGTACAGACAACTATTTTAAAATTATATGAGCTTACCTGCAGCCCAACATTTCCATGTGACGAATTCCTGTTAAAAGTTCTAAGTAGAAATTCACGCAAGCAGGAAGGATCATTCCCCTTTATGATTAACAAGAACAGATGAATACAAATTTGATCGTGCACATAAAATGTTCAATGACAAATGAAAAAAAAATATTCTTTTTACATAAAAATAAAATATGCTTATGGGTATCTTACCTTATTGAGGAATGCTTTGAACTTGGTGAAGATAATGGGATCCATAAGCTCCCTCAATATCATCTTTACCATAATGAATCCGAGACATCTATATGAGTAAACAAATTTAGCATGAAAAACTGCATATAATGGTGAAAGAATTACATAAATATTCCTTTTTTTTTCCTCTGCTGCATACCTCATGTCAAACGCAATCATCATTTGTTGTCTATCTGGATTATTTGGACCATCCTCAGAAAAGTCAGCAGCATTCCCCAATATTCCTACCTGACAAATAAAGTTAAGGAGTTATAAAGAAACATGAAGCACATACACCACAAGAAGCATTGCTGTCACATTCCATCATTATCCAAAGAAACATATGTGATGAAAATGAGAAGTTCAATAGCATGAAAAACCGAAAACGTCTCCATCTGTGGACTGAACACTGAAGAATTTATTGATCCTCAAACCATTCATAACACTTTACGTGATGACTAGAAAGTTAACAAGTTTATCCTTCTTACCTAAAAGAGGAATATTATATGTGTTTCATAAATTTAACTTCACGCAAATAAACTGACATTTAAATATCCTAAAAAGGGGTATGGTGCTTGCCCCCTACAATGGTGGTGTGGGTTCAAATCCTTGCAAGTGCAAGGTTAGGCGGTATTCAGTAAGAAATTTCTGTTAAAAAAATAACATCTTAAAAAGCAGCACATTTCATACTTCAACAATTGTGAATATTAACTCGAATACGATAAAAAGAGCTTGATACTCACTTTGATATGTCTATCCACTGGACTTATATGGACATTCTCCAATCTGAGTTCTGTATGGGCAAGTCCATGACTATGTAAGTAATTTACCTGCAGAAGAAAATCAACAGAAACATAAAATATCCTTCCAATGCTCTGTCCATAACACAACAGCATACATGATTGTGTGTTTGTACACACCCACAAGTCACAACATCACATATACAATTCCTAAAACGTACTCCAATTAGTAGATCTCTCATCAGAATTCGAATAACACGAAGCTGGCGAGAAACAGCTGGCCCACCAACTGTATCATCACCCACCCGTCTCACAGATTCTTCATCTAAAGCAAGTGTAGCTTCCAATGTCGGTAGCCAATCCGTCTGCCGAAGCCAGTGCCTCAAAGAAAAACTACCATGATACTGAAAATCAAGAAAAACAAAAGCCAGTATTACTTCATCAAATGACGGAGAATAAAGTGTATATGTATGTATCTTCACTAAAACTAGGACCTATCACCTACCCCATGAACAAGGGTAAACGAGCCCACATCCTCCATTGTTTGGGAACAGACATAACCATGAACTTGCATTGAATAAGAATGGTACATCAGTTTACGGCGGACCAGTTTCTTTAGAACCTGTAAATCCATTTTGATGGCAAAAGTTTATGAGTGTGTTTCATGAATCCAAGCACCAAAATTTCAACTAATACAATAAAGCAGAAGCACCTGTATAGCACGTTTCCCTCTGCGTTGTGCTTGAGCAGTAGTAAGTCGTCTAAGAACCACTTTTGTGTTATGCATAGGGCTGCATTTTCGTAAGTTAGATTCCACGTGTGTATAAGAAAAGTCTACCATGTAAAAGCATACCTATCAACATCTTTAACAATCGCTTCAAAAACAGCCTCATCCCCCTACACAAAGGCCCCAGACAGTCAACAAAACAGATCAAAGTGAAATATGATCACTACGCAGTTAACATAGGTGGGACATCGGTTATGTGCCCTCTACAAATATCAGTGTCAAATATCATTCTGGAATATCGGTTTCAATGGGATATTGGCCGATATTTGACCGATATTGATGGTTATTTTGGATGCCTTGGTTGATGTGAACTCGGAGGAAGATTTCATGGCATAGTATTAGATCATGTTTCAAATATTGGCACTTTTGAGTTTTGACGGTTGATATTACTATTAATATTATATACATGGTTGTCAAAGCGCCTAGGCGCACTCAAGGCGCCTAGGCTGAGTTGGGGATTTTAGAGATGTTTTAGGCTTGTTTAGGGCTACATTTGGATGTTTTAGGGTTGTTTAGGACTTGTTCATAACTCATTTAGGATGTTTTAGAGGTTTAGGCAACTTTTAGCCTGAATTTGGCCGGAAATCAGCCTGAAAACAGCACCGATAGTGCGCCTCAGTACCTAGGCGCGCGCCTCACAAGGTGCAGCGCACTTGGTGCGCCTGGTTGCGCCTTGCGCCTAGGCGCGCTTTTGACAACTATGATTATATATGCCTTACGTTATATATATACACAATATATAAATCTGCATGACCGATGTCCGACCGCGATAACCTATATCTCAAATATCGGCCCTTAAGCGATATTTGATTTCAGACGGCATAAACTGCTTAGTATGATAATAATAATAATAGAGGATAGTTGAAAAAGAAACAAGTGAAGATACCCGTCCACCTAGGCCAATGCTAACTCGATCGGTGATATTAAAATCAGAGAGATTGAACTTGATGACATGGCTGAATTCTTCTTCTTCTTCTTCTCCCTCCAAAGAATTTGAAGTTGAAGTGGAAAGGCTACCATCCTCTTCTAATTCCAGTGAAGATGGAGCTTCTTTTGATAAACTACACCTGATTTGTGATCTTTGTTTCCTAAACGAGTCGAAGCTTGAGCGCATTCGAGGCAAGCAACTAGGTTTTATTAGTATTGTAGGCAAATAATTACGGTAACGTGTTAATTCCACAGGTTCAATAAGGGCAGATGATGAATGCACTCCCAACAAAGCCATTTGCTTTATTTAGATTAATATAATATTATTAATTATTATCAACTCTCAAGCACTGCACTGCAACAAAAAGTTTATACAGATGTCAAAATGAAAGGTTAAAGTGATGAAACAATTAACAGCTAAATTAATTGACTTTGGATATGAAACAAGTAGGGTAAATTGTGATTAAAAAAAATCATAAGAATTAAACAAAAATATGTTGAATTAAGATAATAAGGAGAAGACTGACCTGATCAAATTGGCATGAAGGTGGAATTAGAAATTGGGGATATATTAATTCATACGTATTATATTTTTATTTGTATTTGTATATAGAGATGAAGATGAGTTGAGTTGCGTGTGTAAGGGTAGGTCTGTAACGTCTAGACGCGCGTCTCTAGCATGTCTTCGTCCATCTGGCGCGTCTCGTACTCATTGGGGCGCGTGCTCGCTTGCTTCCTTGCTTTCGACCTATAATAATATCTTATGTTACAAACCCCACCACATGATTGGATCATTTACCTCTTCTCATATGGTTTGTTGCTTCTGTTTCTTCCTTTCTTCACCGGTTAAACAGGTTACAGATGAAATAAATAAAACAAGTATTTCAAAATTAAAACAACTTGATGATTGACTATTTTCTATCTCATCTGTGTAACTCTTTTTAATTAGGGCTGTGCAAAGGGTTGGAACCGACCTGACCCGACTCAGACCTATGAGAACCGTACACCATTTTATTGATGAATTTAAGAACCACGAACCAAACCTTAGAATACTATGTGGTTTCGGGGTCCTAATGAGTCGGGTAAAGAGTCTAATCGGCTAAAACATTTATATGTAATAGGTCTTTGAAGAGTTACATCTTTCTGTTATTTTACCATGCTCGTCAAATAATTCTTCCATATGGTTCCAATAATAGCTTATGAGCTTCCTTTTTTAAGTCACTTTTCATTTCCGGATTGTTACTTTGTAACGGTTTTGTCATTCTCATCACTTTAAACATTATGCAAATTCATTTTGTATACATTGAAGGTTTCAAATTGGATCTAAGAAAAAAAACAAACACAGATGATTTGTGATAAAACAATTATCACGGTTTTTTTTATTAATCAACTAAAAAAAACAATCGTACAATGCAAAATTCCAATGAAAAAAACAAATGCGGACACCTACCTTTAGGCCTTGTGTAGTGGTACTCGTTATAGGGCGTTTTACCCCTATAGCGCCCGGGAACACCGCCCCCCGGGGCGCTATAGGGCGTTTTCCTTCACCCCCGCCATGGCCACACCGGCGTTGTGCTCTGACTTCTTTTTTTATTATTATTATTATTATTATTATTATTATTGTTGTTGTTGTGTTTGTGTGTGTGAAGAGGAAGAGAAAGAGAAAGAAGTGAAGAGGAGGAGGAAGAAGAAGAAGTGAAGAAATGAAGAAGAAGAAATGAAGAAGAAGATGATGGAGAAGAAGAAGAAGAAGTAGGTGGGGAAGGGGTAGGTGGGGTGGGTTATTATTTTAATAAATTTCTTTTATTATTATTATTTTTTTTATTATTGTTTTTTAACTTAATAAATTTCTTTTATTATTATTATTAGGTATTTAATATTCTTTATTTAAATAAAAAACAATAATTAACCAATCATTACCAATCATTTATAACCCCCCTCATAACCCCCTTCCCACTACACACTCTTTTTCCACAACCCCCACATAACCCAACTTTTATTACTTTTTAATATTTTAATCCTACAACCCCCCATAACCCCCCACCACTACACATGATCTTATACTAAACGAACCTTGGGTAAAAAGAAAACTAAATCCTATTTGACTTAGGATAGGACTCTCAAGGATAACACTAAATAATTAAAAACAAAATTTAAATAACTACAAAATTTCAAACTTAAGCAAATCTTCTTGTAGTAGCCGACTTTAATTTCCTGCAATCCTCATTATTTTAATTTTAACAACCAGCTCTATCCATATACTTTGACCTGATCCATCTTTAACATACCAGCTAACCCAGGTCAAACAATTAAATGAGCCAACAATCACCCCCTAGTTGTTGACCCGTATCATTCCATTCTTTCATGCCAAATTTTTGCCTCGGCAATTCTTTAGTGAGTATGTGAGCTTTTGGTTCTTCCCCACTAAATGCTCAATTTTGATCAACTATTTCTCGACAAACTCCCTAACAAAACGATATTGGGTTTCAATATGTTTGTTTCTCCCGTGAAACACGGGATTTTTCATCAATTTGATAACGGACTTGTTGTCGACCTTCAGCTTTTCATGATCTTTTCCACTTCCTGTCAAATCCAAAAACAAGTTTTGCAACCAAATACCATGTCATGTCGTTGTAGTATCAGCCGCAAAGTCCACCTCATTTACCATAGCTCCTACCCTTTCTTTGGTTAAATTTGGTTAGGTTCATCTTCGGCAACAAGAAAAGAATAAAATGGAGGATCAAGTTTCACCGTTTTCTCATATACGTCATCAAGTGATCTCAAGCCTTAAACCGGTGTATCGTCAAAGTCTTCTTGATCTGTTTCATCCATATTATTTCATTCAATAAAGTGGTCATGTACCTGAGGACTAGCAAAGTTTTGCTCAGATGAAGTTGTACTGATTTCAGCTCCAAAAACACATGTTGTTTCAAAACTTTGGGACTGTTCTGGTGCCGGGTTCGCCACGGGTTTGGACTCAGTTCCATGTGAACTTGTGACACTTAGATTGGGCACCACAACTTCAGTATAAATATTATCTAAGCCTTCTACTATGCAGGGCCGGTCTTGAAAATTCAGGTGCCCGGGCCGAGCCCCGAAATATGTGCCCCTTAGTCTTAGGTCTATTAAGCAATGTTTTCATAACCGAAGCGGACGTTGAACCGGTGTCCTTACCGATTCCCTAGTAGGACCGGTCAAACCAGATATAGAACGGAAAGTGTCGTAATAATTATAAAAGTTAATATGTTTGGATAATTAGCTCATAAAAAACCACCATTTTTTAAAATTCCATAATAATTTGAAGGGCCATTATTTTATATCTTGACTTCAAAAGTTTTTTAACAAAATGAATTTGACTTTCATCATGTGCAAAAACGTGAGACAATTACTGTTTTGTAGTACTATTGTACTACTATATGTTAAAATTTACTGCAAAGGCTGCACAATTACTGTACCCCAACATAAATCTCAAGTAACACACTTCAACTTTTTTTAATTCTGCCGTATCCTTCCATTCTAGTTTTTCATGTATGTCTCATCTTCTTCCTTATCTACTCTTCACCTTCTTGTGTTTATAACCAGTGATGTTCAAGATGAGATCTATTTTTTGGTCGAAAACAGAAAGAAAATACTTACAGAAAGAAAACACTCGTTGCCGCTCAAAGTGCCCCTTTAAAAATTGGGCCCGGGCCGGGAGTCCTCCCCGCACCCCCTCAGGGCCGGCCCTGCTACTATGATATGAAATCTTCCCAATCATGCTCACTGTTATAATATTTTCAACATGCTTTGACCAATCAAAAACTTCTTTTCAATCAAATTCTAATCCCTTGATTCTACATTCGACTCATCGATAAACGATACTTTTCCCATGATTTGATCGCCGAATTATGTAAAATGATTCCTAGCCTCAATCATGTGATTAGAAGCACCGTAATCCAAACATCACAAACCTGTCTCCGTTTCGTAGTTGCTCGATACTATATCATGTTCTTTGAGAAGCACACAATCGTCTTCCTCCTCTATTGCAACTGTCATGAAAAGTTGTCCGCTCACCTCTTGTATTTCAACTATATTCATATATTATAGCAAGTTACATTCAAGTTGTGTGTGCATTCATTTGCATAATGACCCAGTTTTTTCACACTTGTAGCAAGTTACCTTAGACTTATCTCGACCCGCTGAACCTTCTTGAAGACTTTGAGAACCTGACGAACCTCCAAGGCCTCGTCCTCTACCCCGACCTTTGTTGGTGTTTCTTTTCTCACGACCTTCTGTACGAGAAAACAAAAACTTATTCTGGTTCTCTTCAATGGCCTTTCTAACCTTCGTTCTCTCTTCAAACGCTTTCAAACGTCTGATGGCTTCTTCGAAGGAAAGAGTATCCAAATCAGTGGTCTGTTCGATCACTGCTGCTATGGGAAGATACTTGTCAAGAACCGAGCTGAGTAACTTGTAAACAAGAACTTCATCCTCCAAGGCGGATCCAAGAATTTTATACTTGATTTGGATGCTCGAAAATTTACCGGCAAATTCTTCAACAGTCTCGGTGTCCTTCATCTGAAGTCCTTCCAATTCAGTCTGTAATGTTTGCAATCGAGCCTTTTGAACCCGGTCTACACCCAAATATTGAACCCGTAAAGCATCTCCTGGTATCGATTGGAAAATCAACGCCTTCGCTGTGTGTTTCTTTCTTTTCTCGACTACAGCCCCAGTCACAAGATCAATAACTTCTTCCAAGCCATGTGCAGCCAATACCGTCTCCATCATGATAGACCAAGATGTGTAGTTAGTAGTCGTTAACATCGGGCATTTAAGCGACACATTACCCGATTCCCTAACAACATTAATGACCGGGTATGGTCTGATCCAACTAAACCGGCCCACACCATTAAATAATCATAACCCGGTCTACCCGAAAGTAATATATAAATTATTAAAAGAGTATAAGGAAGACTTTATTTCACTTATTGTGATGAAAAGTAAGAGAGAAAATTAAAATGTTATACCAATAATATGGATACGAATTAGGTTTATTGAAAATAAATAATCCCAACTTTCGATCCATTTGCTATCAACGGTCCTGCGTTACCTTAACCCCGTTTGAAAATTTATGTCATGGCAAATAACATTTTTTACTATCAACGGTCCTTCGTTAACTAACCTCAACCCCGTTTGAAACAAATTTATGTATGACATGGTAAATAACATCTATTTTAGGTCGATATGCATGCTACCTTAAATGTGCTTACTTTAAATAGTGATTATGTGCTTTAGTTTTTTTTTTTTTTTTTTTTTGAACGTTAACTTTCATAAAACACGCGGGGGAGTCCTCAAAACAAGGACAACGCCCAAAAATTACAACATATACAGAGGGCTAATACACCAATCCTCCCAAAGAAGGTTATTGAGCTTAGACCTATACTTTAACCACAAAAACGACATAGATTTAACACTACCAACCACACTCGAAATCTTAGGCTCTACCCCCTGAAAGTCTTCTCATTCCTGGCTTTCCAAATCAACCAAAACGTCACCAAGATAATCCCTTGCACAATCTTCTTGGCCCACTTACCTCCAGAGACTTGTTTGTATAAGAGGAGCAGATCTTTCGAGTGGAAAACAAACGTAGTATTTAAACCACACCATTTCCATACACTAGTCCACACCCCATACGAAAAACCGCAACCCGAAAAAATGTGGTCCGAAGTCTCGGTGGCAGCCTCACACAACTTGCAACGATCATTGGGTATGAAAACATTTCTTTTCCTAAGAGCTTCGACAGTGGGGATCCTATCCATTTCCGCCTTCAACGGAACCCAAGTAATCCACTTAAACTTAAATGAATTCCCGGTGTCCCTCAGCTTCTTAACGTGCTCTTTAACCACTGCAACCGAAAAAAATGGGTGACCGGCCCACTCCCAAGTGTCTTTACCGTCCAGTAAGTGGGCCTGAGTTAACAAAGTAGATAAGTCAGCCCATTCTAGCACCTCACCTAAGCCCATAGGGCTGGAAAAGTCAACCGGGCTCCACATGTTATTGGACCTGCAATCCTTAACCAATTTCCTTTTAGTGGCCGAAGCCCTGTAAAGAAGAGGGAATTTTTTCATCAAAGGAACATCCATTAACCATGTATCCTCCCAAAAACGAATGCTACTACCGTCTCCAATGTTCCCTTTCAGGAGCTCTAGGAAAAATTTGTCCCCGCATTTAAACCTTTCACAATTTTTAACAATCATGGACCAAACACCCCCTTTACCAGAGATACTAGGGAGCCCGGACCACCTACCCCTACCATTGTGACATGCCAAAATAATCGTTTTCCACATCGTCCCTTCTTCCACGCGAAAACGCCAGGCCCATTTCGATAGTAAAGCATCATTAACGTCTTTCAACCGGCTAATACCCAAACCCCCTTTATTTTTATCCCTACACACCTTCTCCCAAGAAACCCAATGAATCTTATTTTTATCACTCGAAGACGACCAAAGAAAACGTTTCATGAGACTCTCTAACTTATCGATCACACCTGCCGGGGCCTTATAGAGTGAGAAAAAATAAATAGGGAGGCTTTGTAAAACCGAATTAAGCAAGGTTAGTCTCCCTCCAATAGAAAGAAGATGAGCCTTCCAAGACGAGAGTCTAGCTTCAAAAACATCGACAATTTTCCTCCAAGCATTGATCCTATTCATATTGCCCCTACGGACACACCCAAATAATCAAATGGAAAGGAGCCCACACGGCATCCCACCACTGCCGCCAAAGTGACCACATCTTCATTCGCTACACATGAGCCATAAAGGAAAGACTTGTGTATATTAAACTTTAAACCCGAGCAAATGTAAAAAATCCGGAGAATACGTGCCGCCACCAAAATATTATTGGCCGACCACTTTCCCATAATAAGAGCATCATCCGCGAAAAATAAGTGGGAAATAGCCGGACCATTCTTCGCTAAGGGCACCCCTTCAAAAACACCTATTTTGCACGCTTTGTTGAACAAACAGGTTAAAGCTTCCATAACTATCAAAAACAAAAACGGAGAAATAGGATCACCTTGGCGTAACCCTTTATGACATTGAAACTCGAAAGTTGGCGACCCGTTAACCAAAACCGCCGATCTAGCCGAAGCTAGAATGCCCTTAATCCACAAACGCCACTTCTCCGGAAAACCCATTTGATCAAGAATAGACAATAGGAAGGACCAATTGACATTGTCATACGCCTTCTCGAAATCTATCTTCATAAAGAAAACACTTTTTGCCCTCCTTTTGCACCATGAAAGAACTTCATTAGCGACCAAAGGACCATCAAGGATATTTCTATCACTGAGAAAACCCGTTTGGTTATCAGAAATGATGAACCCGATTACCTTCTTTAATCTCAAGGACAAGACCTTAGATAAAGCTTTACTAATAATACCCACCAACGTTATTGGCCTATAATCTTTTAGGCCAAGAGGATTCTTTATCTTAGGAATTAACGTAATAAAAGAAGAAGCACAACCACGACTGATCGTACCAGACTCAAAAAATTCTGAAAAGATCTTCAAAAAATCGTCTTCAAGGAGAGGCCAAAAATGACGAACAAAACTAAAATTAAATCCATCCGGACCCGGGGCTTTGTCCTTACCGCATTCGAAAACCGCAATTTTAATTTCTTCTTTGGTAAAAGGCGCAATGAGACCATCCACCAAATTAACCGGGATTGTCTTCAAATCATCACATCTAAGAGCAGGTCTGGAGGGCATCTTTTCTTTGAAATGGCAACTGAAAAATCTCAACACCTCCCTTTTGACTAAACTAGGCTTCGTCACCCATACCCCATCCACCATAAGACCTTGAATCGAGTTAGAGGCCTTTCTACTATTAATAATATTATGGAAGTATGCCGTATTATCATCCCCATATCTAGCCCAATTCACCCGAGACTTTTGTAAAATGTCCTTGGCATGATAAATTTCGAGTTCCTCTATACCCTTCTTACATTCCTGCCAAACCCATTCTTCCTCTTCTACCAAATCCCTATGTTCCATGTAAGCCTCAATCCGCTCAAGATCGTTCTTCAAAATTTTGAGCTCTGCACCCTCTTTACACTCCACCTGATTCTTCCACTCAATCAAAATCGATTTTAAGTACCTGAGTTTAGAGGACAAAACAATATCCGCAACACCAGACATGTGAAACTCCTTAAAAGATTTTGAAACAACCGCATCACAACCATCTCTATCTAACCACGAATTAAACCATCTGAACGGACGAGACCCGAAATTATCATACACCACCGTTAACAGCAAAGGACTGTGGTCAGATAAGTATCTAGGCAAAGCACGTAAGCAAGCTTCGGGCCACCGATTAAAAAAATCCGAATTAACCAAGACTCTATCTATCTTGCTTAATTTAATAGCGGCTCTTTTCTTGGACAGACATGTGAACATACCACCTTTCATACCATACTCAAAGAGACCTGTTTCATCAATGAAGGAATTAAAGACATCAGCATCGGCTTGATCAAAGAAGCAATTTTTTCTATCCTCGGCAAAGCGAACCGAATTAAAATCCCCCAGAATACACCAACACCCGGGACTACTGCTGACTAAACTCGCAATATGATCCCAAAGAGGCCGTTTTTCAACCAACTTGTGAGGAGCATATATATTAAGTATGTTCAGCAGAGTCCCATCTTCCTTCAAGAAACCTTTCAGTAAAATGAAATTCCGATGCTTTGTAACAGAAATTTTTGTGAACTTATTCGGATCCCACATAGACACCAAACCACCCGAACGCCCCGTCGCTTCAACAATATCCACCTCCACAACCGAATTGCCCCAGAACTTAGAACAACTAAAACCCGACATATCCTTAAACTGTGTTTCCTGTAATGCAACAAAAGACACTCCGTTCTGTTGTTTCAAACGTTTAACCCATGTATCTTTACCGGACACTCCCAAACCCCTAATATTCAAAGACAGAAAATTCATACCGGAACCTTTTGTAATCCTTCGTCTATAACGATACCACTAACCATGTGAGATTTATCTTGCAAGTCCGCTCCCAATGATACCCCAAGTTTGATAGTCTCTTCCACCTCAGAAGTAGTTACCAAAGGCCGCTTTAAGATTGCTTCGTCTAAATCATGAGTCTGGTGTTGCAAATCTTCCGTTGCTTGTGATGAAACGCTTGCTTCATTAAAACCTTCTGCGTTCTCCATAGTATCCAACAATTGTTCAAACGACTGAACAGGAGGTGACGAGTGTCTTTCAATGTTCACGCCAATTCCTATCAACTCCTGGAAAGAACAATCTTGATTCTGGGCTATAAACACGTCTGAAGTTCTTTTATGGGCTAAGACTTCTACCGGATCCATAGGCCCAATAAGTGGGTTCAGGTCAAACGGATCACTACTGGTAGGCTTGTTACGGTTTTTCTTCTTGATTGGGCCTGTGCTCTTAGTGGACCCGCTACCTGATCTTTTAAAGCGTAATTTCTTTCTCTTCTTGGATAATACACAGCAATACCCCTTTGACTTTATACTATTGGCACATGCAGTCCCTAAAGAATCACCCTTATGAAAATTGGGAGTTTCCATAACATCGTCTCCCACATTAAAACCTTCCTGATTTCCCTCTCTTGTATTTTGACTATCACTAGCGTAATTAACTGCAGAAATAGGAGTTACCAAAGAATCCTCTTCCCCATTAAAACCTTCCTGATTTGTCGCCCCGGTGGTTTGACTAGCAATCTCCGGTGAAGGAACCGGCAACTCATCGACATTTCCTGAGTCTGAATCTGTCTTATTGTCCACCTCCATAGAACCATCTTCTGATTTGCTACTATCTTGCCTGTTGTCAACTTCCACAAAGTCTGGAACCCAGTCACCTTGCTCCTCCATAACCCAAACTCTATACTTCCTGTTCATCCAATTTAAAATAATCTCGTCTGCGACCCTCTTGCCATCCCCAACAAGGACGCCAATGTACTCAAAAGACAAGTCACGATCCTTTGTCGACATATTTGCTTTATGAACGATCGAACCATACAAGCCGCCTATCGAGTCAAAAACTTCATTGGTGCAAAGGTGTAAAGGAACGCCCTGTATCTTTAACCATGCAACTCTTTCAAAACCAAAAGATTGCCCCTCCCAAATAGAGATGGAGACAAACTGGTCTTTCCGATTAATAGCCGTCTCATACACCCTCAGGGCCCTCTCCTTATCTTCAAAAGACAGCAACACGTCTAAACCACCTAAATACTGGACATACCCCTTTTCCGGACAAATGGAGTTTAAGGTGACATATATATTCTTCACAGCGTCTACATTCACCATCTTGGCAACCAGAGCTTTCCCCATGTAAAGAAGAAAAAGCCTTAACACTATCATCAACTGTAATCGACTTACCCACAAGGAGATCTTTGAAGGAAATCGATCCAGACACAAACGACCCCATATTGTTTCCCTGCAATCCCTCACTCTCTTTGTTAGAAGTATATCTATTATCATTATTTGTATTATTTGTGTGTCTCTCATTCTTTTTTGTGTATATATTATTATCATTATGTTGATGAAACCTCTCTCTATGATCCCTGATCTCTCCCTCTTCTAAAACAAAACGAGCGATGTTAAACCATAGTTTATCCTCACCCATACGAATCCCACGAAGATTACTAAGTAATTCTGTTCTATCTTTAACATCTAGCATTGAAATAAAACCGAATCGATTACCACTTTTGTCACGTTTGCGAGCAATATACAGATCGAAAATCTGTCTGAACGGTCTCACTTGAGTAGCTAAATCATTGCCACTACATCCCTCCGGAAGGTTAGAGACAAAAAGTTTTGTAATACGAGCTTGAATATTCTCCGGTACGGGAACTTTCCGACGACGATGTTTCATAGAGAGAGAATTGGAAAAAGTATATACGTTAAACATTAAACGTTTGATGGTATAGATTTCAAGTCATTGTTAAATGTTTGATGATTGACAATAAATTATTAGTGACTAGCAATCACTATTAGTACTATTGAGTATTGATGATACATGTAAACGTAACGTCGTAGCAGGTTTTAATGGAGTCATATGCTAGCATAAGCCTGGTTGGCTTATTTCACAAACACATGTTTAGATTGACAAATGACACGGATGATTGATGTTTAGTACAACAGGGTTAGGATCAAATACACAAGACAATTTTTCTAGGAAGGGTGAGAAGGATTGTGATCCATTGATCATATATTTGAAGGGTTGAGATTAGTTTGTTTGAAAAAAATAAATAATAAATTAGAGGAGGGGCATAAAAGGAAAACCACATTTGTTGACTTTCTCTCTCCACATGCAATGCACATGTCAATTCCCCCCATCATTTTAAAACGTCTATAACTTTTTCGTACGATATTTTTTTTTCAAAAAAATTTCACCATATTAACGAGCGTTTTTTTATCTTTAATATGAGTACCACATTGCTACATTAAAATTGAAAAAAAAAAATTCGTGTTAAGTGGGTTTTCTTCTCCGTTGTGTCTTTTGCTTGTTCATTGTGTTATACTATGCACATGTGCTTTATAAATATGTTATTTATGTTTTTTTAGTCTACACATGATTTAACTTTGTCCATTGTGTTTTTAGTATGCTTTTCATTGTGTTTTACGCAAATGAGTTTTGTATTTAGGTGTACATTGTGTTTTATTATGTTGTTCATTGTGTTTAAGTCTATTATTCATTGTTTTTTAGTCTTCTGTTCATTGTGTCTTTAATATCTCGTCCATTGTGTTTTATTAGACTGTTCATTGTGTTTTATACCCTATTGTTCATTGCATATTTAATTGGTACTCATTGTATTTTACGTCATCTCCATTGTGTCTTACGCAACTGGGTTTTCAACTTTTTTTTTCAAAAGTATTCATTGTGTTTTAATCTTTTGTTCATTGTATCCTTATTATATCGTCCATTGTGTTTTACACAATTGGGTTTTTGACTTTTTTTTTTCAAAAGTATTCATTGTGTTTTAGTTTTCTGTTTATTGTGTCTTTAGTATGTCATCCATTGTGTCTTACGCAACTGGGTTTTCAACTTTTTTTTTTCAAAAGTATTCATTGTGTTTTAGTATTCTATCCATTGTGTCTTTAGTATATCATCCATTGTGTTTTATTAGATTGTTGATTATGTTTTATATCCTATATTTAATTGGTGCTCATTGTGTTTTACACTCCATTGTGTCTTACGCAAGTGGGTTTTTGACTTTTTTTTTCGAAAGTATAGAAATATGGTACTCATATTAAAGATAAAAAGACGCTCGATTTTATGGTATAATTTTTTTAAAAAAACGAGAACGTATAAAAAAGTTACGGACATTTAAAAATGAAGGTGGAAATGGCATGTGACTTGCATGTGCATATTTTTTTGACCAAATTACCCCTCCCACTTGTTTAATCCTTTGCCACATGTCATTTTCTAGTGGCTTCTCACACTTCTCATTTTTTGTAGTCTTTGTAGAATAACCCAACCCTAGTACAACATACTACAACTTTCTAAATGTTTTAATTAAAATGATATCTAGATGTTATTCTTTTATTTAAAATTTAAACTATAACTCACTTAGCATAGTTGACTTTTAGCATGTATGTTAAGTTAAACATGGATTGATGCTTGATAAGACGCTGTGTATTAAAAGCTAGCCCTAAAGACTGGAACCCTGTTGACCTTAGACGACATGTTATGTTTCTTGACAGTTTGTTTAAATTTGATGACTTGACGTATCTGATGTTTGACGATTACGCTGCTATTTGTATTGCATTTATTAGTTTTGTGATAGGGATGAACATATAGTCCCGAATACCGAACCGATCCCGTACCGAACCGAAGGTGTTCGGTATCGGTACCCACATTTAGAGGTTTTCGGTTTCGGTATTTTCGGTTTTGGTATTTTCGGTATCGGTATGGTATCGGTATTTTCGGTATCGGTATGGTATCGGTATTTTAAGGTAAAATACCGGTACCGTACCGTATGTTTTCGGTATCGGTATTGGGTTTGGGGGGTTTTCGGGATCGGTATCGGTTGGTACTGATACCATTCCGAGCTCATCCCTATTTGTGAATATGATTTGATACATGAAACCAAGTGAGGTTGGAGCCTTACAAAAGCGCATTGATGCGATATAATTCTACATTTTAATTCTTTTGAGTTGTTTCGACTTTCCACTATAAACAAAGGTGCGCCTTAGTTGGGAATATGCAACAGAAAAACTCTCTTTAAAGCAGAATACTAGCAATTTTTCTTAATTACCCTAAAAACATAGAAACTCGGTTTAATTACATATACCGTATTCGTGTGAAAATTAATATGAGAACAAATGAATGGTATAATATGTGATTACCAGCTACAATGTAAACAAGGTATTATTATAAACTCCTGAAAAAGGACTTCTTTGCTTTTCGATCGACCGGGAGAACAGGGCCCTCAAACAACAACGGCTAGAGCTAGGTGTCGTCATCTATTCTAGTATGAGGCTGTTAAGAGTGGAGTGGATTTATCTCAAGCTCCCTGGCATGTATAGACACTTAAGTCTCTTTGGCTATAAGTGATTCAGGTCGCAAGTTCTCGTGTTCTTTCTTTGCATGATACTTTAGTATTGTATTATTTGATCAGACATTTTTCGGCCACATATAAAATAGAACATACAAAATCATCATCAAAACTAAACATGTTACTCATCAACCACATACGAAACTTAACAGTTAGTTTCTGGCTTGCACGGAAATATTAAATGGAGCTCATATTGTTACTAACTCCAACATACATAAAAAAAACACTAGTTTTTCCTCATTTTCACCAAGTGATTTACACAAGCATCAATATAATGATCATTCTTGCTCTTATCTCCAAATACTCCTTTCATTTCTCTTGCTTTTGCCCTCAATGCCTCCCCTTCTTCACTCACCACAGCTAACTTAATGGACTCTGCAACAGACTCACTCGTAAAGGACCCATCTTTGTCGTCTCTAGGAATCTCAACTCCCAGTTTCTTTCCGCTCAATAATCTCACATTCAAACCTTGGTCGTTCATAACAGGAAAAAATATTAAAACCCGCCCAAACGTGAGCCCTTCAATAGCTGAGTTCCATCCACAATGAGTCAAGAATCCGCCTATTGATGAGTGGCTCAATATCCTAACTTGTGGGACCCACCCGATGTTAACAACCCCCTGACCCTTGACCCTCTCAAGAAAACCGTCAGGAAGCTGAGCCGACTCAAGGATTGACTTTCTTATTACCCAAAAGAAAGGCAAGCCCGAACGCTCTAACCCCAAAGCCAACTCATTGAGTTCGACTTGACTCAACACTGCCTCGCTTCCAAGTGCAACAAACACAACCGAGTTAGCCTTATGTCCATCTAGCCATTTCTTTATAAAATCCCAATTTTCATAATCATCAAACTCATAGTTTTCGAGTGAAGGCGGCAAAACACCAATTGGGATGACGGGTTTTTGATAAAGCTCACAAACAAGATCAAACCACTCTGGTTCAAACTCATAGCTCGTCCGGAATAAAACCAAATCACAGCCGTCGATCGATGCTAGAAACCTTACAGTATCCGACGTGCCTGATTCATTCCCGACCGCAACTTCAGCGTACTTCGTTATCTCGTGGAGGCGATACACGACATCCGATTCAAACGGGACCCATTCAGGCACCCGACAGAAGTCCTCAACAGTTGATCTCGTACCTTGGCCATTTACCAATAGAGACGGAGGTCCAAGAAAAACTTGAGTGGCAGCAGTGAAAAGGCTAAAGTAAGCAGTAGAGACACCAAACCTTGATGCAAGTGAGGGGAGCCAATGAGAAGCATAGTCAAAGATGACCCAGTCAACTTTTAATGTTGAGGTTTGAAAAAAGGTGAACAGAAGTGGCTCCAGAAGATCAAATGCTATTTTAAGAGACTGGGCTTTTTGGTAAGGTATGTCCATGGAAGACTCTGCAAGATCTGGCAAACTTTCCACTTTGGGAAAGGGGAGTGAGACTAGTTTAATATTATGGGACAGATTAGAGGGTATTTTGGGAATTCTGTCAAGATTTCTTGGAGTGGAAATGAATGAAATATGATGGCCTTTTAAAGCTAAGATCTTGGAGAAGCGAAAGAAAGGTATGAGGTGGCCCATGGCTAGCCATGGGAACATTACTATGTGAAGATGACTTGTTTCTTCATCACCTTCTTTTGGTTTGATGCTTCTTGTTTGCTCCATGATAATGCTTAAAGAAGATAGAAATGAATTAGTCCATTGAGGATGGGTTTTAAAAGCAACATAGAGCAAGTGGATCAAGGAGCCATGTTTGACCAAAAGGAATTTTTTATATTTTGTTGATGAAACAAAAGCTTATTAATCATCAACAGAAATAATATTTTACCTCATGACAGGAGAAAAACCTGTCTTGCTTAGTTACCTATTTACTTAGTTTACTAGTATTTTACGTGTGTCGCGCATAGCGGCGGCAACCTGGTTTTTGCAAGACTTTGTGATATATGTGTGGCATGCGAACATACCATCATTGTACTAACAATAACACTACAGCAAGTGGAATTTTAACATACCCAAAGCGCATTACAATGCATCATAAATGGTGTTCACACCATTCAAGCCTTCGCAATCCATCATAGCCAAGGGCGAAGCATCTTGGGAGCCGGAGGGTGCCCCGGCCTCCACCGATTTTTTACGCAGTAATAGAATGTTGAAATTTTCCTAGGTTAACCATGTCCGTGTTAAGTCCGGCCCACACCGATTTAATCTTCCAACCACTACTGATCGAAAGAAATTTAGACCGACCCCCACCAATTCAAGAACCAAGCTTCGCCACTGATCACAGCCCAGATATCATTTAGCTATTTCAAGATACAAACATATTTATTAATAAAGAAACTATGCAAAGAACAAACATGTATATTACTAAAATATTGTTTATGCCCAAAAAACCCAATCCACTTAAGAAACTTAACTGCCCAAAGCCTAAAAGAAGAAGAAACCGCACAAAATCAGCCAAAGCGCTCAGAAAAGTCCTAACCGCCCTTCAGTAACTCCTCCTCACAGTCGACTTTAGTAATTGTATTCTTACATAATTTCATATTTTGCGTAGTTTTTTTTCCTATAAAGTAACTATGGTTTAGTTTGGAACAGATTTAACACATAAGCAAAAGCTTTGGTTATTAAAAATGTAAAATTGATCGGTTCAGTGAATTTACGGTTTCGCTTGTTGCTTAATTCTGCAAAATGGTTTGGTTAACTAACCACTAGGCTTTCATTTTTGGGCTTGCCTCAAGTGGGTCAAGTTTAACACAGAATTTAGTGTTGAAAAAAGTAGACCATTTCAAGAAATCTAATATATATATAGGCCTGTATCTTCAATATTTTTATATTTTAAAAAGTTTATCAAGTGTTTGCATTTATTACTAATTATAAATAAGTATACCAATTAATATAATATGTGTTTTACTTGTATTAACAGTTATAAATAATTTAAAACTTCAGTTTTGTAAAAGCATGTAACTAAAACCAAACTGATATAGTAGGCTATCGAAAATATTAAAACGAATCATCGGTTCAGTATTTTCTTCACCTTGGTCTTGTTGTTATGTTTTAGTTAATCAGCATTCTTATTCTTAATATAATAAAAGCATTGTGTAAGCAAATAAGGCATAGAGATTTATTTATCTGATATTTGAATGGTTGGTTTACTATCAAATAATGTCATAAACTGTGCGGCACATGGTTTAGTTTAGTCTAGTTAAACAGCATAACATTAACTCAAGCTATAAAAGTCCCTTTTAACTCAATTGATTTTTTATATTATTACAAATAATACTGAATTTTTTATGTAAATAAATGATTCCAAACAATTTGTCTAGACTGAAAAAATAATTATAAATGTGACAGTAATATGCAAATTAATCTATGCAATATCACAAACTAAGATCCAATCAGAAGAATGAATGAACATAAATCTGTTCACGAAGAAGGATAGTGATACTACAAAGGATGAAACATGCAGTAGATGCGGCAATTTGACCCATTGACTTATGAACTCGTTGACTCGGGCCAAACGGGTAATATTGAAAAAAATAGCTAACGAGGAAATGGGTAACGGGTCAAATGTCACCCAAAGTACACTTTTTATTCATAAACCTCCTAAACTGGTAGCTGATTTATACATACAAGTTTAATCAATTCTTATATGGTACACCTTTTGTAATCGCATTTGACCCACATTATTTCAAGCAAAGCGATTTGGGGATACCCAGACATTTTGACCCGTACCAAAAAGTTACCCATTTTGACCTGATACGCAACCCACCCTCCCGTCTTGCCACTAACATATGACAAGTGCACCTGTGTAATTTATGATGATCAAACAAACTATAAAACGGGTACGTGTAACCTACTCACCTCATTTTGCAAGGTCACCCTTCAACATTAATCAAAGCACCATGTCCTTCGATACTCAAAACTGACTGGAAGAGTCTTCGCCATCTTTTGCAGAAAATCAAATGCCCATTTTCAATCATGTCATTCAAGTACTGAAACGCTTCATTTGCCCGACCACAATCACATAACAATCTTATAAGTCGCTCATATAATGTTCCATTGACCGCCATCTTCCTCTTCAACATTTCTTCAAACAACATTACCGCTTTTGAAACATCATTACTGCTACAATATCCATTAAACATGATAGTATATGTCATTACATCAAGTTTCCCATAGATACCTTCATCCAACCGCCATCTCTCAAAGAAACGTTCTGCTTTCGCCACACCACCGCGCTTCCAATAACTATCTAATATGATATTACTAACATTTGAACCGTTTACAAAACCATTAGCCGTCGAAATCTCTTCAAATAACCTCAAAGCATCATCACTTTTGCCCTTTTCACATAGTCCCATGATCACATATCTACCAATCTCATCAACACTAACCAACCCTTTTTTCCTTTGAACTTTAAAAAACTTCATAGCATCATCATCCCTACCACCTCGAAAAAGCGCTTTAATAAACGACCCATAAACACAAACTTCCGGCAAAACTCTACCACTCATCATCCTCTTCAACAAAGCTTCCGCCTCATCAAGCTTACCGGCATTACACAAAGCACGAAAATAACATTCATACGCCATCACTTCCGGAACAACCCCCTCACAATCCAACTGAAAAATCACCCTTCTACCCTCCTTCAACACCATCTTTCTCCCTCCAAATCTTTTCAACGAAACGCGTTTGACCAACTTTTTAAACAACTTATTCGCTTCACGATACTTCCCCGATTTACAAAGACCATGAAGAAAACAATCATACACACAAACATCAACAACAAACCCATTCCTAACAAGCTTCCTCAACACCAAATCAGCCTCATCTACCCTCCCATTTCTACAAAAACATTTAAACAACAAATAATATGTCCAATCATCAACAACCATACCCTTAACACACATCTCATCCACAACATTTTTAGCTAAAAACCCTTCATTAATATTACACAAAGCTGCAGATAAAGCAACATAACATTGTCTCTCCAAAAAACTCCCACAACCCATTAACATTCTGTCATAAAGTTCTTTAATTTCATCAATGGCACCAAATTTACAAACAAGAATCACATAATCTTTAAAAGTGAATCTTTTTACTGACCCAGAAATAGAAATGTTTGCCCATAGAGTTTCAACGTCATGAATGGTATTATCTTTAAGTAGGATATTAAATATTAGACTGTATAAAAGGGGTTGTTTTACTGTTGCTGATGAGTGTAAGTGTGAAAAGACGGTTTTGGCCCTGGTAAGTTTGTTGAGTTGAGAGAGGTAATCGGTTAAGATGAGGGATGAAGCGGGGGTTAGTAAATGGGGTTGGGCTAATAAGGAGTCTAAGGTGGTTAGAGAAGGATGATGGTTTGGGTTTGTAGAGAGGGGTTTGATTTGGTTGAGTATGGATTGTAAGAAGATGAAAGGAGAATGAGATGGTGATGGCACTGTGGAGAAGGAGAAGGAGAAGAAGAGAATGGAGAGAGGTCGCCGGAGATGGGACGGAGAGGGTGGGTACAGCTTCATCGGGAGAGGAAAGTAATGTATCTATACGTGTAATGTATCTATACGTGGGTACTTGAGAGAAAGATAACGTTATTTTGCTAATTTTGTGAAAATAATTTTTGAAGACCGATGGTTAATTATGCATAATTATGTGATAACGTTGATAGCTAAAAGACACCGGGTGTATGTATCAATCAGGATTGTTCAAATTGTTAAGTGTTATATGCCTTATGTTTAAGGGTTGATGGAAAACCACTATCGAGCTAGTGGTCTCACTGGAAGTAACATCTTTATTCCCGAACGGTAGAGGTAATGTTGTATATATATCTTACCCTCCTCATACCCTACCATATTTTAGCTTTGCTATTGATGGGATTAAATGAGTATTATTATGATGACAAAATATAAAAAAACAATAGCTGTTTATAACTAAGATTAAAGGGAAAAAAAATTAAAAATTGGTGTATATTAAGTTGAGAATCATATGAGAATGCTCTTATGAATCTAGTTTTCTCTAATATGAGGTTTTGCAAGCGTTATAATCACATTGTTACTGAATTAATATTTTGTGAGATTTCATCCTTTAGCTTGTACTTTCATCGATTAAACTTTTTGGGTTTGCCAAGACTAAGAGCATTCACACTAAATACTCCATCTTCTTCTCTATAATTACACTAAAAATCACTATCATTCTTGTAATGAGGAAACTCTCTATGATTTTAGAGAGGTATGAATTATTATTTATAAAAACATACATACAAAGATATGGAAAGAAATAAAACACATTTAATACAATGATTTACACAATAATGACATAATGATAATAATAATGAGAGAGCACTAATCATGGAGATGATTATGCTCTTGATTAGCTGTTATCCCCTGCAAGCGAAACGGTGGTGACTGAACCCGAAGCATGTCACGAAAGAACTCGAACTGAGGGCGCGGTAAGCTTTTAGTGAAAATGTCAGCGAGTTGAAGCTTGGTAGGAACAAACTTTGTGTGCAGCTTTCCAGACATAACCAATTCCCTTATAAAATGATAATCTAAATCGATATGCTTGGCACGTTTGTGAGAAACCGGATTTTGAGTCATGAACAAGGCACTTTTGTTGTCACACAGCAGCGTCGGACGAGAAGGCGGAAGAGCATGAAGTTCTTGTAGCAGATGAGTAATCCAGACAATCTCAGCAGCAGCATTTGCCATTGCACGATATTCAGATTCACAACTTGATCGAGAGACTGTTGGCTGCTTCTTAGCACTCCAGGAAACTAAATTACCCCCTAAAAATATAGAGTACCCATAAGTTGATCTTCTTGTTTCGATACACCGAGCCCAGTCGGCATCCAAATACCCTAGAATGGAAGAGGTGGTGGGACTAGTGAAAACAAGACCATGTGAAATGGTGCCCTTGACATATCGGAGAATGCGTTTAACCAACTGAAAGTGCTTATCAGTGGGAGCGTGAAGATGTTGACACGCTTGATTAACCGCATAGGATAGATCCGGGCGAGTGATAGTGAGGTACTGAAGGGCCCCAACAAGAGAGCGATAAGTAGTAGGATCGGAGAAGGGAGTGCCATCCGAAGTGAAGGTGTCGGTTGTGGACAAAGGTGTAGGAACCGATTTCGCTTCAGTTAGGCCGGCACGAGTGAGAATATCATTTGCATACTTAGTTTGGGTGAGAAACAGACCCTCTTTGTTGTGGATGACCTCGAGACCAAGGAAATAATTCAAGGAACCAAGATCCTTAATGGCAAACTCGTTATGGAGACGAGTAGTGAAGTTACGAAGTAACGTAGGATTATTTTCAGTAAGAATAAGATCATCCACATAAACAAGAAGGTACATGAGGTACTTGTCTTTCTGAAAGACAAACAAGGATGGGTCTACACGACTGCAGGTAAAACCATAGGACAAAAGGAACACACTTAGACGTTGAAACCAAGCACGCGGAGCTTGCTTGAGTCCATAAAGGGCTTTTGTTAACTTGCAGACATGATTTGGAAGGTTTGGATCCACAAAGCCAGGTGGTTGCTCCATGAATACGGTTTCGGATAGATGACCATTAAGAAAAGTATTGTTTACGTCTAGCTGATGGAGAGGCCATTGATTAATGACGGCTAGAGATAAAACGACTCGAATGGTGGAGGCTTTGACGACCGGACTAAATGTGTGATGAAAGTCAAGACCGGGCACTTGAGTAAAGCCTTGAGCTACCAAACGGGCTTTGTGCCGATCTATAGAACCGTCCAAATGGTATTTTGTACGAAAAACCCATTTGGAACCGACGACATTAGTGGAGGATGGACGAGGCACAAGGCTCCAAGTATTGTTTCGGTGTAAGGCATCAAGCTCGTCACGCATAGCTTGCATCCAATGAGGATGTTTAGAGGCGCTCTTGAAACCTTTTGGGTCAACACTAGTTAAGAGAGAAGCATGAAGACACGAGTGTTTGATGGTGGAAAGGTAGGAAGTGTGTTTTGGGTTCGGTTTGAAGGTGCCCACTTTGGAGCGAGTCACCATAGGATGAGAGGGAGCGGTAGAGGATGTCGATAGGTGAATGGACGCGGAGGAGATGGGCGGAGATGGGGCAGGTTCAGGAGTGGTAGCGGCATTAGGCTGAGGTGGTATGATGGGAGGTGTGAAAGTGGGCTGATGACCAGACGGATGTGGCTGGTGAGCAGGCCCAGACGGAGCGGGCTCAGTAGCAGGCCGCTGAGAAGGAGTAGGCGGCTGGTGAGCAGGCCCAGATGGAGTGGGCTGAGTAGCAGGCCCAGCCGAAGAGGGGGAAGGTAAGTCAGGCCCAGTAGCATGTGTGGTTGATGGACTAGTGGGATTGCATAATGAGCAGGATCGGTGTGGAGTGGAGTGGGTACGGGTGATGAAGGGTCAGAATTTGTGGGTTGAGTGGGAGGTGATTCGTGAACAACACCCTCCTGAAAGGTAGAGAGGAAGAGCTTGGAGATATCAGTATGAGAAGTGGTGGAGTTGAACGGAAAATAAGATTCGTCAAAACGAGCATGCCTCGTGATGTACATGCGAGACGAGGTGGGATCGAAGCATTTAAAACCTTTGTATTGAGGCGCATAGCCAAGAAATATACAAGGAATGCTTCGAGGCGCGAGTTTATGAGTAGCATAATCACGCAAGTATGGGTATACACAACAACCAAAGACCCGAAAGTTGTCGTATGTGGGTTGTGTAAGAAAAAGTGTTTCAAATGGCGATTTGTTGTTCAAGACTTTATTGGGTAGACGGTTGATGATATAAACGGCGGTGTTAAAGGCGTCAACCCAATGCTCAATAGGAATTTGAGCATGAAAAACCATGGCTAGACCTGTTTCAACGATGTGGCGATGTTTCCTTTCGGCACGTCCATTTTGTGGAGACGTGTATGGACAAGAAAATCTATGAAAAGTGCCATTATCATTGAAGATTTTGCGCACATGTTGATTGACAAATTCGGTTCCATCGTCACTTTGAAACGTTTTGACTTTCCTCGAAAATCGAGTTTGAACAAGATTTATGTAATTTTGCAAGATTGTATAAAACTCATTTTTTGTTTTTAGAGGATAAAGCCATGAAAAACGAGAGTGGTCATCAACAAACACAACATAATATCTATAGCCCTCTCGACTTATTATCAGTGAGGGTCCCCATAAATCACAATGCACAAGATCAAGGGGATGAGAGGCACGTTTTTCATTCAAAGAAAACGGTAGTTTGTGTGCCTTAGCAAGTTGACAAGGCGAACAAAGATTCGGTTTAGGAAAAATAGATGTAAAAGACAAACAACCATGTTTTTGCAAAATAGAAATTACCACAAAGGCAACATGCCCTAAACGATTATGCCATAGTTCGAATGAAGCTTTATTAGAAGAAAGCGAAGCAACAAAAGCAAATGAGTTATCCCGAATCACGTATAGGCCATTCTCGCAAGTAACGTCCTTCAGCGAGCGGTTTGCTTGTTTTCCGATCCTGAATAAGAAAAAACGAATCCGAGAAAAGAACGTCAACGGGATAATCTTTTGTTAATTTGCTTATGGAAAGAAGATTACGGGTGATATTGGGAACAACTATGACATCGTTTAAGGAAATATGATTGTTTATCTTTGCATGACCCGTGTGGGTTATCGGCAAAGACATACCATTGCCGAAAAAAACCGATTTTGTGCCTTTGTATTTAGAGAAGGATTTAAGATTACCAGTGTCATCCGTCATGTGAAGGTCGGCTCCACTATCAGCGGTCCAGTCAGGAACATCATCTGTAACATGACATTTCGAATGAAAGGCACGAGCAAGTCCTTCATCCGAAGTGGCATTATTGACAAAGGTTGAAAGTTTAGGACATTTATTTGCGTAGTGACCGTTGGTTCTACACAATTGACAGTGTGGTGGACGACGGGAAGGTTTAGAGGAGCCGGAAGAGGGCTGGTTTCTGGTCGAACTAGAGCCGGTTCTGGAACGGTTTGATGAGGAGGAACGATGAGAGGAGTTAGCATGAAAGGCAACCGGGGCAGGAGAAGGTGGATGAAGAGAAGCTAGGAACTGTTCCTGGCTTTCAGCTTTAGTAAGTAAGTCGCGAAACGGTAACGAGTCACGAGTGGTACGCATGGCCGTGGACCAGCTTTCAAACGAAGAACCAAGACCACACAAGAACCAGTAAGTCTTGTCAATGTCCGGGACGGGATGACCGATGGCCGATAATTGATCACAAATACTTTTGAACTTGTGACCAAACTCAGCCACTGTGGAAGACCCTTTGGTTAACTGACGAAGATTATCACGAAGAAGATGGACACGTTCAAGGGACGTGCAGCTATAGGCCGCTTCCAAGGCGGTCCAGATTTGCCGATCCGTGGAGAGGCCCAGAATCTCGGCTATGGCTTCTTCGGTAAGGGAGGCATTCAAAATAAGAATTGTCTGTTGATCAGAAGCAGACCAACTAAGATGAGAAGGGTTCGGCTGTTCCTTGTTGTCGACAAGGATGGTTGCAGCCGGTGGTAACAGGGATCCATCAACATGACCAAGAAGGCCTTGATTAGAGAGAAGGGGAAGTATTTGGTAGTGCCATTGAAGGTAATTAGTGCTGGATAGTTTGACAGTGATAAGGTGAAGAATAGCAGAGATAGGAAGTTTGGAATCGGAGGAAGGGGTGGAGGAAGAAGCAAGGGCGGCGGCGGACATGGCTTAGGGTATCGAAGAAGAAGATACAAGAAGATCAATGGTATTTGGCTGATACCATGTAATGAGGAAACTCTCTACGATTTTAGAGAGGTATGAATTATTATTTATAAAAATATACATACAAAGATATGGAAAGAAATAAAACACATTTAATACAATGATTTACACAATAATGACATAATGATGATAATAATGAGAGAGCACTAATCATGGAGATGATTATGCTCTTGATTAGCTGGTGGCACGATGATACTCCAGTGTTCCGTGAGTGATTCCAATTTGTTGGCCGTTCAAAAAAAAATAATATTTATTCTATATTTTATTCATTACATTTTCTCTCTCCTTTACTCACAACCACTTTTAAAAATATTAAAAAAATTATGGAGGGTGAACAGTGTCTCCTCCAAATTTACTGATGAACAGTGTCTCGTCTATATATTTTCTCTCTCATCTACTCACAACCACTTATACCCACTTTATATAATATAAAGGCCCCACTCACACTATTATAGAGAGTCTACTGTGAATTCTCTAATCTGGCTTTAAGTTCTCTTTTCGCTTTCTCAACTAAGGTATCTTCCACTTACTTGTAATGTCCCCGTCATCTACTTGCTTTCTTGTAAGAAGTTGAATTCTTTTGAAGAACTTTGTTTATGTATTATATTGTAACATCCCATTATGAGATTTCACAAGATCAGGAAAATGGAAGCCGTAGTTTGGGTCCATGATGTAAAAGACCCAAACTACAAGGATTATTTGTGTAATTTGTACCCTTTCCGTTATAAGCATAACTAGATATGGAGGTAAACTCATAATATAGTTAGTGGGACTAACAACGCTAACCAAGTTGTAAGAAAGTAAAAGTTTGAGCTAAACGTGGGAAGTACCATACTACGAGGATTAAACCTCTAATTATGCCTAACTTCGCTAAATTCTTGTAAGTTTATTTAAAAATGGGGTTGGCATGTCACATGATGTAATTATAAGGGTATATATGGGTGAAATTGGAGGTGTTTGTTGTAATTAACAAAAAACCCAAAGTAGAGGGACTAAAGTTGACAATTGGGGAAACTTCACAAAAAATCTGCATTTTTATGATGGGGGTCGACATTTTTGGATGGGTTTTCATCTTTGGGAAGCTTTTCATAAACCTAACACACATACAAGCACTAACCCAAGGTGAATTCATAATATCATGTGGTGCATGTATAGATTAAAGCCAAGGTTGGATGGATGACTAGGAGGGTTTCAAGCTAAGGTATGAATTATTTAACACTAAATGATGGATTCTTGGTTAAGAAGGTATTACATGATGAAATAAGTAGAGATCATACAAAATTGATATGTGAATCCATGTAGAAATTAGTTGTAACTTGTAAGAGATGATTGGAACTTGTATTACATTAATCTTGTATAAATTATGTAAATGGGAGAAATCTCATAAGGTTGGAAGTGGGTGTTGGTCTTGGTGTAATCCAAGATCATTCTTAGGTAAATTATTGGATATTTTGAAAAGAAAGTGATGATTTGCTATGTTTGATAACTATTGAATAAAGGGTATGTGATGTAGGTAAATAATATGGTGTTTGATGTTATGAACTATGAAAGTAGGCATGAAATACTTGTACATTGTGACTTAAATGTTGTATGCACACCAAGTATTTGATGAAATGTCTAGATGAGTATAATGTGTGAATTTGTATGCAAGACTCGACAAGTATGAAAGTAATGTGATAATTGGTGCAATTGATAGTAGTTTAACATGAGGATTGCGTCTTAGAGAGTAATCATGTGGGGATTTAGTTGATTGTAGGATTTGGTAAGAAGTATACATTAGTAGTGTGTACACTATGCTTAAATATTATGATGCACACCATGTGTTGGTTAATTTGTATGATGAATGATCTTGTATGTTAATGAGATAGGAATATGATGTTTATGGTGAATTTCATACGATCTAGCATAACAATATGGACATATGTTTGTTAGAAGAAAGTTTGTATTGTTGAAAGTTGACTTTCTGGAAAGTCAACTGATGTGGAAATAATGTGGTATGTTTTCTAGCATGATTATGAGATTGAGGATTCCGTGTGAGACACGTTAGCTTGGTTATGTGACATATACGATGTTAAGTTTAATTGCATGAATGATGAATCAAAAGAGGTGTGAAGCTATGTTTTATGCATGTTAGAAATTGACCTATGCAAGTCAATGTGATATATGAGTTGGATATGATTGATTTATGAATGAACATGTATGCTAACAATGATGTGAACATGATGATATGAAAGGATAGGAATGATGGACTCAAGCATGGGAAGCTAATGGGTCAAGATGAGGCAAGTAAACAAGCATGAACTTCGAGGACTTAAGGTAAGTGATTCCTATTCCGTTTAGAATAATGAATCTATACATTTATATGTGCGTGTAAGTAGAATGGGAAACATGAAATGATGGAACGTTAATAATGCCAAGGCATGTTATGGAGCTTATAATGGGTAAAACGCAGTTTCGGATGGACCGGCGTGGGATGGGTCAAGAAAGGATGGAAAGGAGAAACAAATGGTGGATTTCAGGGTTCCACCGTAAGTTACGGTGGCACCGTAACTTACAGTGGCCCCTGGCACCATTTCTCCACCGTAAAACAGTGGAGAACCACCGTGACCTTTTTGGGGTCCACCGTAACTTACGGTGGCCACCGTAAGTTACGGTGGAACCTGAGGTTATTTGTCAGTTTTTATCGTATGTTGATGTTTTGCTTATGTGCGCAACCCGTATTTGCGTTTAACGCATGGAATAACATCGTTGGACCTTGTGAGTGTTGGGTATGGGTGTAGCAAGTAATAGGAATGTCGGATTTGCCACTATGACTCAAGTACGGAATGTTGCATGTGTATGTAATTTAATTGATACGTTTGTATAATGGTAACAAATACGGTAAGTAGAATGTTATGCTTTTGTAGATTGAGAATGTGATGTATGTATGGGTACTCATTGTAACAGCCCGACCAGGAGGGGGCTGGACGTTACGTCAGTTTGGTAACAGACTTGCACAACGGAAGCAACGATGACTAATATTTAATGTTTTGATACAAATTCTAATCCAAAAATATAAATACACAACTTAAATAAATAAACTAGTAACTATGCAGGGACGAGACGCGGGGGTCGTCGAAGCAGCTGGCGGGTGATTATCCTCTAATCAATCCGATCTCTACACGTGCCAATCTCTAGAAGCTCTAATCCACATAAACAAGCAAATACCTTGTCTTTAAGATCCTCCAAATGCAGTACCTGAACACATGCTTAAAAGAGTTTGGGTCAGCAATTACGCTGGTGAGTCCGTATAAGTAATAAAGTGGATCCAAAACAAGTTTATCAGTTCAAAACAAGTTTACAGTTTAACAGTTTAATACACGTGATGCACAAGCGACACCTCAACCCTAAACGAAGAATCAATAACTGCCATATTGATCCAGTGGCAAAATATATGCCGCAATGGTCTTAAAACCTTAGTGGAGGGTTTCCCGGGCCCCTAAGTCCCGAGTCCACCATGCGTGGGGGATTCCCCAAGTAGTACTACCCATATATTAAGTGGCTTATCTCTAAGTTAATGAGTGTCAGTATTATCCGGCTGTCTGTATCTTGTCACATCAAACAGTTTACACACAAAATAGTTACGCACACAAGCATATGTTCACCCCAAAACGTTTAAAAACAGAAAAAGGGGAGTGGTATACGGAACTCACCTTTGGTTGCGTTTCTCATCACGTCTCACCACCACATATTATTCCAAATCAAGTTCCTATTCAATTATTCATAAATATTAGCGCGTGTAACCATTATTACGGTTACACGTGTGGGCACACTTTGGTTCTTCATTCAATCTTCTATTTGACGTGTTTATTGACATTCAATTATATATATCGTTCTCTAAGTTCTTTAATGGTCCATAGTACAAATGATCATATACACTACTTGGTTTCTTATGTCCAATAATGTCATGGTTATTACTAGTCGAGTCTATGGTTCAACATCTTAGTCGCCAATCTTATCATTCTCTAATATAACAAAATCGTCCTTAATTGTCAAGCCGTCAATATATATTTTACTTTGTCGATCCATATACTTTATATATAAATTCATTAATCGCCTTAGTTTATCGAGTCAAGTCCTATTGTTTGTCAAAGTCATATGTTCTAAATGATTGAGTTAGTTTAATATACTAGCCGAGTCCCACACGTGTTAACCAATACAATATATTACTACTAAGTTCGGGTTCTCACTATTATACCTCTCGGGTCTCTCTAGTTTACCGAGCCTCTGTCCGTTGACTCCTGTTGACCGAGCCAACTGGTCGGTTGACCAATTGTTGACTGGTGTTGACCAAGTCAGTTGACTTTTGTTGACTTCCGGTTATTCATCATCACAAAGTACTCAACATCATCCCCAACCTCTACCATCTACTCCCACCACTTTGATAATCCTACTTAACAACTACTCCTCATAATTATCCATTACCAAGATCTGGTTCTACACCACAATAATACTTTTAATCAAAACCCTCATTAATAGGAATGTTATATAGAAAGATTATCGAAGCTCACCTTCAACTCGAACCCCTATATTGAGCCATCGCCTCTGCTGTTGTACATCAACACACTACCCTTCACCACCTTCCTTCTCCTCAACAGAACCACCACAACGTACCTGACCAGGTCTGACCCCTAATCGAACCACCGCCGGTCACCATCTTCATCCTTCGGACCTAATCTCCTAACCTGAGACAGAACCCTAACCATCCTTAACCACCTCAACTGAAACCCCTTTACCTGAAAAGAACCCAGCCACAACGGTGGCGCTGCTGCCGCCGCCGTTGCCTCCTTCTTCCTCCTGTTTCGATCTCTGTTCTCTTCCTCTGTTTCTCTCTCTTCCTCTCAGTGTCTTTCTCCCTCTCTCTCTATAATAATAATGGTAAATCGGTGGAGGTGAGGGTGTTTGGTTGAGGGGTTAAACCTGTGTTTAGAGGACGACCCGATGACAAGGGTACCGCTGCCGCTGTCGTGTTTCCTCCCTGTTCCGATCCCTCTCTCCCTCTCTCTGTTACTCTCTCTCTATATATAATATCGTTAGGGGTGGGTGTTCTATTGATTGGAGGCTGCACCTGGATAAAAGGGGAGGGGCGCCGCCGTGCACCACCACCAGTGGTGGTGGTTAGCCTTCCACCGATCCCTCTCTCTTTCATCAGATGTAGTGTGTGTGTGTTTATGTTTGTATAAGGGGTTTGGTGATGTGTGGGTGTGTTGTGAGGTGTCACAACTTAAATGGGAGATGGGGGCATGTGTCTCTCTTTGAAAGTGGACACATGTCCCCAAGTGGTGACTAACCACTTTAGACTTGGGTTGGGTTCGTTAACGAGTGTCGGTCCGGTCTCGTAACATATTTTCGTATACATATACAATTATTCGGGTTCAAGTTCGTAACCAGTACTCGCTTATAATAATTATTGTTATAATAATATTCTCCTCGTCAAAATACTGAATAACTTATTGGTTCGGCTTCGTATTTGCTTATACATTCTAATAATATTATATATTTATTTGTTATAATATTTTTAAACACGAAAAATTTTGGGCCTAGTAACCGTACTGTTACACTCATACTCGGGTAAGAGTGAGAGTTTTATGTATGTAAAGGTCGGTCATCATGTGTGGAACGAGTATAGGATTGGAAACGTCATATTCGTCCTAGAGGGTTCATGAGGGAAGAGTAACATGACGGGTCAAGGTAGGTTGTGTGTGGGAATTGTACGCTTGTAGGTATTGTAAGGTTATTAACCTTTTATTATGAGAATGGTAATGAAGGTGCAGGTATGTAAGTATGAATGCATGGGACTTGGAGGTTCGGATCGGGGTATCACACCCGAACTTGCAAGAAGACGTTTGAACAGGATCACGAAGTATTGTTGGATGTATTTCCGCATCGTGAGTAATTTACATGAAGTCACCTATTGAACTAACGAAACGGTTATGTGGTGATTGCAGGTTATCTTGTCTACCTAATGAAGTAAGGAAAGGATGGAGATCGATCGAGGGAGCGGATTGTACGTGGTCACTGTCACATAGCCTAATAAATATGAGTCATGTATGAATGTAATATGAAACAATAAAACATGTAACACCAAAATATCTCTTAGATATGTTTTCCAAACCTTTGAGAATGTTCTATTAAGCAAGAAATTTTCTAGTCCGTATTTTCCGCTGCATATTTTCTGTAAAATGGAATTAGGGTGTTACATATAACATTGATTGCTTTTTTTTCTTGTAATCTATAGGTGTTAGATTTTATATAGCCATCATTGTTGAGATCAAGAAATAAGAGGTTGGGCCGGGAGAATACTAGATTAAATTACAGTTCAACAAAAATTTGAATTTCTTTTTTGAAAATACACATTACTACCGTTGTATTCTTTTATTGTATTTGCATGTTAACTCCTATTAGGCACTAATTAATAGATAAATGATGGATATGGGCGTCACTCGGTATACGCCATTGTACCTTCTGCTGATGCCTCGTGTCTCAATTGTGAAGACTTGATCAAATGCCCTAACAGTTGCAACTCGATTCTCCTAATGGTAACTACGGTTGTCGTTCTCTTGAAAACTTGAACAAAATGGTTAAACTCTCACTTGTCTAAATTCTCATTAAGAAGATGGAAGATCAAAGCATTCGTTTCACCAATACTTGTAGCCATGTTAAACCAATTTGCAATAGTAACAACTGTTTTGGTGGCTTGTTGGAGGGTGCAGTTAGGCGAGAAGAAAAAAGCTATAGAGGTTTGTTTTGGTGGTAGTGTGATGATAACTCGGGGTAGTTTGATGTCAAATGGTGATGCGGGTTTTTAAGGCGTTGAGTGTTTCAGATTTGGTGGAGATGGTAGTGTGAGTGCAACCATTAGTGATGGTGGTTTGATGGCAATTGATGGTGGTGGTGAGGATGTTAGATAGTAGATGTTTGATCATCAATTAGTTAACATTATTATTGAGGTACAATTCAAAGAGTGATACTTTCGACAACGAACAACTTATAATATTTAATTGTAAATTTTATTTCACAAAATGCGGATATTGTATAACGGGAAAAAAATTTAAAGAAATATTTAATAGATGATTATTTGAGAAATAATTATGGATAAATTGTTTAGAAAAACAATCAAAATAGATAATGACTTATTGATTTGATTATTAGTGAAATAATTAAATATGTCGGTGATTTATATTTGGTGATTGATTCCTTAGTGATTGAACTCAATCACTTAAACCATTTTAGTAATTGAGCCACCAACTATAAAAGGCTTAATCACTAAGAGTTTTGTAACCCCCTCTTATATTTTTCTGATATTTCTCTTTCTTTTATCATTTGTTCTTCTTAGAGTCATATTTTATAGACCCTCATTTGTAAACAAGTTTTTAAATCAATCAATGATTACCAAACTTTTTATTTACATGTTGATTGCCATTGTTTATGTGACCTGGATTCCGCACTCACCACATACTTGATACACACACGATATAATTGTAGATCTGATCTGCAATCTGGACCTACACCCAAACCCCCTAATTATTTTTACGAATGTATCTGGACTCTTGGTGGGATAGAACTGAAACATAGTTTGCATAAGCTTCCGCTATATTAATAGTTGTTATTAACAAATAAATAAAACATTTCTATTTAAACAATACAACGAGTCCTAACCCCTAGAACAAACCAAAGTAACAAACAAATAAGGCAAATTGACTACCAAAACCCAAAAATAATTGCTTTTTAGTTTGGTTCCATGAGAATCGAGCAAAAATGATGAGAAATAAAAGGTCGATTTCCAGGTTGAACTTCATTTGCATGGATTTGAACCTCATTTGGTTAAACATCGTTATGAAAACAAAAACAGGTGGTTGTGAAAGTTGATTTGGATTTTTAAACAGAAACATACGCTTGTCGAGGGCGACTTAGAGTGATTGAACATGACACTCCATTTGAAGTTCCAAGTTTTGTTGGGGATGAAGAAACAACTAAGAGAATGGATACCAGATGTGATGAAATGGTGAAGGTATTTTAAAAAAAAGGTAACCAATCAGATATAAAACCAAAACCTGGGTATTGAGGCCGCTATAAGACATAGTTCTCCAACCAGATATAAAACCAAAATTACCAATACCTAACCCGAACCATCCCTAATCAAACACTCACGTTAATGTTCCAAGTGTCCATAACAATCTCTAATTTATAAGACTAGAGGGTATGGAGGAGGCCCATCATCCATGATGGTCCTCCACCTCAGCTGCCACGTCAGCGTGGGGTAGGAGCATCCATGAGATGATGGTCCTAGGGGTGTGGAGAGAGGCCCATCATCATTTAATGTTTTTCCTTTTCTTTTGTTTTTTTATTAAATAATATTATTAATAATATAAAAAGTAAAGATGTATTTAAATAAAAAACAAACACCTAAATTAAAAAAAAAAGTACTCCTAAAATTTTTAAAACGTCCAACACTTAAATAAAAAAAAACGTACACTACAAATTAAAAAAAAAAAACAAACACTTAAATAAAAATAAAAAACATAGCGAACACTTAAAATAAAAAACTACGAATTATATTTTTTTTTTGCGATGCTCTCCTTCATGTTGAGCAACACGGGACAGTCTGCTTCGGGGTAGTCGTTGATGTTTGCTGTCATTATTCGCCATTCTTCTATTTGCCTATCTTCATTCTTTTGGCGAACGCTTTCCTCCACCCTCTTTTGCTTTAAGCGAAACTTTTCTTCGACTTCGCGTTCCTTCAATTTCTTCTTCTCTGCTTGAGTTTCGCTAAAGGTATTTTTGAAGGATGCCAATTCAGCAACCAAACCTTCAAGCATTGACCCGCTCCCACTCCCTGACGCGGCTTGTTTTTTTGCAGCCGCTTGCTTTTTAGCTTTGTCCCTCCCTGTGGGTCGTTCCTCTTCTTGAACTCGAACGGTATTATCCTCCAACTCTGGGTCTGGGTCGTCGTTTATATTTATTTGACAACGACCGGTCGACCCGCCTCCCATGGTATAATCGCCCGACTCCGAAGTTTTGGTTCGCTTGGCGCTTGCAACCTCGTTTGGAACCGGTGCCCATTTGGCACTTGTCTTCAAAACCGTCCATGCACGAACATGGGGAAAAACATGGCGATGCTTGTCTTCATATTTACGCATCGCCTCCTTGAAAATCATTTCCTCGTTAAACCCACTTGGAGGATTCATATACAACGGGTTATAAAACTTGATGAACTTCCCGATTGTAGTATTCATTTTCCTCCACTTAGAACTTATGGCCTCTTGTTTGCGATAAACTCCTTGCTCCATCAGGTCGTGAAATTTCTTTCCTACTTCAAGGTATAAACTGTCTCCCGTTTGATTAGTACCTACATTTTTAAATAAAACGTATATTAGAGAAAAAAAAATGTAACAAGTATTGTATAGTAATAAAAAAATTAAACGTAACAAATATTGTATAGTAATAAAAAAATTAAATGTAACAAGTATTGTATAGTGATAAAAAAATTAAATGTAACAAATATCGTAAATTTTTTTTACCAATTATGGGATCTTTCGAAGTAGCCAAATATGCCTTCGCTAAAGCTTCTTCTTCTATTTTCGTCCATGGGAGTTTTTTGGACGACCCTTCTTCTTTATCTTGACCTTGCTTTTTTTTCCCCTTCCCCTTCGAACGTTCGACTTGTGTTTCGGCTACAACCTCCTCCAGCTCATCTTCTTCTTCATCTTCGGGTTCAAAAATGGGTTGTCGTTGTGGTTGTTGTGACGTTTGTGTTTGGAGAGATGGGTGGAATGACGGAGTTTGCAAAAGTTGGGTAAAAGATTGAGGGTTATGGTGCATTTGCATATGACTACATTGGTTAAAAGTAGTGGGGCTTTGGTGCATTTGGGAATATTGGGAGAAAGGGTTGGGACTTTGTTGGAAACCCGAAAATGTAGCCCAAGTTGGATCAATTGGCATCGTGTAACCCGGTGTCGTGAACGGGTTTGGAGTCGGGTTGTTTTGATTACGTTGTGGTGTTTGATTCGGGTTGGGTTGTTTTGGTAGGGATCCATTGCAAAATATAAAAAATATGAATGAGAGAGAAGTAATGTTATAAAAGGAGTGGTTGATTGTGGGGAAATATGGAATATATGGTGGGTTTATATAGGATTTAAAATAGTTTTTTTTTTTAAACGGTAATATAGCCAACGGTCAAAAAGCAACGTTCACATCATGGGTATTTGGGCCGGCTTGAACGGCAACGAGATGCCTTTGGTGCCGCCCACACTATGCCGCCCCTGGGGGGTGGTGTAGGGAGGCCGGGCAAGTGGATGCCACCCCTATGCCGCTCCCATACCCATTAGTCTAAAGGGCTTTGTTGTAAGTAAATCTTTTGTGAAGGGTAAAAATGGTAATATAACACAATTGGCCCCCTTCCAAAAGGACCAAAACCTATACATAAATACAGAGAAGGCAAGGCAGGCAAGGCACCTGTGTTGTTAAAAGTAACCTACACAATGTACATGGAGTCGTCATCAGTGAATGAATTCGTGGACAATCCGGCCACCATCGAAGCTGAAGAACTTCCCGATAACAACGTTTCATACTCTATTGATGACGTGGAGGGCGGCAGTGATGACATCTGTGATTTTGACGCTATCTCTTACCCCGTTATCCCTCCCGGTGATCAGCTCACTCTCTCCTATTCTGGTCAAGTCTACGTCTTCGACAATGTCACCACCGACAAGGCAAGTAACTACTGTCGAATTTCAACTTACTTTTTATTATTATTATTATTATTATTATTTTTAAAGAGTGTTTTAATTTGGACAGGTGCAGAAGGTGTTTTTACTTCTTGGGGGATGTGAATTTCCGGTTGGACAGCAAGGTGTAGTAGACTTACCAAACCAAATTTACAGAGTAATTGTTTTACATTTTTACTTTTCTTATCAATTCTGTATCTGACTACTATTATTGTTATTATTATTAAGTTGTTTTGTGGTTTTTTTTTTCAGGATTTTGAGTATTCTGCACGCGCTACGGATCCTCGTAGAGCTGCGTCCCTTAACAGATTTCGGCAGAAGAGGAAGGAACGTTGCTTTGAGAAAAAGATCAGATACAATGTTCGTCAGGAAGTTGCTCTCAGGTTAATTATATTCTTTCAAACCCTAAATTGTTAATGTCATGGTTTAGCACTAGCATTTCGAAAACATTTAAATGATTGTGGTTAAAAAGAATGTGGTTATAACTTATATCGTACTTTGTCGTCTTAGGGGAAAGTTGCTTCTATACAGTTGACCAAACAAGCAACGGGCAATGTACAAGTAATGTAAGGGGTTACAGTCATGCAAAACGTTGTGTTGCGCACTTTTCTTGTTTTGTTAAAGATCCTCTGACATTCATTGTGAAGGATATTAGTCACATTTGCCTGTTTGGACTATAATAATCTGGTCACGATTTCTATTAACGTGTCACACTTTTATGATCAGTAATCTGCTTCTGCTACTAGTGTCTATGTTTGCTGACATCTGTTTTCTGAATCTTGTTATATTGAGGTAAACATGTCAATTAGTGAAGTCTTATCAGACATTTTTATCAACGATGTTAAATCTGGCGCTTTTTTATTCAATTTAGTTTATGATTTTAAGGCTGAAGTTCAATCTATATGTGCAATTTGTTTTATAAACAATTAAATGGCCTTTACAATAGGTATATATTGGTTGATAAAAACACGTGCCTTCCCGTTAGAAAAAAGAGGTGTGTTGCAGTTAATATATTACACTTGAGTTTGTTTTAGGTGTAGTAATCTGTATTGACAGACTGCTGCTATCTACAACTTTTATTGTAAAAGCAGATAGTTTTGTGCACAAATTTATAAGGGTTGTTACTTCAGGATGAATCGTAAGAAGGGACAGTTTGTAACATACCAAAACGACAAAGAATCTGGTTCTTGGAACGCTGGAGAATCCGAGGGTGCAGGGCAAGATGAGAATTCAGGCATAGCTACGTGAGTCGTGAACCTTGTGTGTGTATATATATACATAATACATATATTATTATTGATAGTAATTTATTTATGGCGCTGAATTAAGATGGTTTTTATTATCAGTTTAGTAACCCTTTGATGTGGCAAGACGGGCAAGTTGGGTAATGGGCCAAAATGCGTTCAAGTTGAAATTAGTGTTTTTGGTACGGCTCAAAATGGGCACACACATTTACAATAATAATCTGAAATTTAAATTCAATGATTTAGGAGGTTGCATACTTTTGAACACATTCACCATGTTTCTAATTCTCTCTAAGCTAATCTACTATTTGATTTGATCCAATTGACACATGTGATATGAGACGGAACCCTGATCAACCCAATGCATAAGTAAATGGGTCAAATTGCCACCTCTACTCTTTATAGGCATGCATGTTGATTAGACATACCTAATCATTTATACAAAGTCAAATTGTTTTTTGTAAGACTTTATATCACAATACATACGTAAGTGGGTCAATTGCCACCTTCAACCATCTTTGTAATGTTAAATTAACACACACCCACACATATACTTTTTATAATAAGTAATGATTTTGATTGGTTTCTCACCTTCAAAATCATTATTTATTATGAAAAGTATATAAACTGTAGGACAGGGCTTTCGTTGGTCGTTCAAAAAAAAAATATAAACTGTAGGACATTAAATTATTTCGCTCTCCAATTAACTCATCTATCTTCTCTAAATTATTTTTTAAGAATTCTTTTACTCATGTGTAAATGGTATAAACTTATAAATGTGTAATTTTTTTTTAATATACCAGTACATGTAAATTCAAACATGTAACTTTTTTTAATGTTGTATTTTAATGATAAAGATAGTAAAAAAATGGTTTTGAGTGGTTTTTGCGTGAGTTCTTGCAGTTCTCACATTATTTTTGAGTTCTCATTTGATCCTTCCCCATATGTATATATTCTTTCTATCGTCTATTAAAATGTTGATTGTAAACAAAAACACATATAACTTTACTAATTCATCTGCCATATAATAACTGCCAATTGGTTTTCAGTTGTGTTCATTGTGGTACTCTTTCAAAGGACACCCCGATGATGCGGCGTGGTCCAGCTGGTCCTAGGACTCTTTGCAACGCCTGTGGACTTTTCTGGGCAAACAGGGTTTGCATCTTTTTTCCTTTATAAATTATATTTTTGCTATTTTTAAAATATTCCGTCTTATCATTAATCGGTAGATCCTCTCTAGTCTATTTGTATAGTTCAGAAAAATACATTTCATTCCCTACAAAAAGCACTTAAGCTCATGAATATGTGATTCACATAATTGTGAATTTAGTTTGGTGTTATCTGATACAGCGAACGAGATAGCAACATAATTGTGTTTAGGCTTTAATTGGTATTGAATGAAAACAAAGTTTAAGAAAATAGAAATTAGAGGGCATACTTGTCTTCTTCCACATGGTCCTAGAGAAACTTAATGGCTGCAAATAGGATGTAGACTTGCCAATTTACATTTGCTTTTGAACATAGAATGTTACTGTATTATACTATCATGCTACCATCATAATGTATGTCACCTTTAGTTTTTCTCTAGATTTTTTTTGCAGCAATTTGCAATCATAGAGAAACATAATCGCTGCAATAATCAGTTTCTTCTCTAAAATTTTAACAAGTTGGTTTATGCAATTTCGGTTTCATTTCATCTTCTGTTGAAATTTGTTTTGAGTTTAAGTTAGGGTTCACTTGTAAAATGAAATTACCAATGCGGATGATATGAAGAATAAAAGCTTAGAACACAATTTTAGCTCAAAGTTACATAAGAGGCACATATTGATATCAACCACAAACATTTCTTTTGATATTATTAAGAACAAAACCACTAATTAAAATGACCCTAAACCCTCTATTTATACTAAGAAAACTAAACTAATCTTACTATGACTCAAACCCTTTGAATAAGTAATCAAAACAACTAATCATCATCATCATACTCGGTAAATCCCACCAATAGGCAATAGCAAAGCTAAGGTAGGGTCTGGGTAGCGTAAGATGTAGATAGCCTTACCTCTACTCCGTAGGAATAGAGAGGTTGCTTCCGGTGAGACCCCCGGCTCGAATTAATCAAAACAACTAATAAACCTATTCCGATTCAAACTCCTATTAAATAAACTAAACTTATCCATCAACCCGGTTAAACATGTTTAGCCAATTCACAACTTCAACCCTTTTTAGAGCTTATGAAAATTGACCCTTCAGTTATAACATTTAAAAAAAAAACTAAATAAAAGCATACACAAAGCTCTTAAGTGGTCTAAAGGTCTAAAAACTAATCTGATATCGGTTATTGGTCATCAGGCTACATATCGGTTATCAGAGTACATATCGGTTATTGGCGGCGGTGGCCGATATCTTACCATGATAACCGATATCTTAAATATTGATCCTTGGCCGATGTTCGATGTCCAATACATATCGGTTATCGGTGGTGGCGGCAGTGGCGGCCGATATCTTACCATGATAACCGATATCTCAAATATCGATCCTTGATCGATGTCCGATGTTTTACCGCATTAACTATGGTGTGTGAGTTCAAAATTGAAATAAGAACCGCTAAATAACTAGGAACTAAAGAACCATTTTTTAGCCTTTGATCATGGAACAAATGGATGTAATTCCGAGAGGGGAAGTGACAAAACAAAAAAATAAGATCTCAACCATCCATTGAAATATGATCCAAGTGCTAAAAAGTGGTTCCTTTGTTTGCAGGTTATTTAATGTTTTCTCATTTAGACTCACCCCTCTATACATATGAATATACACAGAGACACACAAAATATTTCTCAATGTGCTAGTATCATAGGTGAAATTCATAGGAAGTACAAGTTTACTTTGATTAAAAAAATATTATAATTGTTTCACTTAGATAATAAGATAACAACTAGTCCAACCTTATTCTGAGCATTCTAGAATCTAGACATTGGAACCAACCGTAAATTTATTTAGCCAGACCAAATGATGAATAGGAGTACCTTCACAAACAGCTTGACTTTTCTGAATTCAAAACAAGCTAAAGAAGCATCAATTTATGGACCTGTTACTTTCTACTCTCTATGACGTGTTCGTTGAAAGTTATGTGATTTTGAATAATTACAATTGTGACAAGTTAAAACAGGCTGTGGTAGATTGTGTTTGGACTTCCTTTTGCCATTTGAAGTTGTAGTAATTAGATAATATACGTGTTTGGAAAACTATGATTTTTGATCAAAATGTTCATTCTTGTGAAAAGTGGGCTACAGCTTGTGAGATGTGAGTATAAGTTCTCCAAATAATGTTTGCAGATAAAACAAGTATCAAGTCTGATCATTTGAGCTGTAAATAATCATATAACCAAAGCAAAATTTGTTTATTAAAACATTGAAAGTTGATTTGCAACTGCAAATCACAGATAATCAGTTTCACAAATACAGATTCAAGCACCTTCTTTGAGAAATATATCATTTAGCATAGACTCTTGAAATAATACACGCAGAAAAAAAACATATCAATAAACTCTGCTCAATACAAAATATTACAACAAACGAAATGTAAATCAAGAATTATCAATTTTGGGTATGAACACAAATGGATGGGCCGGTGTTATCTTTAAAAAGTAAAGCAATAAATATCGTTTAGCTTTTATATGTCTTCACTTAAAAAAATCTTGTGTCTCCACTCGTACAGGGCGCGATGAGGGACCTTTCCAAGATATCCGGTGACCAGTCTTCTTCCCTAGCTGAACAGCTGTACAATTGTAAGGTACTAGAAATGGTATTTTGAAATTTTACGAATAGTCCAACTTATTGTACAATGCTAAGTCAATTTTCTACGATTACACAGCAGTCATATATATTTCATAACATGTAATCTTTCTAATTTCACCCATTTGAGATAAAAGTTAGCCCAGATTGACCCATTTATGGAAATTGGTTGAAATTGCACCTCTGATTCTTCGTTTGCTGGTGATGCAGGATGAGTGCAATGGATCCAACTTTGGAACCCCAATTCCTAAGGCCGCTGAGCTTGGGTTTGGTAACTGAGGATGACAAACCACACCAGTTTCTCTTGCATATACATATAATTTCAATGGAAAACTAATATCTGATGTACATATGGATTCGACAGTTTTAATTCTCGTGTCACTAATATCATCTAAGACTCTCTGTCTTGGCTGTAGACTTTGGCCATATTAGGGTTCTTTTTTAAAATCCCTAAAATGGTTTAAGTTTGGAGTTAAAAACACAGCATAGCATCAAGTAAAGACTGAAAGAAAGTTAACTTTGGGACACCTTCCTTACAAACTTGGTAATAGTCTTGACTAGATGCTATTATTTCTTGTTTAATAAAGGGTATTGCTAGAGAATCACCAAACCCCGTCTAGCCATTACATCCAGCAATAATATGCTATACGGGTGTATAGCATACTGTATACATACGTGTACCATCATTACGTTCACCTCCTTGTTTGGGCGTCACATATAATGCTCAATCTGGGTGTATATCGTCACATGCATGTGCTGCCCTAAGCTTTCCTTGTATAAAGGTGTGACTTTAAATGGTTATGTGATTTGTGGGCCATCATTGATTATTGTAGCCATGTCAAATCTAATCCATTAAAATTTAGTTTCTGGTGAAAAATGCTTTTTGGCCTATGTGAAAATGGATCACATCCTGTTGGATGAACTAGGAGCAACTTATTTGTAGCATTTCTTTTGGTTTTTCAAATAACTAATCGTTTAAAAATAATTAATAATTTTTTTAAACGAACCTTAACTCTTTACTGATAAATAGATAAGAGAAAGTATACGATACAAACAATTTAACGTAAGAAGTGTAAGAAGCATCCTGGTGATGACACGTGCCAAGTTAACCAAACCCTAATTAAATTAACCAAACTATAATTAACCTTAATCTCAGTTAAACCCAAGAGCAATTCAGACTTTTATTATACGTAACTGATTACTACAATCACGTCCTGTATTTTTGTAAACGATTCCATAGCATACGTAAAGGATTTTTCAAATTCGAATTTGAATTATGCAACACCAGGCGATTAGTAACTTTACGATTCAATCAAATTGCCATTGAATCACAATTCGATCATCACAATCACAGTTAATTCGATTTAATTCATCATGTTCGGTACGTATGTTTATAGTTAATTAAATCAGTTATCAATAGAATTTTGTTTAATTTTGATTGTGTTTATCAAATTTAAACTTGTCAGTTGATGATCAAAGCGTTTTCGCTGAGAATTCGAATCCTGTTGCTGATAATATTGTTTTTCATGGTATAGATCATCATGCTCTGTTTTTTTAACTCAATTTTTTTAATATGTGTTTTAATGTTGATTTTTTGTTAACATGATGTGCTTGTGTGTTTTCAGACATGTTCGAAAATACTAACCAGGACGTTGATATTCATAGTTTGAACCTCATCAACGAACACAGAAGGATTCAAGGTATTTTTTTAATATCAGTTATGATAAGTGCGTTTGAATTAGTCATTTAGTGCGTTTAAATGTTTTACACGAGTGCGTCTAAACATAACAATAAGTGCGTCCAAAACATTACACAATATTATTGATTATTTAAGAGTGCGTCTAAACATTACACGAGTGCGTTTAAGTAATTCATAATCTTATTTTTCAAGTGCGTTTGAAGTTTTATAACGTGCGTTTGTTCTTGAAGGTGTTGCAACTGATGTTCCTGTTGACGACCAAGCTAGTAACACATATATTCCTGATGTACCTGATTCACTCAAACCTGTAATCAACATGGAGTTTTCCTAGTATTGAGCATGCATATGAGTTTTATGCCAAATATGCAAAGGCTGGTGGTTTTTCTATTTGAAAGGGTACGCAAGATGTGCGAAGAGGTGTTTTAAGACTCAGGTACTTTGTATGCTATAAGGAGGGTTTTAAGCCATTCAAAGTAGGTGCAGAGAGTTCTAATAAAGATGTTAAGTCAAGGAAAAGGCCGTCTACTGGACTGGATGTTTGGCACATATAAAGCTAACTTCTGAGAATGGAAAGACATTCAAGGTTTATGGCTTTATGGAAGGTCATAATCATCCTTTTGTACATGAAAGTGACATTCATTTTCTAGCAGCGAATAAGAAGCTGACACATACTCAAGAAGAGATGATATGTGAGCTTTCTTCATTGAACATGGGTCCTGTGAAAGCTTTTACCATTATGAAGACTAAGTATGAAGGTTTTCAGTGGATGAAAGAATGCACTCACCGGGTTATTTTGGGCGGATGCTTTATGCAAGAGAAATTACATGGAATTTGGAGATGTGATTTCGTTTGATGCAACATTTAACACCAACAAGTATGTTTTTACCTTTTTTAAGTTTAATATCCAACTATTATATCTTCATACTTTTTTTTTAAAAGTTTTTTAATGTGTTTTGCAGGTACAAGATGGTGTTTGTACCATTTACCGGAATTGATAACCACTACCGAAATGTCACACTTGGGGCAGGATTGTTGTCATCCGAGACTAGTGAATCATACACATGGTTGTTACAATCGTTTTCCAAATGTTTTGGAAAGCATCAAAAAGTGGTTGTAACTGATCAAGATCCTGTTATGAAAAATGCAATCTAGTTGGTTTTTCAAAATAGTAGACACAGATTGTGTATGTGGCATATCATGAAGAAGGTGTCTGACAAGGTCAGTATGAATGTTTGTTTTTTATTAAATAGGGCGTCTGTTTTATTACACAAGTGCATTTAAATAGTGTTATGTTTGGTTACAGTATATTGAGTGCGTCCAAACTTATATTTAATTGCGTTTTATAGCTTTTATGTATCTTCATGTTAATGCGTCCAAATTTCTAACACAGTGCTTTTGTTTTCAATGTTTATTTGTGTTGTTAGGTTGGTAGTGCATTATGCAGTGATGATGAGTTCAAAAGGAGAATTTGTGTAATTGTGTGGATAAACTCAATCAGTCCAGAGACTTTTGATTTCGAGTGGGGTGTACTCATTGTCGATTACAAACTAGATGAGAACAATTGGTTGTCAGACATGTTTGACATGAGAACGATGTGGATCCCTGCTTTTTACCGGGAGGAACCCATGTCTGGCTTAATGAGAACAACATCAAGATCCGAGAGTGAGAATCATTTTTTTTGCCAAGTGGCAAATTCTCAGTTGACTTTTGTTGAGTTTTTCAACCACTTTGAAACGTCCCTTGAAGCTCGGAGATTCAATCATAGGAAGAATGACCATGATTCAAGACATACTGTTCCTGATATGTGGACTAGTAATCCTATTGAGGAAAAGGCTGCTAAAATATTTACACGGACTATCTTCTTTGATATTTAGAAAGAAATTTATGCCACTTATGATGGATTAATTGATGTTCACACCCAAAAGGGTGATGATGGATTTGTGAAGTTTTTTGTTGAAAATCCTCAAGCATATGGTCAAGGTTTTATTGAGGTATTTGTTTTTTTTTTGTTTTTTTTTTTAATTTTTAAAATATTAGTGCGTCTAAATCATTAATGAGTGCGTCCAAAAGTCATCAGTATAGTTTTTGGTTTTTTAACCATTAAGGCGTTTAAATCATTACTAGGTGCGTCCAAATGTCATCTTTATATTTTTTTGCTGTTTAACTAGTAAGGCGTTTAAACATAATAATAAGTGCGTCCAAAGTCATCAGTATAGTTTTTTTACTGTTTTACAGGTTATTTTCAAGAAGGAAGTTAATGATGGGGTTGAGGATGTTACTTCAGTATGTACATGTAGGAGGTATGAGCAATACGGTCTGCTTTGTAGGCACATTTTTTTATATTAAGGCTGTTCAGAGTGAGCCGATTCTCGAAGAGATATATTCAAAAGAGGTGGACCAAAGATGTTGTTCCAAATGAAATCAAGTATTCGTTTGAAACAGGAGAGTTTGGTGATGACAAGTCGAAAGAAGCTAGAAGTATTGCAAGGGAGATAGTCTTGTCCGGTGAATATCTTGCAAACACTTTAATTGCAGATTTATCTGAGTTAACTTTGGTGAATGATCAAATCAAAGAGTTTGTTAAAAAGGTTGATGAAGGCAGGTTTAAGAGAGCTAGCCATCAGAAGAAATATGACAGGTATGCTTCTCTTCTTGGTTATGAGAAACCATCAGAAGCCCAACCCACTATTCGACTTCCGAATGGTATCAAGAACAAAGACCGTGGCAAGCAGAAGCGTATAAAGTCCAGTAAAGAGAAACAGGTTAGTCGATCTGGCAAAAGGAAGAGAACATGTGCCATATGTGGAGAGAGAGGCCATGATCGACGAAAACATGCGAAGGAGGGTGCTTCAACCCAGACCCAAGGTGAACAAGATGACCAGATTGTGGAAGATGATCTTGATGATAATGAAGAGATTGAATTAGAAGATTCTGATGATGAGGAGTTGTCTTAGATGTCTGATGTTGACCTTGTAAATGTTACAGTTTTTTAATAAGTGCGTCTGAATGTAAACATGGTGCGTTTGAACTTTGTTCATGTTCTCAGTTATTTTTAAAGCTTATATAGGTGCGTCTGATTTTAACATAAGTGCGTTTAAATAACAACAACAAGTGCGTTAAAAAATAACCATAAAGTGCGTCCATATCATTAACATTAAAAACAAAAACAAGTTACATAACTACCATCACTATCACAATCACCATTACCACCACCACATTTACACCACCACCACCACCATCTAAACCCCAAATAAAACCACCACTTAAACCACAGAAAACCACCATCTAAAAAAAAGATTTACAAAACCACCATCATCACTTGGCACCCAAGATTGCATCCCTTGCCTTTTGTTTTGATTCCATGTTCTTCAGGATGCATGTCTGTGTGTTGCCAAGTGACTGACATATGAGGTTGTCTAAAGATGCCTGAGTATGGAGTTGCTCATCAGCTTCTCTATCAGGTCCAGGTTCTTCATATACTGCCTCTGAACCTCATTTTGTGCACCCAGAACTACACAAGATGAGCTGAGGTCATCGCTCACCTCTGAGATGCAATCAACCGGACCACAGTTTTGACCTGCATGTTGTTTATTGCATATATGTAGTTTTCTGCCATTTTGTTTTTGTGTTTTCCAGTTGAATCATTATGTTTTATGATAGTGTTTTTATAGACTAAAAAAGAAAATTAATTAGGTGGTAGTTGAATATTTAATTTCAAGATTTAACTAAATTTATTACCAATCAAATGATAGTTATTAGATAGTAAGATTTTTTAGTTTTTTACCATTTAAATAATCATGTAAATTTTCACAGATGATCTTCTACAATTAATAAGATATGCAACTTGCATTTTTAATCATTACTTTTACGAATAACAAAATAAAAAAAACATAATCTGTCTTTTTTCATACAAGTGCGTCCAAACATTACAATAAGTGCGTCTGAATTTATAAGAGTGTGTTTAAATACAACAAACGAGCGTCTGTTGTTTGTTTTGGTTAACTAGTTACCTTTTTTAAACGCACCTTATAATGTAACACAACTATAAGGTGCGTTTAAACATATCAGATTTTACAATCTCTGAATGTTCATCATTTGAAACTTTTTCCAAAGCCAATTTTTTTCTTTAATTCTTATTATATTATTAAAATCGTAAGTTTATGTGAATATTACATGCGTTGATTGTGATTTTTTAATACGATTTTACTGATTTTAACAATTGCTTTGTAATACTCTGTTTTTTTGCAAATACCTTTTTGATTTGATGTTTTTGATTGTGTAATGATTCTGAACGTTTAATCGATTTGAAATAATGTTCAATCGTTGAAAATTTTGTTTGATTATATGTTTTAATCAATTGTTTTGAATGTCTGTTGTTACGGTCTCTTAGAAATTAAAACGCTTTTTTCCTAATTTACCCCTGGTTAGATTAACTCAAATGATTAGGTTTGTTAATTACCATCTTGCCACCGCCTAAATCCAATGGCTTAGAAAGCTTCTTACGCTTCTTACGTTAAGACGCTTTGTACGTTATCTCTTCCCAATAGATAAACCAAATTCTTCTAGTGCCAATTTTAATTTGTTCTTTGGTTAATTAACGTACCAATCAAGTTCCTATACATGTGTAGGACCAAAATATGAGATCGAATGTATAACTCGTATAATAAGAGTGTGGCACAAATTGTTAAAGTTCTGTTCGGGCCTTGTATAATAATAAAAACTAGGTGGATTCGCTTGCTCTTCGCGGCGACAGGGCCGTCCCTGAGAATTCAGGTGTCCAGGCCGAGTCACGAAAAAAGCTGCCCCTTAGCCTTAGGCATTAACGAAATAAATAAACATAAATTTTTTTTTAAACGACAGATAAAGTAATATCAAATCGGTAAATCACCTCTTCACAGTTTATATTATCCAGATATCTTGTTCGGCAATGCTCCGGCTTCCAGCAAGTTGTTCATAAAAGTTTAAGGTAGATAGATGTCAATATCGAAACATTGGGAGGTTGTTTCTTCGGGGTTGGGTGCACACAGTCTCGGGATTTCCTTCGCTCATTGTTGAGAGGTGAGCTTACCAGACCTGGAAAACCGTCAAAATAACAAATGAAAGCATAAAACGTCTTTAGAGTTATGCGGTAATGCACACCTAGGACACATCACTCAATTAAGTATTTACTGTTAATTCATGCCAAAACAAGTCGGATTCTTAAGCAACACTTTTCTTTGAATATTGATTTTCTTCCCGGTTAATTTCTTTTCTTCTCACTTTCATTTATCTTTACTTTTATTTAAGCAACTTAAAATTGAGTAAGGGAAGTCGTGTCTTTAGGCTCGATACTCGGTACTTGCTTGTGTCCATACTACATTCGATAGGTACACTTGCCTATTGTGTGAGCTTAGAACGTCTTGCAATTATCGTTTTATTCTACAAATTTAAAACTTGGAAGTGTCACACAACTGCTTTTAATTTAATTGCCTTTTCCATCAAGTTTTTGGTCTTTACGCTGGGAACTTGACATTTTAAGAAAAGATGTTTAAAAGCTTAAAATCCACACACATCATTTAACATGGACCAAAAACGTAATAAAAACAGTACTTAAAATGGGAAAAACAAAAACACTTACCTTCAAGATCAGCACGTCGTGGACCATCAAAAGCAAATGTTGATGGCTCTCCATCATCGAAATCTGTTAATGCAGGTAAACATATAACAAGCATCATACTCATGGATATACTCATACTGATTCCGATAAAAAGGAAAAATGTATATAAAAAAGCAAACACATGACACCAAAAAAGGAAAAAGAGTTCTCGACTGGAGAAGAAATCAAACCTGGTACATCTTGATCGGCTGAGAAGTTGTTATAAATAACATTACTAGGATGAGATGAATCCAACAGTTGCATAATCAGAGGTGGAGATGAGATGTTAGAATCCATGGATATGTGAAAAGGAAATGAAGGTAAAGAGTGGTTTAGATGAAAATGGGGGAATGGGGTGGGAGGGTTGGTAAAAACAAGTTTTAACTTACTTGGGAGAGTGTGTATAAGTACATGGGGTTGTGTATGATGGTACAAATTGTACTTGATATGGATAAGGGTGTGGGTGACAATGACAATGGGGTAAAATTAATTGACTACCCTAAAGTAATAATAAAATCATTTTTGGATTTGGTGATGTGGCACCATATTAACTACATACAAAGTTTTTATGGTTTTCACTATAACGAAGGTTTTCATGGTTTTCACTATAGTCATTTTGTTTTCCCCCCATTTCATAATTTGAATCTTTTTATTTTCCCTCCTATGTAAAGAACTTCCTTCTCTCTCTCTCTCTCTCACGCATACATACACACACTCTCTCTTCTCTATCTAACAAGCAGGGCATTTTGATCCTGCAAGATTAAAGCAAGCCTCCTACCCAAATTCTTGCATTTCATCAAAACCATAAAAAAATGGCTATCAACACTATACTCCGCCGATCAGCCTCCACACTCACACCTCTCGCCGCCCGGTTATGCGCCGATCAGAGAAACCTCAAGCACCACTGCGGCGGCGCCTTCTTCTCCGGTCACCACTGCGGCGGTCCGAGATTCAGTACTCTCTATCTTTATATTCTCATTCTTCTTTATTTATTATTATTATTTTGGAGATTTACGCGTCTGTATAGTTTCATTTACACTTTATTATACCTATTTGGTGTCTTTGAAGAAATGTTATTGTATAACTGATCTATCATCTTTTATTATTCTCTAGTTTTTTTTTGGATATTTACAGTTTATTATTAATCCTAATCGGCGTTTTTATTTATTATTATCATTTTTTTTTGTTTTGTTTAATTACTAAATGGATAGTATGTTTTTGTTATTATTATTACTAATGTGAATCGTTTTTTTGATTAGTAATACTAATGGATAGTATGTTTTTTGTTGTTATTATTACTATTGTGAATCGTTTTTTTATTAGTAATACTAATGGATAGTATTTTTTTGTTATTATTATTCTTTCAAATTCACTTTTTGTTTCGTTTAATGTGAATCGTTTTTGTTTTGTTTAATGTGAACCGTTTTTTGATTAGTAACAATAATCATGGTTAGTATGAGTTTTTTTGTATAATCATGGTTAGGGTGTTTTTATCGTCTATATTTTCGTATAATCTTTGTGTTTAGTTAGGCTGTTACGTGTGTAGCATATATGTTTTTTGCAGTCAAATTCTGTTCTATGTTTTCTAGCATATCAAATTTTGTTTTATGTTTACTGCAGACTGCAAATTTTTGTCTGTGTTTTTCTTGTTACACATGTAACACTCGTGTGTTTTTGCACCATGCCTGTCTATTTTCTATTTGTTTTCTAATTAATGAGTTTTTTTATGTAACCTATGTTTTTTTTACAGAAAATGTCTTGTGTTGGGGGTTAGGTGGTTTAATATTTTATTTTTTTTAACTTGGAAATAATTGTTTTTTTGTGTGTTACTAGCGTCTCTTTTTTTTTGATATTATGTTAAACATCGAAAATGATTTTTCGTTTTGTGTTTTATGTTCGTAGTATCAGTATCTTGGTGTTTAGTTATGGTGTTTTTATCGTCTATATTTTCGTATAATCTTTGTGTTGAGTTAGGCTGTTTACATGTGTAGCATATATGTTTTTTTGCAGTCAAATTCTGTTCTATGTTTTCTAGCATATCAAATTCTGCTCTATGTTTACAGCAGACTACAAAGTTTGGTCTGTGTTTTCCTGTTACACATGTAACACTCGTGTGTTTTTGCACCATGTCTATCTAATTTTTTTTTGGGTTTCGAATGTATGAGTTGTTTTTATGTTTACCTATGTCTTTTTTTACAGAAAATGTCTGTTTTTTACTAGTATGTGCATGTTTGTATGAGTATTATAATGTGTGGAATGTATGTTTGCATCTGTTTTCTATATTGCGTCTGTTTCGTATGTAACAACAAAATTAAGTTGGTATAAATTAGTTATCGATTTTTTTTACAGATACAAAGGTTTGATTTTTTAACTTTTCAGGTAGGTTCAAGTGTGATATTTTATTGGTGTTGGATTACACGTAGGTTTACATATTAATTAACCTTTTGGTATATATGGGATCAAATCTATGTTTGCGTTTGTTTCGTATGTAACAGCAGAACTAAATTGCGTATCAGTTTCGTATGTTTGATAACCTTGATAACTAAATGGATAAAACAATGTTTGTTTGTATCAGTTTCGTATGTTTTTTTGTAATCCAGATGGTTAACATACGTTAAGACGGGGGGGGGGGGGGGGGGGTCATGTAAATTGATGATTTTGTTTTCTTTTTGCAGGTGAACATATTTTTCTGCATTAAAGATGAAGATGATCATCAAGAATGAAGTGTAGACAATTTTTTTTTATTTATGATAGTTTTTTTAGCATTTGTTGATTTGCAATGACCATTTTGTTTGTTTTTAGCACTTTGTAAGAAACAATTCTTGTGTACATTTGAATGTTTTTTGATCTATAAAGTTTTTAATTGATTATATACAATCTGTGCATTCTTAACGTACGTAACACTGCATATGTTACATATGTAACATGACGTGCTGACAGATTTAGGACCATGGTCACAAAAGTATGAGAGAGATGATGTGACATGTGTCAGGTCAACTTGTCATAGATGCCTTTTCAGAAAAATGGCATTTGACCCTTTTGCCATTTTTTTGTCATCTAGTCTATTAAAGGTAATAAATTTAAATCAATAATCATGAATAAAATGTGGACCATTGATCTAGATTGATCAATGGTTGATATAAGGTTTACCGGGTTTCTTCGTTTTGAGTGGGTTTTTATTTAAACCTTCCCCTATATATATATATATATATATATATATATATATATATATATATATATATATATATATATATATATAAAAGGTGGTGTTCATGTACAAAACCCATATTTCATGAGAAATGTGAGATGGATTTAAAAAAAATGACATTTTTTGGACTTAGTCACGTTGTTTTAGATTGTTTTACCTACAAAACATCATACATAACAATTAAAAACCGAAAATAATGTATTTTAGTCTTAAAACTTAAAACACCATGCGAACAATATTAAGCGGTGTGTTTTAAGTGTTAAGTAGTGTGTTTTAGCTATGTTTTAAATTTAATGACTATAATACATTGCATTATGTTTTAAATTGTTATGTTTGGTGTTTTTAAGGCAAAACAACCTAAAGCATTATTCCTAAATCCAAAACATGATGCCTACTTGTCAATTCTTAATCCTTCGCACACTTCTCATGAAATATGTCCTTTGTAAACGAACTTAAACATACATACATACATACATACATACATACATACATACATACATACATACATAGGATTTGGATCATTTGAGAATCACCATTTAGGAAGAGAACCAAGTAACCAATGTGCACATGTGACATTTTTGTAAATATGAAGTGTGTCTACGAAAATCCCTCCATCAAAAAATAAGAAAAAAATAAAAACATTAAATAACCTAAAAAAAGTAAAAACATCAAAGTGATTATCTAGTATTAATATTTCGAAACAAATAAAAAAAATAAAAAACGGCTTATATTACGTCATATGACGTGATGTCGGATGCACATATGTATTTCGCTGTTATAAATATATAGACCTATACCGTGTGCACATGTGCATTTCACTATTAGCTCACATTTTTAAATAAATTATCAATTACCATAATTAAATGATTATTAAATAAACGCGATATGAGATATAATGAGGCAAAAGTTTTATTCAATGATCATTAAATGGACGCGAAGTGAGATATAAAATACATTCGAACTCGTCAATTGTTTAGTCATGCATATTATAACATTAATTGAAATAAAACAAGTGTAGGACAACAAACATGAATAAACTTAAAACAACTCTATATAAAAACTATAAAATAATACAAGTGTACAAATGGACATGTGTATTTCACTATTATAGTTACGGCTTTTGATGGGTTTAGCTTTATGGTTTAGTTTTTAGGTATGGTGGGGGGGGGGGGGTAGGTTTTGGGGGGAATGGGGTGGGGAGTTTAGGTTTTTAGGGTTGGGGGTGAATAAACTTAAAAAAAAAACTCTATATAAAAACTATAAATAAGATAAGTGTACTACATGCACATGTACATTTCATTATTAGAGTTAAGCTTTTTGATGGATATAGATTTAGGGTTTAGTTTTTAGGTGTGGTTGGGGGGGGGGGGGGGGGGTTAGGTTTTTGGAGGATTGGGTAGGAGGTTTAGGTTTAGGATTTTGGGGGTAGGGGTGGTTAGCTGCACATGTGCATCTCATGGTTGAGGGGAGGGGGATGGGTGGTTTAGGTTTTTGTGGGAGTGGGTAGGGAGGGTGGGTTTAAGTTTTAAAGGGGTAGATGTAGGGTTTAGTTTTTAGGTGTGGTGGGAGGCGGTGGGGGGATGGGGGTTTAGGTTTTTTGGGTGGTGGTGGGGTTGGGTTTAGTTTTTTTTGGCGGGTGGGGGTGGGTGGGTTTATGTTTTTAGGGGTGGGTGATGTCCATTTAATAATCATTTAATTATGGTAATTGATAATTTATTCAAAAGTATGATCTACTAATGAAATGCACATGTGCATACGGTATATGTCTTACATATAACAACGAAATGCACATGTGCGTCAGACATGATGTAATATAAGCCATTTTTTTATTTTTTATTTTTTTGATGGAGGGTTTTTGTATATACCCCTCATAATTACAAAAATACCCCTTGTTCACATTGGTTTCTTGGTTCTCTCCCTAAAGTTGGTTCTCGTATGATCCCTACCATATATATATAGGGGAAAGTTAATTTGAGAACACCTATACTTCGTGCGAACCGCGAGAACGCCGTCTAAAACCATTCGAATTCAAAATTTCTTTATACACTTGTCTTTATTAATAAAATACAATCTCAAAAACACACAGGAGGTGTTGGCACTATGAAGTTAACGATCGTTGGTGTTCGATTGAGTGGCAATGGAGGGGACGCGTTAGCGGGCGAGATGGAAGCACACAGGAGGCGATTTGGGTTATCAACAATATGGGCGGCGGAAGATCGTATGCGACTTTACCTTTGAGGAACATGGACTTTTTTAAAACAAAAATAATTTATATGTAATATTTGCTTTAGAAACAAAAATATTAATCCATACGTTTGCAGGAAATGTGGTATGCACACCGGGGCAGCCAAGTTTTAGCCTAGGCCTGACACAATTGAGCCAGGCAGTAGCTGATAGTTTGGCGGATAACACTTTGCCTCCGCTGCTTGAACCACAAGTCGATAATAGAAGGTTGAACGCACCGACTTTTAGCCTTGGCCTCACACAAGAGGACTTTAGCGTCGGTGTTTCGAAAAAGGGCAGTGTTGGTGTTTGTTTTACACCGCCCACGTTTAGTTTGGGACTAACACAAGAACAAAAAGACAAGTCCAGTGAGGTTCCCGATGATTTGGAGGCAGGGGATGGGGTTGGTGTGAGGGCGAATGTTGTGAAAGAGGCTGTGCTTCAGACGCTACGGGTTGTGCGACCGCGAACGGTCAGATTTTCATAAAAAATGTCAATACTTTTGTTATTACTATTTCTTGGTCGCAGTTTACTAACACTCGCGAGTTTGTGCTTGTGCGAACAGAGAAGGACGGGCCCGTGCACCAGCCTGTGTTGGTGCAGCAACCAAGTGGTAGGGGTGACAATGGTAACGGTTTTGTTTTCCTGTCTTTCTCTTTTTTATTTTTTGGTTTTTTATAGTTGAGAAGACGCCGCGTGCTGTGTCAGCTGTGGCAACTGCTACCGAGTGGACAACGGATGATGCAGGTGTGATGCTGGCATTAGCCGTGACACGGGGCCCAACCAGGAGTATGGTAGCCAGGTTGCCTGTTGTGTTGAACAGTAAGGATGAACTAGACACAAGGGCTACAAGGAGAGATGTGTTAGTATGGACATTCCTGTTTGCAACTACCGATAAGACGCAACTGATGGAGCAGGCGACTATTGAGGCTAAGAAGCAGTAAGACACAAGTTTTGATTTACAGAGTGGTTTTGTCATGTTTTTATGCAGGTTTTTTTATTTTTCTTGCCTGCTCCCCCCTGTACTATGTAGGAAACAGGCCGCCGGAGGTGTTGTGAACGAGGCGGACATAGACCCCACTGAGTATTATCCGTAAGTGTCTTACTACTAATAACTTTCTGTGTAATCATGTACTTACACAATTTTTCTGGCAGGTATGTATTGTATCAGGATCGTTACGGATTCCGTGCTGAGGCCCACTATTGCATTCTCTGGCGATTGGCAGGAGGTTGTACGGTGCGGTTATCGACTCTTGGGTGAACATCCTTAACAATGATCCAATGTACCGGACTGCTGGTGGCGTGCGATGCTTGTTTCTTCCTATTACTACCATTGTGCGTAATGTTATTTTTTTTCCTTTGGGTGTGTATGGTTCTCTCGAACTGATGATGCCGTTTTGTGTGTGTGTGGGGGTGTGGGCGGGGGTGTCCAGGTTGCGTGGATGTTGAAGTTGGATGAGGACCCAGATGGTAGGCGCGTGACAGCTTTTAAGAATGGTCTGTCGGCTGCAGTGTGTGGGAATGAGAAGCAACTGCATCTACAAACGGTCGATTTGGTTTTTGTGCCGGTTCTAGAGTGTGAGCACTATTATGTGGTTGTTTTTGATTTCAAGAATGAAGACATTTGTGTCATAGATAACATTGTGCCGAGGAAGTCGCCCATGATTTTATCGGAGAGCAGCCTGTACATCGTTAAAAGCACGCCGTACAAAGTGGTAAGTTATTTTTTTACATAATTTCTAGGGTTGTACCCGTCCACCCTACCAGCGCACCCACATTTTTGACCCATCAATGTTTTACAGAAATATATATTTGGTGAGTATCTGGCTATGGTGAACCACCCGAAGGCGGAGGCAATGAGCAGATGCGATATAAGGCGAGTACCTTTGCCATGGGTTACCTCAAAGAACACAGACGACTGTGGGGTGTTCATTATGCGGCACATGGAGAATTACTGCGGCGCTTCCGTTCTTTTCAGATGCGGGTTTAGCTTGAATGGGAAGTGAAAGCAGGCACAACTAGACAACTTGAGGAAGCGTTTTGCAGCAACCATCCTTTTGTCGTCTACAAACATGTACGCTGATCGGGTTTGGCGCGGCAACGATGAAGGGGTTAGAAAAATGTTATCAACCAACAAACATCTATAAGTATTTAAGATTATGTTATTTTTTTGGTTAGTCGTCTAAGAACAATTTGGTCCGTATCGTTTGGTGTTTTTTGGATGCTTTTTTTTTGTATGTGGGTTATGTATGTGTTTTTTTCGTTTTTTTTTATGCTTCTGTATGAAAAAAATGTTATCAACCAATGCGTTTGAAGGGGTTAGAAAAATGTTATCAACCAACATAGGTGCCAAGGAAAAAAACGTACACCAGTGTAAACCAAAAAAATAAAATCAAAATCAAACAAAAACGTCTTTTTTGTGTAAAAAAAAACATTTTTTACACCATTGTCTTTTGTTTAACAAAAATATATTAGGTCTAGGCCAAGTACTTTTGTTCCATGAATAAGTTAGTCCTTGTGTAAAAAAAACGTCACACCAGTTATATTAGGTCTAGGCCAAAAAACCTTTTATTTACACCGGCGTAAAATGGTTATTTGCAAAACGTTCAATAAAACAAGTCAAACATTTTAGTCAATCTTTTTTTTACAGCGGTGTAAAATGTGTATTTAACGACAAAAGTAGGTATGCACTTCTGCCACACAGATAAATCCAAAAACCTCCAATCAACATTAGACTTATACTTTTTTCACATGAGGTTCTTTTTGTTTTTTCAACTCCTACAATGATGGTATGCATTGGTAAACAAAAAAATCTGTCTATTTAAACCTTTTTGTCCCAACAAAATGGTAACTCTATCACTTTCATAGAAAAACAGGGAACACCAAAAAACAAAAAGGTTTCCCCCTTTTTTCAAAACCGTCCATTAATTGTAAAAATAAAAAAATGCCGGTGTAAAAAAAATTGTTTACTTATTTTGCTTGTCCTTTTTTTATATACACGAGCGTTTACACTGCCGTAAAATAACACAAAAAAAAAAACCGTAGTTTTTTTATGGTATAACATCAGTGTAAAACCAAAAAACCAGTTAAAAAAGACGCCGTATGGTTTATTTTTTTTTGTCTTAGCTTTTCGTCGTGTTTTTTCATGTCTGCCTTTTTTCCTATTGCTTTTTGTTTAACATTTTTTAATGTTTCATTTTTCCCTCCTCACATAACAGGATGGGAGGTGGCGATGAAAGGCCTCACAAATTCCCGCGTAATGAACGGAAAGGGAAACTAGTCCAGGTATGGCATCGTTCACAAATGGGAATACAACCCGGCTCTACCATCCCCCCAACGGTAGGGCTGTTCACAAGCCGAGCCGATCCGAACAAATCTTTGCTCGTGCTTGGCTCGTTTACAAACCGAACCGAGCGGAGCGACTCGTTTACAATCGAGCCGAAAACCGAACGAGCATTCTTCGAGCGCAAATTTTACGAGCAAGCGCCGAGCGAGAATCGAGCGGAGAATAATATGGACGATTATAAAATTGGGATGTTTCCTTTGATGTTTTCATTGTCGGGTGACAACTAAGGTTAATTAGCGATGGACGACTGTTAACATAAAAAAAATCAAGACTATCACCTCATGACTTATTGTTTTACTATTAAATCTAGTGTTAATTTTTTTTATTCTGTTAAGTGGGTTGTTTATATTTTTTTTGCATATACTGAGTCAAATCCAATAGAATCTTATATATAAAGCTATAAATTTATCTATAAATTGTGTGTATATTTATTATTAAATAAATAAAAATTTATTCGAGCCGAACCGATCCGAGCATACCTTTGCTCGTGCTTAGCTCATTTACAAACTGAACCGAGCTGATCGGCTCATATAGAACCGAGCGGAAGAACGAGGGAGCATTTTTCAAGCATTTTCCAAACGAGCGACGAGCGATCCACGAGCGGCAAGCGATTTTAACAGCCCTACCCACTGGTGCCAAGGCCACCTGCTGTTACCGTGCCGTACATGCAGCCCCCGCGTGACCAAGGCCACTCACCAAACCAGCTACCCTACAGTCCGCAGCCGAGTTACGGGCCGCTCCCAGTTTACCCAAGGCCACCAACAACTTATCGACCCCCTAGAAAAGGCACTGAAGTGAAGCTGCTTGACCTGGGGTACGGTAAACCACTTGACGGGCCGCTCCCAGTTTACAAAACCACTTCTGATGCGGGTGGAAGTGTTGCCAAAAAAACCAGCGCACCGCCCAAACTGACCAAAGCAAATAAAGCATTAACTGCTTCAAAGGCACCGATGCCGGGCGAATGCGGATCAACACAGGCGACTAACGAGGAGTACTGGGCATCAGATGAGTACAAGCAGCTTGAGGACGACCTGGTGGGTTTTGACTGGCCTTCTGATGATGAGACGGACTCGGATGCGGTGATGTCACCAAAGGGGCGTTGGTGAAGCTATGTTTTAATATCCTAAGTCAATGGGGGTAGGACAAGGAAAATGTATCTAAATAAAAATGTATCTATGGTTGTTTGCTGCTGGCTATGCTTAGTATTTTTAAGGTTTAGGTTGGTTGAGTGTCACGTTACACTTGTGTAAACGACCACCCCCTGTCCCCCATATGATGTATTTTCCTACTTCGGTTTGTATCAGTCAAGTGATGGTCGTTTTAAAGTTTCTAGGATCCTTTTTTTCTGGTGGTTTCTTTACGTGCATTATCTATCAGTTTTAAAAAGGCCCACCATAAAAAAATAGAAAATAAACCAACTAATAACACAATTCATAAAAAAACATATTTCATAAAAAAAACACATAAAAAGGATAATAATAACATGTTCATTCATCATAAAAACCAACACACAAAACATACCACCCCCCACATAAGTTGTTCATTCATCATAAAAACAAAAAAACACGCCACTGGTCCCGCGGATATAAATGGCCTGGAAAAAATGCCCATTCCACACGTACTAGGCAGATCAGTGTCGAATAGCATTTTTTTACACACATATTATATTAAAAAAAACGTACTACGTAGCATAACCGGGGGATGCTGGTGGTTGGGGTCTGCTGCGACAGCTAAGGGTCGGCATCCTTCTTCTTCGTCGGGCAGTTCCTTGAATCGTGATCAGTAACATATTCCATGCATGTCATACACTATCGCGGATGCTTCTTTTTGCTGCTTGCAGCCTTTTCCCCCAGACCAAACATTCGGCGATTTGTTCCGCAGCCTTTGTTCCTGATACCTTGCGGGTTAGTGCAAGAAGCTTCAGCATCATCGGGTACGGTTAATAAGCTTGCAATCACAGATTGTTTCTCGCCCTCAGGGTTCACCACCCTAGCGCTGCTCCCAACAACCTCGTCCTTTGTGCCCTTTAACTGTTCTGCAAACACAGCTAAACGTTCAGGCGACATAGTCAGACGGTCCACGCACTGATTGAACATCTCAAGCAATCCATTGCGCATGACAGCCTGCTCGCTGTGGTCCACGCCATAGCGGGCATCTATGCTAAAGACTGATTTGGGGAGAACATTTTACGCTCATCCATGATATACTTCTCAGGGATTGCCTCAACCTTGGTGTAACGGAAGACACAAAAAATATGCCTGCACAAGTATCCAATTCTGGTCCACGAGTTACATGAACATGTAGTCTTGCCGGGAGAAGTGTCTACCTTCACCTGCGCATTAGGCAGCCACAAAATAAAAACAAAATTTAGATTTTAAAACAGGTAAAAAGGACATATTTTTTACAGTTATGTTAAAACAAAAAACAAAAAACCATACCGTGTAGTCATTCACCACGTCTGTTCGCTTATCGAGGTGCGTCACAGTATACACCTTGACCTCATCGACTTCTTCTTGCTTGGTAATGAAACATAGCAACAGCCCTTTCTGGATTTCCTTACACACCTCATAGAATATGGTTTGGGAATACACCGCCGCACATTGTTTTTCGATCGCCATGCCAGTTTTAAATTCAGGGACCCGACACTCTGTTTGGTATTCCGCTACCCTCTGTATGTACCTTTGGGAGTCCATTGTAGTGTCAAAACACAATAGAAATTGAACAAGAGTGTTCGCCCAGCTAGAGTTGACTTTGAATGACGCGTTTGAGCTTTCACAACGAGATGTAGTCCTCATAAGACATGACATGGGGATATCGCGAAAGAATGCAGGCACCCATAGTTCCTTAATGTTAAACATGTCGCGCAGCCACTCATTGTCCGCAAGTCCATACTTATCTAGTAACTTCCCCCATTGCCTTTCAAAGGTTTCAGGTTTGATATAAAAATTCCACACCAGCTTATGGATTGCAGTCCGCACTTCGGCATTATCAACACCAACTCCTACTACCTATTAAAAAAACAAAAAAGGTCTGCTATAAAACCAATGTAAAAAAACAAGAAAAGAAAGGTTCATGCAAAATTGAAATAGCTCAAAACCTTTGCGGGCAGTTTTTTCATGATGTGCCACATACAAAGGCGATGCCTTGACTCGGTGAAAACAGCAGCAACAGCTTGCTTCATGGCTGGATCCTGGTCTGTTAATACCAACTTCGGTTGCTTGCCATGCGCGCCCAAGAATGTGTTAAGCAGCCAACAGTAAGACTCTATGGTCTCATTAAACAATAGCCCAGCCCCGAATGTAACACAGCGTTTATTGTTGTCCACACCCGTGAAGGGGACAAAAATTAGATTGTACCTGGTAACAAAAACAGTTAGCGCGCTGTGTGTTTTCGTGTTTTATGAGATGTGAGAAACATATATATGTATATAAAATAAAAAGTCTGGAAAAAAAACAAAAATTGCTGACTTGCCTGTTGGTTTGGTAAGTTGCGTCAAATGCAAACACCTCGCCAAAATACTTATAGTTTATCTTAGAAATCTCGTCCGCCCAGAAAACATATCTAAGCTCGCCGTTAACTAGGCTGTACTTGAATGAGAAGTTTGGCAGGTTCTTGAACCTATCATTCAGCTTCTCGATCATCATGGACGAATCCCTGTTTCCTATGAACATCCGGATACTTCTGGCAAAATTCTTGTAATCAACAGGGGTGCCCTTCACGTGGTGGTGCCCACCTTTCAAACTAACTTGCATTCTATGCACCATAGTTAGACCTATTTTGTTTAGGCTTACCCGGTGAATGAATTCCTTTGTTGCGAAGTCCAACTTCCTCCCTATTTTCGTTAAATCTCTATTGTAGGCCGGAACCAGCATGTGATTGTGACTCTCTTCAAAGTGATAAACCTCCCATAACTGGGTAACATTACACAGCTTGGCTCTAATGCTAGCTTTGCAATCACACACCTGGAAGGTAGACTGCCTAACCTTCAGCGAGCCTTCGTCCAACGAGTCAAATTTTCGTTTTGATTGAGGTTTGCCTTCCTTCGAGCATAGTATATACCTATGTGGGATGACACCATTAACCTGTTTCACAGTACCACTCCGAATGGAAAACCCACACTTCCCAGCATACGACTCGTACATTGCAACCACGTCTTCCCACACCCTGTACCTAGCAGTCATGTTTGGTTTTATGGAATCGTCTATAATGGGTTTCCAGTAACAACTTCCATTGGGGGTAAACCAGTAATCACAACCAGGGGCTGTACCAACAAAAGAGAAAATAAAAAAAAGGGCAAAACATACATCACCATAATCCATTTGTCTATGCAGTGCCATTCAAAATTAAAAAAAAGACAAAATTGCAGAAAACGTCCTTTATGTTTACCCAAAATTGCAGGTTTAGACCTTTAACTTTAAAAGTTGCAGGATACCTCCTTTATCGAACTTTTGGTTGCAGGAAACATCCTTTAATGAACTTTTGGTTGCATAAAACATCCTTTACCAGTAACGCCGTTTGATTCTGCTGTTAAGTTACCCTCACGCGCCAAGCATGTGAGGGTATTTTCGTCAATGCATATATAAAGAACCTTTTCTGCAAAACAAACAAAAATAACAAATTAACAATAAAAAATAGTTCCCGCCCCCCAAATCCTTTCATCCAAAAAACCCTAATTATTCTCAGCGATCAAAGATTAACAAACCATAATCATACACCATTAACAACATTAACAAACCATAATCATACACCATACTAACACAAAGTTTACAATAATCATAACAACCACTGTCAATAACCATACTAATAACAAAGTGTTTAAAAACAAGGCATTGCAGCCATTACATACCATAAGTTCAGACCATCATTAACAAAAGAACAAGTTCAGACCATCAGAAAGTTAGCAACAATTACATAAAAAAAAAACAGGTTCACAAACCAACAGACCATCAGACCTTCTTCTTTCTGGACTTCTTACCACCACCTGCAACCCCACTCTTCTGACCACCAGCTGCAACCCCACTCTTCTTACCACCACCTGCAACCCCACTCATCTTCTTTTCGCCAACATGTTTACTTGCAATAGTCTTTTTCCTTTGCCCAACAGTTTTACTTGCCACATCTTTAGAACCTTTCTTCTTGGATTTACTTTTGCCTTCAGGTTCCAATGTTTGCCCTTTACAAGTCCTACTGTTATGGCCCAAGTTTTTGCACTTTCCACATTTGACAGTCACATTTTTCCTAGATAACTTGCCACCCTTGATCATATCTTCTATCTCAGCAGCAGATCTCTTTCTTTTCTATTTGGGTCTTCCCACTTGTTTGTGATGATATGGAGGTGTTAGGGTAGTTGGTACTTTAGACTTGGCCCATAAAGACTTGCCATTGATAGGGAAAATCTTGTGACTGTATACATTTTTCCATGTTTCTAGCTTGTATGTTTGGTGCACCCAAGTCTCTGGTATCCCAACCTGTTCAATAAAAATACATTAACATATTTGCAAACTAATTCACCAAGACCCAAAATATGATTACATACCTGTTGACCATGACTTGCCATATCCCAATTTGCTGCCACTGCATGTTTGCAAGGTATTCCTGTGATCTCCCACCTTCTACAACTACATGTTCTTTCAGTTACATTGACAACACATTGGTCACCACCATAAGACACTTGAAAGTGTGCATCCCCATTCCAACTAACTGAATACTTGGTAGCATCTTTCTTAATGGTAGCTAACTGATTGGTAGCATATGGTGTCAATGGACCATCACTTTTGTCAATAACATGTAAAACATTCACTATTCTCCTCATGAGGTACTCTCTAATGTATTCTAAGGCTGTGATAATGGGCTTATCTCTACCATTTACTAGCTTGGAATTAAATACCTCACACATGTTGTTTAAGAGTACATCAGATAAAGCCCTCCCTGTTTAAAAAAATGGTAAAGTTAAATTAAACACTTTAAATGACATCCTTGTACTGACCACTTATGACTTACCTGAGAAATGAGATCTGGTCCAGTGTTTTGGTGGGATATTTGATAACCACAGATGTGCTTCAGAGTCCATGGTTTTCAGCTCATCCAATTCTCTTTCAAATTGCACCACTGTTGTAGCAGTTGCTATCTTCCAAAGGACATCCTTGTACTGACCACTTTTGAAAGTAGTCCTCAAGTTCTCATGTATATGTCTGAGACAGAACCTGTGCTCAGCACATGGATACAAATCTGTGACTGCTTGAAGTATACCCTGTTACAAACAAATGATGATTATACAACTGCATGATACAAATTAAGCTTTTTAAAACATAATACATGTTGATATTCTAACCTTTTGTCTATCACTGATAAATGTGAAGTTTGAATTGCTTCCAAGATCCAAGTCATCACCAACACAGTTTAGAAACCATTTCCAAGAGTTGATGTTCTCAGCTTCCACAATTGCATAAGAAAGAGGATAAATCATGTTGTTGTTGTCAACCCCAACAGCAGTGAGAACTTGACCAGGAAAAGGACCTTTCATAAATGCACCATCCAGCCCTAACAAGTCTCTTCCAATGGCTTTAAAACCTTGTTTTAAAGAGCCAAGACAGATATAGACCCTCTTGAATATCCTGGTTGTCTCATTTGGATCTGTAACTGGTTCCACTTCCACCTTTATAGTGCTTCCTGGGTTTGCCCTCATCAACTCTTGAAGATAGTCCCTAAGAAGTCCATACTGTAAACTGTAATCACCATGTAGTTGCTTCTGAGCTTTAGATCTGGCCCTATAAGCTGTCATCTTAGAAACAACAACCTCAAACTTCCTCTGGAACTGATCTTGGACTGCTTTAACTGGGATGTGGGGATTTTCTTCAATTTGATCCATAAGTTCTTGAGCTAAGAAAGATGAATTGCAGGCATTTATTTTTCTGCTCTCCATGCATCTATGTTTTGGCAATACAGTTCTAGTCATCCAAATGTTTGTTACTTCATCTCTAGACACCAACACCTCCCAAGGACAAACAAACATATTAGGGTTTTTCTTTTTGCCCCTACCACCTTTATGTTTATCTTGTGAACCCTCTGCTTTCTCACTTTTTTCATTTTCAGTCCCTGCTTTTTTTTTGTCAGGTTCCACAAGTGGTTCATTAACTATATCACATTCAAAGCCACCTGTCCCACTTTGTACATCATCACCATGTTTCTCACTTTTTTTAACCTTTTTCTTTGAAGGTTTCTTAATGGGTTCCATCCTTTCAACACCTGGAACATCACCATTACAAACCACCCTAACCCTATTTTTATCATCCTTTATAATTTTTAACATCCTTCTTGTTTCCACTATATGTTTTTTCAGAAATCTTTTAACATCCTTCTTTTGATAAAATATTTGCCCTACATAGAAATTCTAGTCATTAACATGTGCTCTTCTCATGTGTTTTAATTTTCTTCTCCTGATGTTACCAATATTCTCATCACTGTCACTAGCACTCTCAAAGACATCATTGTCTAAAACCTCTAAATCATCAATGTCACCTGTTACATTCTCATTGTAATGTTTATCTTCTTCTTCTACATCATCAACCATGAAATTGAAGTCCCTCATGTCCACATCACTTTCTTGCATATCATTATCATCATCTACTATAAAATCACTATCTTCTTCATCAGTATATTCTTCTACATCATCAACATTGTGTTGTTCATTCTCAACATCTCCATTCTCAATTTCTAATACAGTCCTATCTGCCTGAACAGGTTCAATACTTAGAATGCCGAACGAACCGGTGACACTTGATTGGGAGGGTATTTCAGCTAGAAGCCTTGACATTCCATGTTCTACATAGACATCAACAAACCTATTTCCTTGCCTAATGATGTCTACGAACCTCAATACATCAGCTTCCTCAGCTAATTGACTAAGACCATGATCTAAATCAGCTCCAGGTTCTAAGAAATGGAAAAAAATTGGGATACCTTCAGGATAACCTAAATCGTTCATAATCCAACCTAACTCATATATACCAAATCTATCAGTATCCATCAAATCAACAATGTTCATCAAACCATTCATATACTCACGACCTGGAAATGAACTGAAAAACCCTCCATGATGCATATTAATACTGAATAACGATTCATACGTTTCTACATTCAAAAATTTTTAAAAAAAAATTAGGGATTTAACTTTAACAAGTTAATTAAAAAAAATTAGGGTTTTATATTAAACAATCTTACCATATACAGAGTCGACATCGTATTCATCGTCATGTGTTCGAATATTGTACTTCCCTCCTTCAATGGTTGCCAACTCGTCCCTGATTTCATCTTCTTTCATGGTGTTCTTCTCTGAGTTGTGTACAGGGGATGAGAGAAGATGAAGACGCTTGGGTTTATATTCGTTTTGTTTTTTAAATTTTATTTAGCATCTGAAATGACAAAAATACCCTCACATGCATTGCACGTGAGGGGCATCTAACGACAATGTCAAACGGCGTTAGCATAAAGGATGTTTCCTGCAACCAAAAGTTCGATAAAGGAGGTATCCCGCAACTTTTAAAGTTAAAGGTCTAAACCTGCAATTTTGGGTAAACATAAAGGACGTTTTCTGCAATTTTGTCTAAAAAAAAAGTACCCTACTTTTTAACAGAACCACCCATACTTTAAACCAGTTTTACACTCCCTTACCTCAATGTAAAATGAAATACTAGTTTACACTGGTGTAATTAAACGATTTCACCACTAAACCACCTTTTTTTTACAACCCCCCTTAACCAACCATTAACAAAATATACGAAACACACTACTGTAAATTAAAATGCAACATAAAACACACCTCATAAAAACACACATATCACACGAAAAACACAAAAAAGGAATTATAGTTAAAAAAACCAAAATCAAAACAAAAAAAAATTTAAAAAACAAAAAATAAAAAAATACTCACCATCCTCTTCACCGGCCATTGGTTGGCTCAACGGAGATATGTGGTTTTGATCAACAAACGGCCCACCCTCATCGGACGCAAACAGACCTCCTTCAACTGACGACTGCAAAACACCCATCGTTTCCTCAACATCATGCACCACTCGTTTCCCCTTATTAGGGCGTTTGTTAGTCGACGACGAACCATTCTCTGCCACAGAAATAGCCGGTGGGTTTTCTCTGAGAAACACAATAACTTCTTGTAAATCGTGCTCAGTTAAGAATTCAACATCATTAGGATGGTCACTTGAATTCTCCATGATTACTACGAAGGTTTTGCGATTTATGCACGATCACTTTTTATGTGTGTGTGTTTTGCATGTGTGTTTGTTGGTATGTGATTGATCTGCTTTATAGTCTTTTAGAGATATAATAATATGGGCAGGAAGATTGTACAGTGATGTTATGGGGATAATCACAATTACTGACAATCAAAACAATAAAAAAAGCCTAACAAATGACAAGTGACAGTAGTTTGATTTGTTAATAAACCCTGTTTACCTAAATTGCCCCTAATTATAATATTAAGAAGACACCTATGTGGCACTTGATGATTGGTCAAATGGAGTTCTCAATTATCCTAGCCCTATATATATATATAATGGAGAGTTCAAATAAGATGAAAAATATTCTAAGAAGAAAAAGAACAAATTTAAACCAATAAAAATCCTCCATATAATAATTGAATGATAAATCTTTTGGAACCCCCTAAATAGTTAAATTACTGAAACTTATAATTTAATTTCAAAATATATTCTTTCATATCAATCCTAATTTACACTGAAGGATAATTTCGATATCTGTAGGACCAATGTATGTTAGATTTCTATATGTGTAGGATTAACATATGATAATCTTGATATGTGTAGGATAAACGTATGATAGTTTCGATATATGTAGGATAAATTTTGATATGTGTAGGACAAAATTTGATAATGTGTAGGATAAAGTGTTAATGACTAATTAATTAAAGAGATAATAATTAATGTAATAAGAGTTAAAATATTTAATGTTTCATTTCTTCTTTTTGTTCTCACAAAAAGTTTCTTCTCATTTTGATCCTCCCCTGTATATATGTATGTATAACATTTACTAACTTTGGTGAATAGTAACATTGACTTTTTTTTTTAATTTTAGGCAGATCACGACTTTAGTTTTCAAGTTTTCTCTTGAGGTTACTGTAACGAGTACCGGTAGCATAATGAACCAAATCAATACTGACTGAAATTCCGCCACAACGCGCGAGATTATTTTCTAGTTTGTTTTAATTACTAACAAGAGATTACCTAGGAAGTAAAATCACAACACTAAATACCTCTATTAACCGGAAACTATTGGTTAAGCTATCAACCGAGGGCTCAATTAACGCTACGCCCCCTAGCAACTCCCTTTTGAACTCACATCTTTTACTCATTCACAAGCAAAGAAGGCAGTTACACAAGCAAAGAATACGTCTTATAAACATATGTATGAACGACTGAAGACGAAGGGAGGGGAAGGTGATTTGGTCATGATTGCCAAAGCTAGGGAGCCTAGGAGGCAGGATTTAGGAGTTGTGAAGTTTATAAAAGGAGAGGATGAACATGTGTTAGTAAAAGAACAAGGGATCAAGTTGAGATGGCAAACTTACTTCCAAAATCTTTTCAACGGCGAGAGGGTGGAGCAACAAGAAATCGAAAATGTCATGCATCAAAGTAATAACTGCTATTGTAGGCATATCACACAGAGAGAAGTAACCATTGCGTTTAGACACGAAATTCTGTCAGAAGTTGTCTTAAAACATAAAGGATATTTGGTAATTTTTATAGATTTTTCTAAAGCCGTTTGATGTGGTTTGACGGATGTTTTGTCAATAAACTAGTTGTTGACAACAGCAGATCCGCAACTTGCAGAAGCTGTTTCGAGGTCTTAACCATTGCGTTTAGACACGAAATTCTGTCAGAAGTTGTCTTAAAACATAAAGGATATTTGGTAATTTTTATAGATTTTTCTAAAGCTGTTTGATGTGGTTTTCGCGGATGTTTTGTCAATAAATTAGTTGTTGACAGCAGCAGCTCTGCAACTTGCAGAAGGTGTTTCGAGGTCTTAACCATTGCGTTTCGACATGAAATTCGGTCAGAAGTTGTCTTACAAAATATAGGATATTTGGTAATTTTTATAGAATTTTCTAAACATGTCTGATGTGGTTCTTGCGACTGTTTTGTCAGTGAATAGTTGTTGACAGCAAGAAGGTTTGTTTACTTAAATGCATACTAACTTAAAACCCTTAATGGGTCAAATGGGTAAAATAGTATAAATGTTTAAAGAACCGAAAGGGTACCCAAATATGAGACTTGGTACCCTTAGAACATGTTATAGCAATGTTAAACGAGTCCCCAAGAGTTTTTTGGGATGGTCGAGAACCTAAGTAAAAGTCCAACCAAAGGTTGGGTAAATAACGAGGAATTGTTATCGTTTATGCAGGCGATTCGGAGTATTCAGCAGCTTCAAACCGTAGCTTACGGTTTCAGAACTGTAGGCTACAGTTCATAATGAGTAAAATTATCAGGTTATCTGAACTGAAAGCTACAGTTCTCATACCGTAGTTTACGGCGAGATTATTCCGAAAAAAAAATTAGTTTGTTGTTTTGAAATGATTTGACCCGTTAATCTCAAATACTAATCGTTTATCGTGTGTATTTGTGGTAGGCACATCTAAGGAGCAGAACCGGATGCGAAACAGACCAAGCATGAAACCAAACACACTCGAGACCAAGATCACCTTTGCGGATAAAGATATGATTTCGTCTTCACATGCCGTGTAGGACATTTTAGTAAAACAAAAATGATGTTGTACATATGTAATGTGTATGGAAATCAAGCTTAGAGATGTCAAATTAATAATATCACGTGCGGATCTTCCAAGGATCCGGACATGCAAATATGGTAAAAAAAATATACGCTAATCTGGGACCATAAAACTGATTTAGTTGTTAACAAATTGCTTAATAATGGGTTGGGTCTTACAGGGTCGGGGGAGCAGAGGCAGGCCCAAATTGTCTTGGGATGAGCAAATTAGACATGATTTAACAGAGTTGCACCTCTCTTAGGACACAGTTCGTGATAGAAGTTTATGGAAAAGTAGGATTAAGGCAAAGAGTGGTAGAGGGTAGGGGTAATTAAGGCTTGTGTTTCGCTTAGAGACCTAAGCACGCTTGGTGTAGACTATGTTATTACGTTTTCTACCATCTGTCCAGTACATTATTTATTTATTTATTTATTTATTTTTTGTTAGTGTTACTATTATTGTTATTATTGCTGTTATTTTTTGAGTTGGGGTTCTCACTGGAAGTAACTTCTCTATCCTCTTGATAGGGAAAGGTGTGCCTACATCCTACCATCCATAGACCCATAGTGAATTTACTTAGTACGGTTGTTGGATTGGATTCAAAACAATTCTTGAATGGGGTATTCAACTCCAGGTATGAATGGAAAACGACATCTTTATTGGTTTTATTTCCTATTTTTTATGAAGACAATGAATCTTTTTATCGAAGGATCAGAAAAAAAAGTGTCCGGATCTCCTGTTGACTTCACTAGACTAAAAATGACTCAATAAAAAATAATTAAAGCCAAATTGCACATAATTATAATAAATCACGTTTGAGTTTGTGTACGGATCATGCCTTAGAACTATTGGTTATCACAATTTAGGCGTTTAAACGCCTACGCGAAATAAGGCGCCTAAGCGAATCACACGATAAGTTTTTGAACTAGGAAAAATTATTGTTGGTAAATTTTGTGTATTGTGGGTGAAGCTGTAAATGTTCAAATGTAAAACGATAATGAACGATATAATATCGAACGTATCAAATGAGATTATATAGCCAATCTGCATCGGTCAAAGCACCCTATGGCCAAAGAGCAGTGCTTAGGGTTCACGTGTTTGTACTTCAACGCACTGCTCAATGGCAAAGAGCGGTTCTTAAGGTTTGTTTTTCAGCTTTTTTCAGAAAAGCAGTCAAACCTGGTACAATGATTGGACCCCAAAGCACAACTCTATGGCCAAAGAACGGTGCGTTATGGGCGTGAAAAGAAAAATGGGGGTTTAAATATCAACGCCCTAAACTAATATAAAATTATATGAAAAAATATATGTTTTTAGAAAATAATTTGGGTGTTCAATGATTTTAAAAAGTAAATGTCCAATGGAATTTTTATGTATTTTCATTTTAATGTTGCCAATTATATTTTATAATCTTATATGAGTTGTTTTTATGGAAATCAACATATTTCTATTATCCTTTGTTGATTTATATCATTGGAGAATACTTCGAAATCATAATCAAAAGAAATAGTTCTGTCTTCTTCATCAAAAGAGAATCCAGTTTACAAAATGTCATGTTTTGCATTTGGCATATGCAATTTCCCAAGAATGATTGAATTTGCAAGTTTGGTATTATAATCTTTCATTTACGCAATCTTTTATCGAAACTACAAACATATTTCTAGTATTTTATTCCCTGCCACGTACCCCCATACCTACACAACACATGCTTGCTTCTGAATCGATTCTACCCAACCAAAATTCTAGTCAACCAACCAAGTTACATTCTACCTACAGCATGAGCCACAGTCACAGGCCTAGCAGACAGGCGATGATGGCCTCGCCCCTCTGCAACCACCACCGCGCTGCAGTACCCGCGTCATGAACTGAAAATTTTGACCTCAAAGTTGATACCAGAACAAAAAGATGAACATCATAAAAATCCTTTCATCCTGTTATTCCTATACAACTCTCCAAAGGATCAAAATTGCAATAAATTAAACAGTGTATAAAGAACTACAACCTGCTTCTATATCTACATGGTTCTCCAAATCCATCTCCTTGAACAAAAAATGAGCCTTGTCTGAGTAAGTAATGAATTCTAAATCACGAAAGAAACTATGAATCACTGATTTTCAGGTTTGTTTTGGTCCTCGACATGAACGCTTTCTGGGACAGTAGTTTCTTCTTGGGCAGCATTGTACTCGAGGTATTCCTCGAAAGGATCACCACATGAAGAGTCACTTTCATGGTCTCTTGGTGAAGATACTGAAAAACCTGATAAATAAGGGAAGTTTGACTTATTTCATAGTCAACTAAGGTAGAACAAACTAGTGAATTACTGATTATGAAACAAGACACAAGTATATATGCATTAGCATAATCTGTCTGACCTTTTCTTGAGTTAAACTTCTTAGTGTGGCGTCTAATAAGCTGCCTAGTCTTTGTTATGGTAAGCTGTCTAGCAAAAGGAGAATAATCTTCATTATCACTCCATTCACAAGGCATTGGCTCTTCTCCTTCATTTCTCATGGTCCTAAGCACAAAGGCCTTGGCCTTACGCTGTTGTACAGAGAATAATCCTCTAACCGAGGTCACAAATCCATCCCCCGCACCATCAGCAGCTCGCCTCATACCAAGATTCTCATCAGCGTCACTGTCCTGATCAAGGGTGGGGACATTTGCCAGATTTGGCTCTTTGTGCGTTGACTTATCTTTGAATTTTTTACCCTGCACCAACCAAAAATGTAAATAAAGGATGAAAGCATGTTTGTTTCCAAAGTGATGTTGATAATCATAACTCATAAACCAGTCCGGATCATATTTTACCTGCATTCCCGTGACCGACTTAAGGACACTCCAGATAACATGCTTCTGAACTCTGGCAAACAGCTTCTTCCAATTTCCAGTGAAGTCAACAGGATGAAATGAATCCATCAGCAGCCTCAGATCACTTACTGCAAATCTAGGCCCTTCATAGGTCACTAGTAATTCAACCTGTTCCAATTAAATTCTCAAAATATTATTGTTATTATTAAAATATTATATGTTTTCTTTGAGAAAAATAACTTTAAAAAACCCACCCACCTGACTTATCTTGATGTTATGAAACTCTCTCAGCACCTCATGCTTGCCTTTTCTTACACTACTTACTTTTCCCAACTTCTTTTCTTCTTGACCCGTTTTTGAAGCTTTTGAGTTTTTTGAAGATTTTGAGGTTTTTGAATCCTTGGATTTAGGCTTACTCAGCTCTTCCTGCTCTAGAGCACGCATTTCTTCTAGAAGCTCATTAGCTACAGATTCGGCTACGCTTTCTTCCCATGTTTTATCAAAAGACGAACTTCTTTTCAACTCTTGTGCTGGTTTCCCTTTCTTTGATGCCTGCATGAGAATCATCAGTGATAAAACTCAATGACAATTGCGATCAAAGTTAGTCATAAATGGGTTGTTCGGGTTGTTATTATCTCTGTGGCTGTTGAATGAATAAAATAAAATAAAATAAAATAAAAGGTTAGTTTAAAATGAAACATATCAAATGGTTTGAAAGTCTCCCAAAGTTTACTTAAATGCATAATACATCATATAAATAATTCTAACTAAAGTTATGTTTTAACCTACATAACTTTTGCATCTGATTTGACACTAAACATTAACAAGAAATTCGGACAAAAAGATTACCACGTAAACCACACACAAAAACTTATACATTACATACACACACATAGAGAGAGAGAGAGAAGTATTTTTAAAGACTAACCAAGGGATCAACTGTGTTTGATTTGGAGGAGCCCTCTGGTTCTTTTGAAATCTCGTTCCCTTTTTTGCCGCGACGTAAGCCAGCAGTTGTTGAGACTTTCCAAACTTCCTATTTGTTGAATTGTCACAGTCAGTTTCACTGTTTTTAATGTCTAAATTAGAAATATTAATATTTATGGTTAAAATCGCTGACTATTATGACCTGACGCCGGTGGCTATCTTGTTCCTCCTCAGGAAAGAAATACCCCCAGATCATGCTGTACATCGTCTCAGTCAAATGTATTTTCAACGGGTAAACATCCGCCTATTACATTAAGCATTGTACGTGATTAAAGCCCAAAAATCTTCTACTTGCTTTGTTCCATGAGTAAAGAAAGTATTCGACTAATAGTCAATTGTCTTAAAAACCTTTGAAAATATTAACATGTGGAATCTTGGTAAAGGGTGTACCTGAAAAAGTTCAATAGGCGAGGCACCATCCTTTGGAGCACCTAGTTTTGCATCGACTCTAATCATCACTTTCCTGCAGCCCACAAAATTATGATTTGTATCATTACACAATATTATCCTAAATGGGAACATAGTGAACTAAAACAATTACAACGTGGAAACTAACACAAGTTGTTGTTCAATAAAAGGTAGTTTTGATTTTTGAATAAATTAATAAGAATAAAAGTTTGTTTACATACTTTCCCCATTCTGAAGGAGGATTCCATGCTGCCAAAAGAGTGTCAGATTTAGCATTAGGCAGGCAGTTTTTAATAACACAATACTTTATTGTGAATCTAGCAACACCAATTTCTTTGTAATCTCTATCAAAATCGTATATCTGCATGCACAAGTATGTCTCATTTCAATAAGCAGTTAGGGTAAATAGAAACATAAAAGAAAAAAGAAAATCCTTTCCATGTCATTTATCTCAATCTCGGAAATAGTTTTCCCATCCAAAAGCATACTCCATGCCAACTTTTTCAATTTGAAGGATACACTCAGGGCACACGGTGGGCCTTTATTCTTCTCTTTCTCCATTAGCTTTTCTTGTGCAACTTTCCTCAAAACCACCTTCAAAGAAGCAGCCGCGGCATTTCTAGATTTTAGTGCATTTACCACTTCTTTCCTAAGTTTTTGTACCTGTGATGTAAAGGCACAGTTCCTAATTTTCATATTTATGGACAAATATTAATACTTACAAGACATACAAACTAATACGGTTAGTTGGCAGGCCGACATAAGAACCTGCTTACCCATACAGGATTATGAGTTTAGAGTCTTTATTATGTGTTATTAGAACATCTTATTTATTAATGAAAAAATACTATTAAGTTTTTAATCTTACGAGTATGGATCTGCCACCGGTTACCATCCACATATCACCTTCTTTTTCAAAGGACGCATCTACAGCAGTTTCAGTAGGAATAGAAAGCTTCCTTATATCATCATAAAGCAAGTTTCGGGCTCGTTCTTTCTGTTCAAGGTTGACTCGTTCTATATCTACCTCTTCAACACCATCAGGAACCACCTCATCACCTTCGTCCTCTATCTCTTCATCATCATCTTCTGCTGCTTTCCTTTTCGGATGTTTAAATTACAAACTTTAATCAGATCAACGGTAGAGCAGTATTTTATTGTAAAAACTTGTTATATTGAGTACAAAGATTAGACACTATGGAACTTTACTTTCTATAATAGTGTTTTAGTAGGCATGATTTTTACATATGAGCTAGAAATAGGCACATTATTTTTTTTTATGCCACTTACTTTTTACGTCATTGACATGGCTTCTTGATGAAAAAGAAACTTACTTCGGAGGCCTGGCCATGAGTACATTGGTAAAGCCATCATTAATAACTTGAAACTGGCGAGATGTCATGCTCGCTATTACATTATCCGAATTAAATGCAAGTTCCTTCAAAGGTTTTACCTGTAAAAAAAGGTTTTAACTTAAGCTTTAGCATTGATGCTATTGTATAAGAGTGGTCCTTAAAAGATTGTTTTATTTATAAAAATTCATAGAAATGGATAATATGTGTTTGTAAGCCGGTCCAAACCATCCACCCATTTCGTATCAACCCACCCACCAGTTAGGTTTGCTATATATATGATGAAGAGGCAGACCTACCTTTAAATCATGAGTTCCACCTATGTTTTGGGTGTAACGGAAGTACATATCACATGGCATGAACACTTGTTCAAGTAAAGTCCCAGTTCGCTTTACTTTAGGGGAGCTTTTACGTATCTTTGTTAGCCACTGGACCCCAGCCCCAGGGTCAATATCAGTTGGAGCCACGTGAGCCTGCACATGCTCCAACATGACCGACACCTCAGACCGGTTCCATATCAATTCAGGTTGCTTTTCTGAATTAATGTCCCCTTCATTGCTCACCGCTTGTTCAACCGCCTCTATGGCAACATTAACAACTTTATGAAATGAGCGAGATAATACTCGGCCACTAGCAGCGGCAAGCAAAAATCTACCCTGTTCACCATAAGATATTGAACCTTTAACAACCAAATAGTTTAAAAGATAACAGAAATTGCTGTAAAGTTATTGAATATTCTACTATTAAAAATTCAGTTCTAACACCTCAACGACTTACATTGGCCTCTTCCGAGTGGAGATTGAACTGTGGCTCAATAACATTTACCATGAAATTACATGTGCCCTCCTCGTCCTCCTCAGAGCCATCAACATTCACATGTTTTGCTGTCAAAAAAACACTGAAACCTTTAGACATACTGAGTGATGTTCTAGAAACATCATCATCATCATCACAATCATCATCATACTCAGTTAATCCCACCAATAGCAAAGCTAAGGTAGGGTCTGAGGAGGGTAAGATGTTGACAGCCTTACCTCTACCCTGTGGGAATAGAGAGGCTGCTTCCAGTGAGACCCCCGGCTCAATAGTGGTTTTGTATCAAGCCTTGGACATAAGGCACATAACACTTAGCAATCGGGACAAGCCTGATTGGTGCATGTAACCCCTTGTCTTTTGGCTATCAATGCCACCACATGATGCATGATTAACCATCCATCGTTTTTAACGTTATTTTCACAAAATTAGCAAAATAACGTTAAAATTAGTGCAGCTTTACTTTTGCCCCTCAGGGCACACATATACACTATATGCTGCTTCCAGTGATGTTCTATAAACATAAACCCAAAATATAATTACATCTAGAAGTGGCAATTTCGACTCTTTCATGTATGAACAAGTTGATTTGGGCTGTGTTTTACCGTAGAAGAAACAAGTAAATTTAATTAGCTAAAAAGAGAACATGTAAGCTGTTAGAACATGTCAAATGAATTAGAAGTCGCCAAACGTCCATTTTACAACCTTTTGAATTATTTCTATTCAAGATTTTTAGTAATAATGTTGCGATAAAAAAAAACTTACGAATCAACTATTAAATGTGGCATTTAAAAAAATATTGTTATAATTTGATAAAAGAGTAATTGCAGGCGAAAAAAGACATGTTTTGACCTATAACCCAAGCCAGCCCATCTCGCCACCTTCAACTGTGTCAATAGATACTTCCTTAACGAAAACTTTATGGTGGCCTTGCACTTACCAATATCATCAAATGTTTGATTTTCTACTTTATTTGGATTTGATGGAGACTGATCTGACTTTGATGCTTCCTTCTGATTTATAGGAGGACTTCCTGTTTGGCCAGTAGGTGCCTTTGAGACATCCTCTTGAATGGGTTGACTTTTGCTTTGATCTTGAGTCTCCTCGAGCAGTTTCCTTTGGGCATATTGACGAGAAGGAGAGGGTTTTGGTGGCGTAACCGCTTTACCTAACTCACCACCCCATGACAAAATACCGTTTCTGTTTTCAATAGTCAAAAGAAGCTTCAATCCATAAACAAAAACTCTGAGACAATTATCCGCTACCACCACATTATATCCATCATCATCATCATCACAAGGGTCTGATCTTTCTCGTTCATCATTATCGTCTTCATGAGATACAGGTGCCACATATTTCATTTCTATACTTTTCTTGCAAGCTTCTTTCCATGCTAATAATCTAGAACAATCTGCCTTCGGGGATTGTTTTCTGACAATAAAATAATCAGATGATAATATAAACCCATCATCCCGATGCCTATCTGTGGTTCCGATTGCATTACTACAATCATCAGTAACAACTCCATCTTGTGATGAGGCCTTTTTAGATGTTTGAACTTTAATAACACACGTGGAATCATCTTTATTCAGAAATACCTTAGGCATATGAAGATCAATCCCCTGGTAAACAGGAACGAGAAGATCACGTTGGCTATCAAATGTAAACTTTTGCTTTCCACGACCTAAATACATTTCCGATTTTAGCTTTGACATTTTAAAAGTCAACCCTTTAGCTGGATCACTTTCATCTATAGATATATGCCTTATAACAGTTGGAGTTGAATCAACACAAAGCATAACTTCTGTCATCACTTTGTCTAATGACAGGTTGCCAGATCTCGGAACTCTCGGGACACCAAAACGAGGGTAACGAGAGAAAAAACGTAATTTTACGGGAGGAATGTAGTTTAAGTTAATGAAATTCATAAGCCAAACAATATCATGAGGAGCAACATTTATTGTAGGTGAATCAAAGGAATCAGCTGCTGAATTAGTAGAAGGCCTAAGGGCCAAATTTAACCTCACGGAGAGTGAAGTAGATCTAAACGGATCATATATATATTCACGAGTAACACCTTCAGAAGGAAGTGCAAACAAAAAATGGTTAAGTGGGGTACCAGAATCACAACCCCAGTCCATTGCAACTTCAAGAATAAAAGTCGGGGCAACTAAGAAAGGGCACGGTTCGCCAGCTGGTGGTTTGGTGGTTGAATTTCTTAGCAAATTCTCTAAACTGCTTGTAAATATCTTCAACTCTCTTCCATAAGCATAAATACGCCCGTCTGACTGTTGGATTTCCATGTATCCAGAACACATTTGGAATTTATCAGACTTTTCATATGGATCAGTTGTGGCGAGAATATTAAATAAGGTTTCAGAGAAAGATAAGGTTGTGTTTCCATGAATATAATTTCTCATTTCGTCCCACCATGGTAAACTTTTTTCTTTCTTTGGTGGGATGACAAAGGGATTGGGGTTTCTAACACTTAAGTTGGCCCTACGTAAAGCCACTGTGAATGCATAGCTCAAATCAGCTAATGGTGGTTCGAAGCCAACACCATAGGATACCTCACCTTTCTCAAAATGCAATGGTAAATCCATAAACGTTTTCATTGGTGGAGTTGTGCCGCTAACGGAACGATACATTTCCACTTTCCTCCATTTACCAATATAAACTTCATGCAGAGTTTGGGGCTGAAAAGGTGTTGCCTGCGATGCAAAAACCATTCAGAAATTTAATTTTGCTAACATGTAGTTCTGGCCCTGACATAGCAGAGGTTATGAAAACAATCTGTCCATAATTAAAACTCATATATTTGAGTACAAAACTATAACTATAGACATATCATCAACATTAAACATTAAACAACAGTGGCACATTGCAAGGCATCAGTACTATAATGATGCCTGTATACCAGAGTACGAAACATGCAGAGTTTTCTTCTTGATCAAAGGTAGGAAAGGCAGTGCTAGAAATCTTGTTACTATGTTATGTCCTACATGTCTATCTTTTAGATATTCTTTCTCCGGAAACTTAGAAGCAACTCGCCATGTTTTTGTAGATTCTACTATTTTCGGGGAAACACATTGTATAAAATGCAATAAATGGCCTTTATTAACTAGCTGAGAAATACATATACAATTCTGTTTTCATTACAGTCACCAATGTGGAGAGTAGGTCAACAGTAGCATAATGTACTTAGCAGTCTTAAACATCATTATGTTTATATGGCATTATATTTATAAAAAGTTATATCATGGTGGTTACATTTCTCAACAGTGATATTCACAAAAACTTATAACTTGGTGGTTTGGGTCAACTTGTCCTGACCACTACTAAAAATATACGTTTTTATCTGAACATTTTTGGGGTAGTCAACAAGTCCGGCCATTTTGCAGTCAACATGAAAAACTGAATAATTTAACAAAAGGACAAGGCAATGTATTATTTTGACCTGTTGAGCTAGCACGAGCCGACCTTCACATTTGCCAGAAGTTGCAGCAAGAAGGGGATATGAATAGTCTCTTAACTGAACAACAAGAGATCCTGCCTTCAAATTAAGGTTAGATCCATAAACACGAGCAAATGGAACATTACACTCACGAGCAACTGGATCAAGTTTTTGTACAACTTCTATCATCCCCGCCTCACCACCTTCAATTGCTGTCAACGTTAAATCAAGGGCTGTACCAATAATTGATAAAAGAGACGTTCTTGATGCACTCAACTTAAACCCTGACTCAAATCCTTCATGACATGCACCTGATCCTTCTGAAATCACAAGATTTTGACACGCTTCATAATAAGACCGAAATGATTTTTTATAAAGCTCCTCCTTTTGTTTTTCAATGGTTGATGCATCATACACACATGTCTTATCTTGTCCATCTGTTTGCATTTTTTCTTCATGATTAGGGTCTATAGTTTCTGCAACTGCAGGAGATTGGTTCCCTTTTAACAGATTATCTAGAAAGTTTAATCGAACCGCCATTTCATGAGCATCCTTCTTCCTTAAATGATAGTGTTCATCCAGCCACCCTTGTAATGGTTCTTCCTCGATTTCAGCGGTAAATTTCTTTACATACAACTTCACACGCCCAAGCTTTGAAGAGCTTGGTTTTTTAGCTTTTGTGTTTGCATCCGAACTCTCACTTTCTTTCTTGAAAGGAAATATTATTTTCTTTTTAGCTGCAGCAACAAGATTCAACGCTCGGATCATTTCCTCAACAGAATCATCAATAGCACGCAACTGCAACCTAAACGGCAAGCAAATATGCATATCAAGACCTTGAATCACATAATCCCATTTGACAGCCGGCTCGGATCCATTTGGAATTCGAGAAAGTTGCATTCGACCACTTTTAAAAACTCTCACTGAATTGAAACTAAACATCAGTTCCTCCAAAAGCACACCAATTCGTGCGTTTTCAGAAAAAATGGACTGAACCTGAATCATGGCCTCGACACCATCTCCAGCTTCAGCAGTGACAGTAAGCATCTCCACATCAATGGCAAATAGAGATTCTTTCTTCTTTTGGCTCCTTTCCACAGAGGGTTCTTTCTTGATTTCATGATCCTTCGTGAGCTCTTGTTCTTGAAGCTTATGATTGTGCACGAGGAGCTTCAACCGTAACCCCAGTTCAACCAATGCTAAATGAACATCCGGCTCCCACCTGGCGGTGATAGTAGTAGCACTGAAAAGCGAACAAATGGATACTTCTTTAAGCCCGCCAGCTCGCTTTACAAACTTCGCTTTCTGCATATCAAACAATGCCACATTTGGGCTACATGTCTCCTCATCTTTCGTAATCTCACGGTATGCAGACGTGGCTCTTTCAAGCTCCAGCTGAGTTGACTGCTTCTCCTTGTTCAAAGACAGACTCAACTGGACGATCTGTATTCCGATCGAGCATTTAACAGTTTTGTATTCAGTGGACGCTACTTTTGCCGTACGCAGAGTTCCATCAGGTAATTCACTGATAAGAACACGCCCGCCTTGTGATCCATAATTCACACGCTTGGGATCGTCCACAATTTCATTATCCAAACTTACATCACCACACAGATTTACAGACCACCTTTGGAGATTAAATTTTACCAGCTGGATCCCTTTCCCCGATGATGATTTAACGGCTTCACTTTTAACAGGAGGTGGAGAAGAAGAAGAAGAAGAAGGGCTTTTCAAGAATGTCTTGAACCATAAAGCTGTAGATAATAAGGACTGGACACGTGTGAATGTTAAGCACATACCAATGCTCTTTACATCAACAGAGAGTACCGCTTGTTGAACTGAATCTACTTCTTTTTTCCCAAATTCCAGAATGATCTTTGATACCTGCAACACTGCATCCGTGTTTGTTTCCACCACAAAAAAGCTTGATTTCAAAGATTCTTGAAATTCATCGGCCATTTGCCACTTTAAATCACCCAGTTCCAAGTGAACGAGTGTGCCTGTGTTAGAAATGTTGTTGGCAAAGACGTGTGAAGCCTGCAAGGAACCCTGTAATAATATGGAAAATAAAATAACTAACTTAACCATAAAAAGAACTGGATACTCTTTTAAACTTTATTTACACAATGGCTATACACTTAACTACGCCAAATTCTGACTTGACTGACGAAGGGTGATCTCAGACCCTTTCTAACAGGCTTCCTTGATGTTATAATTCTAGCTAAGATTTGAGAAAGGCTAGATCTGGTTCAACTGGGTTTCCTTTATATGACGCGGCGGAGAACGTTAAAATTATATAACTTTTTGTACGTTTTTTTCTAGAAAAATGAACTTTATTTATAAATAACTAACGTGTCGGGATTTATAAAACTTGTACTTTTTATTTAGTAAATTGACTTCTTTGATCAAAGATGCAGGATGGTTTTTTTTTTCACAGGAAAATACACTTTCAGTCTCTTTGACTCAATACTGATTAACATAATCCAAATCGACTAATTAACACCTATTTATGTTTCAGATACCTAGAAATGTACTTGGGTATTAATTTTGGCTAGATATACTAGTTAAAATGTGAAATCACTTAGGGAACCACTTACATGATAAAGCAGAAATCCGTCCATATTAACAAGTGTAATGGTTGTCTCTGGGACTGAAAAAGTGAATGTCCACACAATGACCTTAAATTCATCACTTGACTGGATTTTTGCTGAATGGACACTTTTTTCTTTTGACAGTGTCTTTTTCTTCTTTGGGGGGCGCAATTGCATCAATGGCTTTAATCTTGCCATAATTATGTTGCACTGTGTGCCTCCGAGCTTAATATCGATTTCAGACTTTATAGGCGATGTAGGCTGCAACGAAAAAATAGTTTATAAATAGGTCAAAAACAAATGCATTCTGTATGCCACCTAAATATGATAAAACATGACATAATTGAGTAGCCAGTATTAGAGAAAATGATAAACTGACTTGTGATGGAATACAAACGAAAGAAAGAACAGCAAGCTTCTGTAAACTAATAATAGAACTTCCACCTTCTTTAAGAATCTACAATATAACAAACAGATCACAATGAACTTATGACCAGTATTAGAGAAGATGAGAACATGGAAATGAGAACTTGGTTTTTTTAACTTACATGAATCTCACTGAAATCTAACTGAAGATCAATACGTGTGCTTTCATCCTCAATGGATTGAGACTTTATGCTCTTGAATTGAACAGCTGTGATGTTGTTCTCCATTACAACATGATGCTCTTTATGTACAAACTTTACATCTAACTTTGGCAGAGTGAGAGAAAACTAACACACAGAGAGACTTTATCAACTGTCATGAATAATCATGCTTAATATTAATCTGTTTAGTTTGAAAAATTGGGTCAAAAGCACTCAATAACCTTTTCTGGGAAGAAAGGAGTGTGCTTCGTGATGGCTGCAAGTGTAGCTTGTTTCTTTTGTTCCTTTTTGGCAATAAGGTCAGATTCAGTGGTGGGCTGTACAGGTTCATCAACATGAGTGACAGATGGTTTCTTCTTTTTGGAAATCAGACCCTCATTTAAATCTACACCAATTTCTCCCAAAGATATATCAATGTTTTTAACACTCACGCCCATTTCTCTGCAAGAAAAGGTAAATAATTAGAAAACCATTTAAGAATCGGGAACAAAATGAGGGATGATAGAGTAAACAATGCCATTGACACCATTGATCAAGTTCAGATACACCTCTCAATATACTTTCACTACAGAGGAAAATGCACGCTTCAGATCTTTCATCAACTGAAACTCGGTGTGTGCTAGAAAACAAATAAATGATAAAAGGCCATATATAATCCTTACAACATCCTAAATCAGTTTGTTCATGCATATTAAATAATCTTTTAAACCATAGTTTTGTGATTACAATAACGATATTGTTTACAAAATTCAAAAAAGTGTTGGTTGCTCAACTCAACTTGGCCCATTAGACCTGCACTTGAGAAATACTCTTCTGTTGACCCAAATCCATTCTAAGCTGTTACTCAACTCATATGACCAGCCCATTTAGCCAATTTTTGTTACCCATCAAACTCACATGTATTTGAAGAATTTACCCCAAATGCTAAAACACTAAACCCTTTACTTTATATTTGAACTGGAGTAGGACAGCAAAAGCTAGATAACAACTACACCCAGAAATCATCAAGAAAAAATGTACAGTTTAACATGTTGAGGATAGAAATGTAGAACCGTAAGACAGTAAGGCATGCATAACGGAAAAGTTACCCCTTATTTTGGTCAATAACTTACTTACAGACATCCAAAACCCATTTGGATGCAAGTGAGCATTATATAAGATTTAAGTACAGCAATTTTTTGAGGAAATTGAAAAATACGGAGAAAACAAACCTGTGAGAACCAAACTCAAACAAGAGACCAAAATCTTCACAAATAAAGTGACCAGACGACTTCTCTATTGTGGGTGCATCCCCTGTAACTTGCGGTTCTCCCAGATGGATAACTATAGGCAAAATTTGCAACTTCAAATACATAGAGGGCTTGGAACCTTGATCTTTAGACATATCAAACCCCAACTCTTTAATTTCGAGAGTAGCTTTCGGTGTCTGCCCCAAATTGAAGGAAAAGAAAGCCAATAATAAACTGGAAACATTATACAAACAAAATATAGCACACATAACAGAAAACTAAAGGCATATATATATACTTCCAACACTGATGGAAGCCATCACAAACTATGACAAGGACATTGAACCACATTCCTGCAAACCATGTAATCCTATCATAGTTAAAAGGTATATGTGTCCACTGTCCACTTCTATAGAGGTGCATTGAGTAACGGGACAAACGAAAGATTCAATACGTTTTAAACATGATTGCACAAAGTGAACTTTATTACAATATTAATATTATTTTATGTATAAGGTGATTTAGGAGGTTTTATCCTTTTAAAACACATTATGTGAGATTTTTGATTCATGTGATGCGTTCCATTTTAACTAAACTTTTTGAATTAGCCAAATCGACCCATTAAGGATTTATAAAAACGATAAATCAACCTATTCAAAAGCAAGGTCAAAATTGGCGCTCTACTCATTTATGGCTTGTACAGAAAACAACATCAGAACTTGAATCATGCAATCATGAAGTTCATTGTAATCTATGACTAAACATTCGAGGTGAGACATAACTTGATGAACTAACTATCAGCACAAACGAAGCAGTATATACAAAAAAAAGACTTAATGAATAAGCATTCCTGGAAGATAATTACCTTCACGACCAACTCTCGGACAGAAAGAGACAAAAATCTAGCCATGTTAGCCACAGCCATCACCTTTCCTTTCCTTGGCTTACTGCCAGAACTCTTTTTTGTTTTCTGTTGTCGTTTCTTTTTTGAACTTTTGTCAGAAATTCTTGTAACAACTTCTAAGTCGTTAATCATCAGCTGCAGTTTTAGGTCCTTAGAAGTAAAATCACCACCTAGTGTAACCAAGGATTGCTGTAAGCAAAGTTTGATTTCACCAACCGAAACAGATTCAACAGCCCCCTGTAAATTTCCAACAATAACATCAAGATGAACATGGTTTAATGTCCATAATTAGCTGCTATCATATCATATCATACAGTCACATTCATGTGATATATGTTCTTCAAGGCTTATTAACTATAAACTATCTACTCAAGAACATTAATCCGTTCATGAACCAGCATAATGACGATTAATTTAATTTTTAACATATATTAAAGAGGAGTACCCACCCTTTGAAACTTGATTTTAACATCCTTCAAGCTTCTGAATCCACAAAGTCTAAAATCCACAGACGCTTTCAGGACACGGCTCAAAAACAAAGCCACTAACCTGGAAACAAATCTGAAAAAAAAAAAAAGATGTATATAGCAAAAGTCTTCGAAAACTTGCAAGTATAATAGATATTTTTCATTATGCCAGGATGATGAAACAATTCAACACGAACCACACACGATAAAATATGCAACTATGATTAAGATACAATAAATATATGCATGCATGCATGACAGGCAGTAAGTAAACTCTGGCTATTGAAGTTGAAAGTATCCATGGAACAATCATATAAAAAAGCAAGTCCTCCAAGTGACATTATTTATTAAAGTAAAATCACTTACAAATATTATTTAACAAGACACTGAAGTTTGCAGTCTCTAATCGGATTAGGTAATAGTAATTAGCATTATATAACAAATCAAAGGTATTTATCAATAATATGGAAAGACATGATTAATTTAAAAAAAAAAGCGTAAAAAGAAAAAGAGTGAAGAAGAGAAAGAAAACTGACAATAAGAAGAGCCATAAAGCGAGTGAGGCGAAGAGGAAGGTGAACAGGAATTTGACCGGAGACATGTTGTGGACAAAATCCTCTCTATCTCCTAATTATTATGCACAAACCTAATATTCTTCTTGTTGTTGTTGTACATCAATTCAATTCAATTCTTCCAGCGATCTAAAACATGGAATTGGAGAAATGCCATCATGATGATGCGTAAACGTAAACGAAGATTGTGGTAAAAGAGGTCAATAAACCAAAAAAAAAAAACGTACGATACGAAGGAGAAACAAACAGAGAGAGAGAGAGAGAAGAAGGATCCGTGAAATGCTGAGAGATTAAAGAGTCTCTGTCTGTCTGTCGTCATTTAAAGAAAGAACCAGATTTTTGCTATGCGCGGGTAAACTGCAATACAGGTTGGTTAATTTGTTTCCTTCCCATCACTATATTCCATTTCTACTCCTTATTTCCATTTTTATTCACGTGGTAGTTTACCCGTGTTTCGTCGCGGGCGCGGCTATTGTGCATACATATTACGTGCAATATGGCCGGTGGACCACTGCGTGTTGCGTTGAGGGTCCGGTGGACATAAAAGATAACATTAAGTGATTGTTATGCTCGCGTGGGCTTCACAAAAATACTCGCGACTTATTAGGTTCCACACCGGCCTTGTTTTTTAACTTGATTTATTAACAATATAATAAAAAAATGTCTGAGCTTTAGCCTCAAAATAATATCATATAGTACTAATTTGCCATCAAGTCTTATTAAACAACCCATTTAAATCAAGCAGCCCAATGATACATTGTTTGGGCGTAAATCAGTAAATGACCCATTTTACCAATAGTTCACATGCCATATAATCATCAGCCAATTAGCTGTGTCAGCCGCTACAAACATCCACTCATATTTGCTTACTGTAAAACTGTCTTACATTTAATAGATATATATAATTTCCTTATTAGTATGTATTTATTTATTTTCCATCATAACTATAATTATAAATGATATATGAAGATATTTTTTTCTTTCCTTTTTAGTCTTTTAGTCTAGTTTTTTTTATGTAACGGTGACATTTATATAAGTGGCCCAATGTTACACTGCCTAATTGGTATGCCTCAGATTACATTGTCTTAACCGGGCCCGTACTGGTGTATCAGACTTGATTATAGCGTTCCCCCAAAAACCGTACTGCCACCACCCGAGTTTCCTCGCTGGAGTAACAGTCGGGTGAAAATCGGGGTGCGGCTCAGGATCGAACGCTCCTCGGTGCGTTTGCCACCATCATTACCCGGATGTCGTAGAAAATAATAAAGAGAGTGGGAATTGGACATGGGTCACAAGGAGCACCAAGTCTTTCCCCAAACACTCCATCACTACCTCATTAGCTCTTATAACAAGCTTAGTATGTTAATTCTTTTTAATGTTGATTTATGAATTAAATCAAATCCCAAGGATTTGAAAACCTCTAACTTAGAAATGTGTTTAAGAATCATCTCGGCATATTTGTCAACTGGAAGGGTCTTTGAGCAGGGTTGATTACCAAAAATCTTACTTTCCTTGTATGCAAGGTTAAAGAATTTGTCCCAACAAACCTTTAAGGGGCATACCAAGACAGAAATTATTTGGATGGGTTTGCATGGGTTGGTTATGACGGTTTTGGTTAATCAGTTTTTAAACTTATAGCAAGTCAATTACTGGTTGGTTAAACGTGAATTTTGGTCTACTTTAAAATAACTCAAAACAATAAAATTGGCCATTATTTGGGCTTGAAATGTTTTGATTATAGAATAAATTGTTGTTACATATTTATATATATTGGTATGAGCCTATGAGGTTGTATCCTACAAGCTTTTCGGGATAGACAAATCTTAATATAAAGTGACAAAATGTGTGCTACGATGTAGCATAGAAATTAAAGAACTATAATATGAGAAAACAACAATTTTAATCATGTAAATAAGAATGAACATGTATATTAAAGAGAGAATGTACGTTTGGATGAGGAGCAGGGGCAGAAGCAACCATTGTTAGGCGTGATTAAGGCAGTGGTCTTGAAGGTGTAGTTTTTTTAGAAATGACTGATTTTGACTTATTCTGCTCTGGGATGAAAACAAAATTTACATTTACAGTTTCATTTAATGTAAAGTGTTCATTAGAAACTTATGTATCACACGGGTTATAACATATCTTTTTTGTTTATTTATTTATTATTAGGTTAGAAAAATTAATATACATGAGGTTGGATTAATAAAATATTAAATGGTTTTTAATAAGTGAAAATAGAAAATGAATTAATTAAGAAAATAAATATTAAATAAAGAATAGACAAACGTGAAATTATGATTCAATAATATTATTTCATAAGAGTGAGAATTAAGATAATCATAAAGTTTTATTTATTATATAGTAAAGTAATAATAAAGATTAAGATAAAGATTATAAATTAACAAATATTGAGTTAATTGGGTTATCTATAACCTAAAATTTTTTGCATGAATTTAAGGGTGGCGATAGCCTTATCAAGCAGTGTTTTTAAGACCAGACCGGTCAGTCCGACCGTGGACCGTGACTACATTCGGTCCGGTTCGAGGTATTGGATTGCTTATGCAATAGCCAGGGCGGTTGAACCGGTGACCGAGGGTCGGATTGGAAAACTAGGGTAGAAAGGGTATATATATATAGGATTTGGTTCAAATGAGAACCTTTCCCCAAATTGAGAACTGAGAGAACCATTCTGGGCCACACATTTCTCTAAGGCAAAAAAAAAAAAATTTTTTTTTTTTTTTTTTTTTTGCAAAAATCGCTGCTTTATATGTAAGAAATTTTTTTTTTATTTTTTTTGTATTTTTTTTTCAGTATACACATGTGTATAATTGCATTATACACATATGTATAATGCAATATACACATATGTATAACTGAAATATACACATATGTATAGCTGAAAAATGCTATATACACATATGTATAATTGCTATATGCACATATGTATAATTGACATATACACATATGTATAAATGAAAAAAAAATTTCCTTGCATAAAAATGTGCGATTAAAGCAAAAAAAAAAAAAAAAAAAAAAAAAAAAAATTTTTTGCCTTTATATGAAATGTGTGGCCCAGAATGGTTCTCTCAGTTCTCAAATAGGGGTTGGTTCTCTTAGGATCCCTACCCTATATATATATATATATATTGTGCAATGAGTAGTTGATAAGGTGAAACTTAAGGGTAACGATATTTGTAAGGTTGAAAACGAAATTGAGTTTTTCTAAGGATATTATGTGATGATGATGATGTGGCAGCTAAGAATGGTGATGATTGTATTCTGTGCACATACTATCAAATTATAAGGTTATAAAATTCCATGTTGTGTGGACATATTTGTAGATACTATTTGAACCATTTAAGGTTGCTGTTTTGTAATTTGCAGTGAGTTGATTTATGATATTTGGTATTCCTTTTATTTTTAAATATTTCAGCGGTCTCTATATTATGCAAATCAGACAACATGATTATACTTGGATGACAAACAGAGGAAACACATGATGAATCTTAAACCTCATTAAAACAAAGGGTGTTGGTTATGGTGGGTTGTGGTGGATTATGGTTTCAGGTGACAACAGAGGATGCTAGTTCATGATGGAGGGTCTCGGTTATGGTGGGTTATGGTTTTGGGTTATGTTGCAGACGTCAACAAACAAACAGTCTTCTTCTTGCAGACTGCAGACATTTGGTCCACCTCTTCTTCTGCAGATGTGTGTAGACGTGGTTCCCAGACTTCAGACATTTTATCTCTGGAAAAACAAACAACCTTATACAATTTGTTTTGTGCATTTATAACAAAGATGACATTAGGGATGGTTAAGGAATGGAGAAAAGTGAAGCTATGCTGTTCTATGACAATTGAGATTATTGACAGACCTCAAAAAACCAAATGATGAAACTTTTCTTCATTTATGTCTTAGTTTTTTTATTTATTTATATTTTAATATTAGTTGGTGATTAGAAAGTTGAAAATATGCTCACCAAACCAACCTTGTTCTTCTCCAATTGGTATATGCATTTGTTTAGAAACTGTAACACTATCTTCAATAGGCCCTTGAAGATCAAGCCTGTAAAGGCCCTTACCATTGGAGTTCAATAGCTCATACATGCCCTTGTTATAAGGGCATGAATTTGCATCGGTGCGATGAGATGGGCTAAAGTAGAATATATATATATATATATATATATATATATATATATATATATATATATATATATATATATATATAGAGGAATTCTAAATAGAAAACCACATTGAGTTTAGGAAACCAAGGAAACCTCATTGTGTGGCTATCTATGCTTCCACGTCTACAAAGTTGGTTATGTCTATAAGGACAATATAGTCATTTAATTTGCATCCTTACATATTCCTGACAAACTTTACTAACCAACCCTCTTAAAGATCCCATCTCTCTATCTCTCTCAAACTACTCTCCTACCTCATCTTTCTCTAGTGTCTCACCCTCATCTCTCTCTCTATCTCTCTCTCTCTCTACACACACAAAGCAAGAGTTGCCTCATCCTTTCTTTAGTGTCTCACCCTCATCTTTCTCTCTCCCTCTCCACGCACAGGGGAACAAGATCCAGCAACAAGATAACTCCCTTCAAAACCGATATCTCGAGATGGGGTTCCAGATTCGGCAACAAGATGGTGACCAAAGCAGCTCGAGATGGGGTTCCAGATCTCGGTTTACACTGATAACTTCATTCAATGTTGCCGAAAAAAATACAAATTCACCATATAATACAATTTCGTCATATACCAATCAAAAAATACAATCAACTAAGATGATAATATAAATAATTCAAGATTCGGCAGTCCACCCACCCTATATATAAATAATAATATAATAATTCAAGACTAGCCATACTTACAGTCAACTGTACACCACTGCTACTAACAGCAAACCCACAAACACATACAATTGACATCTAATTCTTAACAAGACAAGCACATCGATCTTTAAACAAAAAAAAAAACCTTACAACATCTCCATGAGAGATTTGAAACCGGCAACTTTAAACACCGAAAGAGCCACAACAGCAGATCTATTCAAGAAGTTGCTGTCTGATTTTGTTTCTGGGATCTCCTCCACGACGAATCGTACCTTCCATCGATACAATTTGTTGTTTCAAGAACTGATTTTGTTTCTGAGGTTTTGATTTTATTGGAAGAGAGATGTTCCTGCATGTAAGTGTGGGTTATTTATATAGGGTGGGTGGTGGTCGGTGCTGGAGGTGGTGCTGGTGGTCGGTGGTGGTGGATGGTTGTGGTGGTGGCTGAATTAATCTTCATGGAGATGGTGGAAGATATAGAGAGAGATGGTGGATGGTTGGTTATTTATATAGGGTGGGTGGGAAAAAATTCAAAAATTAGAAGAGGGGAAGGTAAAATGACTATTATAACCCTCTTGACATTAAATATTATATTTCTAAATAAGCTATGTGGATTAATCTAAGCCACTAGTTGGGTTTTCGGGAGTTTCTTTGTTTTGGAGGGTTTCTAGTATCCACTTCCCCTATATATATAGGGTAAGGATTGGTAGAAAACCCTAAATATTTGAGTAAACTCTGGAAACTCTGACTTCCCGAGCTTTTTTTTTTTTTGAAAAAATTAGGGCATGTAATATACATGTTTTTAAGAGTTTTGAGCCAAAAAAATCAAAAAAGCGCCGAAGGGTTTTTTTTTAAAAAAAAATAATTTTTCATCATAACATATGTTACCAGGAAAAAATAAGCTAACATATGTTATGATGCACAACTTGTTTTATCTTTTTTAAAAAAACCCTTCGGCGCTTTTTTGATTTTTTTGGCTCAAAACTCTTAAAAACATGTATATTACATGCCCTAATTTTTTCAAAAAAAAAAGCTCGGGAAGTCAGAGTTTCCAGAGTTTACTCAATTTAGAGGGTTTTCTCCCAATACTTCCCCTATATATATATATATATATATATATATATATATATATATATATATATATATATATATAGGATTTGGTTCAAATGAGAACCTTTCCCCAAATTGAGAACTGAGAGAACCATTCTGGGCCACACATTTCTCTAAGGCAAAAAAAAAAATTTTTTTTTTTTTTTTTTTTTTTGCAAAAATCGCTGCTTTATATGTAAGAATTTTTTTTTTTTTTTTTGTATTTTTTTTTCAGTATACACATGTGTATAATTGCATTATACACATATGTATAATGCAATATACACATATGTATAACTGAAATATACACATATGTATAGCTGAAAAATGCTATATACACATATGTATAATTGCTATATACACATATGTATAATTGACATATACACATATGTATAAATGAAAAACAAATTCAAAAAAAATAAAAAAAAAATTTTTCCTTGCATAAAAATGTGCGATTAAAGCAAAAAAAAAAAAAAAAATTTTTTTTTTTTTTTTGCCTTTATATGAAATGTGTGGCCCAGAATGGTTCTCTCAGTTCTCAAATAGGGGTTTGTTCTCTTAGGATCCCTACCCTATATATATATATATATATATATAGGGGGAGGATAAATTGAAAACCCACTCGAGTTAAGAAAACTATGAAAACCCTTGTAAAAACCATCTAAAATTTTTTATTTTTTTTTGAAAAAAATACACAAGGTAACATACATGTATTAAAGCGTTTTGGAACAAAAAAATAAAAAAAAACGCCGATTGGATATTTTTAAAAAAAATAAACAAAATTTGCACTGTTACATATGTAACAACTGATGTTACATATGTAACAGAGCTGTTACATATGTAACAGCACAAACTTTGTTTATTTTTTTTAAAAATATTCTATCGGCGCTTTTTATTTTTTTTTTGCCCAAAACGTTTTAATACATGTATGTTACCTTGTGTATTTTTTTTCAAAAAAAATTAAAAAATTTTAGATGGTTTTTACAAGGGTTTTCATAGTTTTCTTAACTCGAGTGGGTTTTCAGTTTATAATTTCCCTATATATATATATATATATCAGAGAGGGTGGTGAATGACTATGTTTAAAACAAAACAAAACTTAATTCTTTTAAAATAAATACATATATAAAGTAGAATTAACACTAAAATATTATAAAGAAGCAAAATAATCATAATACTTACAGTGGGATTTGCACAGCGGATGGATGGTAGAGAATATGCACAGCGGTGGATTAGTAGTAGTAGTGGTGGATTAGTAGTTGTATTTTTTTTTTTATAGTTGTTGGAATATAATATGAAGATCTTGGACAAACTGAAGAATAAGGAGGTTTAGTTAAGGAGCGTCGGAAAGAGTTTAGTGTGCCATGAAAGTTAAAATTATATTGCTTTCAATGGATTTCTTGGTGTATTTACAATGAAAGAGATAGTTGCCTTATATAGGCATTTTACAAGGAAACTAAAAACTATAGCTATTACACACATGTATGGCTATCAACTAAAGAAAATAAACGACAAACTTCTTTTACAAAATTCAAAAAATAATCAACTCATGTTGGCCATTATTGACACACCTATTGGCCTCTTCTTGACTTTAATTTATTTTGATGCTCTGTGTCTCGTTGTATAGCTGTCTTCCATGTTTGTGTGACGTCATTGCTTACGTTTGTTTTCAGAAATCTCTGTGTGTACTGTTTATCGACTGTGGACTTGAGCAGTCTTCTAAATCCTCATCTTCTGCAAGGTTTATGAAATGTTTTATCTGTATGTGTGTGTGTATATATATATATATATTGTGTAATGAGTAGTTGATAAGGTGAAAATTAAGGGTAAGGATATTTGTAGGGTTAAAAATGAAATTGAGGTTTTCTAAGGATATCATGTGATGAAAATGATGATGTGGCAGCTAAGAATGGTGATGAGATGATAATTATCATATTTAATAACATTCTCAACTTTCTCTATTGTAAAAAATATGATAAGGTACTGATACTTATCAAGAACTCTAAAGTAAAACATTATGTTTAGCTTGGTAAAAAAAATAACAAAATATAATCCTAATGCATTTAATTTCAACAAAGAAAACATAGATTTTACAATATACATTACTATTGTAATAATAGGAGGTTTTAACCAACATAACTAATTTACTAAAATGAACAAAAAGTGTGTACACGTCAACCAAACTAGACCCACACTTATTTTGACCAGTCACCTTCATAAGAGGCAAACTTTGATATATATGAATCAAAATTTGATTGCAAACAAGTATGATAAACCATACCATGTCTACCCGTCGGAACAAAAAATGAAACAAAAGAAAATGAAAGTAAGGTACAAGTTGTGTTACATGATGTCCAAGTCCGAGTCTGAGCCCGGGCCATGCTTGCTATTGCTATGCTGTGGTACATTGTATAAGATGAGACCCAACACAAGGATCACACTGCCAAACAGGAAGAAAGGGCTCAAAGTAACACCTTCAGGGAGGTATGGCAATGGAAGGGAAAGTATATAGATAGTAGTTGGCACTGAAAAGTAAACATTGGTATATGATTAGAGTTCAAACTGATAATAAATCTCACGACTCACGCACAACATTAAACGAATAAAGTGAGATGAAAGTCATCCATAGAACCTCCTAGATCTTTTATTTAAAGATTTAGATAGATAATGTAATTATATTGTTCTTAGCATACACATCATAATATAGTTAGTTACAAAAAAGTTATAAAAAGAAGACAAAATTGTGCTTGCGGATTAACCCAACCCACAAACCCGTTTTGACCCATTAACCACCTACCAGTCCTACATCTGGCACAAAACGTCACACTATTTATTTTATTGTATCTTGTGAATTTGCACTAGTATTAGTCTCTCCCTATAGGCTATACATATAACACATTAACACGCCCTCTAAAAGAATAATGTTGTCCTTTAAACTACAACTCATGTCACCATTTCTTACAAATGCATCCACTTCTGTGTGTGTGTGTGTGAGAGAGAGAGAGAGAGAGAGAAAACCTGATAGCACAACTGCTAGTGAAGAAACAACAGCAGAAGAAATTTTGACTAGATTGAGAATGGATATGTTGAAAGCAATATTGTTGACTATGTAAAGTAATGGTAGGAGTGGTGATCCATCACAACCTGAAGTAACAAAGAGGTGACAAGAATATCTATATTAATTAATACCATTATGAAGCACAAGTGACAATCAATCAATTCTTTCAATACACCGATCAGTGTATCAGATCCCTTACATTATAAAGTTACCCGGAAATGTTAGAAACATGTAAATAGCAACCAACTCTTTGTGTAGATTAAGATCTAGGAAAGAATTCCATATTGAATTAATCAAAACAAATCCAGTTCATTGGTGAATGAGAAAAAAGAGCCTAACATAGCTAATTTACGACAATTGAGCATGCCATTGGGGGTTCAGGCTGTATCCTGCTCCTAAATATTTTGATTTTACATATGATAACTTTTACGGGTGGCAATTTCGACCCATTTACCTGTGAATGAAGCAATCTGGGTAGTGTTTTTATCTTAAAATTAAAGAATTTAGCAGAAGGCGAATCAGCACTCAATAGGTCCAAAAATCAAGAATATTACCAGATGAAGCGGGTCCGACATTGAGGAAGCAACCAGCACCACTCTTTATGTATGAAGGAAGCTCATGAATAGGTATGCCTTTCAGATTTGATAAGAACGGAAGAAACAACAGCACGAAAAGAGCCTACATGTTGAGACATAAGAAACACACTTTCGGGTTATTTAATTTCTTAAATAGGCTCTTGTAGAAATGCACACAGCGCACTACACTTATTTGGCAAGAATGAGTGATTTTGGACAAAGTTCTCATGTTGTGTTTTATTTGCATTTATGCTCTCTACATTACTCTGTCCAAAACCACTAATTCATGGCAACTCTCGTGTGTGTGTGTGTGTGTGTGTGTGTGCGTGTGTTTTGGCTCATTCCCCACAAAACAGGATGGGCTGCCAAGTATCATGATTTATAAAGCCACTAATCATTCTATAGTTACATAAGCCAGTCTCCAAGTAATGAAGGAAAAATATAATGCTGACATGTAGAGGTGGCAATTTAGAGCCAGTACTGCCTTGCTTATTTCAAATGGGTCACATTAAAGAAGTCAGCCAGGCGACAGGTCAAATAGGTAATAGCTCGAAAGTCATCTGAAGTGTGTTTTCGTTGCATACAACCCTCCTATATCGCTTCAACTAAATTTGACTTGTATCTTGTAAACTAGTCTAAACAAAATTTTAAATATCCATTGTGTAAGACAATTTTACAAGATACAGGTCAAATTCAATTGAAGCGGTATAGAAGGGTTGCAGGTCAGCTCGATCATTCTAAAAACTACCAATTATGACTTGAAACTGATTACTAAACCACTCATTTTGCCACCTCCACTGCCGCGGTTCCCTAGGATTTTAGATTTTTAGCATCCTTTACCCAGAATATAGATATAAATAAGGTTTATATATGATTTAACTTAAATGTACAACCTTTTAGCTACATGTATAACATCTTGAAGCACAAAAACACCCCATGTACAAAGAATGCGCGCCTCAGCGAAGTTTTTTTTCCCAAAAGAGCTTGCTTTTCTTGCGCTTCTTGTACACTGCGCGCCTTGTGTGGCAAGACTTCGCGCCTTGGGTTGCCTTGCGCTTAAGCATGCCTTTAGGCGCACTCTTGGTTTAAAAAAGTGCCCCTAGGCTCAAAGCTCAACAAGGCACAAGCCCCTGCGCTTTTGGTCGTTTAAGGTTCGCTTTTTTTCAAAAAGGCCACAAGTGGCGCAATTTCTTGGCAAAAAATTGACCCTGAGGCATAGTTGTCAAAGGCGTAAAGCGCGCTCAAGGCGCTTTGGTACCGCCTGTGGCCTAGGCGAGAAGCGCAAAAAAAGCGTGGGCCTGAGAAACAAAGCGCAAATAAAAAAAGGGGGGAAATCAACAAAATCACTAAAAAATAACAATTATCACCAATAAAGATCAATATAAAAAAGTAGCACCATGATTAAAAACCACCAAAATATCCAAATAGCAAGTTGTTCATACTTGAAAACCAAATCTAAAAGATATGATTTATATATAAAAGTTGGTAAGTAGATATTACTAGTTTTGAAAAATGGGCTATAACCTGTTTAAAAAATAAAAGATATGACTTATCTATAAAAGTTGGTAAGTAGATATTACTAGTTTTGAAAAATCGGCTATAATATGGGGAAGAGATAAAACTTCCAAAAAAAATCATTGCTTTATTTATCTTAGAGAGAAAAGCGGCCTAGGGTCGCTTCTAGGAATTTCATCGCCTAGGCGCCCTAGGCGAGAGCTTTTGACAACTATGCCCTGAGGCGTGCGCCACATATATATTTCCTATTATTGTGCATTAGGTTTGATTTTCAGGTTGTACATGTATGCAATTCCATATTAAAACATATACAAAGCTTACTTGTCATAAAATATTGGGTAAATGATGCTAAAAACCTATAGGAAATATAGAGAGTTATATAATTATTTGCGCCTCGGGTACGAAAAGCGGTGCGCTTGGCGCTTCGCGCCTCACTTCTAGACATTGTCGCTTTTGTGCGCTTTTTGCTTTTTAAAACCAAGGGCGCAATTTTTAAAACAAAGGCGGTTCCTCTGCATAATAATTAAAAAGTACCTGGAACCCAGAACCAAATGAATTCACAACAAATATGTCAAGCAACTTCCCCTATACAAATCAGATTACAACAAAAGTTAGACGTCAACTACACAATAACCAAGCAATGTAATTACTCAAAGGCTGCATCGAATTACACCGGAAACAAAATACCTTAAGACGTTTAGCAGCATCAATAAAAACATATTCCTGTTCACTCAAACAAGCTGTAGTTAGTTATCATTTTTTTTACTTGCTTAAATTATGAACATTGTTCATTGTATTACCTTAATAATAGTTGCACCAGCCTGGAATGCACTTGATACGACCATCATAATTGGCCACAATAACCCAACTCCCGAAAGCATTTGACCACTCTCTGATCCACTGCCATCAAGAAAATTCACAAAGCCATTGATTTTAGCTTTAAAACCATAGGCACGCACATGTAATAACCAAAACATTAGAACCAAATGGGTGGGTTGGGTAAGCGGTCAAAATGAGATCGGGTTAAAACTGCCATTTTTTAGTGTGATAAAACAGGCTTAGGTAAAAGTTTTGTATGTTCTAAAATAGAAATAATAACTAACGGGTAAGATTTGATTATGAAAGTTACACCATTACATTAATTATCAAGTTTACAAATAAAATGATTAAGGAGACTCTTTGCATTAGAAAATACAATTTGGTTGATCCATTTCCTTTTTAGCAAATTTAATATTTTAACCAATTGACCCCTTTAGTAAACGGGTTGAAACCGACGCCCCTACAAAGATTTAATTAAGATTGATAAAGGGCATGGAATAATATGCAAAAATTTGTAGTCAAAGTCAGATGCTCACCAAGCTTCAAAGACAATTTAAGTATATCATATTACGGTCTAAATATGATATAAAGAGAACTTTGATGCTTTCTTTCCATTATTTTGATATACTTCTGACTTTTGAACAAAAACAAACCACTGGAAAATTGTTGGGTATAAAAAGAAGAATATTAAGACCTTGCAATAGCTGTAACCACCCCAGCAGCCACAAGTAGACATCCTGAAATTTTATTCCATGAGTACCTTCTTCCTAGAAGTAGAGCAGAAAATCCCAGCTGCCATAACAAAAACGTCTGCAGCAAAGGGTTTACATAAAACCATGTAAGATATACCATCAGCAGGCACTATACTATACATAAACCTTTTGCCCCTAAAGTTTCAGATTTTAGGACGTAATGGGTGTGTCAGATATAATTACAAAAAGTACATTTTTTGAATAACAATTTAACTTTGAATATAACGATTCAGAAACTTCCATGCATTATAAAAATACTAGGGGTGAGCGTATGACCTAGTTGACCTGTTTCACTTTATACCTATTCTTTTTTATCTTACTGTTTTGAGCTGCTAGAAATAAAAAAATAGCCTGAAGCAATCAATTATCGAGTTACTCCTGCATCATTTTTTATCAAAATTAACTGTTATTTAGGGGGTGTTTGAGATTGCGTTTTGAAATGGATTTTTAGATTATTGCGTTTTGAAAACGCAAATAATCAGTTTTTAGTGTTTGGGGTTGAGTTTTGAAATAGATCTTAAGGCTACTAAAACGCAATAATCTAAAAGCAGCTCCACCCTGCTTTTCCAAAAGGACCAAAACGCATAATCTGTTTTGAAAAATCAATCCCAAACACCCTCTTAGTAAGCTAAAAGCATTTCGGCAGAAACTGACAGTACCTGATTTAATATTGGTATAGCTGGTCCGGGGAGCTTTGCTGTATAAAAAGAAGATAAATTTTCAGTTAAACAAAAAGAATTTAGGTACCCTAATTTGCTTCCACATTACCTGTTTCGCTAATCAAAACAATGTAGCTCAGATTTGCTTTCTCAGGTAGCATTCAGCAGCATAACGGTTAAAACTATAAAAATGGTCCATCTTGATTGGAATAAAGTCTAACCATGCACAAAAAGAAGGCATCTTGACTTAATACGAGGCACAAAGGTTTGCTTTGAAAGTGATTACATATAAAGAATGATAAGATAATCAGATAAACAGGCCGTGAAAATAACGTTTAGATCTGTATTACTATTTACTATTGAAATTGTTATACAATTGGATAATGAGATGATTAAGTGAGTGTAAATTCTAATTAGTTGAGGCACTAAGAGATAAAATAACGAAAGTTTTATAGAAGTTTGTGATAATAAGGAGATGTTTGGAGGAATGGGAATAACACTCGCCTAGTAGGTTAAAAGGTTAGCCAGGAATGAAACTAATCAATCAAAACTAATAATAATCTGACACATAAACTGGATAATGAGAAGCAAAGTATGTTTAGCCGAAAATTGTAACATGATTATTACTCTTTTAAGCGGGATAAAGAAGACGTTCATGGAATTGAAGACTTGTCAGATATATATGAGTCGGAAATTCCAAAGTGAAACCAATCCAAACTTGTAGTGGTTTAGGAGTGGATAATTATGAAGAGTATAATGTGTTTTTGATTTAATTATTAGGTATAGTAATCATGTCATAGTTAATTATTTAGGTAATTATGTAGCATCCTAAATGAGTTAGGTTTGGATGTCTTTGGGATACTTATGTGAACAATCCTAGTTATTGTCTAACGTGTTAGGTTAGCTATACTGAGTATTGGGTAGGGATTTGTAATAAAGTTTTTGAGTAGTTTTCTTGGTGTAATAATAATAATAATAATGTTGCTTGTTAAGCATAATTTTACGCTAGATTGAGTATCGAATGGGACTTAAATTTGTAACAAAATAATAGCTAGAGAGAAGAGAGAACAATCATACCATAAACATGAAGGTAATATGATTAGGCAATAGGCATATGCAGCAAAAAAGTAGTAATACCTGCAGAGGACATGCCAGCAACAACACCTAAGGCTTCTAGCATACCAATAACAGCAAATCGCCATTTAGGAATGCTTAGCATCTCATTAGTTACAATTCCAGCACGATGCCTCATATACAGTATGCTAAAATAAATAGCCACATACCTGTTTTAAACGGAAAGGTACATACCCTAATTATTATTAATTAACAATAATAGTGAAGAGGAGGGGTAAGAAAGAAAAGAAAAGGAATTATTATTATTATTATTTATTACCCAAAAGTGTTGAGCTGAGCTAAGAAGAAAGGATAGTCGTTCATGGGGACAAGAGCAAGTTTATACATGACACGATTCCCAACGGCTAAGACTAAGGTAACAGCTGACCAGAATACAACTTTGTTGCTGTTTGAACTCTGTGAGTGTGAACTAGTGTTGGTGTTGTTGTTGTTGGCTGAATCGGAGCAGACCACGAATCTAGTAGGGTTAGAGAGGCGTTGAATAGGAGCGATCTTCCTCCGGTAACTGACCATACCCAATCCATTTGCATTATTATTATTATTATTATTATGACCAAATGAATGAGGGAAGGAGGGATGATTCATATCATGGTGTAAAAGGTAAATAGGAGGTGCTTTTGATCCATTCAACGCCAGATTAGGCTGCGCTACTGAGAATGCAAATGACATTATTATTTGACTTTGTAACAATTCATTCAAGATTCTGTATATTCTTCTCTTCTTCTATACATTTCATTCAACTTAGCATTACATTTACCGGCACAATTAACATGCCAAAACCAAAACAAACTTATCACGTGTCCTTTCCTTGAGAGCCCACATGCCACAACCCACACAGGGGTAGGTGCCCTCTATCAGACTACAAAACGTGAATAACGCATGCCTACCGCCAATCCCCTTAGACTATATGGTGTGCCCCATTTTCCACTAACTCCCCCAAGTGCCACATCAGCGCCACATCATTTCCCTCATTTTCTCCCCCAAAGTTTGAAAATGCCTTCCCCCAACTCCCCCATTCCCCCTTCCTTTTTTTATTCTTTTTCCTTTTTATTTAATTACATATTTATATTTCATAATTATTTTTTTTATAAAAATAAAATAAAAAACGTCAAAATAATATTAAAAAACCATAAAAATTAAAAAAAATGGAAAAACATAAAAAACCGAAATTTCATAAATAATAAAAATTTCAAACCTAAAGTTCACATAGTAAAAAAAAATACAAACCTAAAGTTCACAAAGTAAAAAAAAATATTACAAACTAAAGTTCACAAAATAACTAAAAACTACTCGTCATCAACGGGTTCAACGGGGGCGGGGTTGAGATGAAAATTATTCCAAATGTGATCGACCAAATCCGAAACAAGGTTCCCATGAATATTAGTATCGCGTAACGCCCACGTGTTTGATTCTTGTTGTCCCTCATCAACTGGCTCGAGCACCTCTTCAACCTCATTTGGATCGTAAACGCATATCGCACGACCTTCGTCTTCAATTATCATGTTATGAAGTATCAAACACGCGTACATAATGTATCTCAATCTTTGTGGATGGAATGCACGTGCTGGCCGTTCTATTATTTGCCACTTCGCCTTGATCACACCATATAATCGTTCGACGTCTTTCCTTGCTGCTTCTTGGCACTTCGCAAACTTCTTTCTTTTTTCATCCGAAGAGTTCAGTATTGTCTTCACAATAGACGACCAGCTTGGGTATATGCCGTCACATAAATAATACCCATGCTTGTATTTTACACCGTTGAGCCAAAAAGAATCATCAGGGCCGGTGCCTCTAATCATGGGGTCAAAAATCTGAGATCTTGCAAGAACATTTAAATCGTTACATGAACCTGCAACGCCAAAGAAAGCATGCCAAATCCATAGATCTTGTGAGCAAGCGGTTTCAAGAATAATTGATGGTTCTCCCACGTCCCCCCGAGTAAATTGACCTTTCCATGCAGTGGGGCAATTACGCCATGGCCAATGCGTACAATCAATACTTCCTAGCATGCCAGGAAAGCCGTGTCTCTCTGCATGATGCGCGTAAAGCTTTTCGATGTCGCTTTTTCTTGGCGTACGCATATAAACCTTGCTATATAACTTCACGACATCTTCGCAAAACTGGTACAAACATTCCCGACTCATTCTATCAGACATCATTAAATACTCATCCCATGAATCACTAGTAGTGTCGTATGCTAATTGACGAATTGCAGACGTGCATTTTTGTAGGGTCGTAAAACCCCGTTTCCCTCTACCATCGTATCTTAGTGTAAAAAATTCATCATAATTAGCTAAATCATCGGCAATTCGTTCGAACAATCTTCTACTCATTCGAAAACGACGCCTAAACTGTTCGTCAGTGTAAACACAATCTTCATCAAAATAGTCAGCCACCAAACGTTCATGTGCACCTTTAAAAAATATAAGACATATTAATAAATTTTTTCAAAGATGTTATAAAAAAATATAAAACATATTAAAAAAAAATAAAACATTTTAAGAAAAAAATAAAACATACCCTCACGATCTCTATCAAGAGCCGCGCTCCGTGTCAATGGTACCGAAGATGCTTCACTATCGCTTTCCTCTTCCAACTCGGCTAAAATTTTTGCCGTTTCCATCATCGCTCCAACGTAAAAGTTTATCGCGTTTTGTTCCTC